>JALAZF010000242.1:0-1200000 GCA_022829125.1 Lathyrus tuberosus
TTCTTTTCCGCCAACACTCAAACAAATCCAAAGGAACATTACAAAGCCATTGTGAATAGGAGTGGAAGAGAGGTAAGTGGAGGAGAAGAAAATGAAGGGAAAAATGATGAAGTGAGAAGTGATGAGATTGTGGAGGAAGAAAAAAATGATGAGGCAGAAGTTGAAAAAATGATGAGGTAGAAGTTGAAAAAAATGAAAAGGAGAAATTAGTTGAAAATGAGAACCATGAGAAAGAAGATGTAGAGGAGAAAAAGAAAAAAATTAAGAAAGGGAAAGAGAAGTTGAATTCAATCCCAATTCAAAATTTTCCTTATCCTCATGCTCCCAGCAAGAAAGACAATGCTAGGCATTATGCTCGATTCATGGATATATTTCGTCAATTACAAATTAATATTCCATTTTCTGAGGCTCTTGAACAAATGCCCAAATATGTAAAGTTCATGAAAGACATCCTTACCAAGAAGAGGAGATTTACGGACCAAGAAACAATCACGCTTGATGCGAGTTATAGTGCAATCATTCAAAGGACTCTACCAATAAAAGAAAGTGATCCGAGTCAGGTTACTTTGTTGATTACCATAGGAGATGTTTATGTTGGTAAAGGATTGATTGATTTAGGCTCAAGCCTTAATTTAATTTTGTTATCTATTGTTAAGAGGTTGGGAAGCATTGAGATGAAAGCAACAAGAATGACATTGCAATTGGCCGACAAGTCTACAACTCATCCTCATGGAGTAGCTCAAGATGTGTTAGTCAAGGTGGATAAATTCTTCTTTCCAATTGACTTTGTTGTTGTTGACATGGAGGAAGACCGTGATGCTCCATTGATTCTTGGGCGACCTTTTATGAAGATGGCTAGAATGATGATTGATATCAATGATGGTCTTATGAAAGTGAGAGTTCAAGATGAGGAAGTTTTCTTTGATCTTTTTAAAGCAATGAAGCACTCCAAAGATACACATGATAGCTTTCGAATTGATCCAACAGATAAAGCTATAATGGAAGTAACAAGGTAGGTCCACATGTTAACTCCCTTTGAAAAAGCTCTTGGTGATGCATTCGAAGCCCTTACCGAAGAATAAGAAAGGGAACTTGAAAAATGCTTGAATGAACTTGAAACTTCGGAAGAATTGGAAACTTGGAAAAATGAAGTGAAAGTGTTAAAAAAAGAAGTGAACAATGAAAAATCCCAACTTAAATTGAAGATGTTGCCTTCTAATTTGAAATATGCGTTTCTTGATGACGGTTGCAACAAGCCGATTATTATTAGTAACATTTTGTCCAAAAAAGAGGAACATCGTTTAATTCAAGTTTTGAAAAAAATCAAAGAGCTATAGGTTGGGTTCTCTCCGATTTGAATGGGATTAGTCCGACTTATTGCATGCATAAAATATTGATGGAGGAGGATTTCAAGCCGGTTGCTCAACCTCAGCGCCGCTTTAATCCTACAATGAAAGAAGTTGTAAGGAAGGAAGTAGTGAAACTATTGGATGTCGGGATGATCTATCTGATTTTCGATAGTACATGGGTGAGTCTGGTACAAGTGGTTCCAAGGAAAGGAGGAATGACTGTGATAAGAAATGACAAGAATGAATTGATTCCGACAAGGACCGTAATGGGTTGGCAGATGTGCATTGATTATTGGAGGCTTAACCAAGCAACACGAAAAGATCACTTTCCGCTACCTTTTATGGATCAAATGCTCGAAAGGTTATTGGGTAAAGAGTTCTATTGTTTTTTAGATGGATATTCCAGGTATAACCAAATTACGGTTAATCCGGAAGACCAAGAGAAAACGGCTTTTACTTGTCTTTTTGGGATTTTTGCATATAGAAAAATGCCATTTGGTTTGTGCAATGCACCGACCACTTTCCAACGGTGCGTGCAAGCTATCTTTTCTGATCTTATTGAGAATACTATGTAAGTTTTCATGGATGACTTCTCCGTTTTCCGGGCTTCTTTTGAGTTATGCTTAAAAATTTGGAAACCGTTTAAGAGAGGTGTGTGGAAACAAATCTGGTTCTTAATTGGGAAAAATGCAACTTCATGGTTACAGAAGGAATTGTGCTCAACCACAAAGTCTTCTACAAAGGCCTTGAAGTTGATCAAGCAACGAGTGAAGTCATAGAGAAGTTGCCACCACCAAAAAATGTGAAGGGAATCCGAAGTTTCCTTGTTCACGCGGGATTTTACTGGAGATTCATCAAAGACTTCTCAAAAATAGCAAGACCTTTGAGCAATTTGCTCAACAAAGATAAGTATTTTCTCTTTGATGATGATTGTTTAAAAGCTTTTATAATTTTGAAAGAAAAATTGATCACCGTACCCATAATCATAGCTCCAAATTGGACTCTCAATTTTGAATTAATGTGTGACGCAAGCGATTATGCGGTTGATGTGGTGCTTGGCCAAAGGAAGATAAATTTTTTTCATGCCATACATTATGCGAGTAAAGTTTTAAATGAAGCTCAAGTGAATTATGCAACAACTGAAAAAGAATTACTTGCAATAATGTATGCTCTTGAGAAATTTATGTCATACCTTATTGGTTCGAAGGTCGTGGTGTACACTAACCATTCAGAAATCAAGTATCTTCTCACCAAACCATATTCAAAGCAAAGACTTATCAAGTGGATTCTTTTGTTGCAAGAATTTGATTTAGAAATTCGCGATAAAAAGGGTTATGAAAACTTGGTGGCAGATCACTTATCCCGCTTGGTCAATGTGGAAGTGACAAATCAAGAAAGTGAAGTAAGAGAAGAATTTCTTGATGAAAAACTGTTTATGGTCCAAGTTAGACCTTGGTTTGCTGATTTTGCCAACCACAAGGCAACCAGGTTAATACCGAAAGATCTAACTTGGAACAAAAAGAGGAAATTCTTGTCGGATGCAAATTTTTGTGTGGGATGAACCTTACCTTTTTAAACTTGGTAGTGATAATCTCTTGAGAATGTGTGTTACAAGTGAGGAAGCTAAAAGCATTATTTGGCACTGTCACAATTCACCGTATGGAGGTCATTATAATGGTTTGAGGACGGCAACGAAAGTCTTCCAATCGGGCTTTTATTGGCCATCTCTGTTTAAAGATGCTAATCTACATGCAAAGAATTGTGATATTTGCCAAAGAAGTGGCGGAATTGGGAAACGAGATGAGATGCCCTTACAAAGTATGTTGGAAGTTGAAGTTTTTTATTGTTGGGGTATAGATTTCGTTGGACCATTTCCTCCATCTTTTTCCAATGAATACGTTCTGGTAGCGGTTGATTTTGTTTCTAAGTAGGTGGAAGCAATAACTTCACAAAAGGCTGATGGAAAAATGGTAAATAAATTAAAAAAAAAACATCTTTTCCCGTTTTGGCACGCCTCGAGTGTTAATAAGTGATGGCGGTTCGCACTTTTGCAATGCACCACTTGAAAAAGTTTTGGAACATTATGGTGTAAAGCATAAAGTGGCAACCCCATACCACCACAAACGAATGGTCAAGCCGAGGTGTCTAATAGAGAAGTGAAGAGAATTCTTGAAAAAACCGTGTCAAGTTTAAAAAAGTATCAGTCCCAAAAGCTTGATGATGCTTTGTGGGCATACCGTACAACTTACAAAGCTCTCATTGGTTTAACTTTGTTTCAATTGATTTACGGCAAAACTTGTCATTTACCGGTTGAAATGGAGCATAAAGCTCTTTGGGCGTTAAAATTGTTGAATTTTGATCCTAACTTGGCCGGTGAGAAAAGAAAAGTCCAAATTCATGAATTGGAGGAAATGAGACACAATGCATATCATTCAAGCAAGCTTTACAAAGAAAAGGTCAAAGTTTATCATGACAAGAAAGTTCGTCAAAAAGAATTTCAAGCTGGCCAAATGGTGCTTCTTTTCAATTCCCGGTTAAAGCTTTTTTCGGGAAAGTTGAAATCTAAATGGTCGGGATCATTCTTGATCAAGGAAGTAAAGCATTATGGCGCAATTGTGTTAGAGGATCCAAAGACAAAAGAAAGTTAGACTGTTAATGAACAAAGGTTGAAAATCTACCTCGGAGGCGAAGTTAATCGCGAAATTTGCGCCATTTTTCTTGGTGATCCGTGAAGTCACCATGGACTGTCGAGCTCAAACGGCGTTAAACAAAGCGCTTGTTAGGAGGCACCCCAACGTTGTAAGAATTTTGTTTCTGTTGTTTGAAGTCTTAAATCGTGTGAAAAAATCGTTTGAATCGGTTGAAAAAAAGCCCTTACAGCAACCTAAAATTCTATTTCTGGTGTAATTCGTCGGGCAAAATACTGCTTCGCCAGGCGAATTTTGCTTCGCTGGCCCTTTGCGCCAGCCTCGCCAGGCGAAGCGTGTGTGGACACTAAAAGAGGTCTGCTGTTGTTTGCTGAAAAAAGGAAAAAAAAATTGTTTTTTATGATTTGGGTCCACTTGGGCCCATCTCTTTTGACCCATTTTACTTAATTGTCATTATCAAAACACTTTTCCACATCTCTCTCATTTTGTTAACACAAGCACAAACCCTAACTCTTGTTCTCTCTCACTCATTTCATTTCTCCCACTCTCAATCCAAGTTATGTCTTTTGTTAATTTCTCTTTAAGTTCATATTTAGAAATTCTTAGAATATGGTTAGATGCATGTGGTTAGGGTTGATGAATTTGCAACTTTAGCATTAGGAATGTTCTTCCATGAATGTGTTGTTTTTGTTATGGGTTTCTGAGTTATGAGAAGTTTGTGAATTGAATTTGTGGGTTTTGAAAAAAATAGTGACCTGGAGTTTGAATTTTTCTGGGTTGCGTGCGTTTCACCTGGCGACTGAGAGGCGAAGTTTCGCTTCAGCTTCGCCGGGCGAGCTAGGGGCGAAAATGAAAAACCCTGCAGTTCTGCGGTTTCTGTTTTTTTTTTAATTTAATTTAATTTTTATTTGTTACTAACAATCATGCATGCTTCTGTGTGGTGTTGTTGTGTCATTTTTGTACATATGGCTCCAAAGACCAAGGATACCGGTTTGAAAAAGCAAAAGACAATTGTCGGAAGTAGCTCCGACTAGCCAAGGGAGTTCGATCCGAGTCGTTTCATCAGTGATGATCATGCATCCAGGTACAACATGCTGGAGGGTAAGTAGATTATCTCAGAGAGAAGGTTCATTATCAATCCAGAAGGCACTTACAGGAAAATTGCTGGAATCTTTCAGAGCAAGAAATGAGGACATCTGATTAATCCGGCTGATAGGATAAGTTATGAGTTGGTTAGGGAATTTTATGCGAATGCTCTGCAGCCCGAGGGGGAAGTTTTCAGGTACAAAACTTTTGTCCAAGGGAAACAAGTGAGGTTTGACCGTGAAGCCATCAATGTCATTTTTGGTAAGCCAAGTTCTTTGGGTGTTCTTGAGAAAGATGATTACACAAAGGAGCTTGGTACGCACGTTGATCACGTGAAAATCTCAAAATTAATTCTGTTTAAAGGAAAGAGCTTGGAGCAGAACAATGTAGGGGAGGCGATCAGATATCGAAGGGAAGATATGCCACCGGAAGTCCAAGTTGTATCTCTTTTGATCTTATACAATGTCAAGCCAAAGATGCATAGATCCACAGTTCCGCTTGACATTGCTTTACTCTTGTATTACATCATGGAAGACAAAGAGATGGATTTGGCTCAGGTCATTGCGAATGAGATAAAGCAGTTCATTGAAAACACCCGACGACCTGAGGTACATTCTAGTGCTCCAATCATTTTTCCTTGTCTTGTTACCGGTTTGTGTCTCAAAAAGTGGGTTCTCATGCCGGATGTGATCAATGAGAAAGTGAGGGGGATTATTAATGATGATTACATTGAAAGATACTGTATAGGAAAGTTGAGTCAGAAGAAGAAAAATGCAAGTGGTGGTGAATCATCTCGTGCACATACAAGCGAACCATCTGAGGCTCTCGATTTCTCTACTTGTGACCCGAGGATGAGAGCAGCGTTCAACTACTCTTGGGATATGGCTGAAGCTTACTAAAGGTCCTCCGAATATAATTTTGATTGCATGCAGTGATTGTACCATTATCAGACGGCTCCACAAGAGGTCACTTCGTTTCCTACTCGTGAGGATTACGATAACTATGCTAATTGGCCTGTGGGCAGGCGTCCTTTATTTTCGGAGGGGGCAACAGCTGGAGTGGACGGTGATGGTGATGAGGAGATGCATGATGATTGTAACACCTCAAAATTTGCCTTGTTGTTTTTAGATAACTGGCTTAGGTTTCTTTTCATTTCTTGCATTTGCATTGTGCATAGCATTTGGTTCTTAGCATGGGATCAAGGTATTTGGTTCAACTCAAGGGCAAAAGCTTCTTATGAGCTCCATAAGCTCCTCACATCCTTATATGGTGGCCCAAGGGTATTTCAATGAGGGATTCTCCAAGTGGTTATATCAAGGGTTGGTGTCCTTACACTGATGACCAAAACTAGGGTTTCATGGTTAAGGGTCCTAAGCTCAAGGAGTTGATTCAAACCTTTCACCAAGGTTCTCCATATGTCAAAACAAGTCTAAGGATGGATTTTGAGCCAAAAATTCACCATGGAAGACCTCAGATGATTCAGTAGCTTACAGATGAAGTAATCAGTCAAACTGGTCAACTGAAAAGTCAAACTAGGGTTTTGAGAGATCCTCATCATGGTAATCAAGTCAAGAGACCTTTGTTTGGTCTATGGAAGGCTTTCATGATCACAATTTGCAAGAATCAAGCTTTGGTAGAAAGTTGCTAAATTGGGAAAGTGACTTGTAATTTCAAGTTACTATTTTTGGCATATTTTCAACCAACTTTAACCAAACTTTTCATGATCAAAAATGCTTCAAACGAATTTTTGCCCAACACCAAAGTTGTAGATCTCTTTCTCCTCTTTCCAAAGAGTGGTGGATCATGATCATATCATTTTTGGGTCAAGAGTTATGGGCATTTGAAGTTAGAGGGCATTTGGTGTTCTACCATGCATACCATTTTGACATAACTTGCAAGTTGCATTTTAACTCACCAATATGGCTTCTAATTGTTCAGTTCACCTCACCACACTCCAATGTACCTCATTTAGCAGCATTTTGAGCCAAGAATTGAGTGAACCCGTGGGTTACATGTCCATAATTCATCATTATGCAATTTTGCAATTTCATTTGGAAATCACAATTCAGTTACTTTCCAACCCCAAGATCAATCCAAAGGTTCTCATGGCATCAAAAGGAAAGCAGTCATGCACTTTTCATGAAGAATGCACGAGTAGAATACCTCATGTGCACAAACTTGCAAATTTGCAAAACAGCCCAAAACTCATTGCTCTCAAGTCCTTGAAGATTAAAACCCTAAACAGTAGCATTGGCACACTATATAAGCTAACTCACACGAATTTCTCAGCAGCTACCATTCATTTTCACCACTTTTCAAAGTTTTGCTCTCAAGTTTCTCTCCTTCGATTCTCCCAATTCTTCAAGTGTCTTCCATTTTTTTTGGTTGGTTTGTGATCAGTGGAGCATAAGGAAGAGAAATCCACCATTGTTTTGAAGTTTAAGCAAAGAATTTATCAGTTGAGTTCAGATTTTCAACTCTCGGATTCAAGGATTCAGACCAATTTGAAGGTCTAAGTGCATTTATTTTGCAATTAGACGGTTTAAGGAGTTGATCTGCAGCTTATCTTGGAGTTTCTTGGTGATTTTCTAGTTCTGCAAATCTCAGGTGAACTTGAAATTCATAGATCTAGAATTGATTTTTGTTGTGTGTTTAATGTTCATCTTGATGTGTTGAGTTCATATATGTGTTTGGAATTGATTTTCAACGTGAATCATGGCTGGAATTTAGATCTGAAATTTTCAGATCCAAACTTGTTTCGTTCGATTCTTGAAATATATGCATGATAAATGATTTTGAGTAGCATATTTGTGATCTACGTGAGTTGCTGAACATTTTGATGTATGATTTGTTGTTTTTGGTTATGGTTTGAAGTTTAGTGACCGGAGAGTGGCCGGAGAAGATGACCGGCGCTTCTCCGGCCGGTGAGGGTTTAATTAGGGTTTGTGGTTTTCCAGTTTGAATTTCATGCGTTGGATCTTGATTAATTTTCCAGTTTAATTCACGTGCGTTGGATCTTGGTTATGAGTTGTTAATTAAATTGATTAGGGTTTAGTGGATCTGATTAATTCGTGACTGTTGGATTTCATTTAATTAGTGAGTTTGGATATGGACCATCAGATGATTGACTTTGCTTCGTTTGACTTTGAATGAGAGCCTGTGGATCTGGAGACTTTTTTTGTTTGACTCAATCTATGCCGTTCGTTGTTTCTGAATGTTTGGAAGCGCTTGGGCCTTTTTGCTGTTTGCACCCCTCGTTTCTGAGCCCATGATTATTTGCACGCGTTTGGATTCATTAATACACCCCTGGCTTCATTTCATTTCCTTTTTATTTTCTATTTTCATACCATTTCATAATTAATTGTTAAAAATACTTGCATGTGCTAAAAAATTCCAAAAAAATTCATCATTCCTCCTCATTATTAAAACTAATTTTTCACATTTTATTTTATTTTTTTTACATTAAAATTGCATTAAATATTAATTTTCCAAAGTATTTTTCTCATTTTGCACTTCATATTGCATACTTCATGTTGCATTTTTTATTTATCTCATTTGGAAAGTGATTTGATCCTGATTCTTTTTGGGTTATGTTCATAACATGTTGAAGTATGTTTGAGATTTTTGGTATGATTTTTAGGTCCTTTTTGGATGACTTTTGATGTGTTGCTTTGAGCATGAATGTATGAAATCCTATTGATGCTTTGACCTAATTGTTGATTGACTTTGGTTCTGATTCATTGCTTGTGGATTTGATATGTCAATTATACATGTTTGAGATGCTTGAATACTGAATGACATAATTTTTGAGGCATGTTTGTTATTTCTTTGAAGCATGAGCTTTAACTTGTCCAATTTGTGAATATATGCTTCATGTTTGGTTTACTTGGTCATGAAGGCACTTGTGCCACAATTTTAGGTCTTGTTGAGGGATTGATAGCATGATTAATTGACTTCTGGTTGTGATATTTGAATCTCATATTTGCATGTTTGATGTTTTCCTTTCACTTTAAGTCATTTGTTTCACAAGTATGAATCATGTTTCACTTCACTTCACTTCACTTCTTCTTTGCTTCCTAATTGATTGTGAAAGTGTTTGTGTGACTTGAATGTTGTTTGAAGATCATGTTTAGGCACATATTTAGGATTGTGTCACTTCTGGACTTGGTTTTCTTTGTGAAATTTTGACTTGGTTGCTTTACATGATCACTTCTTTTCATCTCACTCCTTCTTTAATGACTTGAATGGTACTTGAGTGACTTCTCCCTTTTCTTTTTGATTAATTGTGCATGGTTGATAGTAGAGGTCAGTAGGACCATTAGGTTCTGAACTTGATGTTTGATTTACTTTAGAACTTGTTTCTTTATGGCCTTATGCTTGTTTGAGTTTCATTTTGTCATATGTGAATACTTCTAACATTTTCAGGGGCAAATGGTAAGTTGTTTGAATGTGGATATGCTTCCACATTTTACTTTCTTCCTTTACCTTTTAACTTTCATACTTGTGTTTGAAGTGAGCTTATGCCACTTGTGTTTCACTTCTCTTTCTCCTCCTTCTCTTCCACTTTTTTTCATCCCTCGAGTCACAAGACTTGTTTAAGTCTTGGATTCTCTCCCTTTAGAGCTACCTAGTCCAACTTAATTTTTGATTAAGCTTGGAGTAGGATTAGCATTAGGTTAGGCAGTCGTCCCTCCTAAACCTCACTAACCATAGGACATCCATGCATGATAACATTAGGACTCTTAGTTTCCCTGTAAAGTTTCCTTTTGTGTCGCTTCTCTTCTCATCTCAAACTTCTTGAACACACTTAATAAAATATAACGTATATTGCGCTCGAGCCTTAAGTGTAGGAAGTGAAGAACGAGGGGTCTCCTCTCCTCTTCTAGGGTGTTTAGCATACGTCTCATTTGGGGGCGATCATGCGACTCACTCGTTCCCGCATGGTAGACTTTGGTGCAATGTAAGTTACGAACTGACTCAAAACACTTCTGTCTAAAAAACACCAAACCAATTCAAATCTTTTTATCCTCCGGGATTGTTGGGTTTCAAACTTATTTTTTTTCGTGAAAGAGCTCGTCGCTCACGTAAAAAACACTTACCTACCCGTGGTCGTACCCACGAACTACGTCAGCTCTGATTCCTCTCTCTCGTCCGATTGAGGATACGTAGGCACAAGACAGCGATTGTCTTGGCGAGCAACCTTCCCCCACAGTTCCCGTCCGAACTACGTTGACTCTGACTTTCCCATTGCACTGAGGGAGTACGTAGGCCTAGGACAACGATACCGTCCTATCGAGTCACTTCTTTTTTTTTTTTTTTTTTTTTTTTTTTTTTTTTTTTTTCTTCTTCGTTTCTCCGTTTTTCCGTTCTCGTTTCTTCTCCGGTCCAGTAGCAGTGGAGCTCCAGATGACGACACCCTTTGATGCAGACAACAAGCGTGGATCCCATCGAGTACGATGGACGTGTTGGGTGCTAATACCTTCCCTTCGCGTAACCGACTCCCGTACCCGTTCTCTTGGTCGTGAGACCATGCTCTTTCCTTTCTTTCAGGTTTATGCAGTGTTTCCTTTCCCTCTCTTGGGATAAATACACTTTGCTGGCGACTCTGTGTTCTTTTGCGCCACTCTCGCGTTTGTACCGTTGGATGCGAATCTTTCGGGAGCGACAGCTGGCGACTCTGCTGGGGACTCTGGTTGACCTACGCTGGTCCTTCCCCTTTAGCGAGTCGATCCTAGCGCTTGTCTGTTTGTTTTTGGTGGGTGTTTCTATGGTGCTTTACTTTGTTGTATATTACTGTATTGCTATTTACTGTACTTTTACTTTAATGCTTTACTGTTTTTATAGCTTTCATTGCATTTCATTTATTACTGTCATACTGGATATTGTTGCGCTGTTCTGCTGCTGGATTTGCTGTTTGCAGGGTGGGTTGGATTCATGAGAGAAAAGCCCAATACCAAGGCTTGAGCATACACCTATGATTAGCGTGGAAAGTAGTGTGACTTGTTTGGCATTTGGCCAGACGAAGTATACATGAAAATTCCACATCCAGACGAGGTTTTCTTGATAGTATTCTGTCCTGTCCATTTGGGGCAGATGATGGAATATGATCTGGAAAACTGTCGACTCTGGCGACCATTCCCGAGGACTCAGTTGCGGCACTCCTCCCGAGATGTGACAGTGGCAGACCACTTTCTGTGGCAAACCCATTGCATATTCTTGATCCGAGGACCCAATGCTGGGAACTTGCTATAGGATTTCCCTTTTGTAGTGAATCAGTGGACGACCTCTTTGATTGGCGATAGCATTGTATCCTTCGGGCTGAATGTGCTATTGTTTCTCAAACCTCTGAAACTGAGGATCTTTTGTTTTGGAGAATCGGTTGAGGCCTCCTCTTTTGATGATGATGCCAAACCAGAAATGGTGAACGTATCATCCTTTCTAGACCTGAGAGCCCGGGATACTGAACATCCTAGTACCCACATGTGAGAGGGGAGGGGTGTTTGCAGGTTTGCAGGTAACCGAGACCTTCAACCTACCTGGTTTCTGGGTTTCTCACCAGTGCACTATTATTATCCTGGCATTCTGGCAGTTTGATTGGGCTGTTATTCTAGATTTTTGGGTTTCTGGTTTTCTGGGTCTTATTCAATCAGCAGAACAGCAGCAGTTTGAGCATTTTGGATACCTTGATCCCATGCTTGCATTTTGCATCATCTTTTCGCATTCTGACATGTTTGTTCATTTGTAGGGTTGCATCCTAACTTTGATTCCGGTTGTCTGAAGACTGTCCATGATGAGCATTAGCGCTGAAAAAAGAAAGAACATCATCCCGTACAAGTTCCCGGAGCTTCATCTAGACGCTGTTCACAAGATCTCGGCTATGGCAAAACCTGAGGCATTGGCAGAGTTCAGAGGAGAATATGGGAGGATTCTGAGTTTCGCCCGGAATGTTACCAATTATGAGTTCAGGGCCCTGCACACTCTGGCACAGTTCTACGACCCTCAACTCCGGTGTTTTCTATTTGCTGATTATCTTTTGGCTCCAACGTTGGAAGAATTTGCTCTTATTTTGGATGTTTCGGTCAAAGAGGGAGCTCCCTTCTATCCTTCTAAGGAGTTTCCTGATTTGGAAAGGGTTGCTGCTACTTTACGTTTGGATCAGTCACTGTTGAAGAAAAATATTGCTAGTAAAGGGGGTTATCAAGGTTTTCACACGAAGTTTTTGATCGAACAGGCTGCTACTTGTGCTAAGGCTAAGTGTTGGTCAGTGTTCAATGCAATTCTGGCTATGTGTGTTTATGGAATGGCGTTATTCCCTAATGTGAAAGATTTTGTAGATGCGCATGCTGTCCGAATATTCACCATGAAGAATCCGGTACCTACCTTGCTTGGGGATCTGTATTATTCGATGCACTATAAGAATGAGAAAAGGAGAGGCGGACCTCTTTATTGTTGTGCTTCAATTTTCTATAAGTGGTTTGCTGATCGTCTTCCCAAATCTGGGGCATTCGAAGACACTAAAGGAACTTTAGATTGGGCAAAGAGGTTAATGGGGTTAAGGGCCGACAACTTAGTTTGGATCAATCGTGATTTGTTGGGCCGAGAAATCCTGGTTAGTTGTGGAGGTTACCCAAACGTACCTTTAATAGGAAGGAAGGGGGGAATTAACTACAACCCCATTCTTGCTATTAGGCAATTTGGGTATGCTTTAAAAGAGCCACCAAAAGGCCAAGATGTGCAAGAGTCTCTATTTTTGGGAGAGGAAGCCAATCTGGAGGTGTTGAAAGAAGCTGCAAACGCTTGGAGAGATCGCCATAAGAAAGGAAATACTTCTTTTGGAAAGTGTAACAACAAAGCTTTTCGTGCGTATGAAGACTGGGTTCAGAGCAGAGTAGAAAGTGTGCTTTTGCCATTCTGCAGGGAACCTCCTTCTTACCCTTTGCTGATTGAACCCCCAACCATGATTGAGATGGAGAAGTACAATCAATTATGGGCTGAAAAGGAGAAGATTCGAGAGGAGAACCGTGAGTTGCAAAAGGAAATCTACCAGTTGAAACATGAGCGAGGTGAGGCTGTTCATATTGCCAAGCTGAAGACAGAACGTCTCGCTGAGAAAGAAAAGGAGCTGGTTGAAGAGATAGCAGCTAGGAAAAGGGTAGGACAAGCTCTAAAAGGCGTTTGCAAGACTCTCAAATCCAAGAAGGATGACTTAGCCAAAGCTTGGGCGAAGATTCGCAGGTTCAATGCTTACCGAGATACTGCAATCACGGCCAACAAGCAGAAAGAAGATAAGCATTTGGAGCAGATTGAGAGTCTGAAGGTGAAGCTCAGGAAGAAGGACGAGGAGATCTTGTCAGGGACGTTCCAAAGACACGCAGTTGAGGAACGGCTCAAAGAAGCCATAGCAACCATGGAAGAGCTGAAAATACAAGCAGGAGTGAAAAGGTCTAAGTGGGAGTGCTCTAGCTCAGGCAGTGTCCCTCATACGGTGCAAGATCCTTGAAGGGAGCTTTACTCAGTAGTTTGTATTTTGTTCTTTCTTTGTATTTTGGGTCACCACCAGAATTGTTGGCTGGGACCTCTGCTTATTTTGTTTCAGGCTATTTTTGGTACCTTGGGTTGTAATTTCTGACAGTGATTCATTCTGATTTATATGAGCAGCAGTTTCATCCTATTTCACCTTTAAACTGGAATCAAGGGGTGGATCACCCTGCAAATATACAAACATGTTTGCATTTGCATTTGCATAATCATAATCATTTTTGCATTGCAGGTTATCTTGGTTTCTCTGGTTTTCTTATGCTCTTTCTTTCTTTCAGTCAGGATTGATCAACCAACTCATCGTTATTCTACTCGGCTCAATCAAAACAGAGTGATGGACAAAGTTCAGGCAGATATGGCCGCTATGCAAGCTCGCATCGACCAGTTCATGGAAATGATGCAGGGTGTGGTGCAAAGTCAGAACGAGTTTAGAACTCTGGTTCAGCCGTTAGTGGCGCAGGTCGACGAAAATGGTATCCTACACGGTGGTCTTATTAACCGTAATATCCCTCCGGGCGGAGTTGGTGCTGGTGGACAGGGCAGAATCCCTACAGTGGTTGGAGAGGGAAGTACTGTTCGGGCTATCCATGGCCATCATTTTGATGATCAGCAGGACGATGTGTTCTCGGTCAGGAGTTTAGATGCTGCCATTCCCGTGATCAGTGATGAAATAATCCGTTTAATCGAAGCTCAATTAAAAGGAGTGGTGAAACAGGATGATTTGGGGATTGATTTGGACGACCTAGGGTTGGTCCCTGATGTTGTTATTCCACACAAGATTCAGATTCCTACGCTAGAAAAGTACAATGGCTCTACCTGCCCAAGGACTCATGTGAAGGCCTATACCCGGAAGATGGCTGCTCACGCTAAGGATGAAAAGTTAATGATGCACTTCTTCCAAGACAGCCTGTCTGGCGCGTCTTTGGAATGGTACATGGGGCTAGAAAGCAGAGATGTTCGTACCTGGAGAGAGCTAGCTGCAGCTTTCATCAAGCATTATCAGTACAACACGGACATGGCTCCCAACAGAACTCAGTTGTTGAGCATGTCCCAGAAGAATGATGAGAGTTTCAAAGAATACGCGCAAAGGTGGCGTGAATTGGCAGCTAGGGTGCAGCCACCAATGCTAGAGAAAGAGATGCTAGATATGTTCATGGACACACTGCCTAAGCACTACTATGAGAAGCTTTTGCCTTGTTCTCTAGGCAAGTTTGCAGATGTGATTGCTATTGGGCAGAAGATAGAGGTCGGAATTAAGGCTGGGAAGGTTTCTAGCGGTGATGGATCGTCTTCCGGACAGGGAAAAAAGCCGTTTGATAATTATAAGAAGAAAGGAGAGACCAACGCTGTATCATCCCACAGGGGAAAAGGGAAACAGCGCCAGTTTAACAATCAACAGGTAGCATCAGTAACCATTCCAGCAGCGTTACCACCGCCACAGCAGCAAAGGGGTAATGCTAATCAGAATAGACAGCAGGGTCAGTATCAGAACAGACAGAGGAATGCAGAGAGGCATTTTGATCAACCCCCAATGTCATATGCACAGTTATTGCAACATTTACTACAGTTACGTCTAGTTGAGCTTCGTACCCTGGCTCCACCAACAGGGGAACTCCCACGAGGCTACGATGCTAACGCACACTGTGATTTTCATTCTGGTGCTCCTGGGCACACGGTGGAGAAGTGCAGGGCGTTTCAGCACAAGGTGCAGGACCTTGTGGACTCTAAAGCCATCAATTTCTCGAATGACGGACCCAATGTTATTCAGAACCCGATGCCTAATCACAATGGGCCAAGGGTGAATGCTATAATTGAGGACTGTGAAACTTTGAATTTGATCATGGATGTGGAGGAACTGAAGACTCCATTGGTGGTGGTTAAGAATAGGTTATTGAAAGGTGATGTCTATCCGGGCTGTGGTGAGAATTGCTTAGATTGTTTGATAAAGGCTAATGGTTGTGATTCGTTGAAGAGGGGTATTCAGAATCTGATTGATGAAGGCTGTTTACAGTTTGACAGAGGTAATCAGCTAGAGGAGGTTGTTAGTGAGAAGGTTGCCACTATCACTATCCCTTTCAAAACAATTACTATTTCTGGTCCAGCAAGGCCACCTCCAGTCATTATCACGAGGGCTGGACCCATTCCGTACGAAAGTTCTAAGGCTATTCCATGGAATTATGGTGCAGAGGTGTTTGTCAATGGGCAAAAGCAAGAGCTAATGAACACTTCACCAGTGGGTTCTAGTTCAGGGATTAAAGTTGAGACTGATGCCATAACCAGAAGTGGTAGAGTGCTCCCTCCGGTTAACGATCAACCCAGTACCTCTAGGCAGGATAGAGGAAAACAGGCGATGGATGGTTCCGTTCAGACCCCAGTGATTATGGAATCTACAGCGAAGCCGGTTGATGATGCTTTTTCAGAAAATGTAGAGGAATTTATGAGGCTCATCCGAAAAAGTGATTATAAGATTGTGGACCAATTACATCAGACCCCGTCCAAGATCTCTATTCTGTCTCTGCTCTTGTGTTCCGAGGCTCACAGGAATGCTCTTTTGAAGGTTTTGAATGCAGCATACGTTCCTCAAGAGATTTCTGTTAATCAGTTGGAAGGGGTTGTAGCGCACGTGAATGCGGGTAATGGCCTGGGTTTTACAGATCTTGACTTGACTTCTGCTGGTAGGAATCATAACAATGCCCTGCATATTTCGATCGAATGTCGTGGCTCGTTGATGTCACATGTCCTGGTTGATACTGGTTCATCGTTGAATGTATTGCCCAAGAAAGCGTTAATGAAGTTGGATACTCGAGGACTTATTTGTACACCAAGTGACTTGGTGGTGCGAGCTTTTGATGGCTCGAAGAGATCTGTTTTTGGCGAGATTGTGCTTCCCATCAAGGTTGGACCGGAAATCTTTAATGCAACGTTTTACATTATGGATATTCAGCCAGCGTACAGCTGTTTATTGGGTCGTCCTTGGATCCATGGGGCAGGTGCTGTAACTTCCACTTTGCATCAAAAGCTGAAGTATATGGTTGATGGTCACGTAGTGACAGTGTGCGGAGAAGAAGACATAATGATCAGTCAGCTGTCAACCTTCAAATACGTGGAAGTGGATGGGGAAATCCACGAGACGTTGTGCCAAGGATTTGAGAAGGTGAAAGTTTCTGAAGAAGTTGTTCAGTCTGAAGCTGTAGTGCAGCCCGTAGTGGCAAATCAACCTGAGGGTTCTATGTCTTCGTTGAGAGACGCCAAAGCTGTGGTTGAAGCTGGTGGTTCACAGAGGTGGGGCCAGGTGGTTGAAGTCCAGAAAAAGAAGGATACTTATGGATTGGGATATAAGCCACCCAAAAGAGATGAGGATCCCCCAAGATTCTATGGCCCTGTCCGGTTCACTAGCGCTGGAGTTTTCTTCGACAGAGTTAATGCTATTGATGAAGAAGGAGACAGTGATTGCGACATGGATAGCTGGATCCGTCCTTGTGCCCCAGGGGAAAGTCTGCACAACTGGTCTTCCGAGAAAGTCATTCAAGTGACAGGCTTCGAGTAATTGCTTTGTTTTCCTATTTTGTTAATCCTACGTTCTGCCCAAGACGTAGTGATTCTGTTTGTAGGGCTTTTAACTGTCGCATGTTTTGCTTTATCATCAATAAAGGACTTTTCACACTCAAATATTTTGATCTCTGTCTTTCTGTTTTTTATTTTTATGCATTAAAAAACCCACATCAAAATGGCAATGTGTTTCTTTTGTTGCATCATAATAAAACATACCTCATAAATCATTGCAGGTCTTTTTGTTCAGATGACACCGATCATGACTCAGCTATAGCTCGGTATGACTTTGACAATCCAATCTATCAGGCTGAAGAAGAGGCTGATGAAGATTGTGAACTGCCCGAAGAGTTGGCCAGACTGTTGAAGCAAGAGGAGAGAGTCATCCAACCTCATCAGGAGGAAATTGAGATTATAAATCTGGGAACCGAGGACGCTAGAAAGGAAGTAAGAGTAGGGGCTGCATTGGAAGACAGTGTCAAGGGAAGATTGATTGAAATGCTCCGAGAGTATGTTGACATCTTCGCCTGGTCTTACCAAGACATGCCTGGGCTCGATACTGATATCGTCGTACACCGGCTGCCACTTAAAGAAGGTTGTGCTCCGGTCAAGCAAAAGTTGAGAAGAACTAAACCGGAGATGTCTGTCAAGATCAAGGAAGAGGTTCAGAAACAGCTAGATGCCGGATTTCTTGCCGTAACAAATTATCCTTCATGGGTTGCTAACATCGTGCCCGTACCTAAGAAGGATGGAAAGGTCAGGATGTGTGTTGATTACAGGGATTTGAATAGAGCCAGCCCAAAGGATGATTTCCCGCTCCCTCACATTGACGTGTTAGTTGACAATACTGCTCAGTATTCTGTGTTTTCCTTCATGGATGGCTTCTCTGGGTATAACCAAATCAAGATGGCCCCAGAGGACATGGAGAAAACAACCTTCATAACACCGTGGGGAACTTTCTGCTACAAAGTGATGCCCTTTGGATTGAAAAATGCAGGGGCAACTTACCAGCGGGCGATGGTGACTCTCTTTCATGATATGATTCACAAAGAGATTGAAGTCTATGTTGATGACATGATTGCGAAGTCACAGACGGAAGAAGAACATCTGGTGAATCTTCAGAAGTTATTTGAAAGGTTAAGGAAATTCAGACTGAGGTTGAATCCAAACAAATGCACCTTCGGGGTGAGATCAGGAAAATTGCTGGGGTTTATTGTTAGTGAAAAAGGTATTGAGGTTGATCCTGCAAAGGTAAAAGCCATACAAGAAATGCCTGTGCCGAAAACAGAAAAAGAGGTTCGTGGTTTCTTGGGGAGATTGAATTACATTGCTAGGTTCATCTCGCATCTCACAGCCACGTGTGAACCAATCTTCAAGCTGCTTAGAAAAGATCAAGCGGTCAGGTGGAATGAAAATTGTCAAAAGGCATTTGAAAAGATTAAAGAATACTTGCAGGAACCTCCGGTCCTTATGCCGCCAGTGCCAGGGAGACCTTTGATTATGTATCTCACGGTTCTTGAGAATTCAATGGGTTGTGTGCTCGGTCAACAAGACGAGTCAGGTAAAAAAGAGCACGCCATCTATTACCTGAGTAAGAAGTTTACTGATTGCGAGTCAAGATACTCGATGCTGGAGAAAACATGTTGTGCACTCGCTTGGGCCGCTAAGCGTTTGAGGCAGTATATGTTAAACTATACAACCCTTTTGATTTCGAAGATGGATCCAATCAAGTATGTGTTTGAGAAGCAAGCACTTTCTGGTAGAATAGCTCGTTGGCAAATGGTTCTGACAGAATATGATATTCAGTATGTTTCCCAAAAGGCCATTAAGGGAAGTGTGTTGTCAGAGTATCTTGCCGAACAGCCAATTATGGATTATCAACCAATGAAGTTTGAGTTTCCGGATGAGCACATCATGTATCTGAAGATGAAGGATTGCGAAGAGCCTTTGCCTGATGAAGGACCTGAGATTGGATCTCAATGGAAGATGGTTTTTGATGGGGCTGTTAATTCATATGGAAACAGAATCGGGGCAATCATTACGACTCCACAGGGTTCTCATATACCCTTTACTGCCCGATTAGCGTTCATATGCACCAACAATGAGGCGGAGTATGAAGCATGCATCATGGGGTTAGAAGAAGCAATTGATTTGAGAATCAAGAACCTCGATGTTTATGGTGATTCTGCGTTGGTGGTGAATCAGATTACAGGAGAATGGGAGACTCGTCAAGTAAATCTCGTTCCATATAACAATTATGCCAGAAGATTGTTACCTTTCTTTGACAGAGTAGACTTCCATCACATTCCCCGGATAGAGAATCAGATGGCTGATGCGTTGGCAACATTGTCATCAATGTATAAAGTGAATCTTTGGAATGAAGCTCCCTCAATCAAAATCATGCGCTTGGATAGACCTGCTTTTGTATTTGCAGTTGAAGGGGTATCAGATGGCCAGCCTTGGTATCATGACATTAAAGTCTTCTTGAAGAGTCAGGAATACCCAGCTGGGGCATCTTCCAAAGATAAAAAGACATTGAGGAGGTTATCAGGAAACTTCTTTTTGAACAAGGATGATGTGTTGTACAAGAGAAACTTTGACATGGTCTTGCTACGTTGTGTTGATGAACACGAGGCAGGCTTGTTAATGGAAGAGGTTCACGAAGGTTCCTTCGGTACTCATGCTAATGGGCATGCTATGGCCAGAAAATTGTTGAGAGCGGGGTATTATTGGATGACTATGGAGTCTGACTGTTTTAAATACGCCCGGAAATGTCATAAATGCCAGATTTATGCTGACAAGGTGCACGTACCGCCTACTCCTCTAAATGTTTTGTCGTCACCTTGGCCTTTTGCTATGTGGGGTATTGACATGATTGGGAAGATCGAGCCGACTGCTTCAAATGGACATCGTTTTATCCTGGTTGCTATCGATTATTTCACGAAGTGGGTGGAAGCAGCATCGTATGCCAACGTCACCAAACAAGTGGTAGCCCGGTTCATTAAGAAGGACATCATCTGCCGGTATGGAGTCCCGGAGAGAATCATTACTGATAATGGTTCAAATCTGAATAACAAGATGATGAAGGAGCTCTGCCAGAGCTTTAAAATCAAACATCACAATTCTTCTCCCTATCGTCCGAAGATGAATGGGGCTGTTGAAGCGGCTAATAAGAACATAAAGAAGATTGTGCAGAAGATGGTAGTGACATACAAAGACTGGCATGAGATGTTGCCTTACGCTTTGCATGGATATCGTACTTCGGTACGTACATCAACTGGGGCAACTCCTTTCTCACTGGTGTATGGCATGGAAGCAGTCTTGCCATTAGAAGTTGAGATTCCTTCTTTGAGAATTCTGACAGATGTAAAGCTGGATGAAGCTGAGTGGGTGCGTTCCCGGCTGAATGAATTGAACCTCATTGAAGAGAAGAGATTGAAAGCCATTGCGCATGGCCGATTGTATCAGAGCAGAATGAAGAAAGCCTTTGATCAGAAGGTGCGTCCTCGGTGTTTTCAAACTGGTGAATTAGTTTTGAAAAGGATCACTCCCCCTCAAACAGATCACAGGGGCAAGTGGACTCCGAATTATGAAGGGCCATATGTAGTAAGACAGGTTTTCTCTGGTGGAGCCTTATTACTCTCAACTATGGATGGCGAAGATTTTACGTCCCCTGTGAACGCGGATGTAGTCAAAAAATACTTTGCATAAAAGAGACCCGCTGAGCATAAAAAGAAGGTTCAGGCAAAAATGGGGCATCCTGGCGAACCATAAAAAGAAAAAAGAAAAGGTTCGGGCAAAAATTAGGGATAAAAAGAAAAAGAATAAACCCGCAAGGTTGAAAACCTAAAAAGGCAACCTTGGCAAAAATGGGTATCCCGGTGGATTGAAAACCCGAAAAGGGGCGATCCAGGCAAAAGTTAGGGATTTTAGAGCAAAGACTACGATCCGCGTCCGATCTGTGATCACCGTTCACACTTGGAAAATTCTGAGGAAAGGAATCAGTCCAGTTAGTCGTTTTCGAAGGCCAAAGTATATGCGGATGAACAAGTCATATGGGTTATAGCTGAGTCGAGTCATGGTGGATGTCTGTTCCCCACATTGCTGACATGTGTATTTTCCTTTGCTTTTTGCGCAATTACCTCTTTCCAGGAATTGCTTCCAGATGTAAATGCCTATTTACAGGCCAATTCATTCAATAAAGTTTGCATTTCAGTTAAAGAGCTTCTGTTTTCTGTTTTACCTGTGTTGTTTGTGAAAATGTCCGATATTTTTGATAAAAACATTACATGCTAAAACGTTGAGCTTTATGACACAAGTTGGAAAACAGTGGCAATTGCTTAGGCGACAGTCATTATGTTGATAATCAATGTAATCATTTCTGCGCATAGACCTTTCTGTTGGTTTTGCAGGGTGACAGATGTACTCCCCCAGTAGAGTAGAGATCTCCCCTACTTTGAAGTCTGATCGTCCTCAGCAGGTTATTACTCTTCCCCATCAGAGTATCGAGGGCCGTCTTCCTCAACCAGAGTATAAAGAAGTAATTCCCTAAGCGGAGTCGTTAAGGATCGTTTTCCTTAGCAGGATATAAGAGGTTTTCTCCCAGGCCAGAGTTGTGACTTGGCGCATCTTTCTTCAGCAAGTGAAGTATCCCCACGGAGCATGGGGCATTTATTTGTCCCCCAGCTAGTCAGGAAGCATGTGTTATCCCTAGCAGATGAATGTTGACAATTACTTTCTCTCCCAAGCGGAGTCGTTGAGGATCGTCTTCCTCAGCAAAGTACAGAGGATTATATACCCAGCCAAAGTTGTGTTTGGATTATTATTCCCTAGCAAGTACTCAGAAGTTGACTGCTTTAAGGCGAATGTTGCCGTGACTCCGTCAGGAAGTCTGTGGACGAAGATGTTATTATCCCCACAGGGTCATGGTGTCTACTTTCCTCGGTTGGTCAGAAAGTATAGTCTCGACGACAATGGTTTGATCTAGTACCCAGCAGGGTGAGGGTAAAGTTACTTCCCTAGCAGCAGATTAAGCTCATTTCCCCAATCAGAGTCTGGTGGTGAGTGGTATCCCCAGCAGGTCTTAAGGCCAATCATTTTTGGCAAGCGCCGAAGCCAAGGTCTGAAATAGTAGGTCGTCCCCAGCGGTGGAATTTCCATCTTCAGTATTCATATCTCTCCCCAGCTGAGTGGGTGTCCTCTCGGAGCATCGTCCATCTCCAGCAGAGTTGTTGATCTTGATATTCCTCAACAGAGCAGGTATTTTCTCGGAGATTCGTCCATCTCCGGCAGAATGGGTGATTATGATCTTCCCTAGCGGGGAGAAGTTTTTCTCGACAGGATTTCTTTGGTTTGGTGGCAATTTAGTTTGCCATCTCCAGCGGAGTTGCTTATGGTCTTCAACATTTATTTTGCTGAGACTTTTCTCTTGCATTGCATAAGCATTTGTTTTGCATGGCATCCTCCCAAATGCGTAGCATTCCCACTTCATGTGGAGCATTACGGCAAAATTCAAACATATGCATCCGAAGCGTAAGCCAGGTTTGAGTTTTCCTTCGTCAGGAAAGCAGAATTTCAGGAAGATATCTTTACTCCACAGGTGTTGGGTTAGGCAATATTTGACAGTTCCCCGGCAGAGTGTATTGCCAGGATTGTTTATCCTTAATCTTATTTGTACCCCTTCGTCCAGGTGGTCCTTCGGTTTTTCCCCCCTCGAAGTTTTTAATGACAGACACTCGTCCGTGTTTCTTTCAGCACCCGTCCGTGTTTGAACATTTGATTTCAATACCCGTCCGTATTGAAACCTTTTACACCCGTCCGTGTACCCTTTTCAATACCCGTCCGTATTGAAACCTTTTACACCCGTCCGTGTACCCTTTTCAATACCCGTCCGTATTGAAACCTTTTACACCCGTCCGTGTACCCTTTTCAATACCCGTCCGTATTGAAACCTTTTACACCCGTCCGTGTACCCTTTTCAATACCCGTCCGTATTGAAACCTTTTACACCCGTCCGTGTACCCTTTTCAATACCCGTCCGTATTGAAACCTTTTACACCCGTCCGTGTACCCTTTTCAATACCCGTCCGTATTGAAACCTTTTACACCCGTCCGTGTACCCTTTTCAATACCCGTCCGTATTGAAACCTTTTACACCCGTCCGTGTACCCTTTTCAATACCCGTCCGTATTGAAATCTTTTACACCCGTCCGTGTCTCTTTTTTAATACTCGTCTGTATTGAATCCCTTTGGCACCCGTACGTGTTCTTTCGGCGCCCGTCCGTGTTTGAACTTTTGCTTCAATGCCCGTTCGCATTGACATTTGGCACCCGTCCGTGTACTCCTTTTTCAGTACCCGTCCGTATTGAACCCCTTTACACCTGTCTGTGTATCTTCTCAATACCCGTCCGTATTTGATATCCTGGATTCCTTGACACCCGTCCGTGTTTATCCCCAGTATAGCTAACCTTCGTTTGTGTTTATTTCAGGACTTTTCAATACAGTTTTAGTTTCCAACACTCGTATGTGTTGTGACAGTGCAGCATTTAATGTTTGTTTCCCAGTGGAGTCGTCCCTCCTTTGAGGATTGCAAATTTCCGGTTTCTTATGGTATTCAATCTCCGTGAACCCTTGGAACGCATGATAGCCGTCACTATCATACCTTCAGGATCAAGTTGATTGAATAGGGGCAGCTGTAACACCTCAAAATTTGCCTTGTTGTTTTTAGATAACTGGCTTAGGTTTCTTTTCATTTCTTGCATTTGCATTGTGCATAGCATTTGGTTCTTAGCATGGGATCAAGGTATTTGGTTCAACTCAAGGGCAAAAGCTTCTTATGAGCTCCATAAGCTCCTCACATCCTTATATGGTGGCCCAAGGGTATTTCAATGAGGGATTCTCCAAGTGGTTATATCAAGGGTTGGTGTCCTTACACTGATGACCAAAACTAGGGTTTCATGGTTAAGGGTCCTAAGCTCAAGGAGTTGATTCAAACCTTTCACCAAGGTTCTCCATATGTCAAAACAAGTCTAAGGATGGATTTTGAGCCAAAAATTCACCATGGAAGACCTCAGATGATTCAGTAGCTTACAGATGAAGTAATCAGTCAAACTGGTCAACTGAAAAGTCAAACTAGGGTTTTGAGAGATCCTCATCATGGTAATCAAGTCAAGAGACCTTTGTTTGGTCTATGGAAGGCTTTCATGATCACAATTTGCAAGAATCAAGCTTTGGTAGAAAGTTGCTAAATTGGGAAAGTGACTTGTAATTTCAAGTTACTATTTTTGGCATATTTTCAACCAACTTTAACCAAACTTTTCATGATCAAAAATGCTTCAAACGAATTTTTGCCCAACACCAAAGTTGTAGATCTCTTTCTCCTCTTTCCAAAGAGTGGTGGATCATGATCATATCATTTTTGGGTCAAGAGTTATGGGCATTTGAAGTTAGAGGGCATTTGGTGTTCTACCATGCATACCATTTTGACATAACTTGCAAGTTGCATTTTAACTCACCAATATGGCTTCTAATTGTTCAGTTCACCTCACCACACTCCAATGTACCTCATTTAGCAGCATTTTGAGCCAAGAATTGAGTGAACCCGTGGGTTACATGTCCATAATTCATCATTATGCAATTTTGCAATTTCATTTGGAAATCACAATTCAGTTACTTTCCAACCCCAAGATCAATCCAAAGGTTCTCATGGCATCAAAAGGAAAGCAGTCATGCACTTTTCATGAAGAATGCACGAGTAGAATACCTCATGTGCACAAACTTGCAAATTTGCAAAACAGCCCAAAACTCATTGCTCTCAAGTCCTTGAAGATTAAAACCCTAAACAGTAGCATTGGCACACTATATAAGCTAACTCACACGAATTTCTCAGCAGCTACCATTCATTTTCACCACTTTTCAAAGTTTTGCTCTCAAGTTTCTCTCCTTCGATTCTCCCAATTCTTCAAGTGTCTTCCATTTTTTTTGGTTGGTTTGTGATCAGTGGAGCATAAGGAAGAGAAATCCACCATTGTTTTGAAGTTTAAGCAAAGAATTTATCAGTTGAGTTCAGATTTTCAACTCTCGGATTCAAGGATTCAGACCAATTTGAAGGTCTAAGTGCATTTATTTTGCAATTAGACGGTTTAAGGAGTTGATCTGCAGCTTATCTTGGAGTTTCTTGGTGATTTTCTAGTTCTGCAAATCTCAGGTGAACTTGAAATTCATAGATCTAGAATTGATTTTTGTTGTGTGTTTAATGTTCATCTTGATGTGTTGAGTTCATATATGTGTTTGGAATTGATTTTCAACGTGAATCATGGCTGGAATTTAGATCTGAAATTTTCAGATCCAAACTTGTTTCGTTCGATTCTTGAAATATATGCATGATAAATGATTTTGAGTAGCATATTTGTGATCTACGTGAGTTGCTGAACATTTTGATGTATGATTTGTTGTTTTTGGTTATGGTTTGAAGTTTAGTGACCGGAGAGTGGCCGGAGAAGATGACCGGCGCTTCTCCGGCCGGTGAGGGTTTAATTAGGGTTTGTGGTTTTCCAGTTTGAATTTCATGCGTTGGATCTTGATTAATTTTCCAGTTTAATTCACGTGCGTTGGATCTTGGTTATGAGTTGTTAATTAAATTGATTAGGGTTTAGTGGATCTGATTAATTCGTGACTGTTGGATTTCATTTAATTAGTGAGTTTGGATATGGACCATCAGATGATTGACTTTGCTTCGTTTGACTTTGAATGAGAGCCTGTGGATCTGGAGACTTTTTTTGTTTGACTCAATCTATGCCGTTCGTTGTTTCTGAATGTTTGGAAGCGCTTGGGCCTTTTTGCTGTTTGCACCCCTCGTTTCTGAGCCCATGATTATTTGCACGCGTTTGGATTCATTAATACACCCCTGGCTTCATTTCATTTCCTTTTTATTTTCTATTTTCATACCATTTCATAATTAATTGTTAAAAATACTTGCATGTGCTAAAAAATTCCAAAAAAATTCATCATTCCTCCTCATTATTAAAACTAATTTTTCACATTTTATTTTATTTTTTTTACATTAAAATTGCATTAAATATTAATTTTCCAAAGTATTTTTCTCATTTTGCACTTCATATTGCATACTTCATGTTGCATTTTTTATTTATCTCATTTGGAAAGTGATTTGATCCTGATTCTTTTTGGGTTATGTTCATAACATGTTGAAGTATGTTTGAGATTTTTGGTATGATTTTTAGGTCCTTTTTGGATGACTTTTGATGTGTTGCTTTGAGCATGAATGTATGAAATCCTATTGATGCTTTGACCTAATTGTTGATTGACTTTGGTTCTGATTCATTGCTTGTGGATTTGATATGTCAATTATACATGTTTGAGATGCTTGAATACTGAATGACATAATTTTTGAGGCATGTTTGTTATTTCTTTGAAGCATGAGCTTTAACTTGTCCAATTTGTGAATATATGCTTCATGTTTGGTTTACTTGGTCATGAAGGCACTTGTGCCACAATTTTAGGTCTTGTTGAGGGATTGATAGCATGATTAATTGACTTCTGGTTGTGATATTTGAATCTCATATTTGCATGTTTGATGTTTTCCTTTCACTTTAAGTCATTTGTTTCACAAGTATGAATCATGTTTCACTTCACTTCACTTCACTTCTTCTTTGCTTCCTAATTGATTGTGAAAGTGTTTGTGTGACTTGAATGTTGTTTGAAGATCATGTTTAGGCACATATTTAGGATTGTGTCACTTCTGGACTTGGTTTTCTTTGTGAAATTTTGACTTGGTTGCTTTACATGATCACTTCTTTTCATCTCACTCCTTCTTTAATGACTTGAATGGTACTTGAGTGACTTCTCCCTTTTCTTTTTGATTAATTGTGCATGGTTGATAGTAGAGGTCAGTAGGACCATTAGGTTCTGAACTTGATGTTTGATTTACTTTAGAACTTGTTTCTTTATGGCCTTATGCTTGTTTGAGTTTCATTTTGTCATATGTGAATACTTCTAACATTTTCAGGGGCAAATGGTAAGTTGTTTGAATGTGGATATGCTTCCACATTTTACTTTCTTCCTTTACCTTTTAACTTTCATACTTGTGTTTGAAGTGAGCTTATGCCACTTGTGTTTCACTTCTCTTTCTCCTCCTTCTCTTCCACTTTTTTTCATCCCTCGAGTCACAAGACTTGTTTAAGTCTTGGATTCTCTCCCTTTAGAGCTACCTAGTCCAACTTAATTTTTGATTAAGCTTGGAGTAGGATTAGCATTAGGTTAGGCAGTCGTCCCTCCTAAACCTCACTAACCATAGGACATCCATGCATGATAACATTAGGACTCTTAGTTTCCCTGTAAAGTTTCCTTTTGTGTCGCTTCTCTTCTCATCTCAAACTTCTTGAACACACTTAATAAAATATAACGTATATTGCGCTCGAGCCTTAAGTGTAGGAAGTGAAGAACGAGGGGTCTCCTCTCCTCTTCTAGGGTGTTTAGCATACGTCTCATTTGGGGGCGATCATGCGACTCACTCGTTCCCGCATGGTAGACTTTGGTGCAATGTAAGTTACGAACTGACTCAAAACACTTCTGTCTAAAAAACACCAAACCAATTCAAATCTTTTTATCCTCCGGGATTGTTGGGTTTCAAACTTCTTTTTTTTCGTGAAAGAGCTCGTCGCTCACGTAAAAAACACTTACCTACCCGTGGTCGTACCCACGAACTACGTCAGCTCTGATTCCTCTCTCTCGTCCGATTGAGGATACGTAGGCACAAGACAGCGATTGTCTTGGCGAGCAACCTTCCCCCACAGTTCCCGTCCGAACTACGTTGACTCTGACTTTCCCATTGCACTGAGGGAGTACGTAGGCCTAGGACAACGATACCGTCCTATCGAGTCACTTCTTTTTTTTTTTTTTTTTTTTTTTTTTTTTTTTTTTTTCTTCTTCGTTTCTCCGTTTTTCCGTTCTCGTTTCTTCTCCGGTCCAGTAGCAGTGGAGCTCCAGATGACGACACCCTTTGATGCAGACAACAAGCGTGGATCCCATCGAGTACGATGGACGTGTTGGGTGCTAATACCTTCCCTTCGCGTAACCGACTCCCGTACCCGTTCTCTTGGTCGTGAGACCATGCTCTTTCCTTTCTTTCAGGTTTATGCAGTGTTTCCTTTCCCTCTCTTGGGATAAATACACTTTGCTGGCGACTCTGTGTTCTTTTGCGCCACTCTCGCGTTTGTACCGTTGGATGCGAATCTTTCGGGAGCGACAATGATATGCAAGATTTGCAAGATTAGGGGCTGAACTACAAAGTGAAGAACATCTTTATTTTTTTCATTTATTTTCAGTTTTTATGACTTTTAGTATTTTATTTCAGTTTATTTAGTATTGGTTAAGTACTTTTGGTCACTTCGGCGAATACTTTTTGGGTGTGTTTACACCAAGACAATGGTTATGATAAATTTAAGTTTTTTTAGTATGTTTAAGTTTATGTTTGTACAAAGAAATTATTTTGGTTAAAGTTTTGTGTTTGTGTTTGTCCTTGATTTTGAAAAAAATTGTGCTAGCACAAGAATTCTTAAAGAGTGTTTTGTCAACTCTAACATGTGATGGTGATGATAAAAATCTCGTTGATGTGCAGAATCAAGGTGTTGAATAATTGATTTGTAGAGTTATAGCATAATTGTGAAGTTAGTGCTTTATGCAAAATTGTGATAATGCATTGTTTTGTAAACACTTGTTCATGTTTGAATCAATTAGGACAAAACCACAAAAGTAAGGTGCTTTCCATTATTCACCAAAAGTATAATTTAAGTAATTGTTGTTTAACTCGTTTAGTTCATGTTTAATCTTGCAAGCTTGTTTTTAACTTTTGGAAACTTAGAAAGGATCAAGACATTTTTTGTGTACTATGAGAATATATAACCACCATTCCAAAAAGACTTCAATTCACCTTGTTAGTGTGCGCGCACTAGTAACCCCTCTTGAGCCTTACAAATAAATTTTTTTTTTGTGAATGAATCAATCAAGATCCCAACAAATTATTAACCTTGTGTGAAGTGCATTTTTGCCTATAGAGAAAGAAATGTTGAAAGTTGGGGAATGTTGTTTCATTGGAAAAAAAGAGGAAAAATAATAGGTGGTACAATGCATTCTTTGAAAAGAACACAAAAAGAAAGAAATAATCAAGAAAAATAAAGGAAATGATGCTTTGTAAGAAAATAAATCAAAGGATGGAAAAGAATGTGAGGATTGAGCAAGAATAAATTTTTGAAAAATTGAAATGCTCTTCATGATTTTTTACCTGTTTTGTTCAATGACCTTGTATATATTATCCTTTGTTGTTAACCCAATCCAAGTTACAACCATAAAAGCCCTTAGTGATCTTTGTTTCCATGATTTTTTAATATCTTGCTGAGATGAATGCATGAATTATTCTGGATGTGGCACGATTACTTGTGAGAGTGTTTTGTCCCTTGTAAATTTGTGTACATAGTGCTTATGTTTGTGATAATGAGTGAATTAGGTAATTCAACTTGAACTTGTAGGTACTTGATTTTGCATTGTGTGATGTCTGTGTTTAGAACTTAATTCATAATCATGTTTTGATTCTATGCAAGTTATTGAGAATGTCTTGTGCGTGCGATTGTCGAGTTTGAACCATGCATGTTTTCCGCTTGATTTGGTGTTTTGAAAGTTTTCTTGTGGATTTTGAAATTTACCTTTGACTAAGGGCAAACAAAGATGCAAGTTGGGGAGAGTTTGATAAGTGTCAAATATTGGTTAGTTTTCTTATCCATTTGCGACACTTTTAAGCTATTTTCCAAGCTTCTGATACTAAAATAACTTATTTAATAAGTGATTCTTGCATCAATGTACATATTTGATAGTTTTAATATATTTGCTAGTTTTTCAGCATTTTATGACAAAAGGGTGCAGCAAAAGTCGGGAGAAAAACTAAAAAAATCAAAGAAATTCGCGTGTCATAGAAAAGAGCATCTTCGCCTGGCGAAGAAGAAGTGAAGGAAGGGATTCGCCCGACGAAGGCCAGACGAAGCAAGAGGCGAATGAAAGTTGAAATTCCAGTAGCTACTAGAATTGGTTCATTGGCAGATTCGCCAGGCGAAAGAGGAGCGAAAGAGAATCGCCCGACGAAGCATTGTCTCACTTGGCGAATGTAGATATTTTCCTCAGTCCACTGGCACTGTAGCTGTCACGTGGCTTATTTTAAAGGTTTACCCCGACGAAGCTTATAGCTTGCCCGACAAATTTTCCTGGACAGAAAAGTTTATTTTAGTACTTGTTGATATTTTTGGAAACTACTGTGAGAGCAAGAGTTGTCTCTACAAGTCAATCTATGTTTTAATGATAACAATACGTATTTGTGAAAGAACTATTTTATGTTCTAACGTGTGTTGTATGCAGATCATAATCATAGAAGATATTAGATCCAACAATTACCAGCCAGATGTTCGTAATTGATAATATGCGAAGTTACTATGTGTGACACAAGTCGCAAGAAACAAGAACGCTTCTGTATCTGATCATGATCAGTCAGATCCAAAGATGCTGATATTGCTGTTACAATGCTCTTGTGGATGCTCTCTGAAAGTGGTCGAGATTCTGAAGATAGCGAAGCTTCTGAAGAAGATAATCTTTTGGAGAACCGAAGTGCTGAAGACTCTCATGAATTAAAGCTTTGAAGGCGGAAGGCTCTGAAGACTAAGTGCAGAAAGATTCTGAAGACTTATGTGTTCTGAAGATTACAGTTCCAAAGGTCAAGTGCTGAAGACTCTGAAGACAGATTCCTAATGGACGAGTTTTGAAGTTTCGGAAGACTTGAAGTAGTAAAGGATAATGTTCTTAAAGACAAGTGCTGAAGTTCTGAAGACTGATTCCTAATGGACTTCTTCAAATGACTGAAGACTTGACGTATCAGATATCCTGTTAAGAAGGCTCTACTCATGCTTCATTAATTTACCATCAGAAGTCTCTGAAGTTTGGAAGACAAATTTTACCGTTGTGAAACGAATGTACACTGCGCCCAAGAAGAAATATCATGTCACTTCTCCCACAGCAAAAAGGAGATGTGTCAGTATAGCTAATTATTACACAACGTCTCTTTTCTAACAGCCAACAGTATTTCAACGACTATATTTTACTAGGCTATTTAAAGAAAGGAGTAAACGCTTCTGAAGGTATCGATTCAGTCCATGAATGGAGAATCGATCAAAGTCATTGTGTGAAGATAGCAACAACGATGAGTTCTCGTTGTAACACTTAGAATATCCAAAGTTGTCATCAATTTACACATGGCCTTTGTTGTTTAAGCTTAAAGATCAAATCAACACAACAACAACAAATTGGTACAGAAGTTATTGATGAAGAAGACAACATTGAAAATCAGTCAAGTCATCAACCACCTTCTCGTCGGCGCTACATTGAAGATCTGAAATAAGGAGTTATTGCTCAAAGCTTGCTCACCCAAGAAGACGAAGACAAAGAAGATCTACAAGATGTCAACAACTGTCAAATCATTATACATCTCTGTAGTTTCTTAAGATAGCAAGGAGCTGTTGCTCACATCTTGCTTGAACACTTGTGTGTTCTTATGTACTTAAACATTAGGAGTAATATGCTTGATAAGAAGTATCTTTGTAATCTCCTATAAAACTAATTCTTGGTGAATTAGGATTCCTTGAGTGGTCAGTGTGACCGGAGACTCGAGAAGACAATGACGATATGTCATTGTGGGAAATCCTGAAATAGGGTCAGTAGCGTTATATTCATTGCGATGAATCCCTGAACGTCTAGCTGTGAAAGCCTAGCAATAGATCTTGCGAGATTGGAACCTGCAGGTCAATGTTCGTTATATTTGTTAGTTCTATTATTGGCAACAATTTTGGTAAAACAATGTGTTTGTTCAAGATGCCATGTTTGATGTCTTAACATGTGCTTCTAACATTCTGCTTGTGGTGTGTTGTTTGGTATTACAGCTTTTGTGCTTGATGTCAAGACTGATGTCTTAACATCTGTTGACAGAACATCTATTCAGTCTGTTATGTGATTTAGGGTTGCGTGTTAATTGTTATGTTTGAGAGATTGCAGGCGGAATTCTTGGAGGAGATTTTATCTGATGCAATCATTTTATATTTCCTATGAAGTATATTCTGTTACTATTTAGGGCGAAAAGATTTGAAGGTAAAATCTGCTTTTATTGTGCATCAAATCGGTGTTTTTATTCTGCCCAAGCCCATGAAGTTTGTTGCTATTTAAAGACGTATCAACCCTACTTGAAGAGTGGAGAATAAGGATTGTGCGAGCGGTGTTCAAGTTTTAGGGTTTGTGTCTTTGTGCGTCTTGTGTTTTTGTGAGCCATTCATTCATCTATTTTGATGTTTGAATTGGACTGATTTAGTTAAGTTGTATGTTGTCCACTCTAAGCTTTTAAGCACGAGTGTTTATTCTCGATCAAAGCTTTTAAGCAAGATCAAGGTGTGTCTTCTTACTTTGTTATTTTCTGTTTTCATCACTGCTGTGATTGAGGGGGAGTGAGAGGGTTCTCATACCTAAGAGTGTCTTAGGTAGAAGTGTCATTGGGTAGTGATTAAGTGAGTAGATTGTCAACTGGTGTGTTGACTGTAGAATCTACAAATTGATACTACTAATAGTGAATTTCCTCCCTAGCTTGGTAGCCCCCAGACGTAGGTTGTTAGACCGAACTGGGTGAACAATTATTTGTGTTGTTTATCGTTTTTAAATACTGTTATTATTATTATCTTGTTCATATAACAGATATTGATGTTGTGATATCTCACTTGACATCACATATCTGATACCAGAATTTCAATTGGTATTAGAGCAGGTCATTCTGCTCTGTATCTGGGTGAGATCTAGGGTTGTTACTTTCTGGTGTTATGGACAAGGAGAATGGTGGATTTGTGAATAGACCCCCTATTCTAGATGGATCAAATTATGACTATTGGAAACCTCGCATGGTTTCCTTTTTGAAGTCTTTAGACAGCAGGGCTTGGAAGGCTATTTTGAAAGAATGGAAACATCCTGTCATTATGGGAAAAGATGGTCAGTCAAAGCTTAAACCTGAAGAAGATTGGACCAAGGAAGAAGATGAACTTGCTCTTGGGAATTCTAAGGCCTTGAATGCCTTATTTAATGGCATTGACAAGAACATTTTCAGGCTGGTCAACACATGTGAAGTGGCTAAGGAGGCTTGGGATATCCTGAAAACAACTCATGAAGGAACTTCCAAGATTAAGATGTCAAGACTTTAGCTTCTAACAACAAAGTTTGAAAGTTTGAGGATGAAAGATGAAGAAACCATTCATGACTTTCACATAAACATACTTGAACTGTCAAATGCTTCTAGTGCCCTAGGAGAGAGGATGTCTGATGAAAAGCTGGTGAGAAAAATTCTCAGATCTCTTCCCAAGAGATTTGATATGAAGGTGACTGCTATAGAGGAAGCTCAAGACATCGGCCAGATGAGGGTAGATGAGTTTATTGGTTAAATTCAAACATTTGAATTAGGGTTGAATGACAGATCAGAAAAGAAGGCCAAAAGCATAGCACTGATGTCTAGTTCTAAAAATGAAAAGAAAGAGTGTGATATTAAAACTCAGGAGGAGCTATCCAACGCAATTGTGATGCTGGGAAGATGATGCGTTGTATTCGCAAGTGCACGAATCGCGTCAGAGTAATATAAAAAGTTATCGTATCCACAGAGACCAAATGTCGATCTAACGATTTCCGTTTGTTACAGTGCTTATCTAAGGCAGTTCAATTCAGGGTTTACTAATGCAGAGGAAAATAAATAAAAGTAAATGACGAGGTAATAAAATTCAGACAAAACAATAGGCTTGAATGTAATTCTCATAACCGATAATATTTCTATATTCATCAACAGAACTACTTACGGGCAATATCTTCTATTTTAAGAAAAGAATTCAATTTAACAGGAACTGTCGCTTTCGCATAGTCAGAACCAAGTTTACCCTCTAAACTAACCCCTTTATTGTCACTTATAAAAAGGCGCGCATTGCGTTAGAGTCATGGAAAACTTACTTTTAAGAAATGTAAATTCTAAACTAAACAGAAAAGTATTTTGACCTGAAATCTCTAAACTAAAGAGGTTCAAAATGAACCAGATTCTAATCCCACTAACGCGTCCGAAAATAGTTTTAAAATCTCTTTTCTAAAGTGTTAAAAATCCCTACTCAACTGAGCAAAGCGCTTTCGCTGTATTTGATCAGTTGAGAACTAAACACGTTCACAAATGGTTGGACGGCTTTCGATCTTACCCAACATTGCTTTTAAGTACAGAAAACTTGTGTTAAAGATTAAAACAGCCCTTAAGTATATCTATTAACATATAGACGTATTACGGTGGTTATGGTCTTTACATTCTTACCTATCTAAAACTTAGCCAGCCATGGTAGTTATAACAGTCATATTAATTCTTATCATGTATGGAATTAAGTCTTTTGAAAAGTAAAGTTTTGAAAAGTACGGCAAGACAATAAATAAACAAAGTAAAGCAAGTGCAAGAAATAAATGAAAGTAAATGCGATTAAAATAAAACCTGCTCCAAAGCGGAGTCTTTAAATCTGGTACAATGTACGGAAAATAAAATGCTGGCAGGATTACATCTACCAAAGTGCTCAAACTTGATTACAGACACTCCAAGACTTGATCACAAACTCGATCACACACAGTGCAATAACTCCTCGATGTGAGAAGATTACCGCTTTACAAGAGTGAAATTTATGCCTAGGATGAAGTAAACTAAGATTGGATGATCCTAAAATTCGAGTCCTGAGAGTATTTATAGGCAAAGTTGGCATGGTGCAAAGACAAAAGTGACCTTGGCTTGAAAATGGGCGGGAACTGATTTTTGCCTTGTCGCGCCCGCGACAGGCCTACCGCGCCCGCGACAAGAAGGAAACGGAAAAGGTCGTGGGAACGTGGCAGTTGAGCAGTGGAGATCATGGGACACGTCGTCGCCTACCCTTGGGCGCCCGCGACAAGAGTAAATTGCTGCCAAACTTGAATTCTTGCTCCTTTTGCACCCTTTTTCGTCTGGGACCTCGATTTATTGAAAACCTGAAAACAAAGGAAAACATAACAATAACAGGGCAAAAATAATAGAAAAACAACTAATATGCATGTGAAATCAGAGTCGAAAATACAGTATAATTTAGTGTCATCAAATTCTCCCACACTTAGACCTTTGCTTGTCCTCAAGCAAAACATTTAAAGCTCATAGAAAAATCAGTGTCGATCGATGATTTTTGGGCGAAAAGGGCTTCTAAGTCCAAGTCTGGATGCAGTGGTCGGTACTAACTGAGTGAACCAAGGGCATCGTGATGACACTAATCCGCAAATACGGACATAAACTTCGCTCCTATACCAATCAACCCATTATATCCCACAATACCTAGGCCTTCCTTTTCCATCTCTTTTGAGTCCTTTTCATTCAAGAGCAATCACATTAAGCCCGTTTTCCGCACATGCTTCATGGTAGCGTGACCTGTTAGTGATTCTGATCTTTTCATACCGGATTTCTGGCACAAGGAACTGTGTAAAATCCTTTTATTCCTCCCAAGTGCAGTTGTGGGGGATCAGATCGTAATCCGCCCTACCGAGTTCAGTGCCAGATACCTCTGAACCAACTGAAATGAGCAAGCTAAACATCTTATTACTTATTTCTCTTTCTTCTTTTCATTTTTTTTTCTTCTTTTTTTTTCATCATTTTTTTTTTGTATATGCACTCAGATCAGTCACTTATATTCGTCGGTCTCCTACTTAGAACATGATTAGGCCGGAGCTGATTGCTGAAATAAACTACTAAGGATGATTTTGAAATGAAAGTAGGGCCATGGTACATGGGGTTTCAGGTGTGATTCTTATATTTACGAAGTTCATGGTGTAAGGACGATACTGATGTTTCGAAGGTTCTCCCAAGTCACCGCATCCTAACCTGAACCTGTCTTAAAGTCCATAAATTTTTCAGAACAACACTTTTTTTTCTAGAAAAATTTTTTTTTGGTGTTAAAATATGTGGAAAAAAATGAAGGTGAACCAAAAAATATACTTATACTAACGACTCTTCAAACACATGCATTTTCTAAAACAGAAACAAAAGTAAATAACTGAAGGGAAATAAAAATAAACTACTAAAACGACGGAAATAAAAACGATAAAATCTCCTCCCACACTTAAATCAAACATTGTCCCCAATGTTTCAAAGTAAGCTAAGGAGAAAGGAACCTGGCAAAACTAGTAAGGACCGCTGGTGCCCTCGCCGCCCTGTACTGGATGCTCGGAACGACGGGATCTGCTACGGTGACGGTCTCGCTGGTCCATCCTAGCCTGCAATTCTGTCTGAGCAGCTTTCACCTCATGAAGGCTACCTAAGATGGAACCCTGAGTGGCCTCCATAAGCTGAAAGTGCTGATGGTTATATTGCTGTTGACGAGACTGCTCATTGGTGATCGCAAGCAGAGTACGGGCGATGGTCTCGTAAGATTGGTCTGCTCTCCGCCACGACTCTTGCATGAAGCTCATCTGGTACGCCATTTGTTGCTGAATGGAAGAGAGCAGGTCTTCATGTCGTGCTTCTCTAGCCATATGGTCTCGCCACATCTCCTCCGTAATATAAAATCCGGGAGCAGCTCCTGCAAAAGTGTTAGAAGAAGATGGTGCGGTGTGTGATTGTGTAGGACGAGGGGGGACACACGCTCTCTATGGTCATACTCATCATCTGTGTCGGGCCCCTCATTGTCATGGACATTAGGAGGAATTAGACCTAGAAAAGGTGGGGCAGTAAGGTCATAGATCCAGTTCCTTTCGAATCGTACATCTGTACGTCTACTGCACGGCATAACAATTGATTCGACGGCTACCCCGTGAATCATCAACTCATAACCACCAGCCCTCCTTGATCGGCACAATTTCATGTCTTTCAGAAATTTTAAATTAATTGTGCGAGGGGGCAGTGGTTCTAAAGTAGTTATCTCGTCATTCAAATTTAGTGCCCGAGCAATAGACGTAATCAATCCGCCAAAAACTATCGGTCCACCCTTATTTACCGTTAAGCACATGTGGGCGATCATAAATAGAACCGGATTGATTCTTACATTTGTGAGGCATCCTTGCAAGAACAAAAGTTCTTTGCTATTAACTTTGTTTTGATTCTCCCGGCCAAAAATAGAGCATGCCAAAAGATATCTGAAAATTCTTATGGCCGGGTTATGAATGGTCGAGGCGAGTATTCCCTTAAAGGAATCAATAATAGTATCTGACAACCTGCGCCAGAAGGAGAATAACTCGACTGACCATTCAGCATCTGAAGGAGCCTCACAAACAGCACCCTCCCCATGAGGGAATCCCAATAGACCTGCTAGTTTATCGGTACCGAACTCATACTCAACAGCAAATAGTCTAAAATGCACGGTACCGACTGTGCTAGCAGTGTCGGGACGAACGGTATAAACCAATGAACTCAAAAACTCAACCATCATCATCTCATAGGTGGGTTCTTTTGTGGTGAAAACCGTGCCTAAACCTACAAAGTCTAACAAATGGAAAACGCTATGATGAACCCCTAAAGCGTGCAAGCAAGAATCGTCAACATACCTCGTCGAGAGAATTTCTCGATCCTGAAGCTTTTGAAGTTGCCGCTTCTGCCTATTCCCGGATTGTCCTTCCCGAAGAATGACTCCATTAAACTCCATTGATGAAGATGGTGAAGAGGGTGGAAGAAAAGTGGTATGATAAAGGTTGGATTTTTTTGGGTTTTTGTTGATGGAAATTGAAATGGAAAGTTAAGAGATGATGGGTGAATGCTAGAGATATGAATTTCAATGGGGTTTTATAGGGATTTTTCGAAGGGAAAAAATGGGTTTGAAAAGGTTAGAGGTTCAAAAATGGTGGAAATGGAGGTTTTGTCCCGATTTTACAAGGACGCTGTCGCGGGCGCGACAGGTGGGTCGCGGGCGCGACGAGAGTAAATTCGCTGATGGGCCTCAATTTGTCTTTTTGAATGGGCTTTTTGTCCTTCCCTTGGCCTTGGGGGGTCTTTTTAGCATTCCATATGTCCTAAAAATGTAGTTTTGCACAAAATTTTCACAAGCATATATATATATATATATATATATATATATATATATATATATATATATTTATAATAAATTTTTTTATATATTTTGTCAAAGAAAAATAAAACAAAAGAAAATATTAGCATATAAACATAAAAAACTGAAACGTTAATATAAATCGAAAATATATCAAATGCAAATAGTAGGAAATATGTCTGGGTGATACTGAAAGTAAATTAATGCATAAGAAATATAGTAAATAATACGAAAATGGAAATCAAGATGTCTGGTCATCAGTCTGGTCATCTCCACGGAGTCTCGCTATCTCACGACGGAGCTCCGCTATATCTTCATGCAGCACATCGGACTCAGTAGCGTGGGTCAGCTCTGACACTTCCATCCTCAGGTGTAGGTCAGCAAGAGTCTGTCGGAGATCTGCTATCTCTTGGCGCATCATCGCCATCTGGGTCTGCATATCTGGAGTACCTAATGAATGATTATTTGACCATACCGTGGTCCTGTCAAGTGGTGGAGCTGGAACGTACTCTGGCTCTGGGCAGGGTCGTGGTGCGTCTACTATCTCACCGTGTCCTTCTAAGGCATATGTCCAGTTTGCTGGGTCATGGACACTGGTCATAACAGGATCCGGCAAAGTGAAATGATGTATGGTCTCACCATCGATCAGGAGTCTGAACTGAGAGGGATTAAAGGAGTTCCTTCTCATCAGCCCCCGATCTAAACAAAAATCAATATCCATGGTGGTATGGCTGCAGTAGGGAGTCAAATGAAATAGCTTTCGGCCAAGGCCTAGAGCAGCAGCAATCTCAGTCACATTACCTCCTACATGTATAGGTCCTCCTGCCCAGGTGGCAACACCACTAAAAGAATACAGCATAAAGTTACCACAAGCTAAACGACGCGACTGATTCGCACAAAACATGAAAAATATGTCCTCCTCAGTAACATGGTCATCAGCATCTGCTCTCCCAAAGAATGTATGGGCAATGATCATCTGAAAGTATCGGAGAGCTAGGTTATGGGTAACCTGCGAAATGTGAGTATCAGGGTCAGGGCCTCCACCTCCAGAGATGTCACTCCAAAATTTCTCCACGTCTCTATTCATGAAGTAACCCATGGGCAGCTCAGGGATAGCGCCAACTCCAGTCTCAAATCCAAGAAGATCACCGAACTCAGTATGGGTGAACGAATACTCTGTGCCAAATAACCTGAAGCTGGTGTGGCCATCTGGTCCCAAGTACGAATCATAGGAGAAAGAGCTGAGGAACTCCAGAGTGAGGTTCCTATAGGTGGGATGCAAATCATCAGCGTACTGGTCCCATTTGAGCTGGTGGGTCAAGTATCGGACACTGGGCTCTATGCCCAAAGCTTCCATGCAATCACTGTCTGGGAAGCGAGTGGGTGCCATAGGTCTGAGTGAAAGCATCGCATAATGCTCTCTCTGGGCGTCGTCTCTAAAGGTCACGTGCATGTCGTCGACTGGTGGCATCCTGAAAGAAAAGGTTAGGAAAAACAGGCCCTGAAATCAAACACACAAAACAAGTTAGACATATATGTACAAACATACGAACAAACGTAAATAAAAAATAAATGGAAAGAAAATAAATACGAAAGGGAAAAGAACCATGGGTTGCCTCCCATGCAGCGCTTGTTTAACGTCGTTAGCTCGACGAGTTCAAGTCATGTATCTGGTGCAAGGATAGGTGGGTCTGTTAACGTGAACCTGGAGTAGTATGCTGGAATATCACCTCCTTCATAATGCTTAAGCCTTTGTCCATTTAACGGACTGCAAGATTTGTTCTTAATTTCCACTGCCCCGGATTTTAGGACTTTGGAAACTTCGAACGGGCCCGTCCATCTAGATCGAAGCTTACCTGGAAAAAGTCGCAGTCTTGAATTGTATAGAAGAACAGGGTCACCTATGTTGAAGTCTTTCTTGACGATTTTCTTGTCATGCCATGCTTTGGTTCTCTCTTTATATATGATGGCATTTTCATAGGCTGATTGTCGGAGCTCTTCTAACTTATGTATGTCTAAGATGCGTTTCTCACCAGCTACTAAGTAATCGAAATTTAAGGTTCTGATGGCCCAATATGCTTTGTGTTCCAATTCAAAGGGTAAGTGACATGATTTTCCGTAAACTAGTTGGTAAGGGGTTGTTCCAATGGGGGTCTTATAGGCTGTCCTGTAGGTCCACAGTGCTTCTGAAAGCTTCTGTGACCAATCCTTTCTGGATATTGAGACAGTTTTTTCTAAGATATGCTTGATCTCTCTATTGGATACTTCTACTTGCCCACTGGTTTGCGGGTGGTAAGGTGTGGCTACTCTATGTTTAACTCCATACTTCCTCAACAGTTTGTCAAAAATCCTAGATATAAAATGTGATCCTCCATCACTTATGACTGTCGCTCCCGAAAGATTCGCATCCAACGGTACAAACGCGAGAGTGGCGCAAAAGAACACAGAGTCGCCAGCAAAGTGTATTTATCCCAAGAGAGGGAAAGGAAACACTGCATAAACCTGAAAGAAAGGAAAGAGCATGGTCTCACGACCAAGAGAACGGGTACGGGAGTCGATTACGCGAAGGGAAGGTATTAGCACCCAACACGTCCATCGTACTCGATGGGATCCACGCTTGTTGTCTGCATCAAAGGGTGTCGTCATCTGGAGCTCCACTGCTACTGGACCGGAGAAGAAACGAGAACGGAAAAACGGAGAAACGAAGAAGAAAAAAAAAAAAAAAAAAAAAAAAAAAAAAAGTGACTCGATAGGACGGTATCGTTGTCCTAGGCCTACGTACTCCCTCAGTGCAATGGGAAAGTCAGAGTCAACGTAGTTCGGACGGGAACTGTGGGGGAAGGTTGCTCGCCAAGACAATCGCTGTCTTGTGCCTACGTATCCTCAATCGGACGAGAGAGAGGAATCAGAGCTGACGTAGTTCGTGGGTACGACCACGGGTAGGTAAGTGTTTTTTACGTGAGCGACGAGCTCTTTCACGAAAAAAAAGAAGTTTGAAACCCAACAATCCCGGAGGATAAAAAGATTTGAATTGGTTTGGTGTTTTTTAGACAGAAGTGTTTTGAGTCAGTTCGTAACTTACATTGCACCAAAGTCTACCATGCGGGAACGAGTGAGTCGCATGATCGCCCCCAAATGAGACGTATGCTAAACACCCTAGAAGAGGAGAGGAGACCCCTCGTTCTTCACTTCCTACACTTAAGGCTCGAGCGCAATATACGTTATATTTTATTAAGTGTGTTCAAGAAGTTTGAGATGAGAAGAGAAGCGACACAAAAGGAAACTTTACAGGGAAACTAAGAGTCCTAATGTTATCATGCATGGATGTCCTATGGTTAGTGAGGTTTAGGAGGGACGACTGCCTAACCTAATGCTAATCCTACTCCAAGCTTAATCAAAAATTAAGTTGGACTAGGTAGCTCTAAAGGGAGAGAATCCAAGACTTAAACAAGTCTTGTGACTCGAGGGATGAAAAAAAGTGGAAGAGAAGGAGGAGAAAGAGAAGTGAAACACAAGTGGCATAAGCTCACTTCAAACACAAGTATGAAAGTTAAAAGGTAAAGGAAGAAAGTAAAATGTGGAAGCATATCCACATTCAAACAACTTACCATTTGCCCCTGAAAATGTTAGAAGTATTCACATATGACAAAATGAAACTCAAACAAGCATAAGGCCATAAAGAAACAAGTTCTAAAGTAAATCAAACATCAAGTTCAGAACCTAATGGTCCTACTGACCTCTACTATCAACCATGCACAATTAATCAAAAAGAAAAGGGAGAAGTCACTCAAGTACCATTCAAGTCATTAAAGAAGGAGTGAGATGAAAAGAAGTGATCATGTAAAGCAACCAAGTCAAAATTTCACAAAGAAAACCAAGTCCAGAAGTGACACAATCCTAAATATGTGCCTAAACATGATCTTCAAACAACATTCAAGTCACACAAACACTTTCACAATCAATTAGGAAGCAAAGAAGAAGTGAAGTGAAGTGAAGTGAAACATGATTCATACTTGTGAAACAAATGACTTAAAGTGAAAGGAAAACATCAAACATGCAAATATGAGATTCAAATATCACAACCAGAAGTCAATTAATCATGCTATCAATCCCTCAACAAGACCTAAAATTGTGGCACAAGTGCCTTCATGACCAAGTAAACCAAACATGAAGCATATATTCACAAATTGGACAAGTTAAAGCTCATGCTTCAAAGAAATAACAAACATGCCTCAAAAATTATGTCATTCAGTATTCAAGCATCTCAAACATGTATAATTGACATATCAAATCCACAAGCAATGAATCAGAACCAAAGTCAATCAACAATTAGGTCAAAGCATCAATAGGATTTCATACATTCATGCTCAAAGCAACACATCAAAAGTCATCCAAAAAGGACCTAAAAATCATACCAAAAATCTCAAACATACTTCAACATGTTATGAACATAACCCAAAAAGAATCAGGATCAAATCATTTTCCAAATGAGATAAATAAAAAATGCAACATGAAGTATGCAATATGAAGTGCAAAATGAGAAAAATACTTTGGAAAATTAATATTTAATGCAATTTTAATGTAAAAAAAATAAAATAAAATGTGAAAAATTAGTTTTAATAATGAGGAGGAATGATGAATTTTTTTGGAATTTTTTAGCACATGCAAGTATTTTTAACAATTAATTATGAAATGGTATGAAAATAGAAAATAAAAAGGAAATGAAATGAAGCCAGGGGTGTATTAATGAATCCAAACGCGTGCAAATAATCATGGGCTCAGAAACGAGGGGTGCAAACAGCAAAAAGGCCCAAGCGCTTCCAAACATTCAGAAACAACGAACGGCATAGATTGAGTCAAACAAAAAAAGTCTCCAGATCCACAGGCTCTCATTCAAAGTCAAACGAAGCAAAGTCAATCATCTGATGGTCCATATCCAAACTCACTAATTAAATGAAATCCAACAGTCACGAATTAATCAGATCCACTAAACCCTAATCAATTTAATTAACAACTCATAACCAAGATCCAACGCACGTGAATTAAACTGGAAAATTAATCAAGATCCAACGCATGAAATTCAAACTGGAAAACCACAAACCCTAATTAAACCCTCACCGGCCGGAGAAGCGCCGGTCATCTTCTCCGGCCACTCTCCGGTCACTAAACTTCAAACCATAACCAAAAACAACAAATCATACATCAAAATGTTCAGCAACTCACGTAGATCACAAATATGCTACTCAAAATCATTTATCATGCATATATTTCAAGAATCGAACGAAACAAGTTTGGATCTGAAAATTTCAGATCTAAATTCCAGCCATGATTCACGTTGAAAATCAATTCCAAACACATATATGAACTCAACACATCAAGATGAACATTAAACACACAACAAAAATCAATTCTAGATCTATGAATTTCAAGTTCACCTGAGATTTGCAGAACTAGAAAATCACCAAGAAACTCCAAGATAAGCTGCAGATCAACTCCTTAAACCGTCTAATTGCAAAATAAATGCACTTAGACCTTCAAATTGGTCTGAATCCTTGAATCCGAGAGTTGAAAATCTGAACTCAACTGATAAATTCTTTGCTTAAACTTCAAAACAATGGTGGATTTCTCTTCCTTATGCTCCACTGATCACAAACCAACCAAAAAAAATGGAAGACACTTGAAGAATTGGGAGAATCGAAGGAGAGAAACTTGAGAGCAAAACTTTGAAAAGTGGTGAAAATGAATGGTAGCTGCTGAGAAATTCGTGTGAGTTAGCTTATATAGTGTGCCAATGCTACTGTTTAGGGTTTTAATCTTCAAGGACTTGAGAGCAATGAGTTTTGGGCTGTTTTGCAAATTTGCAAGTTTGTGCACATGAGGTATTCTACTCGTGCATTCTTCATGAAAAGTGCATGACTGCTTTCCTTTTGATGCCATGAGAACCTTTGGATTGATCTTGGGGTTGGAAAGTAACTGAATTGTGATTTCCAAATGAAATTGCAAAATTGCATAATGATGAATTATGGACATGTAACCCACGGGTTCACTCAATTCTTGGCTCAAAATGCTGCTAAATGAGGTACATTGGAGTGTGGTGAGGTGAACTGAACAATTAGAAGCCATATTGGTGAGTTAAAATGCAACTTGCAAGTTATGTCAAAATGGTATGCATGGTAGAACACCAAATGCCCTCTAACTTCAAATGCCCATAACTCTTGACCCAAAAATGATATGATCATGATCCACCACTCTTTGGAAAGAGGAGAAAGAGATCTACAACTTTGGTGTTGGGCAAAAATTCGTTTGAAGCATTTTTGATCATGAAAAGTTTGGTTAAAGTTGGTTGAAAATATGCCAAAAATAGTAACTTGAAATTACAAGTCACTTTCCCAATTTAGCAACTTTCTACCAAAGCTTGATTCTTGCAAATTGTGATCATGAAAGCCTTCCATAGACCAAACAAAGGTCTCTTGACTTGATTACCATGATGAGGATCTCTCAAAACCCTAGTTTGACTTTTCAGTTGACCAGTTTGACTGATTACTTCATCTGTAAGCTACTGAATCATCTGAGGTCTTCCATGGTGAATTTTTGGCTCAAAATCCATCCTTAGACTTGTTTTGACATATGGAGAACCTTGGTGAAAGGTTTGAATCAACTCCTTGAGCTTAGGACCCTTAACCATGAAACCCTAGTTTTGGTCATCAGTGTAAGGACACCAACCCTTGATATAACCACTTGGAGAATCCCTCATTGAAATACCCTTGGGCCACCATATAAGGATGTGAGGAGCTTATGGAGCTCATAAGAAGCTTTTGCCCTTGAGTTGAACCAAATACCTTGATCCCATGCTAAGAACCAAATGCTATGCACAATGCAAATGCAAGAAATGAAAAGAAACCTAAGCCAGTTATCTAAAAACAACAAGGCAAATTTTGAGGTGTTACAATGACCAGTCTGGGAACTCCGAATCTAGGGAATATATTCTGCTTGAACATCTTAATCACTACTCGGGTGTCGTTTGTGGGTGCAGCTATAGCTTCAATCCATTTGGACACGTAATCGACAGCGACTAAAATGTATTTGTTTCCTAAGGATGATGGAAAAGGTCCCATGAAGTCGATTCCCCAAATATCAAAAAGTTCTACTTCTTGAATGCTTCTTAATGGCATTTCATTTCTCCTCGAGATGTTTCCGGAGCGTTGACACGGGTCACACTTGGTTATATATGTATGAACATCACGCCATATAGTTGGCCAATAAAGACCAGCTTGTAAGATTTTAGTGTGAGTCTTAGATGTGCTTGCGTGTCCTCCGTAGGGTGCTGAGTGACAATGTTCTATGATATGATGCACTTCTTCTTCTGGAACACACCGGCGAAAGATCCCGTCAGTGCCTCTCTTAAAAAGGAGTGGTTCATCCCAATAGAAATGTTTAACGTCATTGAAGAACTTCTTTTTCTGCTGATAACTGAGGTCCGGAGGTATTATATCTGCAGCAAGATAGTTAACAAAATCTACATACCAAGGTACATTATTTACCGCTAAGGATTTTTCAGAATCTTCTAGGATTTCTAAACTTACATCTCCAATGGCATGTAGCTTAGCGATTAACCTGTCATAAGCAAAGTCATCATTTATGGGTACTACATCAGGTTTCAAGAACTCAAGCCTGGAAAGGTGATCGGCAACTACATTCTCGGTGCCCTTCTTATCTCTGATATCAAGGTCAAATTCTTGCAATAAAAGTATCCACCAGAGTAACCTAGGTTTAGAATCCTTTTTATTCAAAAGGTATCGGATGGCGGCATGATCAGTGTAAACAATTATTTTGGCTCCTACCAAATAGGATCTAAATTTGTCTATGGCGAAAACTACGGCTAGGAGTTCTTTTTCTGTGGTTGCGTAGTTTAGCTGAGTGGCATCTAGAGTTCTACTGGCGTAGTAAATCACATGTAACTTCTTATCAGATCTTTGCCCTAGCACTGCTCCTACAGCGTAATCACTAGCATCACACATGATTTCAAAAGGTTTTGTCCAATCTGGTGGTTGCATAATGGGTGCTTAGATTAAAGCTTGTTTTAAAAGGTTGAATGCTTCGTTGCATTTTTCATCAAAAATGAACTCGACATCTTTCATCAGAAGACCTGTCAAAGGTTTAGTGATCTTAGAGAAATTTTTAATGAAATGCCGGTAAAATCCAGCATGTCCAAGAAAAATTCGAACTTCTCTAATTGTTTTGGGTGGTTTAAGATTCTCTATCACCTCGATCTTAGCCTTATCAACTTCAATGCCTTTTTTAGAAACGATATGTCCTAGAACTATGCCTTCAGTGACCATGAAGTGACATTTCTCCCAATTTAATACCAGGTTTACTTCGACACATCTCTTCAAGATCTTTTCAAGGTTGACTAGACAGTTATTGAAATCAAATCCGCAGACTGAGAAATCGTCCATGAATACTTCTATAATTCCATCAAGATAATCAGCGAAGATTGACATCATGCAACGCTGAAAAGTTGCTGGGGAATTACAGAGTCCGAAAGGCATACGTCTATAGGCAAAAGTTCCATATGGGCACGTGAAGGTTGTTTTCTCTTGGTCGTCAGGGTGTATAGGAATTTGGAAAAAACCTGAATATCCGTCGAGGTAACAGAAGTAGGAATATCTAGCTAGACGTTCCAACATCTGATCTATAAAAGGTAATGGGAAATGGTCTTTCCTAGTGGCTTTGTTTAATTTTCTGTAATCTATGCACATACGCCAACCTCCTTCTATCCGTTTTGTAATGTGCTCACCTTTTTCGTTTTGAACCACGGTGATGCCTCCCTTTTTAGGTACTACATGCACAGGGCTTACCCATTTACTGTCCGAGATCTAATATATTATCCCTGCTTCCAACAACTTAAGAACTTTCTTCTTAACTACCTCACTCATTATAGGGTTAATCCTTCTTTGGTGTTCTCTTGAAGGTTTAGCATCTTCCTCAAGTGAAATCCGGTGCATGCACACGGATGGAATTATTCCTTTAAGATCTGAGATGTTGTACCCTAATGCTGAGGGATATCTTCGCAAGACATCTAAGAGTTGGTTTGTTTCATTTTGGTTCAGAACGGCACTGACTATAACTGGTCTGTCCATTTCTTGGTCTAAAAACTCATATCTTAGATTCTTGGGTAATTCTTTCAATTCTAAGGTTGGTTTGATGGGGTTTTGTATAGGATCTGGAGTTAAGGATAGACGTTCAAAAAGGCTATCATCTATGTAGGGTTCCATACTGTCATCATCTTTCTCAATGGGTGTTGAAGGTAGTTTTATTCTTTCTATTGGCTCTTCCTGGTTAAGTTCACGGACACATTCATCAATGACGTCAACTGCATAACATGCATCTCCTATTACTGGTGCCACGAGAAACTTTGCTAGGACAAACTCTATTTTTTCGTTACCTACCTCAAAAGTCAATTTTCCTTTCTTGACATCTATTATGGCTCCTGCAGTAGATAGGAAGGGTCTACCTAGGAGGATTGGGATGTCTTTATCTTCTTTGATGTCCATTACGACGAAGTCGGTGGGAATGAACAACTTGCCTATTCTAACTGGGATGTCTTCTAATACGCCTACAGGGTATTTTATAGATCTGTCAGCTAATTGGAGAGACATCTTAGTAGGTTGCAAATCTCCTAGTTTCAATCGTTCACAAACTGCAAGGGGCATTAGGCTTACACTGGCTCCTAAGTCCAGAAAGGCTTTATCTATGACATGATTCCCCAAAATACAAGATATGGAGAAATTCCCCGGATCTTTGTCTTTTTTGGCAAGTTTGTTCTCGGAAATGGAATTACACTCCACTGGTTTTGGATCGTCAAGTCTATGTTTATTGGTGAGGATGTCCTTCAGGAATTTAGTATAAGATGGTATTTGGGTGATGGCTTCTGTAAAAGGAATCTCTACATGGAGTTTTTCTATAACATTAACAAACTTTTGGAATTGGTCATTGATCTTAGTTTGTTTAAGTCTTTGTGGATAGGGAATTGGTGGTTTGTATGGCTGAGGGGGTGTTGAAGCTTCGTCTGTAACTTCTCCTTTATCTTTGTCTTTTGGTTTCTCAATTTCTACGGGTTTCTCACCTTCGGGGGTAACATCTTTGTTGGAAATTTCGGAGTCACTCAATGTCGGGTTTTTAGGCCCTTCATAAGTGGTTCCACTTCGTAAGGTAACAGCGTTAGCTTGTCCCCGAGGGTTCTGTTGAGGTTGTCCAGGAAATTGTCCTCCAGGAGTAGTTTGGGGTGCTTGCTTTAGGGCTACCTGAGAGATCTGGGTTTCAAGCATCTTGCTGTGGGTGGCCATTTGATCCATTTTGGTTCCTAGTTGGGTAAGCAGCTCATTCACATGAATATTCTGATTTAGGAACTCTTTGTTTTGCTGGGCTTGTGCTGTCATAAAATCATTTAGCACTTTCTCAATATTTGGCTTAGGTGGCACTGCTTGCATAGGTTGGTTTTGTCTAGGTGCTTGATTGTTGGTTGATCTCGGAGGTGCTTGGTTTTGGATAGGGTTATTGTTTTTGTAGGAAAAATTAGGGTGATTCCTCCATCCAGGGTTGTAAGTATTTGAGAACGGGTTTCCTTGGGCATAGTTGACTGGGTCTGGGTTAGTCTCGTTTAACAGATGACAGTCAGCTGATTGATGACCTTTAGTACCACAAAGTTCGCAATCCGATACTACTGCTGCTGCAGCGGTTAGTTGTGCGTACATTTGATCGATCTTGAGGGCCATAGCATCCATTTTGGCTTGCATCATGTCTATAGAGCTTACCTCATGTTTACCTCCTTGGGCTTCTTTCTTTTCCACTGTTGCTCTTTCGTTTCCCCATTGATGATGGTTTTGAGCCATATCTTCAATGAGACCACAAGCGTCAGGATAAGGTTTGTTCATCAAGGCACCGCCAGCGGCAGCGTCGATGAACATCTTTGTGTTATAATGAAGTCCATGGTAAAAGGTATGTATAATCAACCATTGCTCCAAACCGTGGTGTGGACAAGCACTTAGAAGGTCTTTATACCTCTCCCAAGCTTCAAATAGCGATTCTCCTTGGTTTTGGGTAAATCTTGTTATTTGGTTTCGGAGAACGGCTGTTTTGCTTGGGGGAAAGTATCTAGCAAGGAATGTTCTTCTAAGGTCTTCCCACGTTGTTATGGAATTGGCTGGAAGGGAATCTAACCAAGTTAGGGCTTTGTCTCTAAGGGAAAAAGGAAATAGTCTTAAACGAATCGCCTCAGGACTAGCACCATTGGTCTTAAAGGTGTTTGACAACTGGATAAAGACTTTTAGATGTTGGTTTGGGTTTTCAAATGGTAGTCCTGCGAATTGGTTTTGTTGAACTAGTTGTAATAGGGACGGTTTTAGTTCAAAATTATTGGCAGGTATGGTAGGGTTAACTATACTAGAGCTCGGTTCTTCGTCAGCAGGCTGAGCGAATTCCTTAAGGGGTCTTTGGTTACGATCTTCGACCATAGCTTGCTTAATTCGACGAAGCCAAAGTCGTGCACGAGCGTAACGTTCTGGTTCCACTAAAGGATCTATAACACTACTGGAGCTGCGAGATCTTCGCATCGACCAGTTCGTGCGGCCCTAGTCTAAACGGTGATAACAAACGAAATTTGAAATTCGGCGAAATTGGTCCCTGGCAACGGTGCCAAAAACTTGATGTGTTGTATTCGCAAGTGCACGAATCGCGTCAGAGTAATATAAAAAGTTATCGTATCCACAGAGACCAAATGTCGATCTAACGATTTCCGTTTGTTACAGTGCTTATCTAAGGCAGTTCAATTCAGGGTTTACTAATGCAGAGGAAAATAAATAAAAGTAAATGACGAGGTAATAAAATTCAGACAAAACAATAGGCTTGAATGTAATTCTCATAACCGATAATATTTCTATATTCATCAACAGAACTACTTACGGGCAATATCTTCTATTTTAAGAAAAGAATTCAATTTAACAGGAACTGTCGCTTTCGCGTAGTCAGAACCAAGTTTACCCTCTAAACTAACCCCTTTATTGTCACTTATAAAAAGGCGCGCATTGCGTTAGAGTCATGGAAAACTTACTTTTAAGAAATGTAAATTCTAAACTAAACAGAAAAGTATTTTGACCTGAAATCTCTAAACTAAAGAGGTTCAAAATGAACCAGATTCTAATCCCACTAACGCGTCCGAAAATAGTTTTAAAATCTCTTTTCTAAAGTGTTAAAAATCCCTACTCAACTGAGCAAAGCGCTTTCGCTGTATTTGATCAGTTGAGAACTAAACAAGTTCACAAATGGTTGGACGGCTTTCGATCTTACCCAACATTGCTTTTAAGTACAGAAAACTTCTGTTAAAGATTAAAATAGCCCTTAAGTATATCGATTAACATATAGACGTATTACGGTGGTTATGGTCTTTACATTCTTACCTATCTAAAACTTAGCCAGCCATGGTAGTTATAACAGTCATATTAATTCTTATCATGTATGGAATTAAGTCTTTTGAAAAGTAAAGTTTTGAAAAGTAAGGCAAGACAATAAATAAACAAAGTAAAGCAAGTGGAAGAAATAAATGAAATTAAATGCGATTAAAATAAAACCTGCTCCAAAGCGGAGTCTTTAAATCTGGTACAATGTACGGAAAATAAAATGCTGGCAGGATTACATCTACCAAAGTGCTCCAACTTGATTACAGACACTCCAAGACTTGATCACAAACTCGATCACACACAGTGCAATAACTCCTCGATGTGAGAAGATTACCGCTTTACAAGAGTGAAATTTATGCCTAGGATGTAGTAAACTAAGATTGGATGATCCTAAAATTCGAGTCCTGAGAGTATTTATAGGCAAAGATGGCATGGTGCAAAGACAAAAGTGACCTTGGCTTGAAAATGGGCGGGAACTGATTTTTGCCTTGTCGCGCCCGCGACAGGCCTACCGCGCCCGCGACAAGAAGGAAACGGCAAAGGTCGTGGGAACATGGCAGTTGAGCAGTGGAGATCATGGGACACGTCGTCGCCTACCCTGGGGCGCCCGCGACAAGAGAAGCGACAAGAGTAAATTGCTGCCAAACTTGAATTCTTGCTCCTTTTGCACCCTTTTTCGTCTGGGACCTCGATTTATTGAAAACCTGAAAACAAAGGAAAACATAACAATAAAAGGGCAAAAATAATAGAAAAACAACTAATATGCATGTGAAATCAGAGTCAAAAATACAGTATAATTTAGTGTCATCAGAAGACAGTTTAATAAAGTAATGAAAATATTGGATAGAAATTATAAACCTGATGTCAAGAACATCACATCTGACATCAACAGGTCAGCTGATCAGATGAAGAAAACCAAAGCAGAGGATAGGCCTAATAATGACAAAGGAATCCAATGCCATGGCTGTGAAGGTTTTTGTCACATCAGAGCTGAATGTCCCACATACCTTAAATAAAAAAAGGGTTTGTCTGTCACGTGGTCTGATGAGGACACTGAAAGTGAAGATGAATCAGCCAAGCATGTCAGAGCTATGACTGGAATATGTGAGTCTGATAATGATTCAAGTGATGGAAAGATTACGTATGAGGAGCTAGCTGCATCATATAGATAGATGTGCATTAGAAGTGAACAAGTGTGTCTAGATGGGGAAAAGCAAAAGAAAGTTATAGTACAGCTAAAGGCTGAAAAGACTGATCTAGAGAATGAAGTAAGTATGCTAAACTCCAAGCTTGATCAAATGGTCAAATCTATCAGAATGCTAAACAAGGGGGCTGATACCTTGGATGACATTCTTCAGACTGGAAAACTGGCTGGAGACATGACTGGGCTGGGATTTGAGGGTGAGAAGAAACCTTTTTCAGATGCTAGTTCTTCTGGTACTAAACAGAACCTGTCTCATCAGATGTTTCAACAACATGGGAAAGTTCATACTTCTGGACCCAAACAGAACATGTCCCATCAGATGTCGCAACATCATGGGAAGGTGCATGTTTCTGGGCCAAATCATTTTATGTCTCATCATTATGGCAGAAGACAGCCTCATCAGTATGGCAGAAGACAACCTCATCATTATGGCAGAAGACAGCCTCATCATCATAGCAGAAGACAGACTCAACCTCAATGGAGAAGACATCTCAATCACTTCAAAGAAGAAATTCAAAGATGGAGATGTCATTACTGTGGAAGATTTGGGCACATAAAGCCTTTTTGCTTCAGACTGCATGGATATTCTAAACCTGTTCCTCATCCTGGACCAAATCAGAATACTCCAACAAGTGGAAAACAATGGGTTCCCAAGGTTGTTGTTACAAGCTTATTAGCTCACATATCTATTAGAGCCTCAGCTATGGAAGATTGGTACTTTGACAGTGGGTGTTCTAAACATATGACAGGTGTCAAGAACCTATTGATGGATGTCAAATCTTATTCCACAAGTGATGTGACTTTTGGGGATGGAGCCAAAGGTGAGGTCAAAGGGATTGGAAAGCTGAATTGTTCAGTTGGGCCTAGTCTTGATAATGTGTTGCTTGTTAAAGGGTTGACTGCTAATTTAATTAGCATCAGTCAACTGTGTGATGAAGGTTTCGAGGTCAGCCATACAAAATCTAAATGTTTAGTGACAAATGAAAAGAGTGAAGTTGTTATGAGGGGAGTTAGATCTAAAGATAACTGCTACTTGTGGGTTCCTCAAGAGTCTAGTTACTCCACCATATGTATTGCCAAAGATGATGATGTGGATTTGGACTATCAAAGACTTGGTCATCTACATCTGAAAGAGGTGAAACAAAGTCTGGTTGAGTATAATGTCAAACATGATGTCATGACATCCTGCTGTGACATCCTGAGGGACACTAAGCGCATTAATGTTCATCATCTGCTCAGAAGAGAACTTGAAGAAAATAAGGTCATTCAGTTGGAACATGTCACTAGACAAAAGAAGGTTGCTGATATTCTCTCTAAGGATGTAGATGCAAGTCAATGTGAAACCCTAAGAGAAGAGTTGGAAATGTGTAATTATGAAGGCCAACAGAAGTTAATGGCGTGTGGACAATGTTCATTAAAATTCAAAAATTTAAAAAGTCATTTATTTTGGTGTGGAAATACCATTTATTATCTTTTAATTTTCCAACAAAAGCAGCCCCCTTTGCATAAGCAATCATTTCACATCTTTACTACCACACGCTACCTCCATTTTGCTTTATATTGTTTGTTCGTCTTCTCTCCCGGAAAAAGAAGCTCTTCCAACCTTTTGTCTATCAGCTGCAAGAAAGTAACAATGTCTCAACAACAACCTTCCCCATCCAAGAAATCTACTACCAAAAATCCATCGCATACAAAATCTAGGGTTTTTACTGAAGAGGTCTCGCTTGATGATGCTCTGGACATTACACCTCTATCCATGATTCCCCATTCTGAAACTGAAAAGACGAGGCCCAGCAAACTGCATGTAAGAATTTCCAAACGTACACCTGCATGTAACTCCTCTAAAACCACTGTTGAGTCTTCTTATGATCATAGGGAAGGTAGTAAGTATGTGGGTAGAACCATTAAAAGTATTGTCACTGGTCTATTGTATGGAGAACGTAGGGTTCCTGGGATTAATGTTCCTCTATCTAAAATTGATGTTGTTCCTACTTTGGATGCACATCAAAGTGAGGAAGAAAAAGTAGACTCTTCAAGTTCTGATGAAGATACTGAGACTGCAAATTTACACAAATTGGCTAATTCTGTGCTTAATGAAGGAAGAAGTGAGGGTGTTACTGAGGACTCTAGTTTGGGGAAGAAGAGTGTTGGTGCTGATCAGAGTAAAGAAAAATTTGTTAACTCTGATGATGTTGTTGTGAATCTTATTGATGTTCCCTCTGACAACGAGTTAATTGCAAATGTGCATCCTGGTATTGCTAAGAGGTTGAAGACAAGAAAAGGGAAATATGTGGATACCTCTCCTGAAGTTAAAGTTGTTAGTGGTAAGAGAAAGACTACTGTTGTGGGACCCCCAAAATCCTGGAGCAAAGTGTCTACCTCTTCTAAAAAGAGGAAGATTAGGAATGATTCTGACTCTGACTTTGATGTTGAGGAGGATGTCCAGGACATCAATCCTGTGAAGAAGGCTGCTAGCAAGAAGATTGTTAAAAAAGTTCCTAATGTCCCTTTAGACAATGTGTCATTCCATTCAGTTGACAATGTGAGTAAGTGGAAGTATGTTTATCTAAGAAGAATTGCTCTGGAGAGAGAGATTGGTAAAGATGCCTTGGAGGTCAAGGAAATCATGGAGTTAATTCATATTGCAGTATTATTAAAGACTATGACAGATTTTTCAAAGTGTTATAATGTGCTGGTTAAGGAATTCATTGTGAACATTCCTGCTGATATTGCTGATGGTAGAAGTGTGAATTTCATGAAGGTTTATGTTAGGGGAAAATGTATTTATTTCTCTCCTAGTGCCATCAACAAGTACTTGGGAATGAGTGATAAAGAGGAGTGTGAACTGGAGGTTACTGACAACCATGTGTGCAAGGTGATCACTGCTAGTCAAGTGACTAGTTGGCCCTTGAAAGGTAAATTGCCTGCTAGCCAACTAAGTGTCAAATATGCAATTTTGCATAGGATTGGGACCGCAAATTGGGTTCCTACAAATCATAAAACTACCATAGTTGTGGGGTTAGGAAGGTTCATCTTTGCTGTTGGCAACAAGGTCAAGCTTGATTATGGGAAATACATCTTTGATCAGATTGTGAAGCATGCTACAACTAATGTTGTTAAGATGCCTATAGCATTTCCTTCCCTTATTTATGGAATGATATTGAATCAACATCCTGGAATCTTAACTAACTCTGATATTGCTTGCAAGAGGGAGGTTGCATTGTCTCTACATCCTAAGTTGTTTATAGGGAATCATGTCCCAGATATTGTTTCAACATCAAGTACTGGTGTCAACAAGACGTGCACCAAAAATTATCTGATCAATGAGTTGAAGTTAGCATGTAAAGATCTAGATGTTGTTATCAACACCAGCACTGCCAGGAAGATGAGACTTGAAAAATTGATTAAGTCTTTAGAACAGGGTGAAGATGGTGAGGATGATAATGCCAAGGAAGTTGGTATTGTTTCAGGTTCTGAGGAGGGTGGTTCAGCAACTGATAATGAGGGTGATGAAGATGCTTCTGATGACTCTGAGGAAGATTGATTTTGCTGGTTGTGTTGGCTCTGTTGGAGTTTTCTCTTTGTTTTTTTTTTGTTTTCTTTAGACACTTTTGTGTACTGTTCTGGAGTTCTGATGGCACCTGTGTGTGCTTGTGACTTGATATGTCTGTACTGCTCTTGTTGACAGCTTCAGTATAATATATTTTGCTTTGTTTATCTTGTTGGTGTTTGTCTAATCTAACAAGGGAGATCTTGTGTGACTGACTGATAGCTAGGTTGTCTAACAATGACAGATTGTGACTGACTACTTTAGTTTGGCCAATTATGGCTAATAAGGGGGAGAAGTGAGTTTTGTTTTACTGTAGTGGATGTCTGTGATGTTGGTTTTCTGATTTCGTGGCTTGAGGGGGAGTTTGATGTTTTGATTGTTGTGTGCTGCTAAGTGTGCAGCTGGTTTCCTTGGTTGGTTGTTTTCAGAATGTTAGATTTGTTTGAGTGGTGTGTTTCGGCTGCTGGTATCTTTGATGTGTGCTGATATTGTTTTAGCCAGAATTAGCCAAAGGGGGAGATTGTTAGTTCTATTATTGACAACAATTTTGGTAAAACAATGTGTTTGTTCAAGATGTCATGTCTGATGTCTTAACATGTGCTTCTAACATTCTGCTTGTGGTGTGTTGTTTGGTATTACAGCTTTTGTGCCTGATGTCAAGACTGATGTCTTAACATCTGTTGACAGAACATCTGTTCAGTCTGTTATGTGATTTAGGGTTGTGTGTTAATTGTTATGTTTGAGAGATTGCAGGCGGAATTCTTGGAGGAGATTTTATCTGATTCAATCGTTTTATATTTCCTATGAAGTATATTCTGTTACTATTTAGGGCGAAAAGATTTGAAGGTAAAATCTGCTTTTATTGTGCATCAAATCGGTGTTTTTATTCTGCCCAAGCCCATGAAGTTTGTTGTTATTTAAAGACATATCAACCCTACTTGAAGAGTGGAGAATAAGGATTGTGCGAGCGGTGTTCAAGTTTTAGGGTTTGTGTCTTTGTGCATCTTGTGTTTTTGTAAGCCATTCATTCATCTATTTTGATGTTTGAATTGGAGTGATTTAGTTGAGTTGTATGTTGTCCACACTAAGCTTTTAAGCACGACTGTTTGTTCTTGATCAAAGATTTTAAGCAAGATCAAGGCGTCTCTTCTTACTTTGCTATTTTCTGTTTTCATCACTGCTGTGATTGAGGGGGAGTGAGAGGGTTCTCATACCTGAGAGTGTCTTAGGTAGAAGATTCATTGGGTAGTGATTAAGTGAGTAGATTGTCAACTGGTGTGTTGACTGTAGAATCTACAAATTGATACTACTAATAGTGGATTTCCTCCCTGGCTTGGTAGCCCCCAGACGTAGGTTGTTAGACCGAACTGGGTGAATAATTCTTTGTGTTGTTTATCGTTTTTAAATACTGTTATTATTATTGTCTTGTTCATATAACAGATATTGATGTTGTGACATCTCACTTGACATCACATATCAGATACCAGAATTTCAATATTCATTAAGTTGAATCCCTGAACGGTTCATTGCATGTTAGTCACAGTGCGGCTGTGCAAGTTGTTAGTCACCGGCTGTTGCCCGTGCATCTGAAATCGAGATTAATTATAGTGGATTAAGACCTTGTGTTCAAGGCGAAATCACCTGAGGAGGATGGACTGGATTAGCCTTTGTGGTGAACCAGGATATATCGTGTGTTCCTTACTCTTATGCTTAATGTCTTTGTTTATGTTTCTATATTGAGGATCAGAACCTTACATAAGTAAGTCAGAACCTTGCAACTCTGATAAGCTTCCGCTCTGCAAGTTCTGAATGATGTACATAGCGTTTAAACTCTTATTGGTTCTCACGCTCTAAGCATTGCCAAGTCTGAATATAACTTCGCAAGTCAAAGTCTCTCAACGAACTCTGATGTAACGTAAAGTGTCTTATTGACAAAAAGCGAAAAGTTGTTAAAAGAGTAAATACACAATTCAAACCCCCCTTTCTTGTGTCTTTCTCGCACCTTCAATTGGTATCAGAGATCCGGTTTTGTTATTGATGGATATCAAACACTTAACAGTGTCAGAAAAAGATCCAGATGCGGTGCGTAGAAATACTCTGGGTGAGATTGAAATCCACTTACAATTTCTGTAACAGTTCAGAAGATGACTGTGTACAAAATTGTAATCAATCTGAGTACTTGAGAAAATCACTGATTCTGGAAGTTTTTGCAGTTGTCAAACAACTAAATCTTCCTCACTTAAGTTTTAATGAAGATTTGAAGAATCAGCTGATAAGATAGATTCATCAGATAAGAAGTAGTATCTGTTGAATGCTTATCTTGGAAGATACGTGTGGATGAACCACGTATTTGCTCAAAGTTGAATCATCAGAAAACAAGAAATCTTGTTTGTTGAAGATTAATTCTTTATGAGTTTTTGAGATGTTTTCAAGAAACGGATTAGGTCTACCCTTGACTTTCTCGTTTAAAGCTCATTTAGAACTTCTTCATGCAAAGAAGAAAGATTGTTGTTATGTGATTTTGAACTTCAGAGTGAAGTCTGTTGAAGTCAAAAAATCTGAAGAATTCAAACTCTTAGAAATGATTCAACATCTGAATCTTGAATAATCTAGAGGTTAAAAGATTCATGAAGAACTGAATATTGTTTTCTTGGTGAGTTATGCAGAAAATTGATAGAATATTCAGGAAGAATAATTTCAAAGATTCATCAAGCACTTGATCAAGTATGAACTCTTAAGTTTTGATTGAATCAGCACAACTAAGTTCTGATGACTTGAAATTATCTCTCAGTTGAACCAAACATTATTGATCAGATCACTATCTGATAAGTGTCCCAGAACCTCTCAAACATTAGAATCAGAAGATGTTAATCCAAACACTTAGTTCCTCGACTTAAGATCAAAATAATTTAAGTTACTGATGTCCTTCAGAAGGAAGAAATCAGTTAACATTCTTTTCAGAACTAGATATGCTGTTAATTCTTGATGAACTAACCTTAAACTAGTTAAATCGGCATTGTGACATTAAGAAGTATCATGCGAACTATGTTTCATGTTGTAAACATGTTTGATGATAATTGGTTCTGAACAAGGATATACATCAGTTTGATGAAACAAGTCAAAGGATATTATGTGATGTCAATAATTCTCAGCACATAACCTCTCAACGGTTCATGTTATAGCCTTGAACTTAATGACCTTTTGAAAAGGCTTTATGGAAATCTGTCATTCTGATCATATAAATCAGAGTCTCTGATTTGTTAATTCTCAGAAATCAGATGAATAAGACAGGAAAAGGAAAGAATTTTTGCATTGAATGATTCCAGCTCTCTACCTAGAATCAGAATTAAGAAAATGCTCACATACTTCAGAAATCAGAATGCAAGTAAATATTGAAGAATCCAAGAACCCTCAGTAGTTCACTCAGAAAAAGAAAGATCAGAGTCAAGATGGAAAAGCCCTCAGATAAGTCTGTAAAGATCTCAGCATCTTTAAGGTACCTTTATTTCCTCATTTGTGACTTATTAAACTATTTGAAATGCTTTATTAGAAATTAACTCAAATTGTCATACCATGATAAGATTCACGAGATAAGGTTAAAGACACTTAGAAACCCTTATGTCCTTCTGTGTATGCATAGTATAAGACTAATGAATAGTTATAGTAAATCAGTCATGTATGAATGACTCTCTTCTTTTTAATTAGTTAAACATTAATGAAAGAATTGATCAAGTGAAAATAAATTATCTGAAATATTGTGTACAAGAAAAATCTTTTAACAAAACTTACACTCAAATAACATCAATAATAACTGCAAATCTTTGGAAATTATAACATATCTCTGACAACATAATCATTCTGAAATCTTATTTTGTACTGATCTATGATCTTCCTAGACTAGGCACAACTCATCCTACCTATTTACATGTATAAAATCGCGTCTCCCTATCAAACAACCTCATACTCAAGTTTCTCTATTATAAAGCCTTAGATGTCAAAACTCTGTTGTCCATCTATCGTCATGCCTCCACTTACTTTTCTTGGTAACCAAGATCTTCTTGAAATTATTCCTGAAAAACAGTTTGTAATCAACACCCCTCCTCTTCCAAGTCACGTTGCTTGCAGTATAGCAGATGTTCTTTACACTCAAAAATGGACTAGATACTCCACTATGCTAGAAAAACCCATTTATGTAAAACTAGTTAAGGACATCTGGAAACATGCTGATCTTGATTTTGAAAGTAAGTGCATCACCTCCTTTGTTTTTGTAGTCCCAATCACCATCAACCCGTTCTCAGTCACTCTAGCGACTGGATGTGAGAATGTTGGAATCTCTGTTGATTGTGATCTAAACAAATTCTTTGTTGCTAGAAGATTTGCCTTCCTTTATAACATTTCATCCGAATATGAACCATCCAATCCTGAAAACCTTCTACCCATTCCCAAAGCATGGTACAAACTAGTTGTGTCAAATTTCCTTCCCAGAGGAGAATGTCATGACATACTAAGATTTCATGACCACCAATTTATTCATTTGCTAATGAATGACTTTCAGATTAACCTACCACACACTATCTTCAACTGTCTCTGGAAATCCATCTCTGAATCCAGAAACTTCACAAAATTTTACATTCCTTATGCAAGAGTTTTATCCGAGATTTTCTTCAGAGAGGGAATTGTGGATATGATAAAAGAGAAAATTGAAGAAGATGGTCCTGAAAGCCTTCTAGAGAACCGCTTGTTGAAGACTAAGTGTGAAATCTTTAGTAACTAGGAAAACTAAAGCTATCTATGTTTTGACTATGTATGCAGAGTGCATGTTTGAAATCACAGTTGTTCTAAGTTGCTTCAATAGTGTCAGTTTACCCTAAGTTAATTAAGATTAATGAACTGTGCCTGTGAATCATTTTGGTTATTGAACCTTTAATTCTAAAAAATTATAAAATGTCTGACAAGCTCTAATGATAGATTGATCTCTTTAAAAGTTATCTGAAAGATATTTGAGTGGCTCAAGAAACCATCATTATTCAAAATGCATCAGTCCCAGCCACTACTCACCATTGAATAGTTAATATTCATAACCGATCAATTTTTCAAATAAATTAGTAACTGCTTCATTTTCTTTTCCCACACAGTTACGTCTTTTAGCATACCCTAAGTAATCATGACCACCTAGGAAATAGTAAACCCAAATCCTTGAGTACCAATTTAGTTATTATACTCTTTACTCTCATTCGCCTATAAATAATAGGATTTTGCTTCACTCTAATTCATCCTCAAAACCTAGTTCGTCACTATCTCAAAACTCTTATTGCAACAAGATGATGAATTCCCAAAGAAATGGTCCAACCTTCTTAGGTAGAAAATAAAACTTAGAGGTCATTCCTGAGAAAAGACCAAACCTTGCTCGTCTCGGAAACGATGGCTTAGAAATAATCAGAAGCATGCAGGCTCAGTCCTGGCAGAGTTATTACTCTCTTCTAAATGGTCCTATCTTTCCTGACCTCGTTAAAGAGTTCTAGAATTTTGCTAGGGTCAGCAACGATGGAAACACCATCTTGTCTGAGGTCCACTATCACCCCATCGCAATCTATGTCTCCTCGATAGAGAAATTAACTGGCTGCATCTCCGACGGAGTCACGATTGATAATTTTCAATCAGACTTAAGCATGGTAGAAAGGTGCAGAATCCTGTTTGATGATTCAGTTCCTTACGAACCAAACAATCCTTAGAAACTCCTTCCTACTCCCAAAACCTGGTTCAAATTTTCATTGACCAACCTTCGTCCACGAGCATCTGCGAGAGGCACTCTGACTCACGACGACAGAATCTTCATCTTGCTCCTAACCCATCATGTTACAATAGATCTTCCCAAGACCATTTTTAACCACATGAGACGCTCCATCAAGGTCTCAAGGAATCAGATGCATGCCTACATTCCATATGGAAGAATAATATCTGAAATAATTTTGAAAGAAAAGGCTTGGGGACTAATAAGCTGCCTAGGACCAGGACCCCCACCTGTTGAAACCAGATGTGATAGAGTGGATAATGTTGAGGATTTTAATGATTAAGTTTTTGCTGATCTTCCAGTAGTTGCTATGATTTGTCGATTATAGTTTTATAATACTTTGTGTTGTTTTATCTCTATGATCTCTAATGAATCAATGACATTGCATTAACTTAAAACTGAATATGCTTATAAGTCTAAAGATAAGTGTTGAGTACTATATCTATTCTCATAAAGTTTGTGTTTTTAAAAATGCCTATGGTTTGATTACCTTGAACCTTTTAAGATTAAGCTAAACCCATGCTTTATATTAAAACTATTTTGTGGTTCTGTGTTAAAGTTTCAATCTAAGTATCCATTAATGAAAATGCTATGACTAATCTCTAAAGATGTTGATCACTAGAACTGTCCCTTATCATATCAATCTTCGTATGCTTAATGCTTAAATGATAACATCCTTGAGTCTATTTATGTTCACTATCATATTGATCTACATATGCTTAAATGCTCAGACGCTCTAAACTTTTTTATGATGTCAAAAAGGGGGAGAAATATAATATGATTTTGATCGAAAAGAAAAATCTTAAAACTGAAGAATGCAAACTCAAACAAGTAATCAATCATATAAAACGCGTTACTACTAACGTTTGTTGTTTGTTGTTTGATGTTTAACCGAGGAACTCTAAACAAGTTCACTAGGCATTCTAAGATCAGGTTAAGAAAGAAGATCAGTGAAGTTTTTATGAACTATTGATCATATAATAGAAGTTGTACACTTCGTGAGCATGTGTTCAGAATCAGATCTACCCAGTACTATTCAGAAGTTGAGAACTGTCTGAAAGTCAAAGTTTATCTTGATCTCTGTCTCACTTGGTTCAGAAGCTGTAAGATGTCTAAGAATATGAGATCCAGAATGTAAGAATCATAAGAAGAGATCTCTGAAAGCAGTCAAGACAAAGTCCACATCTCAAGATGCTTATTCAGAAGAACTGTGCAAATCAGAAGTTAAGAACTGTCTGAAGATCCAGATTGAAGATCCAAGAACAAGTAGTTCTGATGTCTACCAAGAACCAATTAAGAAGAAAATGATTTGGTATTAGACTAAATCAACAAATGGTAATCAGACTCAGTATATATAAAGATTGGTATCAGACTCAGACTACAGTAATATCAATCAGAGCTAAGTTGTGAAATGTTTTCTATACCTTCATTGGTATCAATCTCAACACACTAAGGAAATACCCTTCAAGTGGTATGAAAAAAATTCCTTTAGTTGGAATCATACACAACATACTCTGGTATAACTCAGTATCAGACTAAGATTAAAACATGTGTACCAGTTTCAGAATCAAGCGTTGATTGATCACAAAAATTAACCTCCAATTGGTATCTGATCAAAAATCAAGCTTTGATGAACCACTGAGTTGTGACAATAACAAGGTTCTGAGATGAAGGCCTGTGTTTAAAAGTCAAACTCTGAAAAATTCATGATCTACATTGGTGATTAAAAACTCATATTCTTGAATTACGATTCTGAAGATCCCAATATCTGACTTATGGAAATTAGGGGGAGACTACCCAGAAAACTCAATTGCAAAATCTAAAATCTTCACAAAGTCTGAAACTCAGGGGGAGTTTCTCAAAAGAAAGTGTCTGTCTCTGACAAATAGCGAGGCTATGTTATTAGATAAGAACTGTTCTGATTGTGCTAAAATGAATCTACTGAAAAGTAGAAATGCTTCAGATGTCTCTGAAGATTATAAGCTCTGATACGACTATAAAGGAACTGAGTTCTGAAGATCTGAAGATGGAAGTTCTGATGAACTAGTCCAGATGCTAAAGACTCTTTGTTTTCTTATAGACAAGATAGAGAAGTAATCCTTTTCTATTCTTTATTCTGGCAACTCAAGTTATTATTCTGTATATCTTTGGATCATATAAGATTCTAGATGATCACAGATAAAACTTTGAGGTTAACACATTCAGGGGGAGCTGTTGTTCCAGACTCTGAATATGTTTGTTTGGTGATTACCTTGTATAAAATGTTCAATCAAAATACTTGGTTTTTTCATCATCAAAAAGGGGGAGATTGTGAGAGCAAGAGTTGTCTCTACAAGTCAATATATGTTTTGATGATAACAATACGTATTTGTGAAAGAACTATTTTATGTTCTAACGTGTGTTGTGTGCAGATCATAATCATAGAAGATATCAGATCCAACAAGCACCAGCCAAATGTGCGTAATTGATAATATGTGAAGTTACTATGTGTGACACAAGTCGCAAGAAGCAAGAACGCTTCTGTATCTGATCGTGATCAGTCAGATCCAAGGATGCAGATATTGCTGTTGCAATGCTCTTGTGGATGCTCTCTGAAAGTGGTCGAGATTTTGAAGATAGCGAAGCTTCTGAAGAAGATAATCTTCTGGAGAACCGAAGTGCTGAAGACTCTTATGACTTAAAGCTCTGAAGGCGGAAGGCTCTGAAGACCAAGTGCAGAAAGATTCTGAAGACTTATGTGTTCTGGAGATTACAGTTCCAAAGGTCAAGTGCTGAAGACTCTGAAGACGAATTCCTAATGGACGAGTTCTGAAGTTTCGGAAGACTTGAAGTAGTAAAGGATAATGTTTTTAAAGACAAGTGCTGAAGTTCTGAAGACTAATTCCTAATGGACTTCTTCAAATGACTGAAGACTTGATGTATCAGATATCCTGTTAAGAAGGCTCTACTCATGCTTCATTAATTTACCATCAGAAGCCTCTGAAGTTTGGAAGACAAATGTTACCGTTGTGAAACGATTGTACACTGCGCCCAAGAAGAAATATCATGTCACTTCTCCCACAGCAAAAATGAGATGTGTCAGTATAGCTAATTATTACACAACGTCTCTTTTCTAACAACCAATAGTATTTCAACGACTATATTTTACTGGGCTATTTAAAGAAAAGAGTAAACGCATCTGAAGGTATCGATTCAGTCCATGAATGGAGAATTGATCAAAGTCATTGTGTGAAGATAGCAACAACGATGAGTTCTCGTTGTACCACTTAGAATATCCAAAGCTGACATCAATTTACACATGGCATTTGTTGTTGAAGCTTAAAGATCAAATCAACACAACAACAACAAATTGTTACTGAAGTTGTTGATGAAGAAGACAACATTGAAAATCAGTCAAGTCATCAACCACCTTCTCGTCAACGCTACATTGAAGATATGAAGCAAGGAGTTGTTGCTCAAAGCTTGCTCACCCAAGAAGATGAAGAAAAAGAAGATCTACAAGATGTCAACAACTGTCAAATCATTATACATCTTTGTAGTTTATTTAGATAGCAAGGAGCTATTGCTCACATCTTGCTTGAACACTTGTGTGTTCTTATGTAATTAAACATTAGGAGTAATCTGCTTGTTAAGAAGCATCTTTGTAATCTCCTGTAAAACTAATTCTTGGTGAATTAGGATTCCTTGAGTGGTCAGTGTGACCAGAGACTCGAGAAGATAATGGCGAGATGTCATTGTGGGAAATCCTGAAATAGGGTCAGTAGCGTTATATTCATTGCGATGAATCCCTGAACGTCTAGCTGTGAAAGCCTAGCAGTAGATCTTGCGAGATTAGAACCAGCAGGTCAATGTTCATTATATTTATTAAGTTGAATCCCTGAATGGTTCATTGCATGTTAGTCACAGTGCGGCTGTGCAAGTTATTAGTCACCGGCTGTTGCCCGTGCATCTATAATCGAGATTGATTATAGTGGATTAAGACCTTGTGTTCAAGGCGAAATCACCTGAGGAGGGTGGACTGGATTAGCCTTTGTGGTGAACCAGGATATATCGTGTGTTCCTTACTCTTATGCTTAATGTCTTTGTTTATGTTTCTATATTGAGGATCAGAACCTTACATAAGCAAGTCAGAACCTTGCAACTCTGATAAGCTTCCGCTCTGCAAGTTCTGAATGATGTACATAACATTCAGACTCTTATTGGTTCTCACGCTCTAAGCATTGCCAAGTCTGAATATAACTTTGCAAGTCAGAGTCTCTCAACGTACTCTGATGTAACGTAAAGTGTCTTATTGACAAAAAGCAGAAAGTTGTTAAAAGAGTAAATACACAATTTAAACTCCCCCTTTCTTGTGTCTCACTCGCACCTTCAACTACTTCTTACTTTTCATAGAATTTTTATAACCTAGAAACACTTGTGTGGAGATAAAAGTCATCTTCTTCATATTTACTTAGAACTCAAAGCTTTTAAGCTTCAATCTTTGATCCCTTCAAGTTTGATGCTCCAAAAGTTGTGTTTGTTACTTGTTGCTCAAACTACCATGGTTATGGGTAGCTAAATCTCTCCTTGTATCAAGATTAGAAGTAGATAATCCTCACTTTTGTATGTATTTCTCTTGATATTTTGTATGTGAACAAGTTGATGATGAATTATGGTGAAAAACTTTGTTTTTATGGTGTATATTTGTGTTGGATCATTATTGAGAAATACGTTTCAACTCTTGACTTAGATTTTTCATCTATCCATAAACAAAGTTTAGAGTTAGTTTTGTGAGTTGATATTCACTAATATCAATCCTTTAATGTTATCATGTTGATAGTTAGGTTGAGAGATCATCTAAGGATCAATATGATAAAACTCACAATTTGTTTTAAAGATGAAACATCTTGAGAGGATATGTTATTATATTGATTGTTAATAAGTTCACATGCTTTATTAAGAAAATACGTACGAAATAGATTATCGAGCCTTAATCTTGACATGCTTTTAACAATCGTTTTAAAATCGAATCTCTTACCGTTGCTTATAACTTTTTATGCGATCGTCATGTTACAAAACAAAAACAAACATCTTTTATGTTCTATGTTTAAAACAATTCCAACTGTAGAACGTCTGTAGTATCAACCAATCCCTATGGAAACGATAACAAAAACCCCCACTAAATCCTATTTCAACATGGTCCCTATTTAATTCTTGTTTTTTACTTATGATAGTGGGTTTTATTTGTAGTTTGCATTATTCTTTAGTACATAAAGGCAAAAACAAAATATAATGATAAAAGGCATACCTAGTTGTGTCATAATTTCAAAAATGCAAAAGACATAAGGTTGCAAAATACACTATCAGTAAGAAACAAGATATCCACCAACTGTAATTACATAAACATAAATATACCTAGTTTTGTCTTAGAATTACATAAACATAACATAAGCTAGGGGATATCTACCAACTGCAATTAGAAGAGTTCCTCCATACTTAGTCTTGAGATGACATCCATTAACCCTAATGAAAGGCCCACAAGATGTTGTGAAGCCCTTGCTGCAACTTTCTTTGGAGTATCTTTGTGCTTCCTTGCTGCAACTTTAATTTAACCATTTTCTTTGAAGTATACCTGTCCTTCCTTATTGCAACTTTGACCCTTTTCTTTAGAGTATCTTATTTTTCCTTAACATCAAAGTAATCATCCAAACAAGTTCTCATGAAATATATTATAAAAAATATATTACAACTTCTTTTATTCTTACCAAACAAGTTCCTATGAAATATATTATAATAATTATATTGTTTTTATGTAATTACAACTTCTTTTATTCTTACCAAACAAGTTCCTATGAAATATATTATAAAAAAAAAAATGCTTAATTGTAACTATGGTCTCCCTATTTTGCATTTTTTTTAGATTTTGATCCCCCTATTTTAAAAACCACGATTTTGGTCCCTTTTTTAAGATTTGAGTTTGATTTTAGTCCCTTCTCCAATTTTAACCTTTTTTTAATTATTTGGCACTATCTAAGATGACGTGTCAATGCCAGGTCATTTTAAAAAAAGTAATTTGAGATTTTTTTTATTGACTAAGATAATTAATTTTTTAATATTATTTTAATAAATTAATTAATTAATTATTAATATTTTATTATTCATTTTTATAATTAATTAATCAAAATTTTAAGTGAAACATTTTGGGCTTAACATTATTAGCCCATGTTTTTGGTCCACCTTTCTTTCTAACCCACAATTCACTTGTTGTGTTTGTGTAAGATATATAAACACTAAAAACATTTGTAATGTAAACAATGTGGGACTACTATGAAATACCATCTACCACATGTTGTTAATGCTATACTTTCCATCTTTTCAATGAAATATATCTTACACACAATTCGAGTTGATTTCCAAATACACTAACTATCGTGGTAGACAAATTAACACAACCAGCAATATATCACATAATGTGTTGCATAACTAGTATTAATTTTATAGCAGTTCAAAATCACATTATTTCAAGTTAGCCAATTTCAACCTATTCACCTTTAATTGATTCAATTCACTATCACACTAACTATTACAACAGTTCCAGCATTTCAACAAGCATTCACCAAGTTCCATTTAAACATCCTAACTAGTATTCACCTATCACCAACCTTGTAACTAACTGATCCAACTAACTCCTCTAACATTAATATAACTAACCTAACGAATTCATTCAAGCTGACATAAGCTACTTAATCCTCATGTTCTCTTAAACACAACCATGACAGTTTCATTTAATTTCTAAACCATTATTAACATAACATTAATTGATTTCTAACTTTTTCTCATTACTAATCATCAATATAGAAATGACTAGCACCTCATAACATTCTACTAATAACTTTCTAAACCAACATTAAACTAACATATAGTATCTAACATCTAAGCAAATTACCAACTCAACATTAATCTCATTAACGGTTCAAGCCAAACCATAACTAACTTGACATCCACTAATCCACTAACAGTTTTCCCTAAGCTGATAAGCGATGTAACATCAAGGTTCCATTTAAAATTAGCTCCAAGATTCACTAATAGTTAACTTTAACCTTTAACACTAACTAATTCTAATAACTCACTAACAGTCACTAACTGCAACAATTCCTACACTAACTGACAGTCAACACCGTTAACTTCCTCTAACTGATTTACTCATTGATCCACTTAATAGTAACACCTGCCCTAACCTTCAACTGAATTGCCCTAATCACTGTCTGAATTCAGTTACAATCCCCTCCATCTCCAATCTCTATATAACAACATTCATCTTCATTCAACAACTAGGATCACACTCTGCATTTTTTCACTCTAAGATCACTCCTCCTCCGGCTACTACATGTTGTTACTACATGCTGTTACTACTGAAATTCTTCATTTTCGTAACCAGTTAAAAGTGTAATGTGTGAGTGTTGGAAGAAAGTGGATTGAGTTGTATTTGTTGAACAAGAATTTATGGAAGAACAAGACGATGAATTACGAGAAATGTGTGAGTCTTGAAAGGAAAGATGGAAATAGTTGTTTTTATGGTGGATGTGTGTAAGATATATTTCATTGAAAAGATGGAAAGCATAGCAGTAGCATGTAGTAGATGGTATTTAATAATAGTCTCACATTATTTATATTACAAATGTTTTTAGTGTTTATATATCTTACACAAACACAACAAGTCAATTGTGGGTTAGATAGAAAGGTGGACCAAAATCATGAGCTAATAATGTTAGGCCCAAAGTGTTTCACTTAAAATTTTGGTTAATTAATTAATTATAAAAATTAATAATTAATTAATTTATTAATTAAAATAATATTAATAAATTAATATTATTTTAAAATGACCTGGCATTGACACGTCATCTTAGATAGTGCCACATCATTAAAAAAAAAGTTTAAAATTGGAGAGGGAACTAAAATCAAACTCAAAACTTAAAAAAAGGACCAAAATCGTGATTTTTAAAATGGGGGATCAAAACTCAAAAAAATGAAAAATAAGGGGACTATAGTTGCAATTAAACCAAAAATAATAGTTTTTTTACTACATAAAAATGTTAAATAAAATTTCCGACTATAGTTAATTAGTGTTAATTACTAACTATTGTTTTTTACTGAATATATTATTATAATTTATTGTATTAACCTTGTGGTTCTTAAAGGAAAGACATTTTCTAATAATTTGAAATTCAATAAAAAAAGTAAATAAAAAAAAGTCAATAACTATTTTATTCAGAATTTGAATTCATATATTTTTCTGATAATTCATGTTAAATTAGAAATTATTGACAACTTGAATACATAAGTTTTTTTTTAATATTTTTAATTTTATCAAAGATTAAGATGAAATTGATTTTAACCGTTTAATCTAAAATTCTGAACACTTTCATTACTATGAAAATGCAATAGTATTAAATTTTTTAAAAGAGAATTTTACTATTTATTGTAGTCCTCCAATTTACAGTTACGCGTAGAGGATATTTAATTTATATTAAAAAAAATTACCATGAGAATGCAACAATATATATTCTTTTTGAGAGGTTACAACTGCACATAGAAATTATTTCGTTTATAAAAGGAAGAAGTGGTTTTGCTTTTACATAGTAATAGTGATAAGTATGCAAATGCAAATTTATTACATTGTCTAGAAATGAGTGCCTTTTGCATACTTCACCATCATCTGATCCCATTACATTCACATGGCAATTTGAGGAGAGAAAATGTTGAAAATGAAAGAAGAATCATAAATGCAAAGATAGCATTTTCAAAAGATAGAGATGCTTTATGGATTTGGGCACAAATAGGGTAATGAAGAAAACGATTTATAAACCAACAAATGTTTGAATGCTCCATAGCTATAGCTAGGTATGTGTAACAATAACATTTAAAATTTGAAAATATGACCCATTAAAGATACGTGAGTAGTTACTACTCAATGGTACTTAAATATATGATAAGGACTTGCTAGATTTTTATGTGACAATTGGTATATATTGGTAACCATAAACATCAAAGCTAGGTCTACACATCTCTATCATTTGGAAACGGGAAAACTACATAAATAGATATATATTGATGATGAAAGAATTTACAATATGACTCTTTAAAAAACTAATCATATTCTAAAACCACTAATTTGAGAGATAGATCAATATTAAAAATTCTCAATTTAGAAATTAGAAATAGTTAATACCAAGAGTATAATAGAATTCGGGCATAGTATGACGAGTTTCTGATACGACGGAGTGAGGTGGGTTCACAAAATTATCAATTTAATATCGGAGTCAGTAAATAAATGAGAAGCACGGTAAGTGTGAAAATGAGTAGAATATTTGAATCTTGACATGTGAAGAGATTTATATACGAAATGTTATTAGAATCGTTTTGGATCACCCAACGTGGTATCAGAGTCTCTCCAAGAAGAAGGGGTGTATATGGTAGGATCATAAGAATGATTGCAGATGAAATTCTGGTTATGCAGATACTCTAATGTCCCATCTCAATGTTAAGACATTGATTACTGCATCTATAATAAACAAGGTTGAATACACAGCTGCTGTTATGAAGTGCAGCAGCACAGTCACAAAAGATGTCGATACATCCTGTTGTGACATCTCAGTCAAGAACACATACAACAAAACTGTAAAGTGCAGAATGTAAAATTAACACAAGATATGTTGACCCAGTTCGGTGTAATTCACCTACTCTGGGGGATACCAATCCAGGATGAAGACTTCATTATCTTGTAGTATTACCCTAAAGCTAAACTCCCCCGTTTACAACTTTATCCTAATCACTACCCTCAATGAATATCTTTACCAAAGCTAAACTCTAACGTTTACAACTCTGATATGAGATACCTACTCACATCCTTCATCACCACCTGTGATGTTTCTGTCATCTGCCAATTCAGAACCCGTCATGATTTCCTTGACCAAGAAGTTATCTTGGACTTGCTTAAAAGTTCCGTCCAAGAACAATACAATAACCATTACCTAAAGACTTCTGGTTGTGTACCTACACCTATGTCGTCCTCTCTGCATCCCATACTACAGAGGGGAACTACAACCCTAAGAGCCAACGACTCTCAAAACCTAAACCCTTATTTTACAAAAGATAACTAGGTTACAATTGTTGCATCGACACAAAAAGTACAGTACTTAAACCCTAGACCTAAGTCTACTATTTATAGTCTTCTGCTGTCTTGGGCTTTCCATCTCCTTGATCCAATCCTGCGATTTCTCCTGAATCTTGCAGCATATATAAAAAAGATTTAAATCAATCTGTTATAACAGTCCAGGATGTCGAGTCTGCATGCTGGGACATCTCATTCGACATCTTATTTTCTGCAGAATTATTCAACTTGATCTTCATGTTGACGCTTCTTTTTCAGCATTTATGTTTTACCAAAATTTGTCCAAAACACAAGAGCTTTCAATCTCCCCCTTTTTTGAAAATTTTGGCTAAAACAACCTTTGCATACTACATCCATCTCCCCCTCAAGGAAACAATCAAGGAACACTACTACTACTTACTTCCCCCCCCCCCCCCCTTTTAGCCATAATATGACAAACCAAGCAACTATGCATTAAGGATAATCAATCAAAAGCAAGCAGACAGTAGCAGAACAGCAGAAGCAGTAGCAATTAGACATTATCTACCAGAAACTTCTGTATTGATCAATAACTTCACAGTTTTGTGATCACAGTCCGCAGAGAAAAATAAATTCCCCCAGACTCAACCAATGATTCTTAAGCATCCAATAAGAACCATGTAGCTTGCACTGCCAAGTCTCCCCCAACTTGCAACAATACAAGAATGTCAAGATATCCTTCTTGACATCTCATCCTCCCAGGATGAACACATAATCACAGCTTGCTTGACGCACAATACAAACTGGAATTCCAACTGCACCTTAGCAGAAAATCTTAGATCAAGGAGCAACTCCCCCTATCTAAAGTAACCAGTGCTCCTCCACAAAACACCTAGATAATGAATGGAAAACATAAGACGCATATTCATGTCTTCAAGAGCGCACCCTCAGTTCAAGCCACCTGCTGGACACAATCATCAACTCTCTTATTGCTTCTTCTGACAAGAACCAATAATCACTCACACATAAAGTCCCATCATGCTATCGTGAGGTCACATAAAGATCGCCATCCTCCATTAGTAACAAACTCTTGGATTAAGATCAAAGTCCCATTGATACCCCTCTTCCTGCAACCATCTACACACCATACGAACTCCACCTGAATTCTCATGTATAGACCTCCAGCTGCTTGAGATAAAATCCAATTGGCCTGGAATGTAGCACACTCCCCAAAGAGATACCATACCTCTTAGTTTGTTTCTCTCATCGGTGTCAGATACTGGACACATGCTTTAGAAAAGCATGACTTGCCAATTAGGGGCGGTATCCCCTCCACAAGCTTTTCATCTGGCCTTAGCAAGACCTCTCCATCTGATACTCACCCAACTCTCCAAAGGCAGTCATTCCCAATCATTCTCCCGTATGATAATCTGGAATACTCCTGATCAGCTGATGAATATCTTCATATTCAGACTTCCAAGCAATCAATACCCTATCTACTTCAGTCTTCTCTATATTCTCCATCCAAGGCAGTCCTTCTACTTCATCATTCTCCCGTATGATTATGTAGATGCTCCTTAGGCATAATGTAGGCACCAAGCTCCTGGACCAGAGCATAATCATCCTTCACCAAGGATATCCAACCCAGATAATGTCCTAACACCAAGTTAGAACATCTTCCACACACCAAGACATCATCACAATGATTCTTGATATGCTCCACCAACAGGACTTACTATAGCATAGTAATAAAAAAAACAAAACTGAAGAGCTTCAATGACTTCTGCTCCACAAGCCTCATCAATAAGAACTCCAGAAAGAGAGAAATAAACTCTCATCCACCTTCAAGAAGAAAAATCTCCTTGAGTCTTCAACTCATCACCCTTCTGCCCAAGAGTAACTTGTTCCAAGACAATCCTCAAGACTAACCAGCTGCCACACTCTGATTATCTTGATTCTTCGAATCCACTTCTGAGATCAACCAATTGCCACAGTTTGATCACCTCCTTCATGAATCCTCATATGAAAACAACCAAATGCCACAGTTTGACCTTTTCACGTTTGTCAGAACTCTCTCAAAGATATCCTGATCCGTCAATGAAACTTAATCTTCAAGTCACATGTTCCACTTGCTCAATAGCAAACACACTTAGACTCCCTAAGCCATGGACATGTAACATCTTCTCCTTCCTGCAGCTCCCACAAACTGCCATGAGAACGATATTTTTGAAGCATCCTACTGTTCATTCCTGTAGATCACCCTATCTTTAGTTGATGTGCCACTTCACCAACTGAGATTCTAATGTTGAACTAGATGTCAGAACATTCTGATTCGACATCTAGTTGTTGAATTCAGCTCCTTCTTCTGCCACTAGAAAGAACTTCCTCCCTTAACAAAACAAGAGTCTCATACTCTCATAGACTTGATTCACTAACCAAGTTTGAGTAGACAACCTTTATCCTATTAATTTTGCAGTTATTCCATACAAGCTCACACCTTGATGAATACCTGCCAGTGCTTCTCCAAAGACTTCAGACCTGCCACTGTCTGAATCTTCAGAAGGAATAGTTAGAAACTACCCCTCATAGCTATACCAAGAATGCCACCTTTCCTTGAGTAGAGTCGTCTTCACAAAGTTGCTGATATTGCCACCTATCTGAACTCCATGATGAGCATTCTGGAATGCCCTAAAGTACCTGGATCAGAAATAAACCAATCCAAGTAGTCATCAAGATTATGATGTTATCATAGTCTTCCATCTCCATCTTCAACAGCATCACCATCTGGACAAGTCATTCACAATATTTTCCAGGAAAAGATGCTAAGCCAATAATCCCAGGTCAACACCTATGAGACTTTTGAGCGAATGCAGAACCCCTCCCATGATTCTTCAAACCTCTAATGAAAAGATGTTAGAACATCTGACAGAACATCCTCAATCTTGACTTTCAAGGATAATCAATTAAATACTTATGGATTCCACAAATAGCAATTGATCTTAAATCCTTGTGCAATAACCCTTATCCAAATCCAGCATATTCTGAATGTCCCAAGATATTCCTCATCATGATGTCTTCTTCAGTTTGTTCAAGTTGTTAAGATATCAAGGTTGCCCCCTTGACTCAAGCTCTTAAGATTCTCTCTGAACGAATCCTAATTGCCTCAACTGTGTGAACTCATTCTTAGGGTTGAAAGTATGAGTTCTTCCTTGCAAGTTTTTGTGAATGGTGAAAATAAATCACCTCCACGGTCTTCACTTTGTGTCTCAAGGAAACACCTTCTAGTCAGAAGAGTAACTAGAAGACTCCAAATACATGACATAGATGTCTTTATGAGTGGACTTGAGAGAATTCTCAAGTATCTTTGACAACCTAGCCGTCTAAACATTTATCAAACTCCTAGAGCAAGAACCTGATAAACTTTAACTCAACTCCTCTCCTCTTCAACTAACTCCAAACTGCACTAAGAAACCAAGCTTCTAAGTACCAAGTCACCATACCAGATATCTAACCACAACTCCCTTCACTTCATCGCTCCCGACTTTGGAATAAAGGAATGCAGATATCTTCAAACATAGAGGCCGACGATTGAGACCTTCCACCAACTGTCTTCAGTAACAACTCCAGAATCCCATAATACTAGAGCTCTTCCATCAGAAACACATGCAGCGGAACCACCAAGGAACAGATCCTGCTTGCCCTAATAAGATGTCATAACATCTTACAAGACACATCAACAAGAGAACTAGCCACTTCTCCTGTAGTTATTGTAGAATCTCCTCAGCAACATGAACAACCTTCGGGTTGCTCCCTTCGATCCAGAACATTCATCTCATCCATTAATACCCTTGGGTATGTTTGAGTTGATTGATCTGATCTCCAAAACTCCTCCTTGTTAAAACGCCAGAAAGTATCTCCCAAAGATCTCATCCAGAACTAGACAGGATGCCTGCTTTGATACCAATTGAATCTGGTTATGCAGATACTCTAATGTCTCATCTCAATGTTAAGACATTGATTACTGTATCTATAATAAATAAGGTTGAATACATAACTGGTGTTATGAAGTGCAGCAACACACTCATAAAAGATGTCGAGACATCCTGTTGTGACATCTCAGTCAAGAACACATACAACAAAACTGTAAAGTGCAGAATGTAAAATTAACACAAGATATGTTGATCCAGTTCGGTGCAATTCACCTACTCTGGGGGATACCAATCTAGGATGAAGACTTCATTATCTTGTAGTATTACCCTAAAGCTAAACTCCCCTGTTTACAACTTTATCCTAATCACTACCCTCAATGAATATCTTTACCAAAGCTAAACTTTAACGTTTACAACTCTGATATGAGAGACATACTCACATCCTTCATCACCACCTGTCATGATTTCCTTGACCAAGAAGTTATCTTGGACTTACTTAAAAGCCTCGTCCAAGAACAATACAACAACCATTACCTAAAGGCTTCTGGTTGTGCACCTGCACCTATGCCTTCCTCTCTGCATCCCATACTACAGAGGGGAACTACAACCCTAAGAGCCAACGACTCTCAAAACCGAAACCCTTATTTTACAAAAGAGAACTAGGTTACAATTGTTGCATCGACACAAAAAGTACAGTACTTAAACCCTAGACCTAAGTCTACTATTTATAGTCTTCTGCTGTCTTGGGCTTTCCATCTTCTGTAGAATTATTCAGCTTGATCTTCATGTTGACGCTTCTTTTTCAGCATTTATGTTTTACCAAAATTTGTCCAAAACATAAGAGCTTTCAGCAGAGATAAGATTTTAGATAGATCTGGTAACACTTCTTTATCTTTTGAAGATGTTGTACGGAATTAGTAGATGAAGTATTGTTTCAAAAATTTGAGCATCTTTTGGTACATGAGAATACTCATTAAGGTTTTCTATTTTATGAGAATTGGTCATTTCATAAAGTTTAGGAAGCGATAAGGAAGAAATAGTAGTAATAGGTTGGGTGTTTGGTTCAGGTGATTCCATGTTCTAAGTCATTATCTCCCTTACTAGTCCCTTGACTGCATGATTACTCGACCTTTAGCATTTGTGTCTTTAGAATGATCATTTTTGTAATTAGTTCTCTCATACTTTAGGTCTAAGGTCAGCCTCACTACTACAAAAAGTGTAACACCCCCAATCTATACCCCCAATTAACAAAAGCAGTAAAAGAAAATTCAAAATTTCATCAGAGTATATTTAGAAATTCACAGCATAGACCGAGGGGTCACATGAAATTGAAACAAACATACAACACCTGCTCATACAGATATGCAACAACTCAGGTAGTAATACACCCACAATCCAATTACAGAATAAAAGTGGAAAATCCGTAACTGAATCTCATATATATATATATATATATATATATATATATGTATCATAAAAAGTTTGTCATACATCAAGTCATACATGCACACGCCAATAGATATATATACATATACACATCAAACAACAAAACGATCCCCCTGACTACCCGGTGCCACATATCAGAGCCGACCGACAAAAGAATGAAGTCCTAAGCTTCACAAAAAGACCTCCAGCAACTCTAATATGCAATGCCTCGTAGAGCATTATAAAACAGCAGAAGGGTGAGAAAAACAATCATAATATATTTGCATACAATTATATATAACACCAAAAATACACATATAAACGGTTCTCACCACAAACGCACCACAATCAAATACAACACAACACAGTACAATTCTCAAGTATCAAATACCACTACACTTCAATCATACACAATACACTCATCATCAATACAACTACATTTATTCCATCTCATCAATCACATTCACAAATCCATACTCAATTAATCCATGATTTATGCAAATGCACAGAGACCGACACAACGACTCTTATGCAATGCACATGCGGTACCGACTTCTAATATTTCTCATCACTAGTTCACTCAGGAACTCTGCTGGAACCATCGCTCGTTACTTAGTGTAACTCCCCGTCGGGCATACGATGTTCCCCGTCGCTCACACCTCTTTGTATAAGGCACACGACATTTATGGATCGCTCACACCTCTTTGTATAAGGCACACGACCCGATCGCTCACACCCTACATGGGCACACAATCGTCTATAACCATCGCTTTCGGTCCTCTTATTTTTAAGGCGGTTCATACCTCTTATTTTTAAGGCTCACGATGTTATAGCAGATTCCCTCTGGAATCCATCCGTCTCTCAGGACGTCACAACAATGCATATCATGATGCTTGGCATACAAGGACTCATGACATTTAATATGCACACATATACACATCCATAATCATGCATATATCAACAATTACCATACATCGCATTTTCTTGCCGTAAGGCCACCAACCATCATCACAATATGTATTTCATGCAATGTCATCACTCAACAGTACACAAGTCATACAATATCCACACCAACAGCATATTGCACATACACACCAAGTTCACACAATTAAACGGCAAAAGTCGACAACAAAATAACACATTTTCTAATTCTCGACATAATTTAATCGGCCAACAATCTCCAAAACCATCATCATAATAAAGTACATTTTATAAGCTTTCTAACGCATCAAACCACGTCTCAAACCGACTCACGGATCAAAAGTTATAAGGAAAACAAATTGGAATAACTGTCATGTTCGCAGTGCGAAGCTCCTAGCGAGTCCTTCGCTTCTTCATTCGCAGTGCGAATGTCCTAGCGAACAGTGGCAGAAGCAAAAATAGCCTAGAAAATTCCCAACATTCGCAGTGCAAACCATCCAGCGAATGCTCGCTACCCCATTCGCAATGCGAATCCTCCAGCGAACAGTGGCAGAATGAAAAATAATACAACGTTCGCAGTGCGAACCTCACGCGAATGCTCGCCACTCCTTCGCTGGCCATTCGCAGTGCGAACCTGCGATTTCAGCAAAACCCAACAGCGCACCAGTTCATCCAAAAATGATGTTTTCTCAACCAAAACATTTCCAAACCAACCTATAACAATTAGAACATAACTCAATCATGGTAACAAGTATTCTACTACGTTTACACCGATTTTCGACCGTGAAACCATCGATATCACATTATATTTCTCATTTCAACCTAGAATCCAAACTAGAGAAAGACAATAGCATATGCAAACACATACATACATAATCATACACAAGCATAAGATAATCGAATTTCACACCCTTACCCGATTTAATCGTGTTCTATAAAGCCGATTGATTGATTTCCAAATTTTCCCAAATTCTCTCTTTTTCTTCTCTTCTCCTCTTCTTTTCTTCTTCTCTTCTTTTTCTTTCTCTTACTATTTTTCTCTCTTTCTATTTTCTATTATATTCTATCTTAACAAAATAAATCAAAATGCCCAAAATACCCCTACACTCAAACATCTCGCAAATGTTCCCAAAACGCGATAAAATATATTCACGACGAAAAATAACATGTTTTCACATAAAAGTCAGAAATAAAATAATATAATAATAAAATACTCAAAACGACTCAATTAATTAAAAAGACAAAATTGACAAAACTGACCGGGGCGTTACAAAAAGCACATAATCTAACATGTTATTACCTTGAATATGATGCCAACTGAAGTAATAACTCATAATTATGTGCCTTCAATTTTATTTCTTTTATTAAAAGACATTTCACTACGGTCCATAATAACAACTGTAGTGATATGTTAAGTGTTATTGGCTTCGAATCTCAATACCAACAATTTTTCTTTTTTTGTTCACAAAATAGACGTATGACTTATAATCTTAATAGTTATATTAAAATCAAAATACCTTTCACCACGGTCTGTAGTAGCAACCATTGTGAAATGTACTTACATTTAATCACAGTTGTTTTATTCAGCCGTGATGAAAAATATAACTTATATTTAAGTGAAATTTTACTCTTTCAGGACAGAGAGTCGTATCACTCTTAACAAAACCTTAACACTCTCTCAAGGCTTACTTAACGAACTGTTGCTTACAAAGAAAATGTGTTACACAAAACATATTTCTTTCATTTTCTCTTCACATTTTAAATACGTAGACGTTTCCACCTTTCATTTTCTCTTCACGTTTTTGTTTATAAAGTGTTAGTGCGTGAAGAACTTTAGTGAGAGAAGGAATGATAGAGAGAATGAAGAATAAGAATTATTATTATTGAATGTGATTGTACAAACTGAATTACAAAATATGTCTGTTTATATACAACTAACTTGTATACCAAGTAACAAACCCTAAACCCTAATTAACTTTCGACTTGGGCTACACAACTTGGATTATATCACAACATACCTCATATAATTCAAGTTGTCGAACATACGCTAATCATAGTCAATCTGAACTATTCCTAATTTCTTTCTTAAATTCTGGAATCTTTCAATCTTCAATCCTTAGGTGAAAATGTCATTCAAATGTGCTTCACTTGAGCAATGCATTACTTCAAGTTCACCTCGATTTACCTTTTCTCTTAAGAAGTGAAAGTTAGGTCTACACATGTTTATCATTTGGAAATGGGAAAACTACATAGATAGATTTACACTGATGATGAAAGAATTGGAAATATCAGTATTTAAAAAATAATTATCTTATAAAATCATTAATTTGAGATAAAATTCAATATTAAAAATTCTAAATTTAGAAATCAGACCAAAAGTATAATAGGATTCATACATAGTAGGACGAGCTTCTTATACGGCAGAGTGAGGTGGATCCACAAAATTAAAAGTCTAATATCAGAGTCAATGAATAAATGAGAAGTACAACTTCTCTCTCTCTCTCTCTCTCTCTCTCTCTCTCTCTCTCTCTCTCTCTCTCTCTCTCTTATTTAATGAACCATATTTACTAAACTCTTAATTTTTTCAAGAATTAAATTAGTTACTATTTCATTTTATTTTTTATATGGGAAATGCTAACGAGTGCCCCTGGAGCACTGGTTAAGATATTAAAATGGTAAGTTGAGCATTATTTAAGAGATTAAAAAAAACATGTTTTTTTTAAATATATGTGTATTTAATGCACTGAAAACATTTATACTCAACTTATTTAAAGAAATATTGTGTGTATTCAATGAACTGAACCTAACAAATATTCTTTATTTAGATTTCTTAACCAGTGCCCCCAGTGCCCCGGGGGCACTGGTTAGCATGACCCTTTTTATATTCATCCAACATTTATGCCTTTCTTTACTTATTATTAACAAATATAAGACTTAAATATGTTCTTAGTTCTATCACCCAATAATAAATTCAATTTCTGTCTTTTAATTTTATTTTTTTATTTATAAACGATCGTGATAACTAAGGTCAAAATTTAAAAGATGACATTAAATTTAATAATGTCGATTTTTCAATTAAATTAAAATTTATTGACCAATTTTAGTTTTTCTAAGTCCTCCACATTCACCTCATTTTAAAATCGTTTTTGTTTATGTTGTTTTCATTAATAATCGAACAGAAATATTAATAGACATGTTATCATTACTAATTAGTTTTATTCAACAATTATTATTTTATAAAATATTTTAAATCACTAAAATAATAAATCAAATCAAAATATTTTCTTATAAAATTATATTTGAAATCCCTAATTCTCAAAATTTTCTTCCCTTTGAATTTATTTTAGTCTTGCAAAATTTCAATTCCTCAAAGTTTTCACCCCTTCAATATATTTCTTTCATCTTTATCATTTTCAACTTTTTTATTTCTTCTTTTACATTGAGATAAAAAAATTGAAAAAATAAAAAAAAATAAAAATAAAATTACTTTTAAAGTTCAGATATCAATTTAAGATAAAATATTATAAGATTATTAAAAGTGAAATAAAAATTTAATATATAATTAATTTTAAATTAATTTTAATTTTAATATTTAATTTATAATTAAATCAATCTTATTAAAATAAGAAAACGGCACGTGAAAGTTGGTAAGGAAAGACAGGGAAAGTGAAGTGATTAGTCAAAAGGACGGTAATAAAGTTACCCTAGAAAAGAAATTTTGTGTCAAACAAAGACATAATATTATTGGAGTAATAAACATATTAAATAATCTTAATTAAAGTGTAAAAAGCAAGAATCTTCCTGACAGTATACAAAGTCAATGTCCTTAACTTAGAATTTTCCTACTTGTACTTCTCTTTTAAAGTACCATATTCACTAATCCCCATTATCATCAAAAAGAAAAGAGAAAAATAATTATCATCCTATAATATTTCTTTATTAAAAATTTAATATCTATCCATATAAAGACTAATTCAAAATTCAAAGTATAATTTATAAATCATCAACTAATAAAAAATTAAAAATTTTAATCAAATATGTATACTGCTTTACAGAGAGTCCACCTTATCGGTTCATCAACAATTTTTAATCATATATATTTTTCGCGCAAAAAAAAATATTATATTTTAAAATTACTTTAATGTCTATTCTCTATAAATATATGTCTCACTTCTTCCCTTATTCATACTCTAACATAGAGAAAGAAACATATATACATATATATCTATCTCCCAAAGTTCTTATACTCTAACTTTAGCAATGGTATTGGCCTCACCAAAACCACATAGGAGTGAAACAATTTTACCAAGTGATGTGATTCCAATAATAGACCTAAAAGGTGAAAGGTGTGAGGTAATAAAACTCATAGTGAAAGCAAGTGAGGAGTTTGGTTTCTTCAAAGTGATAAACCATGGCATTAGTGATGAAACTATTGATAAAATGGAAGAGGCTGGTTTTAGCTTCTTTGCAAAACCAATGAGTGAAAAGAAACTATCTTCACCGGCTTATGGTTGTAAGAATATTGGATTTAATGGAGATATTGGTGAAGTTGAGTATCTTCTTCTTAATGCTAACACTTCCTCCATTGATCAAATATCTAAAACTATTTCCATTCATGATCCACATTCTAATTTCAGGTATCTCATCAAAACTAGCTTATTACTAACTTTTTTTTTCTTTTTCTGGTTTTCATTATTCTTCTCTAGTATGTGAAAGTATATATAAGCAACTTTCTCTCTATTTAAAAGACTTCATTTGAAACTTAAAGCGTGAGATAATAAGTTTAGAGCTCACCTTTTTTTTCGGGTAGAAACCGAATATCTTTACGTACTCTCGAGTCGGAATGACCAGATAACCCGCAAAGTTTTTCTTAAAAATACTCTTTCTGTTTCAAAATAAAAGTTTATATAATAACCAATAGTAAATTTTAGAGAGGAACAGTTTAAAATATTTCAATGCAATATTAATTAAATTTTATCAACTTTATCTTGAATTATTATTGTTTTTAATGTAATTATGATAATATATAATAACCAATAATAAATAGAGATAGTTTTATAAAATTATCATATTTATTTATTTAATTATTAATTTCTTAAATTATATATAAAAAAATTAAAATACTTTTATTTTGAGCCGGAGGAAATAATTTAAATTACAAATTGTCTGGTTTGATCCCGAAACCTTTAGAGCTCAATTTTGTGTTTCCAAGTTTTTTTTTTTAATTTTAGATTAAAAGTATAATTTTAGATTATTATTTTTTAAATTGTTAAAATAAATTATTATCACTAAAAACGGCAAAGTAACTATTTCAAGTATGTTTGATTTTGATAAAATTAATTTTTTTTTTAAAATGTAATGTAATATAAATTAGATTATTTTAATTTTTTAAACAAATATCTTAATAAAAAAAACACATTTAAATTCAAAATACAATCGTGAAATCATGCATATATTTTTATCTTTATGTAATTTTTTTTTTTTTTTTTTACTTTGGACCATGCTATAGTAGGTTATATTAATTGGCTATGATATAGATAAATATATATGCCATTGCCCGTGACTATTTTATTTCATTGAATTGAACAATTTTAACGTTTTCTTTTGAAATTACCACACCTTTCTATGAGTTGTATTGTATCTGACCAGAAGAGAATACACAGAGAGAGAGAATAGGTAAAGTTTCAGAGTTTCAACGTTTTCCCTATGTAGATCAACACCATATATAATTATTTGTTTATTATTATGGACCGTATTATTATTCATAAATAATGTAAATATATGAGTATTTGCAAAGGTTTGAAGTATGACATATTGAGTAAATAAAAGGTGAAAATTAAATTAATTAAAAATAAATAAAAATGCAGTGAGTAGTCAAAAACAGAAGCAGATAGAGTACTAGTTTCACTGACAAAGCTTGAGTTCTGTTACTTTTATCTTAGAGCACCCATATCGGTGGGTTCTACACAAATATCAATATTAATGTGTTAGAATTTTTCAGAAAAAGTTCTATGCAAGGAGTTGAAAAATTGTGCAGAGGTGCCATGCAGGACACCGTAGTAAAAAGAGCCACGTAGATAATACTCAAACGTGGCTGGCGCCACACATTGAAGTGGCTTGCGCCACCCTTGAAGTGGCTTGCGCCAAACTTTTTTTTTTTTAATATATGTTGTTTCTAATAAAATTTAATATAATTGAATAAATTTATTTAAATAATATATTTATATGTTAATATAAAATATAAATTTGAAATATATTATAAATATAGTGAGACCCATTTCAAAATTTTAGATGAGTAGTATGGATATTTGGAAAATATAGTTGAGTGGTTTAATTAATTGGGATATGTAAAATAACATATTATATTAGATGGGGTCCATTTTAACCACCAAATTGAGTGGTATGGATGTGGATGCTCTTAGTCACCACTAACTAAGAAACATGCATGTTCATGTTAAGCATATTAATTAATTAATTAATCGGCTAACTCAAATAATTTGATTTAAATGAATGTAAGTTGTTGGTCTAGAATTTAATCTTAGACGACATCATTTATGTATAACATAAATTGTTGGTCCAGAGTTCAATCTCAAGATGATATCATTTATGTATAACACAAATTGTTGATCCAGAGTTCAATCTCAGACGACATCTTTAATGTATAACATAAAGTGTTGGTCTAGAGTTCAATCTCAGACGACATATAAAATAAGTTGTTGGTCTAGAGTTCAATCTAAGACAACATCATTTATGTATAACATAAGGGTTGGTCCAGAGTTCAATTTCTGACCGCATCATTTCTGTTAATAATGTTGGTCAGTTCAATACTTGACCGCATTTATATGGTGTTGGTCGAGAGTTCAATACTTGATAGCATCGTTTCATTTTTGAATAAATTGTTGGTCTAGAGTACGATATCTGACGGTATTGTATGTTTGTATGATGATGATAGGTATAGGGTGAGTGAATATACAGAAGCAGTGAAAGAGGTGGCATGTGAGATATTAGAGTTAATGGCAGAAGGATTGGGGGTCCCTGATAGAAAGGTATTCAGCAGTTTAATAAAGGATATTGATAGTGACTCTATTCTTAGGCTCAATCACTACCCACCTACACTAGTTAAGGACAAGGACAAGTCACACTCCAACAATGTTGGCTTTGGGGAGCATTCTGACCCTCAGATCTTGACCATTCTTAGATCTAATGACGTCTCTGGTCTTCAAATCTCTCTTCAACATGGTCTATGGATTCCTATTAACCCTGACCCCTCTGCTCTCTGTGTTAATGTTGGTGATGTCCTTGAGGTAATATCTCACTTCTCCTCTTCTTCTTATACTTACGGTATATCTATCTGATCTATATATTATTCAGGTATATTAATTATACACAAAAACTAAATGTTACTGTATTTTTGAAGTCATGTTAACTCTACATTCTTTTCTTGATTCACTTTGCTTGTACCATAAGATAAGGGAGGGTCTCACACTATAACTAGGGGCCTCCTCTATGTATCTATATATCAACAACACCAGCATGAAAAAGTGGAAAAAAATTTCAACTTGATAGGAATTGACATGCATTATTATTGACTTAATGTCTACTAGTTTGAATTTTTGAAATATCAAATTTCCTGTTCATAATCATCTCAGACAAATATGCAAGCTAGCTAGCTATCTATCCTAATAAGAACCATAATATTGTCTGATGTTTAATATAAGAAAAAGTTGATTTTTTTAGATTTATTGAATGATCGATGTATCTGGTTTAATAATGTATAGATGTATTGTGAATGTGACGACAGGTTATGACAAATGGAAGATTTGTAAGCGTGAGACATAGGGCAATGACAAACTCATACAAATCTAGAATGTCAATGGCATATTTTGGGGCTCCACCTCTAAATGCTTCCATTGTTGCTCCACCAGTTTTGGTTACACCTCACAGGCCCTCACTCTTCAGACAATTTACTTGGGCCGATTACAAAAAAGCTACATACTCTCTAAGGCTTGGTGACACAAGAATTCAGCTTTTTAGAGCAAACATGTCATGAGTATTCATAAAGTTGAGTTTCTAGCAATACTAATGTTGTGTAATGTAAAGGACAAGGTTGTTGTTGTTTGTTCCCATGTTTTGGTGTTTTTTTTGGACCTAGGAAAGGTTGTATGCTTTTGTTTGCCTAAATTTGTTGCAAAGTTAACTTGACATAGCAAAGAAAGCTACTGTTCAGTTATGTAAGACTGAGTACTAATAGATGGTTGCCTGTTCTGTACCTGTCTGCCTTCAATCATCAATCACAATCTTTCTCTGATCTCTCTTGTCTTTACATTTATTTATCTTATTAATGTTTTGAATTCAAACCTCCAAAGGGGTTCTTTGTGTGGCTTTGGATGGCACTTTGTTTCTAGTTTGTGATCTACTATTGATATTGTTAAAAGTGAGATTAATTGAGAAGATATTAGTACAATAGTTTCATGGTAAAACTTGACCTCCAACAATCCAAACTTCTCACTTTCATGTAGAATTACGCAGATGGTGAGCGTGCTCCTAGCGGCTGCGCGACCCTTAAAACTCCTGGGATGATGGTAGGCGCTGGAAATTTTGTAGATGGCTGATGGTTTTCGTGTTTGAATTCATTGACCACAAATATGTCGATGACTTTGTTTTTAATCTATGAATCACGAACACAGACACTGACATATTAACATTAGTAATAATTTTCAAAAAATAAATAAGTTGAACGTAATCACAAGTGACTAACACATATATTTCTAGAAGTGTCAATTCCTAGCCTATAAAACACAAACACAATCACAAACACGTCGACAATGATAATAATTTCAAAACAGAGAGGATCGATGTGATCTTTGTTCAAATTTGTGGGTCATGGTAATTTTCGCATTTGCTTGTGATCTGGATCGTTGCTCCAATGGTGATTAGAATTTGTGATTACTTTTCCTTTTAAGATTGTTCATTGATAAAACTTGTTACAAATAAGAAACATTCTGATCAAGAGATTATATTAAAGATAACAAGTGACATGAAATTGAAATAAATAAATAAATATTCCGAGTACTATTTATTTCAATAAGAAAAACAATTTGACTATCATTCTAGTCAGATACACAGTGAAGCCACATGGCACATGCAGTTACAGTAAAAAAGGAATATGCATCTGCGTGGAATGAGTTACCCCCACATAGTTAATGATGTTACAGACCTCTGTTACACAGATAAAATTCTGAAAAGTGAAGTCCATCATCGTAATATAGTATCAACAAAACCACTTTTGTATATGTGACAACACCTTCCAAGTTGAAAGAAAGTTGAAACAGTAGTAGTAGTAGTACTGTTTTTATTATTAAACAAGTCAGAGACTGTAGAAGAAGAAGACATGTCATTATTAAACAAGCGTCTTAGATCTTGCTGCAAAACGGGAACACTTTCTTTTACCACTTTTGTTAAGCATGCAGACACAATTCTGAAGAATTTCAAAATCCTCTTCCCAAAACAACAAAGATGCTTTCTCTGGATTTTTTAGAAGCATCTTTGATGTAAGAAAACCAGCAATTGTCCATGTTTGCATCAATCTTGATTGCTTCCCAATAAACTTTCCGTTTCTGGTATCATAATATTCTGGCCATTTATCTGTATTGAGTCTTTTTTCTGCTAAATCAACTGCCTTCTGTGCTAAATCAGACCTGCCCATCTTGATGCATGCTAAAGTGAACTGTAATTTAATGGTATCGTGTCAGCTCATTAAGGGAAAGGGTCTCATTCTTCTATGATCATAAAGACTCAATTGACCAAAATCAGGAAGTAATTGCTTCTTGGATTGACATAATAAGCTTAATTGAAATGAGAGCATGAAAGGAAAAAAAAGTTATAGGCTTTCAAGTTTCAATTTTTTTTTTCAGTATAGTAGCAGAACACCTCTAAAAAAAAACGTGTACATTTGTAATTATGCATAATTTATTTATTTTTTCAAATTATTACTGATGTCAACGGTTAGTACTAGTGCCGTGTTTCTGATGTTCGTGCTTCAAAGATATTTGATCCACTTCTTTGAGGTATGCTAAAATACTAAGAAAGTAGTAATCATCATCATCACAACAATGATATCGTCAAACAAATATGAAACTCACCTGCCAGAGAAGTGTTGGCCAAGATCCGCCATTGTGATATGACCAAGGGCTGCAAGGAGTTGCGCAAAGTTATTATCTATAAAGCATGGACTCCGACACGGACACCGGGACACGACACGACACGGACACTCCGACTCCGATAATATTAAAACATAGAACACCGACACAGCTGTATATAAGAGAGTATTTAAGATTTAGTTATCCGTCTATGATCAAAAAAATTAAAAATATTCTAATCAAAATTAATATCTTTAATTTTAAATTGATAGCATAACTTAAAAACAAGTTTAACAATTTTAAATTTGTGTGAAATTTGTACAAAATATGTATAAAGGTGTGTTGAAGCAAAGAAAAAACAAATTTTTGATTTAAACACTTGTCTGAATTGTCTGACATATGTGTTATAAGTGTCATACGGCTGTCAACCATTGATTCAAAGAGTGTCGAAACAAAGAAAAAAAACATTTTTTAGTGGGACACTTGTCTGACTTTTCCGACACTTCTTTGACTTTTCTGACACGTGTCGTACGGGTGTCATACAAGTGTCGGACACCGACGCGTGTCCGACACCGCGACACGCCTATTCCTAGAGGTGTCCGTGCTTCATAGGTTATTATTGTAGCTTCGAATGGAAGAAAAGCGAGCATATAACAGACGAATATATCGAGCAAGAATAATGCAACGGCCAAAACCCTTTTAATGTATCTGTATGAGTGTTTATTTCAATGGTACGCATACATGAAAATTTTGTGAATGTCAGCATCAAAAGGGTTGTGGCTGTAGCATTACTCTTATGAAAATAAAACGTAAAAAAAAAAAAAAAGAGATTTTAAGAGCCCTACGTGTTTTTGGGGTCACAGCCAGTAATTATTCGCCATTCCTCACCCTCCAATGCTGGATAACATATCTTGAGAGGCATTTGACCAATGATATCATCCCATTTGGCGTCGATTAAATTCAAAATGCCCTCGTTCTGTCTTGTTGTACCTAAAGAAGAGACAATGGCCCAAAGGTTCCCAAGTGTGAAAAATCTAAAGTCCATGTGAGCAGGTTGTAGATTGCCGATGAAGTATCCACCCTCCTCGGATATCCAGTCTACAAGCCAAGACGGAATTTGCTCTGGATAGATGTTAAACTTGTTGACAGCATCAGTAGAATACTCTTCCGTCTTATACCGATAAATTTCATTAATCTTCTTCATGTTAACCCAATAATATTCTCTCATGTGAAACGAGAGTGCACTAAGGCGATTACTAACTGCAGCCACGAGATTACTAGTTGTATCATTCACTATCAGCATCTCACGGGAACATCGTAAGGCAGAGTAAAATAATGCCTGCATAACAGTAATTAAAGTTATAAAACATGGTTCATAAGAAAGAGCAAGAGATAATTATGAGAAACTGTATTTGGTATTTGATTAAAATGAGTAAAAAGGTCTTTTACAAGTGATTATATCTCACAAAATATTAACTAACTACTAATCTGATAATCTCCAACAAACTATATTTATAATCGGGCCCTGCATTCTGGAAGGAGTTAAAAAAAATATTTTTAGCTTGGGTTGTACAATATAATGCAAAAGAAACAGAATAGTTACTAAAAATTAGAAAGGAACAAGTTGTAATCACATTGACTAATAAAAAAGCTTGTAAATGAAAGGGGTAGCGACCAAAGCGCATAGCTCCTTAAAGTATTCAACCAACTTCTAGGCCCTTTTGAACTACTTTTAGCGTTTCCGCAACACTCTAACATAGTACAGAGCCCCAATATTGAGAGCCGAAATTGCATAAGCGTATTATCGGCAAATTTCTGTTTTGATGTCTTGTCTTGGTTGAATTTATCGTATAATTGAATTCGTCATAAAATCCCACACTCATACTAGGTTAAAATGGTATTTTCATGCATAAAATGTAGGTTTGACTAAAGTCAACCTTAAATGAATCGACTCAAGAATGTTGGTGAATCAAATCAACTGATTTTGAACTCATGAATCAATTCAAGACTGCATATGAATCGACTCAAATGTGTTTTTGCAAATTTTCATTTGGTCACGGGATGTGTGATCATGAATCGACTCATGACTGAAAAATTCCATGCCTTGTCTCAATGCAGAATTTGTGATCCGATTCAAAGTTTTTTTGAATCTACTCACATGAGTAGACTCATGAATCGAATCATAACATAAAATTTTCAAGTTATCGTTATCATTTGATCTTTTTGTTGATTAAACCTGTGGAGTTGTAATTCTAAATTGTAGAAGTTGATTAATCTAATATATTTCAAATTCCTTATTTGAATTGCAGAAGGTTAACAAAAATAGACAAAAATTAAGCTTAACAAAAATACGGCAGAAGCTAAAACTTAAGGAAGAAAGTGATAGGGAAAAAGAAGAAAAGACCGAATATGGAGAAAAAGAAAGAGAGAATTGGAGAAAAAGAATTTGGTATAGGATTAAAATGAGTTAGAAGGTATTTACATCAAATATATTTTTGAAAAATATAACAAACTACTACTCTCCAACTTAACTATATATTTTTTCAAATTATTATCGGTGTTGCCGTGTCAGTGTCGGAGTCATGTTCAGTGTGTCCGTGATTCATAGGTTACTATTTCCATATATAAATAGTGATAATCAGCTTACTTGTATCTCAAGAGGGTGGCCGTGAATACCCATCCTTCTATCAATCATGCAAGAACCATCGGTGACTAGTAGAGAAGGAAACATGTCAAATCCATCAGTTAGACACAACTTAAGGATCAGTCTTATGCCTGTCTGGACATCCACTCTATCTTGCAATGAATAGTCGCCCGTTAATTTCCCGTATGCTCTCAACAATATAATCCACCACAATCCTGATAGTAACAGTTTTCCACATAAGTTTTAAAAGTTTGGCCTCACGCTGGATATTAAAATTGAGAAGTAAATTTTGAAAAACAAAATGATAATAAGACTCCCAGGAAAAGAAGCTGATAATTTACCGAATAATGACAGTGCAATAACTTTTCATGTGATAGTAACATGTCTTAGCTTCCACAAGAAAAATAATTACCTGAATCGACTGGAGCAACCCGGCCTATTGCTGATTCACCGAAATCAGGATCTGAAACTTCCTCAAATGCTTCATTACTTCCATCAAGAGCAACAGTTCTAACTTTGAAGCTTGCTGGCATCAATCCTTGCCCTGGGCTGTAGCAGTCAACAGTCTTCTCCCAACTCTGGCAAATATTAAATGAGGAACAAGTGTGTATTATGTTTGCATAATCGCTTCACTAATATTTTTTGTTGACAATTCCCAAAATAATACACTTTTCCTCCCACTTTTTGGTACTTTTTTGTTTGAGCATATTAGTTCCGGGGGAAGACACTTTTGTATACACTGACTCCCTCTCTTGTCGGTACGTGACACAGTGTAGGCAGCTCTTTTATTATCATAACTTCGATATCTGCACAATAATCATTTCCCCTCATTAAATGCAATAGTTTTTATAAGCTATGATACAAAAATTCTCACAGTGCATCAAAATTGATATATCACAATTAAAATAAACGAGCATCATGTTAATGCCTGAAAAATTAGTCTGGTTAGTGATTGGAATTTGAAGAGTTGACTTAGTTCCATCTTGATTGTTAATGAGAGAAATAATAGGAGACCAACTAACAGGAAATATATATGACCTTACTAACCAACGGTTCTGAGAACCTGCACCTTGAAACCCTCTTGTTCCTGTTCCTCTGCCACTGCCATAATCGGCATAGAGGAACATGAACAAAAGGACAAAGAGTTTTAAGTTGTTGGTGGAATGGATTCTTAGAACCGTTGGTTAGTAAGGCCAAATATATTTCCTGTTAGTTGGTCTCCTATTATTTCTATCATTACGAATCAAGACGGAATTAAATCAACTCTTCAAATTCCAATCACTAACCTGACTAATTTTTCAGGTATTAACATGATGCTCGTTTATTTATTTTAATTGTGAGATATCAATTTTGATACGAGAACTCTTTGACCATAACTTAAAATAATTATTACATTTAATTAGGGAAGACAATTTTCTATGCAGATATCGGAGCTCTAACAATAACTGACAATACAAAAGCAGCCTATACCCATGCCACATGCCGACAAAGGAGGGAGTCAATGTATACAAAAGTGCCTACTTTATGTGAATCATTTTCCAGTTACTTCCGATTCAAAGATCACCCCTCTATCATGCTCTACAATATGGATGTGAAATGTGAAGGCTACTTTGCCTCCTGGAACTAATATGCTCCCAAAATAATACACTTTTCCTCCCACTTTTCAAGTGCAACTTAGCAAGTGAGCCATTAATTAGGACTTTCTTCCTTGAGATCTGATGAAATAATGATAATGCATTCATTGGTTGAAAACACTTATATATTTCAACAGTGACATCTATCTTATTCAATCATCCGTGGGACAATTCAAAAAGAGAAAAGCAACAGAGATAATTATAAACATCATGGCTTATTTTTCTTTTACATATACATATACACAGCACAAGAAAAAGAACATCTCTAAACTCCATTGAACTTTCCAATTATTTGATAGACAATAGCTAAATTGCATCGTCTATACAAATTATACAAGTGGTAAATTAACAATGCTCACAACTATGAACCAGACACATACATGTACACCAGGCACGACACTGACACATCGACACCGGTAATAATTTGAAAAAATGAATAAATTAAACGCAATCACAAGTGTCAGCGTTGTGTCTATGTCCGACACAGACATGCCTTTTCTCAGAGGTGTCAGTGCTAAAGAGGCTGACAGAATCAAGTCGGTCTAACAGTTCTAAATGTGCAACGAGAGCATTTATTTTCAAAAGTTTGAATAAAACTTCACACATAGTCCAGGAGAAACTATATTGTAGAAGAACAACAAGTAATAACAAACTAAATGAGTTGTTGAAGCCATAACATACCTGCAATTGCAATGTATGAAGTAGAAAATTCTTGACAATTTCCCCTTCACCGTTGAGCAGAAACGCAAGTGCAGATGGAACAAAATCACGAATAAAGACTTGATCATAATTTAGAGGTTGATTGTCAGAAGGATCATTAGCCGCAACAGTCCCGACTGGACTCCCACAGTATGTAACAACAGAACTTCGAAGCAACTCCCAAGCTTCCTTTTCAATCTCAGAAAGCTCCCTCTCAACTTTATCCTCACTCAAATCATTCAAATTATTATCTAAATTTACATTCAACCCATCATCTTCTTCCAATTTCCTTCGATCATCAGTCTCAATTTCTTCACACAACAACGGCTTTCCATTCAAACTGGTTTGAATGAAAATATTCTCAATGCTTTTGTCATTAACATTAGAATCAACCGATGTAGACTGGTCTCTAAAATTCGAACCTACATTCGGTATCAACGATACAACCCTAGGTCTAACACTACCAATTTTAACACAAAAATTTGTGCTAAAATTCCTAGAGTGAACCCAATTCGAATCGATAATACTAAAATCTCTCCGATTCAAATTAGTCCCATGTATATAACCTACAATCTTAGTAGTATTATTACATCTATAGTATCTACGGCTTGATCGGCACAAAACCCTCGTCATTGATGAATCACTAATCTTAAATGGAGTTTTATTTAGGATTCTACAACAAGGCTTCATGGTAGAAATTCCAATAAAACTACCAGTAGTCATGTGTAGTTATATGATCAAATAAAAATAGCTCAGAAAATTAAGCTATTAATAGATCTTGAAAGTGATTATTATAAGTTCTAAGTTGGAATGGAAAATTTACAGGAATTTAGTAATTACTTACAGAGATTGAAGAGACGATGATGGTGATAATGATTAACGGAATGAAATAAGTTGAATTGGAGATTTATGAGGAAATGAACGGTGAAGATGAAAACGCGATTTTATAAGCTTTGAAATGAGATGAAAAGGGAAAGTTCGTATCAACTTCGACGTTGAGGGAAAAGGTGTAATTACTTGACTGTCCCTATTATGTGCAAGTTGTTTTGTTTTTAGGTTATCTTTGATTTTACAACTATGCCCTTTCAAAAGAGCTTATGTGTAATTGAAATAATCACGTTTGGGTTGAATCTGCGTTGCGTCTATCTTCCGCAAGTTTTGAATAGGGGACAAATTGGGTAGATCACATGAAATTATGACGTGTTAAGGATAGGAATGTTTCGAAGGACTGAGGGTAAAATCGTCTAAATAAATATTATTTGAATGGATGATGAGTGAGCCACCTTTGAAAAAGCGTCGAGTTATTTAGCGAAAGAGCAATTAAAAAATGCAAGAAACAAGCAACTACAACATCAACGGTATACGCCGCATAACTGTCTACGTGTCGCCTTCGTATTGCCGTATTGGTGTGTTTTTTAAAATATCAAGTTTTTTTTTTCACGTGCTGCATCACGGGTCTGTACAAAAACGCGTGGCTTATCAATTTTGTCTTGGACAACAAAACATTTTGCGCACGTTGAAGTTACTAAAATCCATTTCCATACGCAACCTCCAACTTGGAACCAAGGTTCGGTTTTGGGCTTTTATGTAGGGATTTGCTGTGGGCTTTTTTTCATTATCCATTTATGAGCCAACTATTAGAGGATTTTACCTGCCACTCCCCAATTAAACCTGGCACCCTCTAAACTATCAAAATTCCAACATTGCCCCTGAAAAATTTAGGTGGAAAGTGAAAAATTTTCGTCTACTGAAAATTTTCAAATTTCCGATATTGAGTGAAATTTTGGGGAATTTGAAATTACCGGTAGTATAAAAATTTTCACTTTTTTTTTTTGAAAATTTTTACACTACCGGGGATTTCAAATTCCCGGAAATTTTCTGTAAGTTTCAGGGTATTTGAAATCCCCGGTAGTGTAAAAATTTTCAAAAAAAAAAACAAAAAGTGAAAATTTTTACACTACCAGTAATTTCAAATTCTCGGTATCGTGTGAAAATTTCCGGGGGTTTTACCGGTAATTTCGAAATTACCGGTATTTTTCAAAATCTCCGGTTCATCTCCCAAAATTCATAATTTTCAAAAGGGTAAATATGGTATTTCGCTACAAATAGGGGGTGCCAGGTTTAATTGGGGGGGGGGGGGGGGGGGGTGACAGGTAAAATTCTCTAACTATTAGGGTTGTAGGAGAGATTTTGTCTTTCCAATCCCATCCCTCTTTATTTTCTAATTGACCATTATTTATCTATTATAAAATTACAGCTGGTTAAAATAATTTATTCTGATTAAATTTCTAAAGAGAAAGATCCACTTGTGAAACAGTAAAGCTTTCATCCACTTTGAGTCTTTTAATGTTTCAGCTGCATTGAATGGCTCTGTGTCTGCATAGAAGGCATAATGTACTAACTCAACTTCATCATCGACCACATCATCTAATGTGATTACACAGGAAGTAGTCTTGCAGGCATGTTTCGGGTTCTCTGAGGTCTACTTGTGCTAGCTTGACCTTCGACAACTTCTTGTTAAACTTCTCTAACAACTTCAATAGTTCGTTCTTCGCACATGATTCTTACTGGCTCATTCTTGATGTTCTCAGTCCAATCTCACTCCTTAAACTCATCTACGATCACATGTTCGTTGATCACGACTTGCTTCTTCAATGGGCCAATCAGATTGTATCAACCAATCAAGTTATAGCCCACTAGGATCATCTGACCCGACTTATCATCCAACTTTCTTCTCACCTGATATGGAACGTGTCTACGTGTTATGGATCCAAACAACTTTAAGTGACTTAAACTAGGTTTGAAACCATACTAACATTCTTTTGGTGTGATACATTCAAGCTTCTTTGTCGAACATCAGTTTAATACGTATATTGCAATCGACACAGCCTCTCCCCATAGATTATTTGGGAGATGCTTTCCTTTTAACATATTTCTCTCCATATTCATAATGGTTCTATTTTTTTCAGTAGTACCATTTTATTGAGGAGTATATGGTGGCACCACCTCATGCACAATTCCTTCTTTTGTATGTACTGTGTCAAAATATTTTGACACGTACTTTCCACCTCCATCTGTCCTTAGAATCTTAATTTTGTGATCACTCTCTCTTTCCACCATTGCTTTGAACTTGGTGAAAACATTGATCACATCACTTTTCTTATTGAGTAATTATGTTCACGGCTTTCTGGTGTAATCATCAATAAATGTAACAAAGTACTTATTACCTCCAAGTGAATCTACTTGGAGAGGACCACACAAGTCTGAGTAGATTATCTCGAAAGTGGCTTTCGACTTGCTTCTTGCATCCATGCTAAAGCTATTCTTGTGTTGCTTTTCTTGAACATATTCTTCACATACTTCTTCTAGAATATGGATTTATGGTAGGCCTGAAACCATGTTCTTCCTCTTCAGATTACTAATGTCATTACAATTCAAGTGACCAAGTCTGTAATGCCATAGTCATTCATCTCTACTAGCTGCAGTCGCCAGGCACTAGTGTTTCAACATATCAAGTTCAATCTTTAAGGTTCTATTATGAGACATAAGAACCTTCAAGATTAACATGTTACTCGAGTTTATCACTCTCATCATTCTATCTTCGATTAATACATTGTAACTCCTCTTCATCAGCTGACCTATATTTAGCAAATTATTCTTCATGCCATGTATCTACAACACATTAAAAATTACTGATTGTTCACCATCCTTTCTCATGATCAGTACATCACCAATACCTTTAGCAAATAGGGTATTGTTGTTTGCAAATTTTAGCTTGTTCAAAAATGAGGGACTGATGTTGATAAACCAATATTTTCTTCCAGTCATGTATGACATACAACCTATTTTAAGATAACATTGATCTTAAAATTTTTCTTCTTTTTTTGTTGTGAACATTAGCATCACTTTGTCTTCTTCTGCAAGCTTTGCATCACTTTCTTGATCTTTCTTGCCTCCTTGGCATTTACTTATATAATGTCCATACTTTTGGCAATTGTAGCATTGAATACGACTTTTATCAAGTTTTCTTCCATCGCCTATTCCTCTACCTGCACCACCACCTCTGTGATTACCTTGGTTAGAAGATTGTTTATGATTTAATGAACTACATTCTTGATGGTTTCCTTTGCCTTTGCCTCCATTCCATTTCCATTTTCCTTTTTTTTTTCTTTAGTCTTCTGAGCCTATAGAGCCATGTCAGTCTTTGACTTGCTTGCAGTTCTTTCAACCATTATTTGTTTGTGAGATTCAAGCGTCCCTTGAAGCTCTTCTTCTGTCATGCTTGAAAAATCCTTTGATTCTTCTATGCATACTACCACATGATTGAATTTTGGAGCTAATGACCTCAAGATCTTTGTAACTACTGATTTTGATGTAAACACTTTTCCACAAATCTTGATTTGATTCACCAGTCTTGTTACCCTAGTGAAGAAATCAACGATGCTTTCATTTTATTTCATCTGAAGCAATTCCTACGTTCTTTTGTGAGTTTGTAACCTAATGTGAAGTAATTCATCACTAAGTTTCTCAAAGTTGTCTGGATTAACGCATTGATGGAATATAAAGAGAGCTTTATAATATTTCTTCTTCAAGTATTTATGTGCACCCTTTTGGTTATCTATAGCATTCTCTCTAATTGGTGTTACTACATCCTTCACAAGATCCCAAAGGTCTTGACAAAAGAAAACAATGTTCATTTGTTTACACCAATTCTCATAATTATTACCATCCAAAATTAGAAGATCCGCTGGAAAAATCTTGTTCGGATGATTCATCGTGATTTAATGTGTCCCAAAGACCACACAACCAGTGCCATAGGTACCAGATGTTTGAAAAACTCCAATCTTGAAGTTAATCGAATCAATATTGATGATCAAGAATCAATCTTTCAAATTGATCACACCTCATATTCGTCAATCTTTATCAGGTGAAACAACTACTCTTTGGTTGCAAGATGATTCTACATTACACAAAGAATTGAAGAAAGAAAACAAGACAATTGAAATAAAAGAAAATAGAAATTATGGAGGAAGAACAAGAAGATTGTATTGTTGTGCAAAATACACTCAAAGTGTTTGTTACAATGTGTGTAAACCACAACTGTGATTTATGAAAACTACATAATGCTACTACAAAACTTCTTACAAATGAAAGAGTTCATTTTTATTTATAGATGATATTACTTGCACACCAAGTAATCTCTAACTAACTAACAAAACAAATGGTAAGTTTGAATTTATCGAGGTTAACACCTTTGACTACTACATGCTTTGACAAGCTGTATTTGATTTTCTGTCAAATATAGTTAATATAGAATTTGTTCGACTCTTGTCAAACGCACACTATGATTAACATAAAGAATTACATATTTAACACACTGCCTAATTTATTGTGTCTAAGCTATCTACGTTCATCAAAGTTTTTAACCTCTTCGACAATTTGACCTTCACAACATTCGTCGTGATGTCTACAATTTGATTTTCAATTCTGCAGTGTGTTGGATTAAAATTGGTTGATACCATATCCCTTGGGTTTTGATGATAACAAAGTATTTAAAGAACAATTGGGTATTTTAACATCTATTCAAATATGCAGGATTATAAGTATAAGAACAAATGAAGATATGCTTGTTGAATTTGAATATGAAATTCAGACTCTGGCTTTAAAGATCAATTTTGAAGACTCTAGCTCTGATGGAAGACGCAAACTCTGAAGAAGTCAAATCTGAAGAAAGTCAGTGTCTGGTGATCCAGACTCCGAAGCTTTAGAAGCCATGAAGCAGACTCTGAAGAGATATGCCTCTGAAGAAGTGAAGTCTGAAGAAAGTCAGCCTCTAAAGGATAATCTCTTCAATCGAGGAAACTATGACAAACATAAATCTTTTGTTTACCTAAAGACTTAAGGAAAAATCTTTTCATTATTTTCTGAGCTTCAAGGAATAATTCCTCTTGCAGAAAGTTGTTGTCTTGGTGTGTCCAATCAAGTACAAAGGTTATCCAACCTTTTAGTGAAAGTCTTCCAACATCTTTTTTCTTCCTCTCTCTCTATATAAGGAGCAGAAAACCTGAAAAAAGAAGACTAATACACTGCTATACAAGACTCTGGACCTTGACATTTCAAAGAGAAGTAACTCTGTCAAATTAGCTAGACTTAGAACATATTAACATTTTGTATATTTTAGAAGTTCTTAAGTATTAGAGTCTTTCTAGGTTGTATTTTATCTACACCTCTGATTGTCTATCAAGTGTAGTTGTTACCCAAATTTCTTAACAAGTTTTTTATAGAGTCAAAAGTCTCTTGCTTTAGTGCTTGAGCATTTGAAGTCTTTTGCTTATGTGCTTGAGCATAAAAGTGTCTTACTTGAGGGTTTGAGTAGTGGAAGCCTCTTGCTTGTGTGCTTGAGGATAAAAGTATCTTAATTGAGGCTTTGAGCATTGGAAGTATCTTGCTTGGTACTTGAGCATTTGTAATCAATAAAGAAGCCAAAGCTAATCTTCTGGTTCAACAATATGATCTGTTCAGAATGAAAGAGGATGAAAATATTGAAACCATGTTCTCAAGGTTTCAAGTTCTTGTATCTAGACTTCAAGTCTTGAACAAAAGCTATACCATATTTAATCATGTCAAGAAGATTCTTAGGAGTCTTCATGTCAGATATAGACCAAAAGTGACAACTATTCAGAAAGCTAAAGACTTGAACAATATCAGTATTGAAAATTTTGATCAGTAATCTCCAAAGTCGTGAGTTATAACTCAATGGAGATGAAGAACCAATCATGAAATCAAAGTTTATGGCTTTGAAATCTGTTGGGAAATCTATTAAATCTTCACAGACTTGGGAGCATAAAGAAGTCGCTCATGCTGAAGCTTTTGAAAAAGATTTTGATGATGATGAAATGGATTTCATCATAAAGAGATTTCAGTATCTTACTAGCAAGAACACAAGGTCCTTTGGAAGAAGATCTGGCTTTAGAGGATCAAGCTCTATATCTAACAAAGATTATCAGAAAGGATGCTTCAAATTCTAGAAGCCTGATCACTTTATAGCTGACTTTCCAGAGCTTCAGAAGGACAAAGCCAAAAAGGAAAGCTTCTAAAAGAACAACTTCAGAAACAAGTTTAAGAAAAGTCTCATGGAAACATGGGACGAACTTAATAACGAAGAAGAAGCTGGCAAGAATGAAAAAGAAGCCATTCCAGCTTTGATGGCTTCAACATTCTCAGACATAGAATCAGAAGCTGATTTTAACTCAAATTCAGAGGATGAAGATGAGGTATTCTCTAAACTCTCTAAATATTATTTAATTAACTTCTATCAAGACCTTATGAGTCGGTTTCAGGAGAAATCCAGACATATGACAATTATACAAAAGCAATATGGTCTTATGAAAGATGAATTAAATTTCTCTAAAAAAAGATTGAAAAATTAGAAAGATATCAAATTGCTTTAGTAAAAGATAAGTCTGACAAACCCGTTGATGATTATGAAATGGCTTTTCAAGAGTTTGTCACAACTGACTTTAACAAAACCAAACTTGCATCCTGATATATGGTTGTTGAAATACAAATAGAGTAGGGTTTTTGTTATCATTCCACAAATATTGTTTAGAGATATCACCGCCGTTCTACAGTTGAAATTGTTTTAAACTTAAAGTAACAAAGGGTTTTGGTTGTTGTTAACGGATCTTTTGCATAAACGGTAAAAGTAATCGGATTTGAAAGATTTATAAAACACATGCCAAGATTAGGGTTCGACAAACCATTTTGCACGTATAAAATTGACAAAGCAAATGAACTTGTTTAGATGATAAATATAATCACATATCCTCTCAATATGTTTATCTCTAACACATATTGTGAGTTTTATCATTTTGATCCTTTGATGATCTCTCACTCAAACTATCAAAATGATAACATTCAAGTTCAATATTTATGAACATCAATTCTCATAACTATCTCTAGCCTATGTACATTGATGGATGAAAAACCTAGATAAAGTGTAAGAACACATTTCTCAATCATGAACCAACACAAAGAATAAACCATAGAAACAAAGTTTTTCACCATATATTCATCATCCATAAGTTCATAAGCTTACATCAATACCTATACATACAAAAGAAATGATTGTCTACCTTTTAATCTTGACACAAAAGGAGATTGGCTATCCATTGACATGGTAGCTTCACAAACAAGAAAATGGAGAAGAGGAACAAACATCAACGACGATCTCTCGACTATTGATGCTCCGAGTTATCGAAAATAAGATGATACAGTGTTTATAGGGTTTTTACTCTAAGAAAATAACAAGGAACCCCAAAAAAATGCTGAACAAATCTATTTATAGAGGGGCTGAGAATCGCAGGGCGCGCTGTCATTTATTGCCAAACCGCCTTAGATCCCGCTTAGCGGGCTTCAGACCACGCTAAGCGGGCTACCTACTGGAATTAGCTCCAGACCGCACTTGGAGCGCGCTAAGCGCGCTTGTAGCATGCTTCAAAAATTCCAATTTCTTCAAAACTGCTCCTTAAGAGCCTTCCATGCTCCAAGCTTCCCAATGCAATGTTAAAACCTACAATTATAAACACAAAAGTTAAATAACTAAGTTTAATAATGCATTTAAACTATACTACGATTATTTACCGGAAATAAAGGGAAAAAGCATCAATTAACAAATAAAGATCTCAAAAGGTGCCAAAAACTAAACTATATATTAACACATTCTAGCACCTAACAACTCTCCCCAACTTGCTTCTTTGTTTGTCCTCAAACAAAGGTAAGATAGAATAGAAACAAGAAGAATATCGGATAAGATAACACAATCAAAAATCAATGGTTCAAACTAAATTGATGCGCTCGCAAGTAATGCTCAGCTCCAACACAGAATCAAAGCATGGCTATGAACTAACTTCTAAACAGAAATAACAAGCAACTCATCACAAGCAATCAAATGTTCAAACGGGAATCACCTACTTTACTCAAATGAGTCATGCTCAATATTTACAAGGGACAAAACACTCTCATAGTAATTGTGCCAGCATCCAGGACCATTCATGCATTCATCTACTCAATTCAACAAGGAAATCAAGGAAACAAAGATCTCTTAAGGACTTCTAAATGTTGTAACTAGGCAGGGGTTAACAAGGAAGGGATATTTATAAAAGGCTAATGAATCAAAGTGGCTATAAAATTTTTTTCAAAAATGAAGAACATGCCGACTTAGTCAAACCTCAAATCATTTCAATCTTTTCCTTTCTTTTTCTTCTCTTTTCTTTTATGGTGCCCTCTCTCATTTGAATCAAATGCTTCTTTTATTTTTCTTTTCAAGCAACTCACTTTTGAGTGCAAAGCATAACAAATAATACTTTTCATTTTTCTTTCTTTTTCACAAGAGGCACTATTTCACCAAATCATTTCTTTGTCACACAACAAACACTCTCCCCAACTTTAAACCACACTTTAATTTAATGACAATGTTCTTCAAAAGCATGTTCAAACAAAGGGTTAAGTGTATACAAAAACAAACTAGAATGAATCACAACGATTTTCTTTTAACAACAACAACCACACATGAGTGGGTTTCCCGGCATTTTGCCGAATTTCGCTATATGATTCATTCTATTTGTGTGAAGGCTCAAATTTGGTTATCAAATGCTCACACTTCTCACCGGGTAAAGTAAAGCCAGAAAGAATTGGTGGTTTTTCTCAATGTCAAACAATGCCTAGATCACTTCTATGTTTCCAAGATTTACCAATGAATACAAGATTAAGCATGAATCGCATGAGCTAAACAACAACTACACGACTACTCTCTTTTGTGAACAATGATGGGCACTCACTTTTGTGGTTTTGTCCTAAATGATTCCCATATGAACATTCATGCGAAATGAAACAAAGCTTGAAATTTGTGTAAAGCAAAAAGTTCATACACATACTAACATTCTTCAAAGCAAAAACATAGTACCTTTTCATGCAACAATCCAGAATTTTATCATCATCATCAATGATTGGTGTAGCACATCACTTTTGAACAAAGAAATTAAAACTTGCTTCAATCAATCAATTACCTTAAATCAAGAACAAACATAAAAATTTTGTACCAAAAAGCATGAACATAAAACCTCATCCGCCCGGATGGAAACTTCAATAATAAAAAGAAAGTTTTAACACTAAAAACATATCCAAAACAACAGTCAACATCCGCTCGGATGTGAACTACAACAATATCCAAAATAGAAGTCTCTAATACTAGCAAAATACTAAACATAATAAATAAATAAAAAAACAAGGGTGAAACGATCCAACCCATCAGTAGGAACTTGAACTAGACTCTCCATCATCATCCTCATCATGGTCATCTCCGACATCCTCACCAGCTGCCCCCTCCGAAAAACCTGGCCTGGCCTCAGGCCACCTAGCATACGCCATTCGGTCCTCTCTAGACCTCAATGGATGATCAACGTGAGGCTCCCGGAACTGGAGTTGCAGCTGCACCATAGAGTCGTGCATAAATAAGAAGGCATGCTGATGAGCCTCGTGCATGGCCCAGTTGGCCTCAGCACTCGGATCAAGCACACGCCTCGCAGGGGCAGCAGCCGCAATAGGGACAACATCATTATGAGCCTGCAAACAAAAACGGGTGATAAAAGCATCATCTAAAACTCCTAACTTCATAACTATTACAATGCTTGCAATATCAATCAACAATCCCCGTCAACGGCGCCAATTTGTTGAAATACAAATAGAGTAGGGTTTTTGTTATCGTTCCACAGAAATTCTTTAGAGATATCACCGCCGTTCTACAGTTGAAATCGTTTTAAACTTAAAGTAATAAAGGGTTTTGGTTGTTGATAACGGATCTTTTGCATAAACGGTAAAAGTAATCGGATTTGAAAGATTTATAAAACACATGCCATGATTAGGGTTCGACAAACCATTTTGCACGTATAAAATTGACAAAGCAAATGAACTCATTTAGATGATAAATATAATCACATATCCTCTCAATATGTTTATCTCTAACACATATTGTGAGTTTTATCATTTTGATCCTTTGATGATCTCCCACTCAAACTATCAAAATGATAACATTCAAGTTCAATATTTATGAACATCAACTCTCATAACTATCTCTAGCCTATGTGCATTGATGGATGAAAAACCTAGATAAAGTGTAAGAACACATTTCTCAATCATGAACCAACACAAAGAATAAACCATAGAAACAAAGTTTTTAACCATATATTCATCATCCATAAGTTCATAAGCTTACATCAATACCTATACATACAAAAGAAAGGATTGTCTACCTTCTAATCTTGACACAAAAGGAGATTAGCTATCCATTGACATGGTAGCTTCACAAACAAGAAAATGGAGATTAGATCCCGTGATATCCATTGACATGGTAGTTATCCATTGACACAACACCGTGCTAAGCGCGTTGTCATTTATTGCCAAACCGCCTTAGATCCCGCTTAGCGGGCTTCAGACCGCGCTAAGCAGGCTACCTACTGGAATTAGCTCCAGACCGCGCTTGGAGCGCACTAAGCGCGCTTGTAGCATGCTTCAAAAATTCCAATTTCTTCAAAACTGCTCCTTAAGAGCCTTCCATGCTCCAAGCTTCCCAATGCAATGTTAAAACCTACAATTATAAACACAAAAGTTAAATAACTAAGTTTAATAATGTATTTAAACTATACTACGATTATTTACCGGAAATAAAGGGAAAAAACATCAATTAACAAATAAAGATCTCAAAAGGTGCCAAAAACTAAACTATATATTAACATATTCTAGCACCTAACAATGGTGTAAGTAGAAGCAAAGGAGAAGGTCTTGGTTATTTTGAAACCTTGAATAAATCTATAAAACCTTTTTCTTCAATCTCTACTAAAAAGGGGTTATACTCTCATTTTGTACTTACTATTAAAACAAAGTTTTTTAACTAAGCAGAACCTACAACTGCAGAGTTAAAGGTTCTGAAGAAATCAGAACCTGAGGCCTCAAAGTCAAAAGTTCTGAAGAAATCAGAACCAATGATTATTAAGTCAAAGGTTCTAAAAGAATCAGAACTAGAGACGTCAAATTCAAAGGTTCTAAAGAAGCTAGAACCTAAGACATCAAGTTAAAAGGTTCTTAAAGGTCCATAACCTAAGGCTAGGATTCATTTAAGACAACAAACTCTTAAATATAAAGTTTTGAATGATCCAAAGCCTTATTACAAAGCTAAGGCTCAAAATAAGAGGAAGCTTATTAAAACTAACCTTATAAGATTTTGGGTAACAAAAAATGAGATTAACTTTGCTGCAAATATGCTTAAAGGGAGGAACAAGGCAACAATTTTAGTGTTAGGACAATGGCTACTTACAACATATAACAAAAGAAAAGTCTGTGTTCCAAATCCTAACTCAGAAGGAGGAAGAAAATGTGGAATCTTGAAGAAACCAGTAAGGAGAGATCATTGGTACTGGGAAAACTGAAGTTGATTAATTAGAAGCTGGTGCTTCAGATGTTTAACCAATCTCTGAAGCTTATCCAGTTGATATGGTCTTTGAAAAGGCTCATAATTGTTATTAGAAGAGCATTTTCAGAACAAAGTAGTTCCTCAAGAACAAGTTCAGTAGCAAAAAAAGCAGATTAAAAGCTGCACAAAGGTATGCACACCTCTCTGTTTCTACTTAACCGTTTCTAAACCTGATACTTCAATAAATGTTTTGAAGAATATTATAACTAGGAAAGTAGAATTACACTTAACAAAATATCTTATTCTATCTTAGAGTCAATCACATTGAAAACTTTTTAAAATTTTGTGCTTACATCTAGATGGAGAATCAGAGTCTGATGATGATCAGAAGCTATTGTGGTCAGAAGCTCTAAACTAGCTTCTGGTAAATAGTATCCTCTGAAGCATCTCATCCTCTGAAGCTTAGAATAAGACTAATTTACTCTGATAAGCACATAAGTGGAAAATCTTTTCATCTGTCTCTGACACCTATCCACGTATATGTCATAAATCTGAAATGTCTTCTAACACATGGTTTGTGACTGTTGGGTAAAAAATCTTCAAATAATGATGATTTTCCTTAAAATACGTGCATCCTGCCTTCTTAGTCTTTAAGTTTTGTTTTGATCAAAAATTGTTTTTCACTCAAAACACGCAACTAAATTAGCCCCACACACTTCTCTCTCACTTCCCTCACTTTTGTTTCTCAAACCTTCTCTGAAAACTACCCATTTCAAAAGAAACCCTAAAACCCATTCTACAATGTCTTCATCTTCTTCTTCTTAACAAGAACCCATGGTTGTCGAATCTGGTAAAAGTCTTTATATCAAACCAAGAACCATTGATATTAGGAAGGAGGATATGAAACTCATTGTGGAGCAGATTGTTGATTTTGAATCCTTCAATCTGAATGGATACCCCCTATGGAATCTCTTTAAAGAGTAAGAATGAGTTTCAATATTTGATATGTTAAATGGACCAACCTATCCTCATTTGGTCAAGGATTTTTTAGTTAGAGCTGAGGTGTGTGATGAGTTTGTTGCTTTTGTTGAAGACAATTCTTTGAAAGGAAAGAGTAGAAAGGATATGGGACTGAAAGAGTTCAAGGAAGTGGAAATAAGGTATGCTGTGATGGGAGTTGATGTCACCATCACTCAAAAAATAATTGCCAAGCTTTTTGGTGCGTCAACTATGGGAAGGTGCACTCTGAACATCATGGAAACCAGTCCAGAAGCTGAAGTCATTAAAACCAGGTTGTTTATAAACTTTAATAATTTTGGAAAGGTGAAGAACATGAAGACTCCTTATAAACTTCTGTTCAAGATCCTCATTGGGTGTATAATTCTTATAGAAGGTAGTACTTATCAAATCTTCTGGGATCATAGACACTTCATCTGGTATTTAGTCTATGAGGAGAAAATCAATTTGCCTAGTTATATCTATCATCATCTGTCTAAAGCTATCAAGGAAAGCAAGAAGCATAAAAAGAAGAATGTACCTTATGCCAGAATCCTATCGGAATTGTTTCATCAGGGTTGCCTGATTGACTCTCTAAGAAATGCTTTTGCTCATGATCATCTAGAAGAAATTCATGGAAACATTCTCTCTACTTTAGTTCTGACTAACATGAAGCTTATGAAGAAGAATGAAGTGGTAATATTAGAAGCACCACTCAGAGTCATAAGTATAAAGTTTGCCTATCTTGAGGACTATCCAGTAAGTATCAAGCATGACAATCCTTGGGTAATTAGGAAATTCATCAAGATGGCAAGAAAAGAAGTTGGTGTTGTTCTGACTTATGAGGAATTACCAGAATAACTAACTGACATGTACATACCTTATAAGAAAAGAAAATAGGTTGCTTCTAATGCTCAAAAGATAGTCTAGAAGCCGCATAAGAAGAAGGTTATACAACAGAAGGAGATTAAGAAGTAGATTGACGAGGTAGTCCCCTTCACTGTCTTAATTCCCACTAAGACAAGGATTGGAAACACTCCTCAAAAGACATCTTCTTTTGTCACCACTGTTGAACCTATGAAGAAGAAGAAGTTGAGGAATATGATTCTACGTTTTAAGATTATAGAGGAATAGGAAGAAGAGGAAGATGTGGTACCTTTTGTAAGGAAGACAAAGGTTGTGGAAGTTGAATCTAAAAAGGTTGTATATGCTCTTTTGGATCAAGCAAAGGAACAACCTGTAACTTCTGAAGTTTAGATGGAAGAAGATGCTTATAAAAAGAATGTTCTGAAGATAGATGATGCTTACGCTGCTAAAGCAATAGCTGGTTTGAATTTTGTTGAAGGTATTTCTAAAGTTGAAGCTTCTTTTGTGCCAGAAGAAGGAGTACCAGAAGCAGCTACTAATCTTGATTTTGAAGTTGTTGTTGATAAGGAGCAAGTTGTTGCAGATGCTGAAAAGAATGATATTGTAGGTAACAATCCGAATTTTATCTTTGAGATTTTTTTTTATTCTTCCACCCTAAACCATATTTCACTAATACCTTCCCCTAAATAATCTCCAAAACACACTCCATCACTTGCTCATAACATGGTTCAACATTCAGAACCTGTGATGTATTCCTCTAACCTACACCCCTCATTCAGATTCTAGAAAATGCCATGAATCCAGTGATTTTGAACATCCTATTGGTGAAACCATTGATGATATGAAACAAATGGCATACATTTCTAATTCTGAACAACCCCCACCTTTAAACACCATGTTTAGACCCCCTATAGAGGTTTCTAATGGTAAAGCTGCATCAAGTTCACGCTCAAGCTCAGACTCGGACTCAGACTTTGATGATACTGCTTTCAAACCTCCTATATTTGCTAAACCCATAAAAGATACCCATCTTAAAAACTTCACACCTGAAAACCCACAAAATGACCAAAAATGTTATGTTGAAACAAATCCTGATCTGAATAACTTATCTGATCAAATTGAAGCTGATCACATGTCACCTAAAACTAACCAGAACTTGAACCTTCACCCAACCTTAACCTTCACCTGAACCGCAACCTCAACTTGAACCCCAACCTGAAATTGAACCTAAACCAAGTTTTGTTCAGAATCAATCTCAAGTTCATATTACATTTGAACTTCAAACTGAAACTGAACAAGTCTCTTTGGACCAACCTCCACCAAAAACTTCCCTAAATCGAAATATCCAAGAAAACCAACCATCTGACCATCACTATTCTCCTAAAAGAACATATGTTGTTCAGAATCTAGCACAATAATCCTTTCCATTCCCTCATCTCCACTAGAAACAGATATTCCACCTCCTCCACCCTTTATCCAATCCCAATTGAAAGAATACATAACTGTTCTTTTTTTATAGATTGCAGAATCTTGTTGCTGAGAGAATTATAACTTCTGAACCAGTAGCTTATGCTGCAAAATGGGATTCTCTCACAACTTCTGTGGTATCATTTCTTCAAAATCTAAATTACATCTCCTCAGAATCTGTTGCTTATTCCAGTCATAGGCAAAAGCTATTAGAAGAAAAGCTGTCTTCTATTGCTACTAATCAAGAATCCATGGCTACTAAGCAAAGGGAGATAGATGATAAAATGAAGACTATGATTTCCAGACAAGATGACACGGGTGCTGAACAAAAAGCAATCATGGAGCTTCTGAAGCAGAAACCTAGGCTCTAGGATTTAGTCACCTTTTGTTTTATCTTGTCTGAACATGTATTTTGCATCTTTCTTTTAGTTAATGGAATCTTTTATTAAGTATCTTTTCTTTCCTTTTCTTATATCTTTTTGTTGATGACAAAATAGGGAGAAAGTTAATGGGTATTTAAGTACACCTAAGCATCCGAATTAGATGAATATTCTTACTGTTGCTTAACTAATTTTTGAAATTAATGATATTTATGCTTGAAAGAATTTAATTAACCTGGATAGGACTTAAAGGGAGCTTACAAACCTCACCCTTTGGACTATCAGACTCAGAGGGAGCTTACAAACCTCAGATCCTGATGTCAACATGTTAATTAAACTAACAACCATTATTCTTAAATACTTATGTTTGTCATCATCAATGGGAAAAAATTAGTTGATACCATACCCCTTGGGTTTTGATAAAAACAAAGAATTTAAAGAATAATTGGGTATTCTAACATTTACTTAAGTATGAAGGATTATAAGTCTAAGAACATATGAAGTAATGCTTGTGGGATCTGAATCTGAAGTTCAGACTCTGGCTCTAAAGATCACTTCTGAAGACTCTAGCTTTGATGGAAGTCCATACTTTAAAGAAGTCAACTCTGAAAAAAGTTAGCCTCTGGTGATCCAGACTCTGAAGCTTTAGCAATAAATGTTCAGAATTTGATTAAGATCAATGATCCGCTGTCGCACGCAGGTAAAAAACGAGTTAAAGACAAAATGCAGTAAACGGAAGCGACACCTAGAATATCGTATCTCAAGGATTCTTGAATTATAATTAACCTACTAAAATCGATTTGGGGGTTGTTTAGGTTTAGGTTTCAATTAAGAAAATAAATTAAATAAGTGATTATTAAAATAAGCTAAAATGGCAAAATCCTACTGATTCGGGTTCCGACTTATCATCGGCTATTATAACACCAATCCCTAAGCGGCTTCGATCCTATTCAATTATGAGATCAATTAGACAAGTGCTATCAATATCATATGAATTATGTTCCTGTCTATCTCATTAAGCATGACGATTTAAATATTAGGCAAAGGCAAACGAAGAAGTTAAGTTAACATGCGATTAAAATTAAGAACATGTACACAATCAAATTTAATCAATTATATCCTATGAATAAAAATCGAATTAAGCAAACGAAAGTAATCAAATTAAGCAAAAGACTTCATAGAAAAGAATTAAACAGAAATTGAATTTAAATTGGTATTAGAATAACATCAAAGCGATGGAACCCGTAAGCAGCAGAATTTGCCTTTTGGAATTAGTTCTCTATTACAATTGTACAAAGCGTAATATTTTTCTCGTGAATAGTGTAAATGTGAACAGTATCGCGACTGATTTACTTATACATAATAAGGATTCACAATTCTAATTCAAACCAGGTTGGAAAACCTAAAACCGGTCCAAAGATGGCCCAAAAATAGTTATTTTCTAAAGGTCAGAAACTTCAACGAATTATTTGTTACTGCTTCACTCTGAATCAGGTTTTTGCTTCAACATAAAACTTGTAGCTCTTTCTCTTAGATTTCCAATACCTATCAGAACGCGTCAATTCGATTCTCGTAGCTCAAGTTATGGTCTGCACAGTGAACATATATTAAATAACTGTTAATGCTGAAAATAAAATATGAATTTAAATTAAAGGCAAAAATAAACTTAATTCTAAAAACAAAATAAAATAGTAAAATTAATAAAACAAAGTAGAGAAATGCCTAAGTACAATGGTAGAAGAATATGCATCAAAATGCATTGATCAATCAATCAGAAGCAGAAGGAGAAAAAGCTTAGAGAAGAGAAAAAGCTAACATAATTCAACCCTCTTTCTTATGTTTTTCTCACCTTCACAGTGTTCCAAGTTTATCTTCTCATTGGCTACTTGCTCTCGAAGATAATAGAACCTTATTTTGATATGTTTGCTTCTTCCATGTGTTATCGGGTTTTTCGCCAGGTTGATAGTCGACATGTTGTCGATCTTCATGGTCATTGCTCCATGATTCATCCATGTAATTTCTTCGACTAGATTCATCATTCATGTTTCTTGGCGTGTACATATCGAAGTTGCTATGTATTATGCTTCACATGATGATAAAGCTACCACCGGTTCCTTTCTCGAACTCCATATGACTGGCACACCACCTAAAATGAAAACATAATCAACAATCAATTTTCTATCTTCCGCATCAGGACACCAACTAGAGCCAGTGTAGCCCATAAGCTTGCATTATTTTCCTTCATCGACTGAAGGAAACAAAATACCATAGTCGAGTGTTCCTTTGAGATACCTTAGTATCCTCTTGGTGGCTGCAAGATGGGATACCTTCAACTTTTGCATGAATCTATTGACCATGCCTACACAATAGGCTAAATCTGGCCTTGTGTGACAGAGGTATCTAAGTGATCCAATGAGTCTTATGTACTGTGTTGGTTCAACATCATCTTTAGTCGAGTCTTTTATTAATTGCAATCTGGGCTCAACTAAAGTCAAAGTTGGGTTATAATCTTGCATCTCAAATCTCTTGAGTATTTCATCAGCATACTAATCTTGTAGAATTAGATATCGAGGAAGTATGAGAGATTTTTCATGTCGGACATTTCAAACTCCATACCTAAGTCATGTTTGAAATCTTTGATCTCTTTCTTGCAACTACATGTTATCAACATGTCATCGACATAGAAACACAGTATAAACAGCTCAATCATGTTTCTACTGACATACACACCATGCTCTTTTGTGAACTTTTCAAACTCTTTTTCTCTTAGAAAGCCGTCTATTTTCTTGTTCCAAGATCTTGGAGCTTGTTTTAGTCCATACATGGCTTTATGTAGTTTGTATACTTTCCTTTCTCAGTCCTATTTCACAAAACCAAATGCTTGTGTTACATACACCTCTTCGTCTATACGACCATTCAGGAATGAACATTTTACGTCCATCTAACACATCGACCAGTTATGCATATTTACTAAACCATCAACCAACCTGATTGTTTCGATTCTAGCAATTGGTGCAAAGACTTCATCAGAGTCGATTCCTTCCTTATGAAGAAACAAGTTTTGCCTTGTGTCGTGTTACTTCACCTTTTGGATTTAGCTTGACTTTGCATACCCACTTCACATCAATTGCCTTCTTCCTTTTTAGCAATTCGACTAGTGTCTAGATATCATTGTTTTCTATAGATTTTATCTCATCCACCATAGTTTTCATCCAATTTAAGTCTTTCAATGCTTCAGTTGCATCAAATGGCTCTATATCTGCATAGAAGGCATAATGTACTAACTCAACTTCATCATCGACCACATCATCTGATGTGATTACACATTCTTGCAGTCTTGCAGGCATGTTTCCGATTCTTTGAGATCTGCTTGTGCTAGCTTGACCTTTGACAGTTTCTTGTCAAACTTCTCTAACAGCTTCACTAGCTAGTTCATCACACATGATTCTTACTGACTCCCTCTTGATGTTTTCAATGCAATCCCACTCGTTAAGCTCATATATGATCACATCCATGTTGATCATGACTTGCTCGTTCATTGAGTCGAACAATTTATATCCACCAATCGAGTGATATCCCACCAGGACCATCTGACTCAACTTATCATCCAACTTTCTTCTCAGCTGATCTGGAACATGTCTATGTGCTATGGATCTAAACACCTTAAAGTGGCTTAAACTAGGATTGACACCATACCAACATTCTTCTGGTGTATTACCTTCAAGACTTTTTGTTGGACATCTGTTTAATATGTATGTTGCAGTCGACACAACCTCTCGCCATAGATCATTTGGGAGATGCTTTCCTTTAAACATACTTCTCACCATATTCATAATGGTTCTATTATTTATTTCAATAGTACCATTTTGTTGAGGAGTATATAGTGGCACCGCCTCATGCACAATTTTTTCATTTGTACATAGTGTGTCAAAATCTTTCAACACGTACTCTCCACCTTTATTTATCCTCAGAATATTAATCTTGTGACCACTCCGTCTTTCCAACATTGCTTTGAACTTGGTGAAAACATTGATCACATCACTTTTCTTATTGATTAAGTAGGTTCATACCTTTCAGTTGTAATCATTAATAAATGTAACAATGTACTTGTTACCTCCAAGTGAATCTACATTGAGAGGACCACAAACATCTGAGGAGATTATCTCGAGAGTGGTTTTCGACTTGCTTCTTGCATCCTTGCAGAAGCTATTCCTGAACATATTCTTCACATGCTTCTTCTAGAATATGGATTTCTGGTAGGCCGAAAACCATTTACTTCCTCTTCAGATTACTAATGTCATTAAAATTCATGTGACTAAGTGTGTAATGCCATAACCATTAATGTTTGCTACCTGCAGTTGCTTGGCACTTGTGTTCCAACACATCAAGTTCAATAATGAAGGTTCTATTTTGAGACATAGGAGCTTTTAAGATTAACATGTTACTCGAGTCGATCACTCTCATCATTCTATATTCGATCACTACTTTGTAATTCCTCTCGATCAACCAAACTATACTTAATTGATTATTCTTCATGCCAGGTATGTAGAACACATTGAAAATTACTGACAGTTTACCATTATTTCTCCTGATTAGAACATCACCAATACCTTCAGTAGAATTTTGTTTCTTGCACCACGTCTTCATCTACCTGCACCACCACCTCTTCCATCACCTCTTCATCTACCTGCTCCACCACCTCTGTGATTGCCTTGGTTATAAGATTGTTTATAATTTGATAAAATACATTCTTGATGGTTTCCTCTACCTTTGCCTTTCTTTTCTTTAGTTGTCTGAGCCTGCAGAGCCACATAAGTCTATGACTTGCTTGCAATTCTTTCATCCATTATTTGTTCGTGAGATTCCAGCATCCCTTGAAGCTCTTCTTTTGTCATGCTGACAAATCATTCGCTTCTTCTATGGCTACTACCACATGATTGAATTTTGGAGCCAATGACCTTAAGATCTTTGTAACTACTGATCTTGATGTCAACACTTCTCCATACATCTCGATTTGATTCACTAGTCTTGTTACCCTAGTGAAGAAATCAGTGATGCTTTCATTCTCTTCCATCTGAAGCAATTCATACGTTCTTTTATGAGTTTGTAACCCCACCTTCTCCAGGATGTCCCATGCTTCCTTTGCTGAGTCTACATCACTAACTTTTTCACAGTTGTTTGGATCAATGCATTGATGGATTATAAAGAGAGATTTATAATCATTCTTCTTTAAATCTTTATGTGCAGCCTTTTGTTCATCCATAACATTCTCTCCAATTGGTGTTACTTCATTCTTCACAAGATCCCAAAGGTCTTGACAATAGAAAACAATCTTCTTCTGTTTACACCGATTCTCACAATTCATACCATTCAAGATTGGAAGATTAGATGGAAAATGCTCATTCAGATGATTCAGCGTGAATCATTGCGTCCCAAAGATCACACATCCAGTGCTCTAGATACTAGATGTTGGAAAAACTCCAATCTTGAAGTTAACTGAATCAATCTTCATGAACAAGAATCAATCTTTCTGATTGACCACGCCTGTTGTTCTTCACCCTTTACTCAGGTGAAACAATCATTCTTTGGTTGCAAGATGATTCTACACTACACTAAGAATTGAAGAAAGAAAACAAGACAATTGAAATAAGAGAAAAGAGAAATTATAGAGGAAGAAGAAGAAGATTATATTGTTGTGCAAACTGGACTCAAAGTGTTTGTTACAATGTGTGTTAATCACAATTGTGATTTTTGAAAACTATATAATGCTACTACAAAACTTTTTACAAATTAAATATAGTTCCTCTCTATATATAGATGACATTACTTGTACAACAAGTAATCTCTAACTAACTAACAAAACAAAATAAATGTTAAGTCCGACTTTGTCGATGTTAACTCCTTTAATAACTACGTACTTCAACAAGCTGTATTTGACTTTCTGTAAAATACAATTAATACAGACTTTGCTCGACTCTTGTCGATTGCACACTATGATCGACACAAAGAATCACATATTTAACAAAAATAATAACATAACTCAAGAAAAACAACAACATAACTAACAAAAACCACAACAATAACATAAACATCTTACTTATATCTCAACAAAAATAACAACATAAAATCTTTAATCTCATCTTAAAAACAACAACAATTACTATAAACCTTTTATTAACTCAACAAAAATAAGGAAGTAACTCAACAAAAAAAAACATTCAACATATATGATTTATCGTTTCACTACAAGAAAAAAAGTATTTGCGACACATAGGTTGCGACGGTTCCCTGAAAACCGCCCTCATTCCTAAGTTACGACGGTTGTCACGACGGTTTTAGGCAACTGCCATTAAATTTTTTAAAATTTTTAACATTTTACGACGGTTATAGGCCTAACCGCCACAAAAAGAAATCCATGACGGTTCAACAACCGTTGCCCCCAAATAAATTCAAAAACCATTTATGCTCCTTAGACAAAAGTTAAAAGAACCGTGGCGGACCAAAAGTTAAAAGAACCGCGAGACCAAAAGTGAAATAGACGAAATCAACTTTTCTTTCCAGAATCGTGCCTTTTCACTTCTTCTTTCCAAAAACCCTAGCAACTTCTTCACAGGAGAGAGACGGCCACAACCACCGCCAGTAAACATCATCCACCATGGCTACCGCCCCATCCCGTGAACTGTCTCAGAAGGAAGTGTGAGAGCAAGAGTTGTCTCTACAAGTCAATCTATGTTTTGATGATAACAACACGTATTTGTGAAAGAACCATTTTATGTTCTAACATGTGTTGTGTGCAGGTCATAATTATAGAAAATATCAGATCCAATAAGCACCAGCCAGATGAGCGTAATTGATAATATGCAAAGTTACTATGTGTGACACAAGTCGCAAGAAGCAAGAATGCTTCTGTATCTGATCGTGATCAGTCAGATCCAAGGATGCCGATATTGCTGATGCAATCCTCTTATGGATGCTCTCTGAAAGTGGTCAAGATTCTGAAGATTGCGAAGCTTCTGAAGAAGAGAATCGAAGTGCTGAAGACTCTCATGACTTGAAGTTCTGAAGGCGGAAGGCTCTGAAGACCAAGTGCAGAAAGACTCTGAAGACTTATGTGTTCTGAAGATTAAGGTTCTGAAGATCAAGTATTGAAGACTCTGAAGACAGATTCCTAATGGACAAGTTCTGAAGTTTCGGAAGACTTGAAGAAGTAAAGGATAACATGCTTAAAGACAAGTGCTGAAGTTCTGAAGACTGATTCCTAATGGACTTCTTCAAATAACTGAAGACTTGACGTATCAGATATCCTGCTAAGAAGACTCTACTCATGCTTCATCAATTTACCATCAGAAGCCTCTGAAGTTCAGAAGTCACATGTTACCATTGTGAGTAACTGTACACGGCGTCCAAGAAAGATATATCCCATCACTTCTCCCACAGCAAAAAGGAGATGTGTCAGTACAGCTAATTATTACACAACGTCTCTTTTCCAACAGCCATCAGTATTTCAAACGGCTATATTTCTACTGGGCTATTTAAAGTAAAACGTTCTCGCTTCTGAAGGTATCGATTCATTCCAAAAAGATGAATTGATCAAGTCATTATGTGAAGATAGCAACAACGATGAGTTCTCGTTGTAACACTTAGAATATCCAAAGCTATCACCATTTACACATGGCCATTGTTGTTGAAGGTCAAAGATCATCAATCAACACAACAACAACAAATTGGTACAGAAGCTGTTGATGAAGAAGACAACATTGCAAATCAGTAAAGTCATCAACCACCTTCTCGTCAGCGCTACATTGAAGATCTGAAGCAAGGAGTTGTTGCTCAAAGCTTGCTCACCCAAGAAGACGAAGAAGAAGAAGATCTACAAGATGTCACCAACTGTCAAATCTTTATACATCTGTGTAGTTTCTTAGAATAGCAAGGAGCTGCTGCTCACATCTTGCTTGAACACTTATGTGTTCTTTGTACTTAAACTTAGGAGTAATCTGCTTGTTAAGAAGCATCTTTGTAATCTCCTGTAAAACTAATTCTTGGTGAATTAGGATTCCTTGAGTGGTCAGTGTGACCGGAGACTCGAGAAGACAATGGCGAGATGTCATTGTGGGAAAAGCCCGAAATAGGGTCAGTAGCGTTATATTCATTGTGATGAATCCCTAAACGTCTAGCTGTGAAAGCCTAGCAGTAGATCTTGCGAGATTGGAACCTGCAGGTCAATGTTCATTATATTCATTAAGTTGAATCCCTAAACGGTTCATTGTATGTTAGTCACAGTGTGGCTGTGCAAGTGGTTAGTCACCGACTGTTGCCCATGCATCTATAATCGAGATTGATTATAGTGGATTAAGACCTTGTGTTCAAGGCGAAATCACCTGAGGAGGATGGACTGGATTAGCCTTTGTGGTGAACCAGGATATATCGTGTGTCCTTTACTCTTATGCTTAATGTTCTTATTTATGTTTCTATATTAAGTATCAGAACCTTACATAAGCAAGTCAGAACCTTGCAGCTTAACTCTGATAAGCTTCCACACTGCTAGTTCTGAGAAATGTAGTTTATGTTTAGACTCTTGTTGGTTCTCATGCTTCACGCATAGCAAGTCTGAAAGTAACTTTTCCAGTCAGAGTCTCTCAACGAACTCTGATGTTGTCCTAAGTGCTTTAATGACAAGAAGCAAAAAGTTGACAAAAGAGTAAATACACAATTCAAACCCCCCTTTCTTGTGTCTTTCTCGCACCTTCAATTGGTATCAGAGCTCCGGTTCTGTTATTGATGGATATCAAACACTTAACAGTGTCAGAAAAGGATCCAGATGAGGTGTGTAGAAATACTCTGGGTGAGATTGAAATCCACTTACAATTTCTGTAACAGCTCAGAAGATGACTGTGTACAAAATTGTAATCAATCTGAGTACTTGTGCAAATCACTGATTCTTGAAGTTCTTACAGTTGTTAAACCACTAAATCTTCCTCACTTAAGTTCTATTGAAGATTGAAGAATCAACTGACAAGATAGATTCATCAGATAAGAAGTAGTATCTGTTGAATACTAATCCTGGAAGATACGTGTGAATGAACCACGTATTTGCTAAAAGTAAAATCATCAGAAAACAAGAAGTCTTGTTTTCTGAAGATTAATTCTTTATGAGTTTTTGAGATGTTTTCAAGAAACGGATTAGGTCCACCCTTGACTTTCTCGTATAAAAACTCATTCAGAACTTCTTCATGTAAAGAAGAAAGATTGTTGTTCTATGATTTTGAACTTCAGACTGAAGTTTGTCGAAGTCAGAAAATCTGAAGAATTCAAATTCTTAGAAATGATTCAATGAAGAACTGAATATTGTTTTCATGCAAAGCTATGCAGAAAACTGAAAGAATATTCAAGAAAAAGACTTTCATAAGTCCATCATGTGAATCAAATGTTAGTAATCAGACCACTATCTGATAAGTTGTTCAGAATCTCTCTTGCACTAGAATCAGAAGATGACAACCAGACACTTAAGTTTTCTACTTAAAGTCAAAAAGAATTTATGTTACTGATGTCCTTCAGAAAGAAGAAACCAGTTAACATTCTATTCAGAAGTAGATATGCTGTTAATTCATGATGGGCTATTTCAGTGACAAGAAATATCAGCGTTGTGAGATAAAGGAAACATCACACAAACTATGCTACATGTTAACTCGGTTCTGAATTAACTCTGTGTGTATCTGGAGAAACAAAGTCAAATGAAGCTATGAAATGGCAATCGATTTCCTTAGCACATAATAGTTCATGATTAAGCTAAAAACCTATTGATCTTCTGAAAACCAGAAAGCTTGATTGAAGCTTGCTGTTATGACAATGAAGATTCAGAATCTCTGATTGATTGTTCTTAAATGTCAGATGAATAAACAGAAAATTACAGAATCGTCTAGAATATGATTCTAGAAGATCAGAATGGAAGAAATGTCAAATGTATGTCGACTTCAAACTTTGATCTTTGAAAGAATCAGCAAGTGTTCAACAGAACACTCAGAAGCAAGCAGGAAATGATAATCAGAAGCTCAACATTGAAGTCGGAATACAAAGGTAAACCCCTGAAGAACATGGAAACCAACAGCAAGTCACTCAGATAAATGATCAGCAGTTCTGAGTCAGAACTAAACACAAAGTATGACGATAGAGATTATCCAAGGTACGACTCCTTTCACTTAAAACTAAAAATATATAATCTGAAATATTCCTGTCTTATAAGAAAAATCTTTTGACTATACATGCACTCAAAAGTAACTTTAATTGCACATCTTGGGTAATCATAACATATCTCTGACAACACTAGCTCTTTAGAAATCTTAATAAAATCTTTCTTGTTCTTGATCTATGTTTTTCTCTAGACTAGGCACAACTCATCCTATCTATTTATGTGTATAAAAATAAGCTTCTCCCCATCAAATAATCTCATACCTAAACCTTTATTTCATAAAATATAAGGGTCAAAACTTTGTTGCCATCCATCATCATGCCTCCACTAACCTTTCTAAGAAACCAAGACCTCCTTGAACTCATTCCTGAAAAATAGTTTGTAATCAACACCCCTCCTCTTCCAAGTCTCATTGCATGCAGTCTAGCAGATGTGCTGTACACTCAACAACAGACTAGGTACTCCATGATGCTAGAAAAACCTATCTACGAAAATCTTGTTAAGAATTTTTGGAAACATGTTGATCTTGATCTTGAAAGCAAGTGTATCACCTCCTTTGTTTTTGAAATCCCAAGCACCATCAATCCATTCTCAGTCACGCTTGCAACTGGGTGTGAGAATGTTGGAATCCCTGTTGACTTTGACAAAAACAAATTTTTTTGCTGCTAAAAATTTTGCATCCCTTCATGACCTAACTTTAGGATACATACCCTTCAATCCGGAAAGTCTCCTACCCATTCCCAAAGCTTGGTACAAGCTCATATTATCCAACTTTCTTCCCAGAGGAGAAAGTCATGACTTACTTAGATTTCATGACCATGAATTCATTTATTTACTAATGAATGAATTTCAAATAAATCTACCACTCACTATCTTCAACTGTCTCTGGAAAACCATCTCTGAATCTAGAAACCTCACAAAGTCCTACATTCCTTATGGAAGAGTTTTGTCTGAGATTTTCTTTAGAGATGAAATTGTGGACATGATCAAAGAGAAAATTGAAGAAGATGGTCCTAAAAGCGTTCCAGATAACTGCTTGTTGAAGACTAAATGTGGAATTTTTAGCAACTAGGAAAACTATCTCTGTTTAATCCAGGTTTGGATTTTATTATGCATTGGTTTAATCGTATTTTGTCTAGGTAGTTGTATTCAGGTTGTTTCTAAATGATTTAGGGTAAATTGAGTGCCAAGCCTATCATCTAAATCAATAAAATATCTCTTCTTTGTTATTCCAAGAATATGAGATTCTCTCATGACTAACCATTAATTGGAATCAAGAAAATCAAGTATCTGACAAAGCATTAATTGATATTATCTATCGACAGATATTTGAAAAATCTTTTAGTGGCTCAAGAAATCGTCATTATTAACTTACCAGCCCGTTGGCCACTCGCTGTAAAACAGTTGTTAACACATTAAATCTTCCCAAATAAATTAGTAACTGCTCCATTTTTTTTACACAGATACAACCCTTAGTATACCCTAAGTAATCATAACCTACCTAGGAAATAGTAAACACAAATCCTTTGCACCAAACCAGTCACTCTCTTCACTTTAACTCGCTATAAATAATTGGACGTTTCCCTTGCATAACTCATCCTCAAATCTAACCTTTTTTTTTAAACTCTCATTTCAACAAGATAATGAACTCTCAAAGAAATGGTCCTACCTTCTTAGGCAGAAAAGAAAATTTACATGTTATTTTAGAGAAAAGACCCAACCTCGCTCGTCTCGGATACGATGGCTTAGAGATAATAAGAAGCATGCAAGCTCAGTCTTGGCAGTGTTATTACTCCCAACTGAATGGTCTAATCTTTACTAATCTTATTAAAGAATTCTAGAATTATGCTAGGGTTAGCACTGATGGAAACACCATCTGGTCTGAGGTTCATTATCACCCCATTGCTATCTCTGTTGCCTCGATAGAGAAAATCATTGGGCGTGTCTCCGACGGAGTCACGATTGATCACTTTCAATCTGACTTAAGTATGGTGGAGAGATGTAGAATCTTGTTTGATGATTCAGTTCCATACGAACCGAATAATCCTGAGAAACTCCTTCCTGCTCCAAAAACTTGGTTCAAATTTTCACTAACCAACCTTCGTCCACGCACGTCTGCGAGAAGCACTATGACTCATGACGTCATAATCTTCGTCTTTCTTCTAACACATCACGTTAGAATAGACCTTCCCAAGACTATCTTTAACCACATAAGACACTCTATCAGAACCTCAAGGAATCAGATGAATGCCTACATTCTATATGGGAGAATAATATCTGAGATAATTTGGAAAGAAAAGGCCTGGGGATTAATAAGCAGGCTTGGACCTGGATCCTCACCAGAAGAGACCAGATGTGAACGAGTGGATAAAATAGAAGATTTTGATGATTAAGCTTTAAACCTTAGTAAATCTCAAATTGTTTTTTGTGTAGTTTTGTGCTGATGGTTATATATCATTTTAATCTATGAATCAATGTTGTTTCCTGTTTTATCATCTATAATCATATCAGTATTAATTCCATAATCTAAATTTTTATCATACTCTGAAATGCTTATATGGCATAAATAAAACATCTAAAACATTATCATAACCCAACGATGATCCTTTAAGGATGATGACATCACAAAAATCCAAAAGCTTAGTAGATGCTTCCAGTTCAAGCATAGATTCCTTAGTAATGAGAAAATCTGGACTGAGTTCCATAAAAGGATCTCCGAGGAAATAATTTGTTCTTGAGGCATGCAACTTTTCTTCTGCTTGAGTGACAGCAAATTTCTTGCTCTTCACATTAGGCTCTTCTTAGTCTAAACCCTAGGAACCCATCCTCATTAGGACTATGTTTTGTTTATCCTGAACTTTTCTAGATTAAGCTCAACCTATGCTCTGCATCTTAAAACTATTTTATTGCTTCTATCTGATTATTCATAAATGAATGCTATAATTAATCTCTACAGATGATCCAAAATCTTTAATTGGTAATCGAAAGATTCCATCTAATTGTCCTTCAAATGAATATACTATGGTTAAAGATGGTTATCACTAAATGACTTGGATTGTTCTTAACTGCTCAAATGCTGTCTCTATGTTCTATGTTGTTTAACATATCCAAAATATGTATAATGATGTTGATATGCTTAAATGAATAAATGCTCATATGCTCTAACACTTTTTGATGATGTTAAAAAGGGGGAGAAATATAATGATTTTGATTGAGAAAAGGAAGTCTGAAAGAAGAAGAAAGAAAGAATGTAGAACTCAAACAAAGTACTCATATAAAATATAAAAATGCGCTACTTCTAACGTTTGTTGTTTGATGTTATCCGAGGAACTCGAAAAAGGTTCACTAGGCATTCTAAGAACATGAACAGGTCAAGAAAGAAGAAGGAAAATTCTGAAAGCAGTCAAGACAAAATCTACATCTCAAGATGCTTATTCAGAAGAAGTAGTTCTGATGTTTACCAGGAACCAATTAAAATAAAAATGATTTGGTATCAGACTAAATCAACAATTAGTAATCAGACTCAGTACACAAAGATTAGTATCAGACTCGAACAAAGTTGTGGATTATTATTATCAAAATACCTTCATTGGTATCATTTCAGCACACTAAGGAAATACCTCTCAAGTGGTATGAGAAGAAATCCCTCACTTGGTATCAAACTCAATATACTCTGGTATAAGACTTAGCACATCATGTGGTATCAGACCAGAATCAAATCATGAGTACCAGATTCAGAATCAAGCGTTGATTGATCACTAAAATTAAACCTTCAATTGGTATCTGATCAAAAATCAAACTTTGATGAACCACTGAGTTATGACAGTAACAAGGTTCTGAGATGAAGACCTGTGTTCAAAAGTTAAACTCTGAAAAAGTCATGATCTACATTGGTGATTAAAATCTTACCATCCTGAATTATGATTCTGAAGATCCCAATATCTGACTTATGGAACTTAGGGGGAGACTACCCAGAAGATTCAAATGATAAATCTTATAATCTTCACAAGTCAGAAACTCAGGGGGAGAGTCTTAAAAGACGATGTCTGTCTCTGATGAATAGCGAGCCTATGTTATCAGACAAGAACTGATCTGCTTGTGCTTAAATGAATCTGTTGAAAGGTAGAAATGCTTCAGAAGTCTCTGAATATTACAAGCTCTGATACGACTACAAAGGAACTGAGTTTTGAAGATCTGAAGATGGAAGTTCTGATGAACTAGTCCAGATGCTAAAGATTCTCTGTTCTCTTAAAGACAAGATAGAGAAGTAGTCCCTTTCTACTCTTCGTTATGGCAACTCAAGTTATTATTCGGTATATCTTTGGATCATCTAAGTTCTAGATGGTCACAGATAAAACTTTAAGGATAACACATTCAGGGGGAGCTGCTGTTCCAGACTCTGAATATGTTTGTTTTGGTGATTACCTTGTATAAAATGTTCAATAAAAATACTTGGTTTTGTCATCATCAAAAAGGGGGAGATTGTGAGAGCAAGAGTTGTCTCTACAAGTCAATCTATGTTTTGATGATAACAACATGTATTTGTGAAAGAACCATTTTATGTTATAATGTGTGTTGTGTGCAGGTCATAATTATAGAAAATATCAGATCCAACAAGCACCAGCCAGATGAGCGTAATTGATAATATGCGAAGTTACTATGTGTGACACAAGTTGCAAGAAGCAAGAACGCTTATGTATCTGATTGTGATCAGTCAGATCCAAGGATGTCGATATTGCTGATGCAATCCTTTTATGGATGCTCTCTGAAAGTGGTCAAGATTCTGAAGATTGCGAAGCTTCTGAAGAAGAGAATCGAAGTGCTGAAGACTCTCATGACTTGAAGTTCTGAAGGCGGAAGGCTCTGAAGACCAAGTGTAGAAAGACTCCGAAGACTTATGTGTTCTAAAGATTAAGGTTCTGAAGATCAAGTATTGAAGACTCTGAAGACAGATTCCTAATGGACAAGTTCTGAAGTTTCGGAAGACTTGAAGAAGTAAAGGATAACGTGCTTAAAGACAAGTGATGAAGTTCTGAAGACTGATTCCTAATGGACTTCTTCAAATAACTGAAGACTTGATGTATCAGATATCCTGCTAAGAAGACTATACTCATGCTTCATCAATTTACCATCAGAAGCCTCTGAAGTTTAGAAGTCACATGTTACCGTTGTGAGTAACTGTACACGGCGCCCAAGAAAGATATATCCCATCACTTCTCCCACAGCAAAAAGGAGATGAGTCAGTACAACTAATTATTACACAACGTCTCTTTTCCAACAGGCAACAATATTTCAAATGGCTATATTTCTACTGGGCTATTTAAAGGAAAAATTTATCGCTTCTGAAGGTATCGATTCATTCCAAAAAGATGAATTGATCAAGTCATTGTATGAAGATAGCAACAACGATGAGTTCTCGTTGTAACACTTAGAATATCCAAAGCTATCACCATTTACACATGGCCATTGTTGTTGAAGCTCAAAGATCATCAATCAACACAACAACAACAAATTGGTACAGAAGCAGTTGATGAAGAAGACAACATTGCAAATCAGTCAAGTCATCAACCACCTTCTCGTCAGCGCTACATTGAAGATCTGAAGCAAGGAGTTGTTGCTCAAAGCTTGCTCACCCAAGAAGACAAAGAAGAAGATCTACAAGATGTCACCAACTGTCAAATCTTTATACATCTGTGTAGTTTCTTAGAATAGCAAGGAGCTACTGCTCACATCTTGCTTGAACACTTATGTGTTCTTTGTACTTAAACTTAGGAGTAATCTGCTTATTAAGAAGCATCTTTGTAATCTCATGTAAAACTAATTCTTGGTGAATTAGGATTCCTTGAGTGGTCAGTGTGACCGGAGACTCGAGAAGACAATGGCAAGATGTCTTTGTGGGAAAAGCCCGAAATAGGGTCAGTAGCGTTATATTCATTGCGATGAATCCCTGAACGTCTAGCTGTGAAAGCCTAGCAGTAGATCTTGCGAGATTGGAACCTGGAGGTCAATGTTCGTTATATTCGTTAAGTTGAATCCCTGAACGGTTCATTGCATGTTAGTCATAGTGCGGATGTGCAAGTGGTTAGTCACCGGCTGTTGCCCGTGCATCTGTAATCGAGATTGATTATAGTGGATTAAGACCTTGTGTTCAAGGCGAAATCACCTGAGGAGGGTGGACTAGATTAGCCTTTGTGGTGAACCAGGATATATCGTGTGTCCTTTACTCTTATGCTTAATGTTCTTATTTATGTTTCTATATTAAGTATCAGAACCTTACATAAGCAAGTCAGAACTTTGCAGCTTAACTCTGATAAGCTTCCGCACTGCAAGTTCTGAGAAATGTAGTTTATGTTCAGACTCTTGTTGGTTCTCATGCTTCACGCATAGCAAGTCTAAAAGTAAATTTTCCAGTCAGAGTCTCTCAATGAACTCTGATGTTGTCCTAAGTGCTTTAACGACAAGAAGCGAAAAGTTGACAAAAGAGTAAATACACAATTCAAACCCCCCCTTTCTTGTGCTTTTCTCGTACCTTCAGGAAGCGGACATTCAGATGATGTTGCCCGCCGATGTCCACCTCAGATCTAAGAATTGTGACTTCCAAATGGAGTGTTACATCTTGAAACGCCGATGGTTGAGATCGAGATCGAGATTCAGACCCTGATGAAAGGATAAACAAGTTAGCTGCTAAAATTGATGAAGATGCTCCCATTTCACGGCTTAATTTGTTCTCTCCTTGCAAGGTAAACTATCAACAATTATGTTCCTTACAACCTTTTGAAATCTGTTTTCCTCTATTCAAATTGCCAACTTATCTTTTGTAGATTAATGTTTTCCTCAGAATGACTAACAAGAAGGAAGAGGGAAGATGGGTATCATGATTTGGCAACCCTATTTCATGTAAGCTTATTGAAATTTCGTAAATTCTTCAGTGCTTTTCTTTTTTTCCATTTACTTGTTAATGAGATTTATTCTTCAGTGCTTTTCTTTTTTTTCCATTTACTTGTTAATGAGATTTATTCTTCAGGGCTTATCAATGGTGTCGGTGCAACATATTATCCCTAAAAAAAATTGTAATTAGTCTCTGAAAATTACAAAAGTCAGGACACATTAACTAGTATAAGTTTAAATTCGCCAGGTACTGTTTGTTAGGGATTAATGTATCCTGAGTTGGTAATTCTGAGGGGCTACGTGATAATTCTAGACTGGTAATCTAATAAGTAGCTACTTATTTCTTCTGTAGACTGGACAAATTATAGTGAAAAATGCTTCATTTTATATTATATATACTACAGTTAATCACAAATCCAGATAAACAATCTTGCCCCATTATCGACTATTTGACCGGATTTTATCAAATCTTGTTAAAATCACCATGTGAACTTGTTGACTTCATAAGATAAACAAGTACATATGGATATGAAAACACATTTACTACAATCACAAACTTTGATATTTAAATAATTACTACATACTCTAGTCCTCACTAAACACTATTTTGCATGATTGAATACATTTTCTAAATTGTAGACCACATCATTAATTTGATAATGGGTTCATTCATTAATGTTCTACAGCACCCCAACCAACGAAGCTCCTGTAAAATTAGACTCAGAAGACTCGCCAAGGTTGACTTCATTATATTAACAGGTATGGATCTCCGCAAGGAACAATCACCACAATCACAAACTCCACTTTTATTCTTTCCATATTAGTAGAATTATGGCTGAAACATTTAGCTTTCATGTTGCTAACTTACTTCAAAGGATTAGGAAAGTTGATTAGCTTTTTGCATCTAACTGTCACTACAAAATAATCTATTTGACTATATGACAAATTTGCTAGCTTGACCCATCTTCAATCCTTGAGTTTTCATGATTGTGACAATCTGAAGCTTTTGTTCAGACAAGAACTCCCTTCCATTGAAGAACTTCATTTTGAATCATGTGAGAGCCATGAGTACTTACCTCAATAATTTTCCTAAATTGCAGACTCTGTATATTAATGATTGTCATATGTTAAACTTGACATTGACCAATGAAAGCCCAATACAAAATTTAAGAATGAAATATTTGATTCTTATGAATTTTCCAGGGCTTCTGGCATTACTTGAGTGGATCGTAGGTACTACAACACATTAGAGACCTTGCTAATTTCTAATTTTCCAGATCTTAAGATGCTTCCTCAGTATGTAACGCTAATGTATAATCATAAGAGGATATATAGGCACCAGATAAATAGTAATACTAAAGAGTGACAATTCACTGTATTAATGCAGGTCCTAGACATGTATGAAACTGATGAGAGTGATAACAGGGTCTAAATCTGAAACTGTACAGGAAAAATTGCATAAAACAACAGTTTTTTCTAATGTTGCTACACTACTATAGCTTCTATTTGACAATGCTTTGTACTAAATAACGTATCGTATAACATTATGGGTCTGTTCAAATTCTACTATGCAATAGTATTATAATGTTGCCATGGTTGTTATTTGACAAGGTTGTTTAGAACACTATGTAATGTACTTAGGTTTAGTGAGCCACCTTGTCTTTCGGTAATTTAGTGAGTCAAATAGTCACTCGACATGAAAATCATATGGAATTTTGGCCGTAGTGTAACGCCCCGATTTGTTTAATTGTATTTATTTATTTCATTATGTGAATTTTGTGAAATGTGTGAATTTATTGTATTTTACCTGCTAATTGAGTTAATTGACTAATGTCCCTGATAGGTAAAATATTTGCAATAATTTATAATTTCTTTTCAACTTTTATTTCCTGAAATATATTTCATCGGTATGTTTATGTTTTACCGCGTTTTGAGAGTGTTTGCGAGATATTTGAGAATAGGGGTATTTTGGTCTTTTGGCGTGGGTATTTTTCATAAAATAGAAAGTGGAGAGAAAAAGAGAGAAAAGAAAGGAAAAAGGAGAGAAAGAAAAAGAGAAGAGAGAAAGGAAGAGAAGGGAAAAAGAGGAGAAGAGGAAAATCGAGAATTAATCCGTTTCAAGCGCGATTAATCGGGTAAGGGTGAGAAGTTTCAATTATATCTTGCTTGTGTATGTATATGTGTTGTTTATGTATGTGTTTTGGTTGTTTTTACAATGTTTTCCTTATTGATAAATTGATGAACCATTGTCAGAAATCGATATAAATTGCGTTGTATGATTACCCTGTGTTTAGGAACAATTGCTGGTACTTGTTTTGCTGTTGAAAATGGATTTGGGGATGGAAAATGGGATTTTTGGGGGAAAATTCGTAGAAAAATTATGCAGGAAAAATTATGGGTTTTCGCTGCCCATACGCGTATCAGGCAAGGCAATACGTGTATTGGGTTGGGCAATACGTGTATGGCAATGAAGGAATTTAGTCATTACGCGTATGGGAGTGGGCAATATGCGTATGGAGTGAGGCAATACGCGTATTGGATTTTTAGTGGAATTTGTGGGGAAATCAGTCTCTGCCCATACGCGTATCACTTTGGGCAATACGCGTATGGATGGGCGAGCGAGCAAGGCAATACGCGTATGGCTCAGGGCAATACGCGTATGGCCAGCAAGTGTGCAAAATGTTGTGTTTTCGCGATTCCTTTTCGTTTTACTTCCGTAACTTGTGTTCCGATTATCCGTTTTGAACATTCTTGGTATCGTTGGAAAGCTATTGAGGTGTACTTTCTTATTATAATGGTTTTGAGATTGTTGGCCGATTTAATTATGTTGGGAATTTAGAATAGTGTCGTTTTGTCGACTTTTGTCGTGTAATTGTGTGTATCATGCAATGTGCTGTTGATATAGATATTGTATGACTTGGGTGCCGTTGTGTGATGAAAATGCATGTGATAAGATGTTGTGATGATGGTTTGTGGCCTAAGGGAAAGTAAATGCAATGTGTTGTATTTGATGATATATGCATGATTATGGATGTGTATATGTGTGCATTTGAATGTCATGAGTCATTGTATGCCAAGCATCATGATATGCATTCTTGTGATGTCGTGTGCCCTTGTGGGGTGTGAGCGACGAATTGATTCCAGAGGGAATCCTCTATAACATCATGTGCCTTATACAAAGAGGTGTGAGCGATGATTATAGACGATGGTGTGCCTTATACAAAGAGGTGTGAGCGATCAGGTCGTGTGCCTTATACAAAGAGGTGTGAGCGATCCATAAACATCGTGTGCCTTATACAAAGAGGTGTGAGCGACGGGGAACATCGTTTGCCCGACGGGGAGTTACATTAAGTAACAAGCGATGGTTCCAATAGTTCCTGAGTGAACTAGTGATGAGATTGACGGATGGATGGTACCGCATTTGCATTGAGTCGTTGTGTCGGTCTCTTTGCATTTGCATAAATCATGAATGGATTGATTATGTGTGGAAAATCATGGATGAATTGATTATGTGTGGAAAATCATGAATTGATTGAGTGTGTATTGAGATTTATGTTTGAATTGATAAATGGATGTGCATATGTGATAAATGCATTGGTTGTTGATGATATGTTTTATGTATAGCCATGTGCTAGGTTTTGTGGAGACGTGGTGAGTTACAATGATGGTATTAATTCTCTATGGTATGTTATATGTGAATATCCGTGGTGTGGTGGTGTGTTTCCATATGTGATAACTTTGGGATGCATTAGGTGAGAATATGTGATTATGTTAGTATAATTGATATATGTTATGTATTTGTGGCATGTTATATGTATTAGCGTGTGATGCTTGTGGTGAGAATAACTATGCATGTGAATTTTTATGTGTTGGCATATTATTATGCAATCTTGATTTTGTTGTTATTTCTCACCCTTCTGCTGTGGTTTGTTGCTCTATGAGGCAATTGCAGATTAGTGGTCTTGGAGGCTTTTGTGAAGATTAGTTCTCCATCCGTTTGTCAGTCTGTCTGCTCTGATACGTAACACGGGAGTCGGGGAACGTTTTTATTATATAAGTATACATTTGTGGAATATATTTTGTATTACTTTGTATGTATATTTTGATGTTATAAAACGATTCATTTTGCAAACCAAGACAGTTATGGATCTTTCCGCATTATTCTATAACTGAACTTTCCTTTCATATGGAAAAAGTTTCCCTTTGAGATTATTCCATTTTGTGTTATGTATCAAATTTATGAGCAGAGATTGTGTTTTCTTTCTTTAAAATTGTGGCATCCTTGTTTCTGTCGTAAAAATAAATTTTTACCTACTCTGATTTAATTATGTATTATTTATTCGCGATGGGAATTGGGGTGTTTCAAAGTGGTATCAGAGCAGGTCGGTCCGTCCGGCCGAGTTGTTGAGTCAGTTGGTGTGACAGTTGAATACTGTCATTGTTGTTTGTCCCTTAGTACGTGATAGGTGTGTTAAACACTGTCAGTACTTTCTGGTTTTCTAATCCTTTGTCTTCAGGTGTGGGAATGAGCTAAGTGGGGGAGAAGCTGATGCTTCTCCAAGTTGCTTCAGTTGTGGAGCGTTGGTTGCAAGATTATAAGTGTTGTTTGGACAGTGTTGTTCCCGGTTCCGGAGGGAATGCGGAGGTAAGGTTTATGTCAACTAAGGGTTTGTGCCTTAGGTAGTTTTGTGCACAGGATGTAAGGAATGCTATTATAGTTTGGTAAAGACGGTTTATGCCCCATCATGATTGTCGGCTGCCTATTGACAAATTGAGGAACTGATCACCCTTAATCTCTTGTCGATAGTAGACGGGAATTATGTTGGATGGAATATACGTGTTTTTCCGGCTTTGATAGTGTGTGAAATGAATTGTTTGGAATTAAGAAAATGATTACGGATTGTTTTGATGAGTTGATGAAGATTCTTATATCGGAAGATGAGGCGGATTAGAGGTTTTGATATGTTGGTCAAGTTGGGAAGTAATTGAGAGAGAATGATTGGGTTTTATTTAAGGGCTGTTTCTCAGAGAGTAGAGATTGAACTTAATTGGACGAAGGTGAATAGTTGGGGTTTATATCTGCTAAGTAAGTAGAAAACTCTTGGTAGATGGGACTAAGATGTGTGTTTTGTCTGTGATGGTATTGTTCTGGAAATTGGCATGGAAGTCACAGTGATGGGCCGTCAGTTGTGCATGGTTTCAGATGTGTTTTTGGATGGAACAGTAAGGTGTTGTCTTAGGGAGCTCCAGCTTTGTAAGTAGCAAAAAGAAAGGATGATTGAACGGAATAACAAGCATGATATGTATAGTGGTATTGAGACTATGGAAAGCAAAACTTAGAGTTCTGGTGAGGTTTGGAGTCTTTGGAGTTTTAGAGCCTTAATGGAAATCTTGAGAAAACCCTGAGGAGTGGATGTAATATTTGAGAGTTCTTTTTGGTTGGGGGTTACTACATGTTGGGATTTATGAGAATTTGGACTGTCAAGAGAAGAAATTGTGTATGGATTACTAACAGTCGAATAAGGTAACGATTGAGAATAAGTGTCCACTTTCATGAATAGATGACTGGAATGGTTTGGTTAAGTTTTAGTGAAATTGTAATTGTTGGAATGTTTGATAAGAGTGGTGAATTGTGTGAGTTAAGGCTTTGATCGTTTTAATGTGACTGGTTATGTTGTTATCGTCGGAATAGGCTGTTATTTACTCGGTTAAGCTTGCATGTGAGTAACCAGTTACCCAGAGAAAATTTTTGCTAAAGCTTTAAGGATTTATATCTTTTGGAATGTGGTTGGGCATTACAAGGTGCAGTGAGGGTATTTGGTGTTAGTAATGCGTCTGTAATGTTTGTGGAGTATATGAATCGTATCTTCCATATTTAATTGGATAAGTTTGTGGTGGTTTTGATTGAGGATATTCGGATCTGTTATAAACTCAGAGGAGAAACAAATAGAGTGTTTGAGATTTGAATTACAAGTGTTGAAAAGAGACGAAGTGTTATGCTAAGTTATTCAAGTGAGATTTTTGGTTGAGAAAGATTAGTTTCTTGGATATGTGATTTCTGATGATGGTATTGTTATGGATCTATCGGAAGTAGATGCAGTTCTACAATGAGAGACTCCGAAGTTGGTTAAGGAGATTAAAATTTTTTGGGCTTAGTTGGTTGTTACTGCAGGCTAGGGAAGACTTTGCTAAGTTCGTACTTCTGTGATCTCAGTTGACTTGCAAAGGGTGATTCGTTTGTTTTGGATGTTCGTTGTGAGTAAGTTTTGGTGAGCTAAAGTAGAAGTTGTCTATGGCTCCAGTTTTGATTCTGTGTGATCCTAATAAACCGTTTGTGAGGTATTGGGATGCGCCTTTGATGAGTTTAGGCAGTGTGTTAATGCAAGAGGGTAAATTCGTGGCTTATGCTTTACGACCATTGAGGATTCAGAAAAGGGTCTATACTATTCTGGATTTGGAATTGGTTGCGGTTGTATTGTGTTGGAATATTTGGAGGTATTATCTTTATGGTTCTAGGTTCAAAGTGTTTGGTCTGAAGGAATAGAGTAGGAGTTAACGAGGAGGGTTGGAATTAGTGACGAGTTATGAATTTGGCTTGGATTATCCTTCAGGAGAAGCTAAGGTTGTGCCTGAAAAGTTAAGTCAAAAGTTGTTATACATGTCTGTTTTGATGGTCAGAGAATTAAAATTATTTGAGCAGTTCGGAGACTTGTGTCTGGTGTGTGAGACAACACAGTAAAGTGTGAGATTGGGTATATTAAAAGTGAACAGTGATTTTTGGTGAATATGAGAAAGAGTTAGACGTTGGACGTGAGATTTGTAGTTTTGATGGTTTCGAGTAATCAGAGTGCGCAACGGAAGCGTGATGTGGCATATTTCGTATATGCGTGTGTGACTTGTAAGAGTTCATAGGTTGAACATTGGGAACATGTAGGAGTGATGAGACTATTGGACGTTTCAGAATGGACGTGTTAGGTAGAAGGTTTCAATATTAATCATGTACTAATATGTAGATGGATGTTTTGGTTACATGTTTGGCGGGTGAATCACAACGTTGTTGCATTGATGTTATGTTTGGTATCCTGGTTTTGTTGATGTTGTTGAGACGATGTTGGGTCGTGGAACTTGTGTTCTTGTTTGTGTTGTTGCCTCGTTCCTATCGTGTTGGGTCGAGTGCGAGTAGCTAATTCCTGTGGTGAATTAGAGGAGTGTTACCTACGGTGATGGTAACGGTCTTGTTGTGTTTCGGTTCAAGAGTGAACCTGTGTGTGTTCGTAACTTGGGTATTCTTTGAGTTGTGAGTTGGTCGTCAAGTGCATAGTATGGGCTTTGCATCTTGTCGTTGTCGTGTCGTTGGTGTTGTTGCTGTTAGCGAGGTGGTTCGTCAGTTGTGTTGTTCGTGGTGTGCCTTTGGTTGGCATGTTGGTTTGTTAGTCGGCTGCGAGAGTCGTATCCCAAGTTGTTCGTATCAGTATATTTTCGAGGACGAAAATGTCTAAGTGGGGGAGAGTTGTAAAGCCCCGATTTGTTTAATTGTATTTATTTATTTCATTATGTGAATTTTGTGAAATGTGTGAATTTATTGTATTTTACCTGCTAATTGAGTTAATTGACTAATGTCCCTAATAGGTAAAATATTTGCAATAATTTATAATTTCTTTTCAACTTTTATTTCCTAAAATATATTTCATCGGTATGTTTATGTTTTACCGCGTTTTGAGAGCGTTTGCGAGATATTTGAGAATAGGGGTATTTTGGTCTTTTGGCGTGGGTATTTTTCATAAAATAGAAAGTGGAGAGAAAAAGAGAGAAAAGAAAGGAAAAAGGAGAGAAAGAAAAAGAGAAGAGAGAAAGAAAGAGAAGGGAAAAAGAGGAGAAGAGGAAAATCGAGAATTCATTCGTTTCAATCGCGATTAATCGGGTAAGGGTGAGAAGTTTCAATTATATCTTGCTTGTGTATGTATATGTGTTGTTTATGTATGTGTTTTGGTTGTTTTTACAATGTTTTCCTTATTGATAAATTGATGAACCATTGTCAGAAATCGATATAAATCGCGTTGTATGATTACCCTGTGTTTAGGAACAATTGCTGGTACTTGTTTTGCCGTTGAAAATGGATTTGGGGATGAAAAATGGGATTTTGGGGGAAAATTCGTAGAAAAATTATGCAGGAAAAATTCTAGGTTTTCGCTGCCCATACGCGTATCAGGCAAGGCAATACGCGTATTGGGTTGGGCAATACGCGCATGGCAATGAAGGAATTTAGTCATTACGCGTATGGGAGTGGGCAATACACGTATGGAGTGAGGCAATATGCGTATTGGATTTTTAGTGGAATTTGTGGGGAAATCAGTCTCTGCCCATACGCGTATCACTTTGGGCAATACGCGTATGGATGGGCGAGCGAGCAAGGCAATACGCGTATGGCTCAGGGCAATACGCGTATGGCTAGCAAGTGTGCAAAATGTTGGGTTTTCACGATTCCTTTTCGTTTTACTTCCGTAACTTGTGTTCCGATTATCCGTTTTGAACATTCTTGGTATCGTTGGAAAGCTATTGAGGTGTACTTTCTTATTATAATGGTTTTGAGATTGTTGGCCGATTTAATTATGTCGGGAATTTGGAATAGTGTCGTTTTGTCGACTTTTGTCGTTGTAATTGTGTGTAATTGATGTGTATCATGCAATGTGCTGTTGATATGGATATTGTATAACATGGGTGCCGTTGTGTGATGAAAATGCATGTGATAAGATGTTGTGATGATGGTTTATGGCCTAAGGGCAAGTAAATGCAATGTGTTGTATTTGATGATATATGCATGATTATGGATCTGTATATGTGTGCATTTGAATGTCATGAGTCATTGTATGCCAAGCATCATGATATGCATTCTTGTGATGTCATGTGCCCTTGTGGGGTGTGAGTGACGAATTGATTCCAGAGGGAATCCGCTATAACATCATGTGCCTTATACAAAGAGGTGTGAGCGATGATTATAGACGATCGTGTGCCTTATACAAAGAGGTGTGAGCGATCGGGTCGTGTGCCTTATACAAAGAGGTGTGAGCGATCCATAAACGTCGTGTGCCTTATACAAAGAGGTGTGAACGACGGGGAACATCGTTTGCCTGACAGGGAGTTACATTAAGTAACAAGCGACGGTTCCAATAGTTCCTGAGTGAACTAGTGATGAGATTGACGGATGGATGGTACCGCATTTGCATTGAGTCGTTGTGTCGGTCTCTTTGCATTTGCATAAATCATGAATGGATTGATTATGTGTGGAAAATCATGAATGGATTGATTATGTGTGGAAAATCATGAATTGATTGAGTGTGTATTGAGATTTATGTTTGAATTGGTAAATGGATATGCATATGTGATAAATGCATTGGTTGTTGATGATATGTTTTATGTATAGCCATGTGCTAGGTTTTGTGGAGACGTGGTGAGTTACAATGATGGTATTAATTCTCTATGGTATGTTATATGTGAATATCCGTGGTGTGGTGGTGTGTTTCCATATGTGATAACTTTGGGATGCATTAGGTGAGAATATGTGATTATGTTAGTATAATCGATATTTGTTATGTATTTGTGGCATGTTATATGTATTAGCGTGTGATGCTTGTGGTGAGAATAACCATGTGAATTTTTATGTGTTGGCATATTATTATGCAATCTTGATTTTGTTGTTATTTCTCACCCTTCTGCTGTGGTTTGTTGCTCTATGAGGCAATTGCAGATTAGTGGTCTTGGAGGCTTTTGTGAAGATTAGTTCTCCATCCGTTTGTCAGTCTGTCTGCTCTGATACGTAACACGGGAGTCGGGGAACATTTTTATTATATAAATATACATTTGTGGAATATATTTTGTATTACTTTGTATGTATATTTTGATGTTATAAAACGATTCATTTTGCAAACCAAGACAGTTATGGATCTTTCCGCTTTATTCTATAACTGAACTTTCCTTTCATATGGAAAAAGTTCCCCTTTGAGATTATTCCATTTTGTGTTATGTATCAAATTTATGAGCAGGGATTGTGTTTTCTTTCTTTAAAATTGTGGCATCCTTGTTTCTGTCAGAAAAATAAATTTTTACCTACTCTGATTTAATTATGTATTATTTATTCGCGATGGGAATTGGGGTGTTTCACGTAGCATACCATATGTAGATAGCATTTCATGTTTGAGCGGAGGATGATGACTTGCTCATTTCATATATTCTTGGTTTTGAAGAATAAATTATATATGTTTTGACTCATTTAATAACTCATGTTAAGTTTCTAACCTATGATTGATATTTTCAGAAAGGTTCTAAGAGAAAACTTAAGCAAAAAAATGGGCACAATCATATTAGCAGCATAAATAGTGCAGAAAAGGAAAACATATATCAATTTGGATTGATTCTACTTGAACTTATCACTGGAAAACTAGTTACATCTTCTATGGATGTAGAGGTGCTGAAGTATGAGGTATATACATAAAACATGACATAACATTCTTATAATATCCAATATTATAGTAACTACATGTTTGGTTTTTATCATGTTTAGCTTGAGAGAGGGTTATGTGAATCTGCATCACCGAACGCGTTGAGGAGCGCTATTGATCCTTCTCTCCATGGAACTTATGCACATGAATCATTGAAGACTGTAGTTCTGATCACCATTAATTGTCTCAATAAGGTTCTCGGTAATCGGCCTTCTATAGAAGATGTTCTCTGGAATCTGCAGTACTTCATATGGAGGAGAATAGAGGTGTGCTTGCTGCATCATGTTACACCGACGAAGGAGGTGGTAGCACTAGTGCCACCACTAGTTCCTTAATCGAGATTGAACACGATGAAGAAATTGAAGAAGAACATATGAGGATTCAAAATCAAATCGATGAAATCTCAATTTCTGATTCTAATTCCTCTTGGATTCCCGAAATACGACACCAAGATGAGGTACATACATTGATTTTCTCTCTCTATGCCGATCTATGTCGATGCATTACTATAACTATATCTATCTATAAATATCATATTCTGTTTGATTGATGAATAAAGTGGAGGACGATGGAAATTCATAATTCATAATTTTAGTTGCTCAATATTGCTAAATATCATAACTTGGTCAATATACTATATCTATCTATAAATATCATATTCTGTTTGATTTTCTCTCTATGACTTACTCCACCATTCATTTAGTTTTGACTATGTATTTGCTACTGTTTGATTTGTTCATAATGTTATGAGACGAATTATTGATGCAAAAAATATATTTAAAATGGAAATCAGAAGTCAAAGTTTAAGTGGTTCTTTTGAAACTTGATAGTGTTGATATAGTGTCTTTTTTATATGTAAGTGGTTTGTTCCACTTGACATCTCCAAATCAATTTCGATTTTAAATAGAAAGTTAGTAGACTGATGAATGTGGGATATGAAAATTAAATATATTCCAATGGGTATTAAATAATTGTTTACTTTTAGCTTTTAGTTTCAAGTTAGGTTGCCGCATTATTTGTAGACTGATGAATTACTGTCCACTAAACTATCATCTATTTTTTTTCTTAATATGATAATCAATTTAATCTAATTATTTGGTTGGCTAAACACATCAATATATTATTCATTTTATTGGTAGTGGGTTCTAAATTTTCCTACATTTTCATCCAAGCTATGCTTATCACCTAATAGTGGTAGTTTGCAGCTACTGATATTAGTTTACACAATCAAATTATGCCTAGATATACATGCCTTTATTTAATGTTTTTATCATCTAAAATGAATTTTTCATGTATCTGATTCCTTAGAACTTAGATTTTCTCTTATTAGTTTAGAATAAAATACCCTAAAATTCACATTGAGACACATACAAGTGGTGTCCTGATAACAAATTGCTTCTATTGGGAACTAGCAGGATGGTGTCTAGATAAATATCAGAAGTTGAATTATCGAGACAACAAATTGCGTCTACATTTGTGCAACTTATATGAATAATACCAAGCTTTTTTAATGGGATTAATTATAACAATATAGACGAAAATTTAGGAGGACTGGGGTCCTGTTCACAATTTTTTGTCTGTTGATAATATAAAGTGCATAGAATCTAACATTTAAATGTTGAAGATTAATAGAATAAAGTTGGATTAAACACTTAACAAGAAAATTTAATGACTATAATTTTAATCTAAGTCTATTTGATTCTAAGGCATTAAAATTAGATTATATTTGGTTCTATTATGGTATCTGGCGCAGTCAAACAACACTCGAGAATTACTTGAAAGAAATGCAATAGGCAGATCTAGAACCAGAAAAACAGAATCTATTTGGAGCATAACCTAACTAGGAGTATCAATTAAGTCTCTAACACGATGATTAGCACCCAACAGTCACCATCATTCACAAATTTGGAACATCATATTTGAACAATATAAAGATTAGAGATAGACTATATAAAAATTATAGAACCTTTTTTTGTTGAATCAATTTAGAAAATCGGCTGTGTTCACAACAATGCTGTTATGTAACTAATGCGAGGTATTCGATGTCAATTGACAGAACTCATATCAGGTCTGGCTGTTCAAGACATGGCTCCGATGAGCTTGGGTTTATCTCTCAGTCTATCAAGATACAAACTGAAGTTTAGTGCATACAAGGTTTATATTCTATTAACTTTGAATATACAATAGTTTATGTTAATCACTAATGCAAATGTTTGTATATTGGTTCTTGATCGTGAAGGCTGGATCAGATCCTGTTGAAGTGGTCCACCAAGTACGTCAGAGATGCTGGTCGTATGGAGAGGAGAAAGGGTGTGTACCTGCAAGGCACTCCGACGCTCAAGTAAGAAAGGGTCAGAGAAAAGGGGCAAGTACAAAGTGTTAGTTCGTAGGGTGAATATTTGATACCTGACCCTCTCAAGTGAGAGGGTTTATATAGTGCCCTTAAGCGCGTGGCCTACGGTCCTATTTTCGGGGCGAAATAACCGTTTTCCCAAAGAAATAGGTAACTGCCCAAACTAGCCATTATGTCGGGCAAGGTGCCCAAAACTAGCCGTTATGTCGGGCATAGACATAGTTTCGGGCACCTGCCCATAGCTGCTCGGGAAGTGTATGAGCCGTGCGGAACGGGCAGCAGTTCTGGGGAGGATTATGTAGTCCTTGCCCGGCTGGAGGGCCAGAAAGGTAACTTTCTCCCTTTGGTGGATTGGACCTAGGCATTTAGGCCGTTACCGCAGCAGAAGTGGATTGGATCGTGCCTGGCCATTGGCCCAGTCCAGAACAGGAGCCCCCCAAGTCGTTGCTCCCAAGCATGGGAGTGATGACTTAAGGACAGCTCGCGGCTCCGGGGAGCTAACATAAGGTCGTCGCTTGGCGATGTAGGAAGTTTGTCTCGTGGTGCCCGTTGCCTTTGGTGTCTGTGATGTTCCTGACCGCGATAGAACTGCCCGTCGTGCGGGGAGACAAACAGTTAGAAGGAATTGGAAACGTTAGGGCGCCACGTGTGCATAGAGTTCTGTGCAGCAGTTGCTAGGCAATGATGGCTAGTTAATAGCCATCATGAACTACGAGGGCGTGCCATCGCACGTGCCCCTCTGTATAAAAAGGGGGAACTCGTTTCATTCTGAACTTTTCGCTCTTGTTTCTCTTCGTCTCCTTCAGAACTCCTGCCCGTTAGTGCTGTCTGCTTTTCCGGCCACCGTCTCAACTCCGGGCAACCACTTTTCGTCCCTTTAACCCAAGTAAGTTCGTTGATTTTGCTCTGATTTACTCTTTTTGATGATCAATGGTAGATTGCATGCGGTTAGGGCTAGGTTTAGAGGACGATTAGCTTCGTTTCTGGCGGTTGTTGGTGCTGGACGGTGGTTATGCCATTTCCCACATCTGATGCATCGCTGGGCTTTTTAGGATGTTTTAGTGAGGAGGGCGGTTCACGGTGCCATTGCGATGACGATGCACGTGTAACCGCCGTGATCTTTCATCTTCTGGGTTGATGATGAATTATCCGGTCGAATACTCCCAGATTCCGGTGAAGCTTTGCAGTTTCCGGTGGAGCTTCAAACGGAAACTGGGTATGAGCACGGGGAAGTTCCTCGCCTGGGAGTAATTTGTTTCGAGCGTCTCCTCGCGGGGAGGTTTCTGAATTTTTCTTTTGATGTTAGGGCTTAGGTCGGGGACGTCGTCCTCAGCCCTTTGCGCGCCCTTTCACTTGACTAGCGGTGGAAGGGTGGATTTGATTTATCGTAGAATTCACTTTTTTCTCTGCTTTTTAGATGATCGATATGGCGATGGGGCTAGATGGAGAAATTATCCTGGATTCGTCCGAGGAAGAAGTAAGTTCCTCGGACATCAGTAGTTCGACGACTTCAAGTATCCCCAGCGAGGTCGGGGAGGAAGAGGAATTGGAAGATATGGAAGAGGATGTCATCGAGGATTCCGCGGAGGAGTGGGAGGTGGCTGAACCAGCCGAGCACGTGTCCGAGTTTGCTTCGTATTTGGGAGATGTTTTCTTGGTAGTCGGGCCAGAGGGGGAGTGGAAGGTGCACTTTCCCACCGAGGATGAAAGGGTTTGTACGAATTACGGGGAACACTTCACTATGTATGAATACGCGTTCAAGGAGCTGGGAATGAGGCTTCTGTTCACTGACTTTCAGCAATCCGTGTTTGTACACTTGAATTTGGCCCCGACGCAGTTGCATCCGAACTCATTGGCCTTTATACGGGCGTTTGAGCAGACCTGTGATTTCTTAAATATAGGGGCTACTCTTCCCTTGTTCTTCACAGTCTTCCACCTTCAACGGCAGTTGTCGGGGAGGAAGTACGGTTGGGTCTCGTTGAAGCAGCCTTGTAAGCTGTTCAAGCCCTTCTCAGAATCGATACAGACATTCAAGGAGAGGTATTATATTATAGAGCCCGTGTCGGAAGCTGCCTAGGACAGCGTTTACTTGTGGGAGATCGAGGTCGATGAGGATGGTAATAACCTGCGCGACGAGGATGGGAAGTATATCGGGGAGAGACTGCTGAAGTTCCCCTTCCACTGGGGACCCACCCATTTTACCAAGAAGCCAAATGAGTATGTCTTCCAGCCGCACAACTTGGGCGAGCAGGATGCTGCCTCCTACAAAAAGCTGGTAAAGTACATTAGCTCATTTTGTCTTGCAGAGTGTGTCACGAAGAAGGGGGAGCCGATCCTCGAGGATGATGGCAACAGATGTGTGGAGTATCATTTTATCAACACCAAGGCACTTCTGGAGTGCAAGACTCTCGAAGACGCTCATAAATTGCTCGGTAGTCTTAGTGATTCTGACATGCCCGACGTATTTTGTCTTCGTTATCTAATGTTTTTTTTATTCTGTTTGTGCAGGTGAGATGCCTCAGGCTCATGAGAGGATGGTGAAAAATGCTCTTGCGAGGAACAAGCCCGGAACGGCTCCTCCAAAGTCTCAATTTGCCAATGCGCGTGCTCCCACTCCTGCTCAGTCTGCTGCGGGGACCTCTTCTCCCACTCCTGCTCCTCGAGGATCTCCCCTGCCTTTGACCTCACGAACCAAGCGGCCGAGGGCCAACGACGTACTGGATCTCAGCCGGGCCCCAGAGAAAGGGAAGTTCGAGCTTCCTCCTTGCATACATGATAGGAGATTCTTCGAGGAAACATCACCGGTTGTGCCGCGGGCATAGTCTCTTCGGCTGGAAAGCATGGATCTCCCGAGCAAGAGGGCGTTGGTGGCCCAAGATGCCTCCGCACTGGTCAGAGTTTTGGAGATGGCGGCCATTTATGCTGAAGGGGACTCTGCAACTGAGTCTGAACTCAAGGCTGCTCGGGCTGCTGCGGCATCTCTCAAGGAAGAGGTTAAGAGTGCTGGTGATGCCCGGAAGAAGGCTGACGAGGAGGTGGCTAGGCTGAAGAGGGAGAATTCTACGCTGGCTGCAGAGAAGAAGGCGACTTGGGAGTTGGTCCAACAGCTGAGGGAGGCCAATGCTCCAGGCAAGGATGAACCTGAGGACGTGAGGGAGCTGAAGATAAGGTCTAAGCTGGTTGCCCGTATGTTGGTGGTCGAGGATGACAATATTGTCATTGCGGATAAATCCTTCAAGAACGCCGTGCTTCAACTGCAGGTGGTGAACCCCAGATTTGATTTTTCCACCGAGGGTACCCACTATCTGGCGCTTGTTGAAGATGACCGAATCATTATGACAGACTCCCTTCTTGAAGATCATGCCGAGGATCAGCCCGCGGAGAACCAGGAGCCTCAGTCCGAGCATGCCGACCAGATGGATGAGTGAAGGATTTTTCTGTTGTCGTTGTAATTTGTCCGACCTGTGTGCCATGTATTTGTTGTAACCTATTTTGGGGAGTATGTCCCCCGGTTTGTGTAATCCAGTATAATCATGGTCCTAGTGGCCAGTTATCACATTTAAATTATGTGTCCGGTCCTGGTGGCCGGTTTTGCTATTTGCATGGTTTTACTTGCTTTTATTTTCTGCTAAGTGTTGTACTCATGCTCTTTGTGAATGTATGTCTGCCCGTGATAGGGAGTATTTGACTTATGTGAAGTTTCAGGGGATTGCTCGTTGTAGATGTGTTCGGCAGTGGGGGGTACTGGTCGAACGGCCGGGGAATATCCTTGCGGGGATGCGGAGCTCAGGTCGCGTTTGAGGCCTGAGTTCACGGTGTGAACGTCCCATCGTGAGCTGGGGTTCTGCCGGTCATGGTACTTTGACGACGGTGATGCTCGATTGAGGACCGCTGTCGAGCAGATACTCGGCTCGTTACTGAGCGGGATTCTACTTTATTGGTATGCGACACCTGTACCTAGGCGTGCATAATGGTTGGTAGCTGATGTTCGTCGACGCGATGGGTCGAACCGATAATCAGGGCCTTAGCTATATTATTGTTTTAGCTTTTCGGCGTTTCATGGTCGAGCAAGTTCTTCCCCATTGAGATGTTCTAGGTAGTAGGCCCCATTCTCCGTTTTTGCTCGGATACGATAGGGTCCTTCCCAGTTGGCGGCTAGCTTGCCTTCGCGAGAGTCCTTATGGTTTCTTCTTAGGACGAGGCTGCCTACGTCGAACTCTCATCGTATGACTTTGGCGTTGTGCCTGATGGCAATTTTTTGTTTTAAGGAGGCTTCGAGGAGGGCCTCCCCTGTTCGGATTTCCTCGACGAGGTCGAGTTCCTCCCTTAATGCTTTGTCGTTCATTTCCTCGTCTAGGGGTGACTCTGTTCGCCTAGAGGGTATGTGAACTTCGACGGGGATTACAGCCTCAGTCCCGTATGCTAGACGAAAAGGCGTTTCCCTGGTTGTAGAGTGTGGAGTTGTGCGGTATGCCCATAAAACACTGTGCAGCTCCTCGACCCAAGCCTTTTTTGTTTCGTCCAACCTTCGTTTGAGGCCTCGAAGGATGACCCGGTTAGCTGCTTCAGCCTGCCCGTTTGTTTGAGGGTGCTCGACGGACGTGAAGTATTTCTTTGTGCCCAGTTGGGCGACGAAGTCCTGGAACTTCCTGTCCGTGAATTGTGTCCCATTGTCCGTTACTATCGGTTAGGGGATTCCGAAATGTGCGAGGATGTTTCGTTTGTAGAAACGTAGTATATTGAGGGCAGTTATTTTGGCCAGCGCCTCCGCTTTTATCCATTTTGTGAAGTAGTCTACGCCCACTATTAGGTATTTGTTCTGATTTGATCCTACCAAGAAGGGTCCTAGGATGTCTAGGCCCCACCAGGCAAATGGCCACGGGGATGACATAGCCTTGAGCTCGTTAGGTGGAGCCAGGTGCATGTCCCCGTGCCGTTGGCATTTATCGCATTTCTTCACGTGTTCTTTAGCGTCGTGCTGCATGGTCGGCCAGTAATATCCTGCTCGGAGGGCTTTTCGGGCAAGGGACCTTCCACCGAGATGTTGGGCGTTGATTCCTTCGTGGATTTCACGCAAGATGTGAGCGACTATTTCTTCCTCGACGCATTTGAGCAGTGAAATGGAAAATCCTCGCCGGTAGAGTTTATCTTTGACCAGGACATAAGAGCAGGCTCTTCGCCTAACCACACTGGCCTCCTTGGGGTTGGACGGGAGTTCGTCCTTGGCGAGGTAGTTGTAAACGGGGGTCATCCAACAATTGTTGTCGCCGATCACGTGTACGTCGAGGGTCGGGGAAGCCTTCTCGATGCTGGGTCGAGGTAGAACCTCCTGTATGACGGACTTGTTTCCGCCTTTCTTCTTTGTACTAGCCAGTTTGGACAAAACATCTGCTCGGACATTGTGTTCGTGGGGAACATGTTTCACTTCTCCCGTTGTGAACTTCGCCATTTCCTTTTTGACCAGGGCTAAGTATTCGGTTAGGTTGTTGTTTTTGGCTTAATATTCTCCTCGGACCTGAAGGGCCACGAGTTGTGAATCTGTGCAAATGACGACTTCTTCTGCGCCCAGGTCCTCGGCTAGACGTAATCCAGCGAGGAAGGCTTCGTACTCAGCCTGGTTGTTAGAGGTGGGGAAGGACAGGGTGAGCGACACTTCAATGATGATTCCTTCGTTTCTTTACAGTATGATGCCCACACCGCTTCCTGCCGAGTTGGAGGCACCGTCCACGAAAATGGTCCATTTGCGCGCTTCGCTCGCGGGGGAGTCTGCGAACGTCATTTCTGCGACGAAGTTGGCCAGAGCCTTGGCCTTGAGGGCTTTCCTGCTTTCATACTGGATATCAAATTCAGACAGTTCAAGCGACCATTTGAGCATACGATCGGCCATGTCTGGCTGTCCCAGCAGCTGCTTTTTGGGTTGATCTGTTCGAACCACAATCGTGTGGGCTAGGAAGTAGTGTCTTAATCTTCTGGCTGCTTTGATGAGGGCCAGAGCCACTTTCTCTATCTGTTGGTACCTTAACTCTGGTCCTTGCAGTGCTTTGCTAGTGAAATATATGGGCTTCTGCCTATCAGGTGTCTCGGAGATGAGAGCGACGCTTACTGCTTCGGTTGCTAAGACGAGGTGCAGGAACAAAGTTTCGCCATTGTCCGGGCGAGAGAGGACTGGTGGCTCTGAGAACGCCCGTTTCAGATGGAGAAGAGCCTTGTCACATTCCTCGGTCCATTCGAACGATGCCTTCTTACGGAGGAGTTTGAAGAATGGTACGGCGTGCTGGGTAGATTTAGCCACGAAACGAGATAGTGACGCGAGCATCCCGTTGAGGGATTGGATGGATTTCTTTGACTTGGGCGTTGGAAACTCGGAAAATGCTCGGCACTTATCGGGATTGGCTTCGATTATTCGTTTTGTTAAATAGAAGCCGAGGAATTTGCCTGCTCGGACACCGAACATGCACTTCTCCGGGTTAAAACACATTTTGTATTTTCTGGCCTGTTCGAAGACCTTTCTCAAATGGGCGGTGTGATCGGTTTCCTCGTGGGATTTTAGGATCATGTCGTCCATATAGACTTCGAGCATGTCGCCTATTTCTCCTCGGAAGACCTTATTCATCATTCTTTGATAGGTCGCTCCGGCGTTCTTCAGGCCGAAGGGCATTATGCTGTAGTAATAGTTGCCCGATTCGGTCATGAAGGCCGTGTACTTTTTGTCGGCCATCGCCATTGGAATTTGATTATAGCCTGAGTAGGCGTCCATGAATGATAAAAGTTTAAAACCGACAGAATTCTCAACAAGTTTATCAATATTGGGGAGGGGATAGGCATCCTTAAGGCATGTCTTATTAAGATCGGTGTAGTCAATGCACATTCGCCATTTGCCATTAGATTTCTTTACAAGTACAACGTTGGACAGCCAAGTGGTATACTTGGCCTCCGAGATAAATTTAACCTCGAGGAGGTCCTTTACAGCTTTTTCTGCAGCCTCCGTTTTCTACGGAGACTGCTTTCTCCTACGTTGTGCTACTGCTTTGGCGGCCGGGTCAATCGTAAGTTGATGGCAGGCAACGGACGGGTCCAAGCTGGACATCTCGGCGGCGCTCCAGGCGATCAGGTCAGCGTTCTGACAGAGGAAGGCTTTGAGTTGCTTCCTCTCTATGTCGGGGATATCTGCTCTAATCTTTACTCCCCGCTGAGGGTCATCGCTGAACAAAACGACCTCAAAGTTGCCATCCGGGATAGGACGCATCGGATGGGAGCTGCTGCTGGACGGGGTAGACGAGCTGGTTGAAGCTGCTTGGTCCTCCTGCTGATCTTCCTCGGGGAAGCGGCTGTCAAGGTCGATGGAGTCGACCTGAGGCAGAAGCTTGGCTTCCTCGGAACTGCTGGCAAGGCTGGCTTGCTTGATACCTTTGGCTTGGACGCAATGGCATTGAGCCCTTTTGTGGCTGCTTCGAAACACCGTCGTGCAGCTTCGATGTCGCCGTGGAGGGTGGCGACCATCCCTTTTAAAGTGTAATACTTCATCTTGAGATGGACTGTTGAAGGCACAACTACCAACTCGGCCAGAGTTGGCCTTCCGAATATGCACTGGTACAACGACGGGCAGTCGATTACCAGAAATTATACCTTGACAGATCTGGCCGTCTCAGCTGATCCAAAGGTTACGATCAGTTCAACGTATCCCCATGGCTTGGTCACTGATTCGTTGAATCCCTGTAAATCAGACCCCACATAGGGGGTAAGGTGTGATTCGTCCAACTGAAGTATTGAAAATAGCTGGGAGTACATAATGTCGACCGAGATGCCCTGGTCGACGAGGATTTTGCGAACGTCGAAGTTCGGCATTCGGGCTCTGACGAGCAAAGGTATGCTCGAGTTTGGAGATCCCCCGAGGAGCTCTTCCCGGTAGAAAGAGATGGGGATAGAGCCCTTCCGGGCTTGATCAAGCATGGTCACCTTATTGGAGCTTGTGTTGATTAGATGCTCGAATTTTCGTTTCACGGAGCCCACCGTGACTTTATTGAAGCCTCCGCCAGAGATGACCATAGCGGAGGGAAACGTCTCCCACGGTCTGTGGGCTGCGAAATAGGCAGGGGCGATGAGCTTGTCCGAGATGTAGAAGTCCTCTGGTCGCGATACTGATATAACGACCTGGATGTTGGCCTTTTCCGAGGAAGACACCTCTTCCTCTCTTTTCTTGGACTCCTGGGCGTCCTGCCGAGGAGTGTCTTTCTTCTTCGCGAACTGTTTCAGGTGGCCGTCCCTGATCAGTATCTCGATAGCATCCTTCAAATGGATGTAGTCTTCGGTAGTGTGGCCGTGACTCTTATGGAAACGGCAGTACTTCGATTTGTCAGCGTTGGGTTTGGCCGAAAGTTGTTTGGGGAAGCGGACCCCTGCTTGTTTAAATTCTGAATTTGCGCATTCGGACAGTAGCTCCTCCCTTGAGACAGTGAGGGTGGAGGGGTGTAATCGTGGAATCTTCCAGAGGGTCCCTTACTGTCGCGGGAGTCCCGAGGACGGTCTTCGCACCTCCTTTCGCCTCGACGAGATGTCGGGGCTTCTTCGCCTCTGGAGGCCTGAGCGTTCTCTTGATGGTGTGACGCTCGGACGTTGCTGGCTGCAACCTTCTCTTCGTACTGAATGTGCGATTAGGCTTTGAGGAAGAGGGCATCTAGGTTCCTCGGAGGTGCGAGGCCGACAGCCTTAGAAAACTCTGAGCCCGGGCGGAGTCCTTGCTCGAGCAGAAACTTTTTCATTTGGTCCATTGTAGGGACCTGTACTGCTTCTTTGTTGAACCTCTCGATGTATGCGTGGAGATGTTCGTCCTTTCCTTGGATTATGGCCCCGAGGGAGGCCTCAGTCTTGGGGTGACAGCGAGAAGCTGTGAAATGCCGTGAGAACATTCTGCCCAGTTGTCTCCATGAGGTAATGGATTCTTTGGGCAACTGCTTGTACTATGTCATCGCCCCTTTTCGGAGCGTGGTCGGAAATAGCCGGCACTTGATGGCACCCCAGACGCCGCAGTATTCTAGAAGTGCATCGATATTCTTGATGTGTTCGTCAGGGTCCGTCGTACCGTCGTGCGTGCCTAGTGACGGGGGCTTCTCCAGGCCCTTAGGGAGACGAGTTGCCAAGATTTCCTGGGACAATGGGCCACGAGGCTCATCAGCGCTGCTGGAACTGGTGAATGACGGGGACCGAAGGGTACGCTCGCGGCGGCGGCTCCTTCGGGGAGAAGGTGTGCGGTTCCTTCGAGGAGAAGGTGATCGAGCCCGGCCTTTAGACCTGACCGGGGGTGACTGCTCGTCCCTTCGGGGTCTCTTGTAACCGTGAGAGTGATGGTTACACGGGGAAACTTGGTCACGCTTCTGGACGGCGCGAGAGTCAGGTTCTTGGCGCAGTCTTCGATCGATATCTCGCCGGGGCTGCAGGCTCCTTGATCGTCGTTGGTTCCTCCTCGGAGGAGGGGATCTTGGACGAGTGGATTCTTCTAGTGTCCCGATCCTTTCGTTCTGCTGCAGGATTAGAATGTTAGTTTTGTTGATCGCCTTCAGGAGGGCCACCATGGTCGGGTCGGCGTTGGGTGGGACAGGAACGGGCCGGATGTCCAGCGGAGGCTGGTCGTTGTTGCGATCAGCAGGAGTAGGGGAAGGAGAAGCTGTGACCCCGTCTCTCAGAAAACGGGCATCTCCGAAGAGAGATGATGGACCGTCCACGCCAGCCTTATTGACGGGAGGACAACGGATTAGAGAGCACCTTTGGCGTGATCTTGAGAGGCCATGATGATGATCTTGGAAATTTGCTTTGATCTTTGGTTTCTGGGGAAAGAAAGATGGGGAGAACAAGAGTTCCCACAGACGGCGCCACTGATCTTGAAGGTTGGATCAGATCCTATTGAAGTGGGCCACCAAGTACGTCAGAGATGCTGGTCGTATGGAGAGGAGGAGGGGTGTGTACCTGCAAGGCACTTCGACGCTCAAGTAAGAAAGGGTCAGAGAAAAGGAGCAAGTACAAAGTGTTAGTTTGTAAGGTGAATATTTGATACCTGACCCTCTCAAGTGAGAGGGTTTATATAGTGCCCCAAAGCGCGTGACCAACGGTCCTATTTTCGGGGTGAAATAACCGTTTTCCCGAAGAAATAGGTAACTGCCCAAACTAGCCGTTATGTCGGGCAAGGTGCCCAAAACTAGCCGTTATGTCGGGAATAGGCATAGTTTTGGGCACCTGCCCATAGCTGCTCGGGGAGTGTATGAGCCGTGCGGAACGAGCAGCAGTTCCGGGGAGGACTGTGCAGTCCTTGCCCGGCTGGAGGGGCAGAAAGGTAACTTTCTTTCTTTCGTGGATTGGACCTAGGCATTTGGGTCGTTACCGCAGCAGAAGTGGATTTGGTCGTGCCTGGCCATTGGCCCAGTCCAGAACAGTTCTGTTTTTGTTGCCTGATAATTTTTATTTCTTTGGATAACAACATTTTACTGACCTAGAGATGTTTTTTACTAGGTGTACACAATGATCGTTCAGGCTATTGGTTTACTCGATGATCTTGATAAAAAGTTGAGTACGCATGCCATGAGGGTTCGAGAATGATATGCTTGGCATTTTCCAGAACTTACCAAAATCATTCAGGATAACATCCAATATGCAAGGTCTATCAAGCTGATGGGTGATCGCATTAACGCTGCAAAGCTTGATTTCTCTGAGGTAGGAATACAATTTTTTAGTCACGTGCAACCAACTGTTTCTCTTTTACATTGCGTACATATGGATCACATATACTTTTGATTTATTCTAAATCTTGGCAGTTTAAACTTTGTATTTATGTAAAGCACATACTCTATCTTTGCCTAACATAACTGAAATACAGTGTCTTGAACGTGTGACACTTCTTTAAACAAATAATATCTAGTTTCACATACTTTGAAATTTTAATATTTTTCTTCACCCTGAAACATATTACAGATTTTGACAGAGGAAGTTGAGGCAGTTGTGAAAGAAGCAGCTGTGATATCTATGGGAACTGAAATCGGTGAACTAGATTTGTCAAATATTAGAGAGCTATGTCATTTATTTTGTATAGTTCTTGTATGTGTCAGCATATACTAAAATATCATCAATATCTTTTTTTGGGGTAAAAATATCATCAATATCTTATGTTTTCTCAAATTATGCAGTACTGAAAAATGTCATTAATGTAGCAATTTCGAAATTAAAAAAAAAATTAACGGCGGTTCTAAACTGTCGCTATTTTTAATGAAATATATATTATGTAATTATGGTAGTTTCAACCGTCGCTATTTTTTTCTTATATATATACTATATAATTGTGGCGGTTACAACCGTTGCAATTTTTTTATTAAATCTATATTATATAATTATGGCAGTTACAACCGTCGTAATAATATATTTGAGGCAATTTCAAAACCGTTGCAGAATGTTATGGCAGTTGGAGCGACAGTTTTATAAACAGTCGCAAAACAACCTCACGACACACAGTTCTACGACGGAAGAGGAACCGTCGTGACTTGCAATTTGCGTCGGTTCTAACCGCCGTAATTTGCCTAAATTAACCGTCGTAATTTTCCAATTTTCTTGTAGTGTTTCAACAACAAGAAAAATAATAAATCCTAAAGGACAAATAGTTTTAACAACAATAATATAACTCATAAAATAAATGGTGAATAATGTTTCACGTTGATAAAAGAAACCATTGTGAAATGTCTTTGACATTTAACCACAATTGATATTTTTGGACCGTAGTGAAAAGTAATTTAATTTTCATTAAAAAGTATAAATTAAGGGAACACATTATTTTTGTAACGAAAGTACACAAAATTGTTAGTGCTAAAATTCGAAGCGTGACACTCATTCACGTTTCACCACGGTTGTTATCTTGGACCGTGGGGTAAAGTGATTAAAAAAGATGCGCCTAATGAATGAATATTACTTCAGTGAGATAAATGGTCGTAGTAAAAAAAATTTACTAAAGATAAAATTTGTAGTAGTGAAATTTTTTATTTATAGAAATGATCTCTAAAACAAAGAATAAAAACATGCCAAATGAATTTCAATTACTTAATATCCCCTCAAAAAAATAAAAAAAGTTTATGTAACTTGTTGAGTAATTTATTTTTTATTTTATTTAATGTTATTTTTTTTATCGGTCAGTTTTTATGTCCTCTAATTTATTTTATTTTCATTTTTAATAAATTTTTAAGTATAATATCTTTTCAGTTTAAGTTTTGTGATTTTTTTTTAATTTGGTTTAGATCAATATATTTTATTTTGATTTTAGTCTTTTTTTTCTTTTGTTTTGAAGTTAACTTTTGTAATACGGAAAGACTTAACTTTATTTCTTTTAATATTAGTGACATACAACTAAAATTAGATAATTAAGATTTAACAAATAGATTATAAAAGAAATATAGTAGAGTTAATGGTGTAACCTGTTTAATAATTTTTTTTGAACGCTAAATTTATGAGATCATGACTATTTTTAATCAAGCAAAATATTGAGTGTTTATTAACATTAACAAATTATAAAATGAGAGAGAGAATTGTAAAAAAAAAATGTGAGACATTTTAATCTAAAATCTAATTAAGCACTTGGAATGAAAAGCTTCATTGTGAATGCTACTAAGTTGAATCCAATCTACATACGCAGGTTTGTTTTCCCTTGCGTATAATATACTATGATCATGCTTAAAATTTTCCATTTATCTAACTTATATAAACCTTAGATATCATTTTCAAACCATTATTTAACAAAAAAAAAAGGTTCCACCTGATCAGATTTGTCTTAGATAAGAATGAAATAAATACAAAACATGTTTTTACTTAAAGTGGAAACAGGCATATGTTTATAGTTACGGGTTGGAAATATATTCTTCATATTTTGAGGCAATAACTAGAGGATATTGAAAACAAATTTTGCGCTTGCACCTTCAACTTGTGGGTATAAGGATTAGGCTTTTGAATAAAAGCTTAAACTTGTAACTATGATTATCACAAAGCTTCACGCAATGTGTTAAGAGTGTGAACGTCAATGTCTCACCCTATGAGAGTGTGATAGATATGGCGTCCTCAAAACTCAACAAAGAAAAAGGTGAATGGATTAAGGTCTCACACAACAAAGATAGAAGGCAGGCGTACAAATGGAATGCAGCTTTTTCGCCCAGAAAGAAGAGCATTTCGGGGTTAACAACGATATTCTTTACGGAGTTTCCAGACCACTTTAGGGCTAGAGATCTGTTCAAACTGTTTGAAGAGTACAGGAGGATCGACGAGGTTGTCATTCCGCCTAAAAGGAATTAAAAGGGTAGGAAGTATGAGTTTGTTCGGTTCTTTGAAGTGGAAGACGTTAGGAGGTTAGTGTTACAGCTTGACAATATGATTATCGAAGGAAGGAAGTTATACGCCAATGTCCCGAGGTTTCAAAGAGCAGTAGAAGGTATCTTCAGTTCAGAGGCGAGCAAGGGTAAGAAGGCAGTTGAAATTCCTTTTAGAAGTTCCCCTATTCCTACTAAGAGAGGTGTAGTTGTGTTTGGGGCAAAGTCTTATGGGAAATCTTTCGGTGATGTTACTCGCGAATCTAAATCTCACTTTGAGGCCGATGGTATTAGTCCGACGATGAAGCACATCGTGTATGATGTTAGTAAAGAGGATTTGCTAAGGTTCGAGAAAGCCTACGTAGGTAAAGTGTTGTCTCCTAGAGCGACTTACAACATGCAAAGATCGTTCAACTCTGAGGGGTACTTTGGTGTTAAGGTGACACCGCTTGGGGCTAATCTTTGCCTCTTGGAAGAGATCGAAGACGGGGAACTTGAAGCATTAGCGGATGATGCTAAAGATTGGTTGAGTCAGTGGTTATCTGAGGTTAGGAGATGGAAGGCGGATGATGTGGACCCATAGAGATTAACTTGGTTGCAGTGCTACGATATTCCGTGTCACGCTTGGTCGATTTCGTTCTTCATCTTCCTCTCTTTCATGGTAGGGAAATACGTGAGTTGCGATGAACTCTCAAGTGACTTTTCTAAGATGGACGTGGCAAGTTTGATGGTCAGAACTTCTTGCGGATCTTTGATCAATGAAGTTTTCCGGGTTCGCATCAATGGTGCTCCGTTTAGAATTAGGGTGGTGGAAGAAACCCTGAGACCATTATCCAAGATGGAGAAGAAACCTTTTACGATCATATCAGAGTCTGAGTCTGATTACTTTATTGACAGCTCATCATGGGCAGAATTCGTGTCGAGGGAAGAAAATAGTTTTGCAGGAGAGGAGGAGGGAAGAGATCGAGGAACTCAGGTGGTAGAGTCTCTTATAGTACCTTTGAGTGAAAAGGTGTCTTCTGCCTCTAATGGTTATCGTCAGAAGGAAAGACACGTAGTAGATGATACCTTTATAGGAGAGCAAATTGATAGGGGAGTAGGGTCAGCGAACGTAGACTCAGGTGATAGAGTCGTGTCTAATCCGGGTTTGCAGCTGGTTTTGGGAGACAGGTCAAAGGTTACATCGGGATCAGTGGTGGGTCTATCGTGTGTGGGCCAGATTTGGTGTATAGAGTTTGATGAGTTGTTAAAGGTTGTTTCCCTATCAAAGGTTAAATGTTGTTTCCTCATCATCTTCTTTTAGTAAGAAGGGTAGTTTTGACCAACAAATCTTGAGTAGTAGCAGAGTGGTTTTTCCCTATGCTGTTATAAAGGTTGTTTCTCCTAAGGTGGCGCAGATCTAAGATTTGGTATCAAGGTGCCACTCGGTTACAGGTTCGGAAGTTATTCAAGGTAATAAAAGGCTTTGGGCAGAGATGGATTCAAAGTGTCGCGGTGAGAATCGGAGACCAAAGCTATTGGATTAGCTTGACTCGCAAAAATAAGATATCATCACCGAACTTTTATTTTTCCAAGGGAAGAGAGAAAAGGTCGAACAAAAACCCTAAGTAAACATGCAAAGCAAAAATCAAGGCCTAAAGCTAAGCAAAGAGAGATCAAAGGTATGAGGGTTGGTTATACTAAGGGAAGGTACTAGCACCCTAAGCATCTGCAGTACTCTACAGGAACCTCTTGAAATATTTGTATTTTGGCTAAAATTGTTTGCTAAGGATAAAGATGGGCAAAGTAAAAAGAAAAAGGGGACCTAAAGGTTTCTATCACTAGGGTGAAAAGGTTGAAAAGAAAAAAAAGGTAGCTCGCTAGGATCTCGCAATTCTATGCCTACATATCCTTAATAGGAAGTTAGAGCAATCGTAGTTCAGAACTACGAGTTGTTAGGTTTTAAGAACTAAGTATAACAGTAAAGATAGGTAAAGAAAGATGGAATCATACAAGGACGTGCATAATGACAATAAGTAAATATACAATCTCTTCCCTTGGATTAGGTCAACAAGGATAGAAAGAAAGCAACAGATACACGACAACTCAACATGTAAATCAAGCATCAAATAAAGAAACGAAAACATGATACATGGCAAGAACATCATGTATGGTCAAACAAACAAGAAGTCATAGAATACATATGGCAAAACATCATGGTAATCAGACAGCGAAAATTCAACAAAGATACATGGCAAAGCATCATGTAATCAACAGGAACATGGTAAGAACATCATGTAGCATAAAGCGACAAATAGAATCAACAATCGTACATGGCATAAACATCATGTAGGAAAGTAATAGAGATACACAAAATTCAAGGTAAAACTTCATGTATGATCAAGAACAGATAAAATCAACAACATACACATGGCAAAGCATCATGTGAATCTGCAAGTACATGGAAAGAACATCATGTAACAATAGGCACAAATAAAGACACATACACATGGAAAATCATCATGTAGTATGAACAACAAATGGAAAGAACCAAATACACATGGCCGAGCATCATGTGAATCAAGCTAAAAGATACCAACAAATAGAAAGTACACGACAAAGCACCGTGTATCAGCAGATGAGATCAACAACATACATGACAAAACATCATGTAGAAGCAACAGAGGTATATAGTACATGACAAAAACATCATGTATGATACACATAAAATCAACAAACAGAAAAGTACATGGCAAAGCATCGTGTGAAGGTAACAGAGACACGTGGCAATGCATCACAAATATAAAACAACAAAGATACGTGGCAAAGAATCACGAATAAAATCTATAAACAATCACGGTAAAGCACCGTGATAAAAACAACAAACATACACGGTAAAGCATCGTGTAAAATCCTCAAACAGTCACGACAAAACATCGTGAAGAATCAACAAACAAAATCAATAACATTCATGACAAAGCATCGTGAAGAATCAACAAACAAAATCAATAACATTCACGGCAAAGCATCGTGAAAAATCCACAGAAAAAATAAAACATTCACGGCAAATCATCGTGAGAAATCATCATCAATTAATCAAGGCACAACATCAAGAACTAATCGAGGAAACAAGCCCAGAAACATTAAAGCAAACAAGTCATGACATAGAATCGGGCGACAAAAGAATTATTAATTAATTTAAATATAAATATTTAGTAAGATTAATGAATAATTTAATTAATCAATATTAAATAAAAATATATAAATCAATTAAAAATTAACATATTTTTTACATTTTTAATATTATATCAAATAACTAAAGAAAATAGAAATGAAAACAATACTAAAAAAAGTAATTAAAATGTTTTTTTAGATATTATATGAACTAAGAATGAAAATAATTAAAACCAAAAAGCTAGAAATGTAAATTTGGGTTTTTATCTTAAAATATTAAAAACAAAAAAAATTATTTATCATAAAACCACATTACCTCAAAACAAGAGCATTACATAATGATTGTTCAAAATCTCAGCCACTGCATCATCCTCCGTGTCATTAACAAACAAATTGTTGAATGCTAGAAGTATTGACCTCCGCTCACAGTATTGCACATTTGTGGAGTCTTCCAAGTCATTTCTCTTTCAAGCAACAAGAATCACCTCCACTTCTCAAAGTTCTTAAAGCATCCAAAAGTCCATTCAATTTCGACAAATACTCATGTACCTTCACCCATAAAGGTCTCAATTCATGATGGCGGTTTCATGGTGGAGTTTATGGTGTGGGGTGTTTTTTTCAAAGTTTCTGTTAAAGCCAAAAACAAGTGCAGTTCGTGTATGGTGTGAAGGTAGTTATGGCAGGTGATCTGCTGTCGCGCACGGATCAAAAACGAGTTTTATAAAAGTGTAGTAACGGCTAATCCTACTGATCTGGGTTCCGACTTATCCTCGGTTATTATAACACCAATCCCTAAGAGGCTTCGATCCTATTCGATTATGATATCAATTAGACAAGCGCTTATCAAAATCAAATGAATTATGTTCCTGTTTACCGAATTAAGCAAACGGTTAAGAATATAACGAGTTAACAAATTAAGCAAACGATAACACACAATTAAATATAAGAACATGCATACAATCGAATTTAATCAATTATATCCTATGAACACAATCGAATTAAGCAAACGATTGCAATCAAATTAAGCAAATGACTTCATAAAAAAGAATCGAACAGAAATCAAATTAAATTGATATTAGAATTACCTCAAAGCGATGGAACCCGTAAGCAGCAGAATTTGCCTTCGGGAATTAGTTCTCCATTACAATCTTAAAAAAACAAAGTAAAATCGTGAAAAGAAGGTAAAACTACTGTAGCACAGCAGCAAACATTATAAACAAAATAAGGTTTTGCATTACAAACTCAACTGAGTCGGAAACATAAACCAGACCCAATAAAAATGACTCGAAACAACTTAATTTCTACAGTCAGAAACTTCAACGAATTATTCGAGACCCATGCATTCCGAATCAGATTTTTCGTTCAACATGAAAGTTGTAGATCTTTTTCTTAGCTTTCCAACGACTAGCAGAACGCCTTAATCCGATTCATGTAGCTCCAGTTATGAATTTTTTATTGAAAGATGCTAATGTAGAAAATAACAACTGAAAATCAAATAAGGCTGAAAATAAATTGAATTATAAAAACATCATAAAATAGAAAAATAAACAAACCAAACCATAGAAATGCTTAAGTCTAAACATAGAGGAATGTACATCAAAAAGCACTGATCAAATTCCCCCACACTTGAACTTTTGCACTCCGAGCAAAATCAAGAATTTAAAACAGAAACTTCAAAGCAAAAACCAAACAGAGCATGCAATCTCAAAGGTTCTCTGGATACAAAGTGCAAGCAAACTTCTGATTCTAAGCTTCAAGAATATGACATTAGTGAGTAACTCTTTTGTGACATTTAAAGTATATATGAAAAGTAGATTACCAAAAAGTACATCACAAGCATCAAGATCCTCACAAGATAAACTGTTTCCACTCAACTCTCAAGTGTTTAGGTTACCGTTTACACTCAAAACACAACATGAGAGTTAGTGCTACCAAAAGCTTGAAAAAAAAAAACTCTAACATTCACAATTGACTTACATGCACAAAAAGATCAAAAAGACTTTTATTCGGGTTGTAACTTGGCCAAGATCAAGGTGAGACAAATCCTAAGGGGGTACTAGGCTAAAATTCAAAGGGACAAAAGAGACTTGAAAGAAATTGCGGGAGTTGAATTACAAAAGATTTATTCACTTCAACAATAACTCTATAACAATTGCTTTTTCTTCTTTTTTTTTTCTCTTTTTTTTTTTCTGGAAGGAATATGTATTGACATCCTTCTCTATTTTTCATTTTTTTTTCTTTTTTTTTTTTGTCTTTTTCTATATTTTTTTTTTCTTTTCTGCCAACATCATAACAACATTACAACAATAATTCAAAAATAATGTTCAACCCCACACAACTCCATACAAGACTCTCTCAACCCTTTGAATAGGGTTATTTCATTGTTTTTCACTTTTCGGCTTGTAATGAGTTTTAAACAAAAAAAAGGGATAATAGGCTCAAAGGGGCTTGAAAACAAGGGGTAATATTATCAAGGTTGACTTTTTGGCTAACTGGCTAAAAATAAAACAAAACAACATGCCTTTATCATTTCAGTGTGCACAAGTAAATAAAAAGCTTCAACAAGAGTCAATTCAAGTTCTAGAGACTAACAAACATGAGTGAAATCACACAAGAAAGAAAGAGATGGATTTTTGATGTTATCCATTATTAGGCTCAAAATCTCATAAGGTTAGTGATCTACCACTAGTGATGTACAATTTAGAGTTTAGTCATACATACATACTAAGAATGCGCAAAAAGAATTAATCACATCACACCACAAGTCTTTCGTCAAAGAACATAGAGAAAACTCACAGTTGTAACAAAATAACCAACGAAAAAGCATGCAATTTTAATATTTTTTTTAAGAAAAAGAAACAAACAAAAACAAAGAAAACAAAACAAAAACAAATGGTTCCCTCCCCCACACTTAAAATAGACATTGTCCTCAATGAAAGAAACTCAATTATAAAGTAAGAGTGAGAGAAAGGAAATAACACACCCAAGGAGTCAAGGCGGATAGGTGATCACATAAGCAGTCTTTCCTAAAGAGATATCTTTTACGCTTTCCTCTTCCATCAATGTGGGGCTCTCTTTTATGCGGTGAAATTTGAAGTTATTATCAGAGGTCCTACTTTCTCTTTGTATTCCAGGATCAAAAAATGATCCTAGAAAAATGGAAGTGTGGTCCATCCAATTAAATCGCTTTTGGGGCTGCCTAAACTCAAGAACGCTAACCAACGCCCATCCAACGCCCTTCTTATGTTCCTGCAATGATTTCTCTTCCTGCACAAATTCAAATAAATTATTAGGAGGTGGTTTCAGCTCTAAGGAGGGTGATTGTTCAATGGATGGTGAGGTTGGGACAGCCGTGATGTCAAGAGCTTTAGCTACATAAACAACTTCATCTATAACTTCATCTGCATGAAAAACATCACCCTGCAAGGTAACATTAATCTCAGGACAAACAGAGAAAATGTTAGTGTCAGTATAGTCATCACATGAGTAACTATCATCAAAATCGAACAATGATGGAAAATCAGCTGCAAACAAATCAATACAAGTATCATCAACCAACTCAGAAATTAACTCAATATGAAAAACAGAATGCTCTTCTTCATCAATCTTCTTACTTTTCAGTACTCTATGTGGGAAAGGTATCTTAGGTACATACTCTTTTTCTTTTTCCTCAACAACAACAGAAGGCTCAGGTTCAGGTTCAGGTGTGACCTCAACAACTTTCTCATTTTTTTCTGGGGCAGAATCTGTAACTTTTTTGGATCGCAAGAATATTGCACTCACAGTAGGACCTTTAGGATTCACCACTGTTTGAGCAAGTAGTTGGTTTGATCCCTGAGCATGTTGTATGGTATTCATTGAAGTGCCAAGTAATTCAATTTGTGTTTGCAAGGTCTGGATACTAGAATTTGTTCGTTGCTGAAACTGGAGCTCATTTACCGCCAATTACTTGACAAGGTCCTCTAGTGAAGGTCCGGAAGGTGCAGCGGTGGTTACTTGTGGAGGGTTTTGTGGTGGTGGTAATGGTAACATCAATTGTTGTTTCACTAAAGAAATAAGCCCATCAAGTCTGGTTTCTAGAGCATTGTTGTAAAAAGAAACCTAAATCTCATTCACACCTTTTGTTTGTACATAATTGTTTCTAGTTGTAAACTGTTGGGAGTTGAGTGACATATTCTCAATCAAGGCTTTGGAGGCAGCTGGGGTCTTATAAAAAAGTGCTCCACCACTAGCAGCATCTAAAATGTTTCTATCTATTGGTAGCAATCCCTCATAGAAATACTGGATAAGCAATTGTTCGGTAATCTGGTGCTGGGGACAACTGGACATTAACTGCTTGAATCTTCCCCAATATTCAGCCAATGATTCATTGTCGAGCTGTCTAATACCACATATTTCTTTTCTGATTGATGCAGCTCTAGAGGCAGGAAAATATCTCTCTAGGAAGACTTTCTTTAAATCATTCCAGGTTGTGACAGAATTCGGCTCAAGATAGTAAAACCAATCTTTGGCAGCACCTTATAGTGAAAACGGGAATGCTCTGAGCTTGATATGATCCTCTGTGATTCCTTCAGGTCTCAAAGGTGTAGAGCACATAACATGGAATTCCTTCAGATGCCTATGCGGGTCCTCACCTGCAAGACCATAAAACCTTGGCAACAAGCGTATTAAACCAGATTTCAATTCGAAAGGTACAGTAACAACAGGATATTCAATACATAAAGCATTATAGTTCACATCAGGGACAACAAGTTCTCTAAGCGTTCTTTGGTTAGACATATTAAATTTAATAGGAAAAAAAATTAACAAAGAATGAGAAAATAAAGTGGAAAAATAGAAAAGCGGTTAAAATAAAATCTAAAAATTATAAAAATATGATTAAAAATCAAATCAAATCAGAATAAATCTCTACAAAAAATTATAGATTTTTTTGAAATTTTGAAAATAGAAAATAAATCAAATAAAATAGAAAAATAAGGAAATTGCGATTTTCAGGGTCGAAATCTTTTAGAATTTTATTCTAAATGTGTATTGTTCAGAGATTCTTTTATGATTTTCTGGGAAATATTCGGAGCAAATCGAAACAATAACTTCCAAACTCATCTGTTAGGCTTGATCGCTTATCACTGCACTGCAACCCTGAAAATCAACAAGCAAAAACAAAAAACAAGAAACTCTAACAAAACTCTAAACTAAAATCCTAAAATTGGTTAAAATCAACAAGAATCCCCCGGCAACGGCGCTAATTTGATCTGCTGTCGCGCACGGATCAAAAATGAGTTTTATAAAAGTGTAGTAACGGGAAGCGACACTCGGATGTCGTATCGCAAGGATTCTTGTTGAGAACTTAACCAATTGAAAAACAATTAATGGGAGGTTTTGGTTTTGATTTAAAAAAATAATGAGAAAATAAGTGATTATAAAAAAAGTGATTATGAAATAAGCTAAAACGGCTAATCCTACTGATCTGGGTTCCGATTTATCCTCGGTTATTATAACACCAATCCCTAAGAGGCTTCGATCTTATTCGATTATGATATCAATTAGACATGCGCTTATCAAAATCAAATGAATTATGTTCCTGTTTACCGAATTAAGAAAACGGTTAAGAATATGACGAGTTAACAAATTAAGCAAACGATAACACACAATTAAATATAAGAACATGCATACAATCGAATTTAATCAATTATATCCTATGAACACAATCGAATTAAGCAAACGATTGCAATCAAATTAAGCAAATGACTTCATAGAAAAGAATCGAACAGAAATCAAATTAAATTGATATTAGAATTACCTCAAAGCGATGGAACCCGTAAGCAGCAGGATTTGCCTTCGGGAATTAGTTCTCCATTACAATCTTAAAAAGCAAAGTAAAATCGTGAAAAGAAGGTAAAACATACTGTAGCACGGTAGCAAACCTTATAAACAAAATAAGGTTTTGCATTACAAACTCAACTGAGTCGGAAACATAAACCAGGCCCAATAAAAATGACCCGAAACAACTTAATTTCTACAGGCAGAAACTTCAACGAATTATTGGAGACCCATGTACTCCGAATCAGATTTTTCGTCCAACATGAAAGTTGTAAATCTTTTTCTTAGCTTTCCAACGACTGGTAGAACGCCTCAATCCGATTCATGTAGCTCTAGTTATGAATTTTTTATTGAAAGCTGCTAATGCAGAAAATAACAACCGAAAATCAAATAAGGCTGAAAATAAATTGAATTATAAAAACATCATAAAATAGAAAAATAAACAAACCAAACCATAGAAATGCTTCAGTCTAGACATAGAGGAATGTGCATCAAAATGCACTGATCAGCGGGTGAAGCTTTTTCAAGTGATGAAGGGATGCTGGTGTATTATGGAGTGGTGGAGGGTGGTACTGAGAGATGATATGAGGCTGATGAAGAGAGGTGATAGGGGTACGTGCGTGTAGTTTTTTTTTGCAGGAAGAGAAATGAGTGTGAGATCAAGTGGTTTTGTGAGATGAATATGAAGTTGATTCCAAGTGTATGATGTGTATGGTTGAATCGTTTATGAAGAAGGTGGGTGAATGTTTTAAAACAAATGAAACAAATGTGATGAGGAAGGTTGGAGGGAATATGCGCTGGAAGTGAAGTGATGAAATAATAGCATGTTTATTCTTTTTTCAATATGGTGAAGGTGAGTTGAAATGAAGATGCAAGCGGGATAGTGTGTAGGTGGTATTATGGTTTTGTTCTTTTTTGTATGCGCAGTGAAGTGAGTATGGCTATGCGTGTGGGAATTTGGATGGCGGTGAGATGTAGCGCCGGGAAAGGAAAAGTGTGAAGTGCCGAAGTGAAGAAGTGATGTATGGTGTGGTTTTCTTTTTATTTTTCTTTCCAGGCGGAGGGAGTCTGTTTTAGGTCTGTACGTGAGTAATTCTAGGTTATGAAGAGTGGGTATCGCGTGCCCCCTGCAGCTGATACCTTGTCTTATTTTATGTTATCCTTGAATTAAAAGAGAGAAAAGTCTATGGGGAGAGTGAGTTTTCTTACTATATTATTCTTCAAACATGCATGTAGTAGTTTATTATTGTTTTTTAATTGAGAGAGAGAGAGAGAGAGAGAGAGAGAGAGCAGTATTGAATGTCAGCCTTTTCACAAAAGAAACTATCATATAAACCTACTTTTTGGAACTTAGTCATTAAGTTTTACTAAAAGAGAGAAAAACAAAACTTAAATATTAAAATAAGAAAAATGATAAATAAAAGTAAAAATAAAATAAAGTATAATAAAATAAATAATCTAATATAAAAAACTAATTAATTAAAATAATTAATAACTAAAAAAAAAAAAAATCGGTTTAAAACGAAAAAACGGACTGGTATCAAAGTTGTCAAAAAAATAAAATGAATACTCCCTCTGTCCCAAAATATAAGAGAAAAACTCAAAAACACACTTATTAAGAAAAGTAAAAAACATAATAGTTTGACTAAGATTTTGTTGAAATTTTTTGTTTTGAAAGATGTAAAAACAATTCTAATTGGTTGTTGTTTATAGAAAAGATGAGAGAGAAAGCAAATTAAATGCAACTTGCATTTAATTTTACCTTGAAAATGTTGAAAGTTATTTTTTCTCTTATATTTTGGGACAAAAAAAATGCACTTTTTTCTCTTATATTTTGGGACGGAGGGAGTACATCAAAATGATCAGCGCGAAATAAATGACTCAGAAAAATACAACATTTGGTCAAATTTTGAAATAAATTTTCCCCGGTTAAAAGACTTAAACTGGTCAAAATGCGACCGAAAAACAGTCGAAAAATTGAAACGGCCACGTCAGGTTAAACTACGTGAAACGTAGATTAATATGACTAACATTTTTAAGTTTGATTTTGAAATTTTCCGTCCACTGATTTTACGCACAGTTGACTTTTAGTTTAACCGATTCGACTGTAAATCCAACAAGCTTATTCTGGCATATAAATTGGGTATTATGCGAGATGAAACGTATGATAGACTATGCAGATGATGCAAAAAGAGATGCGAGATCTTAAGGTTAAAAATTAGGGTATGACACAAAGGTCTCTAGGAAAGTTTGGGAGATCATTAACTCGATATGGATTTCTAGAGAAGGATGCCAAGGGAATTTCGAAGACGAAATCAGAAAGATGGAACTCAGGGACAAAGAAGGGATTTCAAAGAGGGAGTTTTCAAAATTGGTTGAATCATGAATATTGTTTCTATTAATATTAAAAGGGGGAGGTTTGCTAGTTAAAAGGAAGATAATTGCTCGTATGATTCAAATTGGGAAAATGGATGTGTGTTTTTTGCAGGAATCCAAACTGCCGAAGTTGGACCTTGAGCTTGCTTCTTTGTTCTAGGGTAACTCTGATGTGGAATGGTCTGAGTCAGGAGCTGTTGGTTCAGCGGGATGAATTTTTATCTTATGGAGGAAGGGTTTGTTGGGGTTGAATTGCAACTTTAGGGGTAAAGGGTGGGTTTGAACGCTGAATAGGAGGGTCATGATTTTTTCTTTGTTAACGTTTATTCTTCATGTCATCTTTCTCTTAAAAGAAAGCATTGGCGAGATTTGTTAAAGGCTAAAGCTTGTTTTGGTAGAGGGGATTGAATTATAGGTGGAGACTTCAACTCTGTTACTTGTAATGAGGAGAGGAAAGGGGTGACTGGTGGAGGGTGTCGCTCCCGAAAGATTCGCATCCAACGGTACAAACGCGAGAGTGGCGCGGAAAAACAGAGTCGCCAGCAATGTGTATTTATCCCAAGAAAGGGAAAGGAAACACTGCATAAACCTGAGGGAAAGGAGGAAAGAGCATGGTCTTGCGACCAAGAGAACTGGGTTCGGGAGTCGGTTACGCGTGAGGAAGGTATTAGCACCCCCACGCGTCCATCGTACCCGATGGGATCCACGCTTGCTTGTCTCGATCAAAGGGTGCCGTCAACTGGAACTTCGCTGCTGCTGGAAAGGAAAAGGGACTGCTAGCTGGAGAACCGGAAAAGGAAGGGAGAGAGAAAGAGAAACAAATGTAGGGAAAATAAAAGAAGTGCTCGCATGGGCCATACCCCACTGCCTACGTATCTCATCGGGAGCATGAGAATCAGAGTGACGTAGTTCCCCTCACTAGGGGTGGATTGTGTTTTTTAGGGAACGACTTACGTTCTAGCTCAGGTGTTGCAGCTCGCTGAATCGAGACTTAGGCGTTACCGTCTTGCGAGAGAACGAGTAGGAGCACGTTCGTACGTTGAGAGTGAGTGAGATGAGAAGAGAATTCCCGAAGGAAAGACGTTATTGTTTGTTTGGAGTTTTTTAAACAAGAAGTGTCTTTTACAGTTGTTTGTAACTTGCATTGAACCAAAGTCTTAAATATAGGAACGAATACTTTCGCGCATCGTCCCCAACAGGACGTACACTAGGTATCCTAGAAGAATGAGAGGAAGCCCCTCATTCCCCACTTCCCACATAGAAGGCTCAAGTGCAATACTCGTTAACCTTTATTACGTGTCTTGAAGAAGTTTTGAGATGAGAAGAGAAGACGACACAAAGGAAACTCTAAGGGGAGACTAAGAGTCCTAAAGTTATCATGCATGGATGTCCTATGGTTAGTGAGGCTTAGGAGGAAAGACTACCTAAAACCTAATGCTAATCCTACTCCAAGCTTAATCAAAAATTAAGTTGGACTAGGTAGCTCTAGAGGGAAGGAATCCAAGAGTTAAACAAGTCTTGAGATCCATGGGAGGAAGAGAGTGAAAAAGAGGAAATATGAGATGAGAAACCAAAGAGGGCAGCAAGTACATCATGCATATCACATCCAACTCATATCATTAATCATGCTTCAAAAGATCACACAAGGAAAACCCACATAAGCAAGTAAGAACAAACAAGAAATGATGCATGCAAACTTGCATAAGAAGCACAATTAAACATCACAATTCCATCACAAATAAAATTAAGACTTAAACAAGTCTCAAGAAAAGAAGTAGAAAGAAAACTCAAGTATGTACACGTGTTCAATCATCAACATGTTGTCACAATAGAGGTACAAAGCACTTAAGTACTAAACATGATGCGCAAACAAAGCCTACTTCGAGGTAGGGCTTCAGATGTACTCAATATGCTTCTAACATGGATACAATCCTAGAATGAGGCATGCAAAATAAAATTGAGATTCTAGGGGTACCTAACGGAGAAGGTCTGTTGCCTCTTCAAAGCTCACAACAAGCTCAAGCCTCTAAGCTATTAGGAACTTCCATCAAGTAATCAAGTCCAGTAGTCAAGCATAAAAACAGCCTCAACAACAGCGCTTCAGCACAGCACAACAGTGTATTCCAGCAATCACCAAGAACAACATTTAACAACTTCTTTTTCCAGGACAGAACAGATGTAATATCCAGCATAACAGAATAGCAGCATTTAACAACTTCTTTTTCCAGGACAGAACAGATGTAATATCCAGCATGACAGAATAGCAGCATTTAACAGCATGCATGTACAGAACAGCGGTGTATACATCAACAGCATTTCCTACATTCAATTAACTTATGCACAAGGAGAAATTAGTAACATCAACCAATGAGAAATCGTAGGCAATTTCAAGCATCAACAAGATCAAGCAAGCTAAGATCAAAAGTGCTAACAAGAGAACCAAAAAGTTAGCAAGAACTTAATAAAAGAAAGTCAATTAAAATTCTACTCAAAATCTACTAAGAAAATATTGACATTTGAACAAAAACTACTCAAGAAATTAATATCATTGGAAATTAATCAAGAATTAACATAAAAAGCTTAGTCCAAAATAATTAATCCAAAGTCTAATCACTAATCAAAACCAAATTATTTAAACTCAAATTAAAATGAGATCAGAACTATCATCAAGATTAAAAATCTAACAAAGTAATTAATCAAAACCAAAATCCAGTTAATACCAAAGTTTAATCAACATTTAGTAAAAACCTGACAACATACATCCTCAAATTGAATTAGACAAGGGTGCAAAAGATTATAGAAGGGTATAAAACAACGTGGGCAAAGGCCCATCTGCTCAAACGAAATAGCATTAAAATAAAGGGTGGTGCGGACCACATGTGTTATAAGCCCAACATCACAACATGACAAAACACCAGCCACCATTTCCCATCACTTCTCAGACCAGTGAACAAAAATGCTTCAACCCAAACACCATCATCGCAGTGTAAGGAAACAACAGCATCACGGCAAACAGGTTGGAATCAAATCGAAAGAAGATAACTGAAGAAAGATGCCTCTAGATTCACAACTCTTTTGGACGATTTTCCATCCGTCAAAGGGAAGTAAGGTCGCGAATCCTTGAAGCGGCAACAACAACTCGTTTAAGTTCAGAAATTCCCCCCCCTTTCAAAATATCAACACCCTGTTCCCAAAAATCACAAACATCAGAATCTCTATCTCACAACCTCAATGCAAATAGCGAGAAATGATCACAGCGTCGCATCGTTCCACCCTTTCTCGTCCGATTTCGCTCTCCATATCGCGAATCATTCTTGATCTCGCTTTCCTCAATTGATCTCTCTTCTCCTTCAAGTTTCTTGCTCACGATCTCGCGGCCTTCATCCAAATCAGGTTTGTTTTCTGGATTTCACCTCAGTCCTTCTCCTTCATCATCTTCTGATTTCTAAGTCTGGATTCAAATCTAAAAGGGTTTGTGGTTAAGGGTTGAAGTTGTTGAAGGTTGATTTGAAGCAAGGGAAGGGATTCGATTTGAGAATGGTTGAAGGTTTGAAGAAGTTTGGAAAATGAAAGTTTATGAGATTTTTGTTAGCTTTGAAGGAGATCTAGGTTATGAGATTTGGTTTGCTGCGGATTTTGAGGTTTTGTGTTGATTTGGAATTGTTGAATGGTGAAAACAGATGGAAGGAGGTGCGGTTCGAATGGAGATTGAAAAGATTTTTTTGTGTTATGTGATGAGAACCGAAAAGGGGTTTTAGGGAGAGTGAGTGATGGATAGGTTTGAGAGTGATTCTGTGTTAAGCTGAAGAATGAAGGAGGATTGTGGGTTTGTTGCGTGACATGAATTGTGAAGGCTGGGAGTGGTGTGCGTGATGCGCGAATGAGGTTCACGCGTGACAGCTTTTTCTTTGTGAAATTTGCAGCAGGTCACGGTAAGTAACGGTTTTGCGTGAGGCCTTTGTTTTGTACGAGTTTCTTGTGTGGTAACCTTTGCAGAATCTTCAGGTTTATGTGGGGGTAGGATAGAGTTTGTGCGTGTTGGTGTGTGGGAGGAGAAAATCGTGGAGTGTGAAAAAGTTTTGGTGCGAAGTTCGTTTTTTTTTGAAATGGTTGTGAAATGTTTGCACGTGCCTTGTAATTCTGTTGAAAACTTTTTACTGCTATTACCTTTTTCATTTGCTATGTATTATATGGCTTGTTTTGCAAAAGTGTGTAACAGTTTGGTGATGTGGTTTGCGTGATCCATGTGAGAAAGATTTCATCACTTGTTTTGGCTGAGAACTCATGGTTTGTGTGTGTAAGATTGGTGTCTTCATGGCTGAAAAAATGGCGTGAATGGCTAGGCTTAAAACATGGCTTTGTAAATGAATGGATTTTTTTGTGGTTTATTTACTTGGATATTTGGTAGGTATGGATAATTGGTTATGTGAAATGGAATATGGGTTAAAATTGGATAAAAATGGATAAAATGAATTTGGACATGGTTTATGAGTTGGATAACTAAAAAAAAAATGAAAATGGTTATTAAAAAGAAGTGGATAAATTGGTTTAGAAAAATGGATAAAAACAATGAATTTGACTTGAATGGATATGGACTTAATTGGTGAATTTTAGTTAGAAATGAATTATGGAAAAAAGAAGATAATAGATAAATGGTTAATGAAAATTGAAATGAATAGAAATGGTTTATAAAAGGAATGGATTTTTTTAGAATTGGATTTGAAATGGGTTATTAGTGGATAATAAGAATGGAAATGGATATGGATAAAAAGATAAGTGGATAAATGAAAAATGGATTAATTGAAAATACGGATGATGGTTTAGAAAAATGAAGATAGTCAAAAGAAAAGGATAGGTGGATTAAAAATAACTAGTTTGGATATGGATTATGGATAGAAAATGGCTAACCAAATGAATTCAAACCAATAACCAACTTTCCACAAGCCTCTGACAAAATGGTCACAGCTACCACTGAACAATCTGGCCACTCACATGATCCACTGAAGAATCTCAACTGATGAACAATCCACAAGCTCAACTTTGAACAAGAACTCTAATTCTCTTTGAGACATACACCCTGATTCACACAAATGAAATCCTGACCCGATGCTTTTGATGCCTTCTCTGAATAAGAAAACCACTACACCTCTGAATACCAATAACAAGAAAACCCCTCGATCCCATGTCTTAAGAACCAATGCAAAAATGAATAATTATGAACTATGACCTAATGATGATGCAAATGAGAAAGAAACATAAGCCAGTTAGAGGTTGGAAAAAAAGAGGGCAAATTTTGGGGTGCTACAGCTGCCCCTATTCAATCGACTTGGACCTGAAAGGATGATAGCAACGGCTTTCAGACATTCAAGGTAGAAGGTGATTGAATACAAAAAGAACCTAGAAAATTTGCACTGTGGTTAGAGAAAATGTTGTAAAGGTAAGGAAGAAAAGTTGGTGAAGAAGACCTTGGAACCATTGGACCCCATAGGAAACCTGTCGGGAACTGGTGAACAACCTGTCGGGAACCGGTGAAATACCTGTCGGGAACTGGTGAAATACCTGTCGGGAACTGGCGACCTTGGACCTGTCGGGAACTGGTGAGATACCTGTCGGGAACTGGTGAGATACCATTTGGGAACTGGTGAGTTTGGGCCTGTCGGGAACTGGTGAGCTTGGACCTGTCGGGAACTGGTGAGTTTGGGCCTGCTTTGCCTATCGGGAATGGGCAAGTGTACCTGTCGGGAACTGGCATGGTTCAAACCAAAGGGGGCTGTCGGGAACGGCTGCAGTTTATAACCAAAGCTTACCTATCGGGAATGGGTAACGGGGCCTGTCGGGAACTGGCATGGTTAAAACTCAAAGGAGCAGTCGGGAACGGCTGCAGTTTATAACCAAAGCTTACCTATCGGGAATGGGTAACGGGGCCTGTCGGGAACTAGCATGGTTAAAACTCAAAGGAGCGGTCGGGAACGGCTGCAGTTTATAACCAAGGCTTACCTATCGGGAATGGGTAACGTGGCCTGTCGGGAACTGGCATGGTTAAAACTCAAAGGAACGGTCAGGAACGGCTGCAGTTTATAACCAAGGCTTACCTATCGGGAATGGGTAACGGGGCCTGTCGGGAACTGGCATGGTTAAAACTCAAAGGGAGCGGTCGGGAACGGCTGCAGGAATCCTATCGGGAATGGTTATAAGAAACTTGCAAGTTGAGAGATATGACTCTGTGGGGAGAATAGTGATGAAACCCTTTGTATCGTTTTGCAATGTCTGTCGGGGAATAAACTAGGCATTCTTTCTGGCTTTGTCAATGATGTAAGGAGCAAAGTTTTGGACCCTCGCACAAGTTATCAAAACTGGCCTATGCTTCACATGCATATGTTTGAATTTTGCCGTAATGCTCCATACGAAATAGAATGCTACGCATTTTAGAGGATGTTATGCGTACTATATGCAAAATGCAAAGAGGTCCTCAGCAAAATAAATGCTGAGGAAAGGAAAGACAACTCCGTTGGGGATAACTAGCTGGATTGACTTCGCGGTCGTAAACCGTACTGGGGAAGACAAATTGACCTGACCAACTGATCTGGGCACTGACCTGACAAACCTATTAAGGCTACTGTAAGAAAAGATAACTTTGCTGGGGAGGCATCATCTGAACCAGTCTGCTTGGGGAATAACTATAACCATAGAACTTCGCTGGGGATTAATGAGCTTACAACAAACTCTGCTGGGGAGATGTCCCTTGAGAGGATTTTACAGAAGACCACGCCTCTTCAAACTCTACTGGGGAAATAAGCTTACAACAAACTCTGCTGGGGAGAATCACTTCAAAGTGCCTCATGCCAGGGAAAGTTTCTTAAGAGAATTTTACAGAGGATCCGACATCTTCCAACTCTTAAACTAATATCGAGACTTGAGCTAGGATGCAGTAGTTGGGAAGCCACTCTGTTGGGGATAATAGACCTGGAATGCTCCTGCCGGGGACTTTCATGATGCTCCATACTTGAGATGGTCAACCACTTGACTTTGCCCCAAGATACAAGTCTGATCTGGAGAAAATGTCCCAAGAGGATTTTACAGAAGATCCGACATCTTCCAACTCCTGGACACTTACTGAGTCTTGAACATCAGCTGCAAGGTGTGTGAAGCAACTCTACTGGGGAGTTTACAACCGTTATCGACACAAAAAAGCTTGTAGCTATTGGAAGTACTGAATAGGATACAATACTACCCTTTTGACAGCACTGTTGGGGATCATGAAGCTCTGTAAATACGCTGGGGATGACTACCTCCAAGAATAGCCTTCCTGCTGAGAAGCTGTCTTTGCTTGGGGAGGAAAAACAATTCCTACACCTTGCTGGAAAAAGATACCCTTTGGCCATTTGCTGGAGGGAAAAAGACTCCAAAAGTCCCACACTGGGAACAACTCAGTGCTGATTGTCAAGAGCGAAACACAGTTCCTTTAACTCTCCACCTTGCCCCAGATCGCAGAGTCTACTTGAAGCAATCATCTTAAGAGGATTTTACAGAAAACCTGGCGTTCAACCATGCCCCAGGGTTTTCAAACTCTTAGAGATGTATCTGGTCTGGACATAACTGTCCCATGATTCGTGAAGTAAACCACCTCGAGAGGGTTCGTAATGACCTAAAAGGCTCTGCCACAATATTCTGAACCTTGCGGAGGTGCTATTGATTGACGGTGTTCTGAAGGGAAAAACTTCTCGCGCCCTTGAAGTGACCTGCCCCAGTACAAGCCTTGCAGTACATTTGTCTCTGACCGACTAGTCTTCGAGAGATTTACCGAATCTCGACGTGATTGCCCCAGTTTACACGCTTGTGGAGAGATTTATCGGATCTCGACATAATTTCCCCAGTTCCAAGAAATTTTCTCAACATGAATGCCCCATGGTTGATTGTACTCTGAAAAGACCTTCTCAACTTGAATGCCCCAACTTGGCTACATTTTGAAGAGATTTCTCGGTGTGATTGTCCCAGATTGGTCACATCTCAACACAAATGGCTGGGAACACCTTTTTCCCACATAATCTTTCAGCAACATATCCTCTGGAGTCTCAGGCACCTCAACTTGGCCAGTTTAAGCTTCTCGGCTGATGTTCATCGTGTAAGCTTCTTTGATGTTAAACACATGCAAGCAGAAAATGTTTATTATGAGAATGACAAATCTAATGCAACACTCATGTTATCCTTGAAGTCCTTATTAAACAATCTGTCGCATAACCGAGTTACGACACTTATTTTTGAAAGGAAAGCAATACGCACATGCAACACCAACAAAAATCTTATTAGCACAACTCATGGGAGTCAGGAACACTGTCTCGTTGAAGTACGCCTTCAGACTAAACCCTGTTTCAATTAGGACTTTTAAGGGTTGTAACGTGGCCTGGTTCATGGTTTTGAGAAAAAGGATTTATGGCTCAAAGTTTATTGGTACCCACCCACTCTTCATGATATTCTCCAGTCCTATGTTCAGCTAATTTGGCACAAGCACTCATCTCTCAAAAGGTTTTATGATCTTAAAAGAACCCATGCAATTGATGGTTCGAGACCTGATGAGGTTTTGGATCAACAGTCACCCCTTTTGTCTTTTGTGTCTATAGTCACACGACTTTGTTCTTGAGGATTTTTCTTTGTAATTCTTTTGCTTTCTGTTCCCTAATTTTTGCCTGGACTGACTCTTTTGAGTTTTCAATTTTGAAGTCCAGCGGGATGCCTTAACTTTTGCCTAAGTCACTTACTTTCAAGTTTTTTGACTTAGCAGGCTTTTTCTTTTTCTCCTTTTTTTTTCTTTTTTTTCTTTTCTTTTTCTTTTGAACAAGTCGTGTGACACCGTTTTGCCTGACTTGTTTGAAAGGGCTGTGACTGTTTCACTCCTCGGTTGGTGAGGAGTAACCATTGTGGTTCTACACCTCTTAACCTCTTGATGGTGGAATGGAAGGTAATGGGTCCTCAGATGTACACTCCTTCTGAAAGTTGAACACTTGGTCAAACTAACTGACGCCTACCCTGCCCTTGGGTTAAAATTGAGGGTTCTTCGTTTTCAGAAAGAACTCCTACTACTAGGCTCAAAGGGATTGACGAAGGTTTATCTCCTTATTTCTCCAGTGTTTGTGAATTGGAAACAATGCCTGTACATCCTTAACAAGGTTTTATCCGAAAGCGTACCATTAGAAGTCTGCGTTCTTATTTCGTCATCCTCCCTCCAAGAGTCTAGACATGAAAGGTTGGTATTGCAGTGCATATAAACATGGCATGAGTGCATAAAAGTAAGATACTTCAAGAACAACACATCATTGCATTAAAATCAACATTCAAACACAAACAAGTTTTTTTACATGCAGACAAATGTTTAAACAAACAAAGGAAAGCTACGTATGAAAATGCAGTAAAGAAACTAATGATTGCCATTGCTGAGGAGGCTTGGCTCCGACTGGACTTATTGCTTCTGATGATGCTCTTGCAGCCTCGAGTGCTCACTCTGACAAAGAAGCTTCACCCCAAAGGGGTACCATCTGGCGTGATGACCTTTGAGTCGATCAAGTATTGCACCTTGTGCTGGAACACATTACAGTTATTAAGTGTGTGCCCAAACGTTCTTGAATGGAACTCACAGCTAGTACTCATTTCATAGTCCGGAGGAATAGGGTATGGCACTGGCGTGGCCTTCCTCAGCTGAATCAGAGAGCTTTTGAGCAGACGAGCAAACAACTGACTATAAGGGATAGGAATAGTGTCAAATATCCTCTTGGGCCTTCTCGGTCTGAGTTGCTTCTGCTGCTGATGCTGATTTGGGCGTCCAACCTGCCCCTGTTTTTTCTTTTCCACACTGGACCCAAACAAGGGTTGCTGATGTAGAACTTCTGAAGCACCAGGTTGTGGAAGAGATACATGGCGTGAGGTGGATCCTCTGGAAAAGGAAAGAGTCCCCAATTCTTTTGCAACAGTAAGAGTAACATCACTTTGTTTACCAGTGCTAACTGACGTAAACTTGATTGCCCCTACATCAATGATCTCCTGGACTTTATGCTTGAACCTGGTACAATTCTCAACATGGTGACCAGGTGCCCCAGAGTGGAACTCACATCTGACATTTGCATTAGGTCCCAAAGGAATCTTTGTTGAAAGGGGCCCCCACTAACATGTTCAACTAGTTTGAGCTCAAGCGGATAAGAAAGCAACTGCGCATACGCATTGGAATGGGATCAAACTTCCTCTTAGGCCTCTCTGGCTTAGGATCCTCTTGGAGAGCAGGAAGTGATTGCCGAGGAGAAATTTCTGGAACTTCAGTTGGTGGAGGGGATTCCCGAGGCAATCTGTGATCTAGAGTAAACCCCACAGAGATGGGAGGAGTAAGAGCTTCTGCAGCAGAAAGCACATGATTGTTTTCCATTTTTATCACCGTATTCAAAATTTCCATGTCCAAGCCCATCTGGATTTTCATCTGGTTGACCTCTTCCTTCAGCACTTTCTGGTCTTGAAACAAAGCTTGCATCTTCCCCATAAACTACCCCATCTGAATCTTCGTTTCGGTCATTTCTGCACGGAGTTGTTCCATGGCTATCCTCTGATTATCACAGGCCGAGTAGTGGTGGCAGGTCAAGCTGGCTGTCCTGAAGATCGTACCAAGTCAGAATGAGAAATCCGCTCCGGAACACCTGTTATGCGTATGAGTATGAGAATGCAATGCAAAATGCCATGTTCGAATATTTCCAAGGAATCATTATGCTTTGATTCAAATTTGTTTTACAAACCATAAGAAATGGATGGAAATGCTCAGCAGCAAGTCTCAAAGTTAATGTCCCTTGGAAGTATAAGGACATGTATGCGAAGATGATGATGCAGATGCAACAGACATGGGATCAAGGTGCCACAATGCTCAATACTGCTGTGCTGCTGAATAGATAAGTTCACAGGTTTGCTCTGAAGAGAATATCGGAATACAAAAATATTCGAATAACCAGAATACCAGAATAACCAGCATATCGGCATAATCAGAATACCAGAATGCCAAGGTGCCAGAATAATCAGAATACCGGAATACCAGAATATCGGCATAATCAGAGTACCGACCTAATCAGAATGCCGGGATGGTCAGAATGTCAGAATACCATAATACCAGGCTGATGAGTCCACACTGATAGGAAAACCAGAATACCAGGTAGGTTGAAGGTCAAGGTTACCTGCAGACCTGTAAACAATCCCCCCAATCTCACAGGTGGGTACTAGGATGTTCAGTATCCCGGGCTCTCAGGTCGAGAAATGATGATACGTTCACCATTTCTGGTTTGGCATCATCATCAATCGAGGAGGCCTCAACTGATTCTCCAAAACGGAAGATCCTCAGCTTCAGAGGTTTGAGAAGCAATAGCACATTCAGCCCGAAGGATACAATGCTATCGCCAATCAAAGAGGTCGTCTACTGATTCACTTCAAAAGGGAAGTCCTATAGCAAGTTCCCAGCATTGGGTCCTCGGATCGAGAATGTGCAATGGGTTTGCCACAGAACGTGGTCTGCCACTGTCACATCCCGGGAGGAGTGCCGCAACTGAGTCCTCGGGAATGGTCATCAGAGTCGACAATTCCTCAAGAGAATAACTACTGGCCTGTATCAACATACAGTAGCAGAAAGCTCCTGATAGAACCTCGTCTGATTGTGAGGATCGTGAACACCCGCACGTGGCCACCACCACAGGAGCGTCACGCCTGCCCACGCTAAAACCTAGGTGTATGCTCGAGCCTGGGTAGTGGGCTCATCTCTCAGAACATCCCAACCCTCCAAACAGAAAACCAGCCAGCACAGCACAGTAATATCCAGTATGACAGTAATAAAATGCAATGTAATGCAATAAAAGCTGTAAAGACAGTAAAACAAAAAATGCAGTAAACAGCAATACAGTAATATACAACAAAACAAAGCACCACAAAAACACCCAATGAAAAGAAACAGACAAGCGCTAGGATTGACTCGCTAAAGGGGATGGACCAGCAAGAGGTCAACCTGTCCCCAGCAGAGTCGCCAGCTGTCGCTCCCGAAAGATTCGCATCCAACGGTACAAACACGAGAGTGGCGCGGAAAAATAGAGTCGCCAGCAATGTGTATTTATCCCAAGAGAGGGAAATGAAACACTGCATAAACCTGAGGGAAAGAAGGAAAGAGCATGGTCTTGCGACCAAGAGAACTGGGTTCGGGAGTCGGTTACGCGTGAGGAAGGTATTAGCACCCCCACGCGTCCATCGTACCCGATGGGATCCACGCTTGCTTGTCTCGATCAAAGGGTGCCGTCAACTGGAACTTCGCTGCTGCTGGAAAGGAAAAGGGACTGCTAGCTGGAGAACCAGAAAAGGAAGGGAGAGAGAAAGAGAAACAAATGTAGGGAAAATAAAAGAAGTGCTCGCATGGGCCCTACCCCACTGCCTAAGTATCTCATCGGGAGCATGAGAATCAGAGCGACGTAGTTCCCCTCACTAGGGGTGGATTGTGTTTTTTTAGGGAACAACTTACGTTCTAGCTCAGGTGTTGCAGCTCGCTGAATCGAGACTTAGGCGTTACCGTCTTGCGAGAGAACGAGTAGGAGCACGTTCGTACGTTGAGAGTAAGTGAGATGAGAAGAGAATTCCCGAAGGAAAGACGTTATTGTTTGTTTGGAGTTTTTTAAACAAGAAGTGTCTTTTACAGTTGTTTGTAACTTGCATTGAACCAAAGTCTTAAATACAGGAACGAATACTTTCGCGCATCGTCCCCAACAGGACGTACACTAGGTATCCTAGAAGAATGAGAGGAAGCCCCTCGTTCCCCACTTCCCACATAGAAGGCTCAAGTGCAATACACGTTGACCTTTATTACGTGTCTTGAAGAAGTTTTGAGATGAGAAGAGAAGACGACACAAAGGAAACTCTAAGGGGAGACTAAGAGTCCTAAAGTTATCATGCATGGATGTCTTATGGTTAGTGAGGCTTAGGAGGAAAGACTACCTAAAACCTAATGCTAATCCTACTCCAAGCTTAATCAAAAATTAAGTTGGACTAGGTAGCTCTAGAGGGAAGGAATCCAAGAGTTAAGCAAGTCTTGAGATCCATGGGAGGAAGAGAGTGAAAAAGAGGAAATATGAGATGAGAAACCAAAGAGGGCAGCAAGTACATCATGCATATCACATCCAACTCATATCATTAATCATGCTTCAAAAGATCACACAAGGAAAACCCACATAAGCAAGTAAGAACAAACAAGAAATGATGCATGCAAACTTGCATAAGAAGCACAATTAAACATCACAATTCCGTCACAAATAAAATTAAGACTTAAACAAGTCTCAAGAAAAGAAGGAGAAAGAAAACTCAAGTATGTACACGTGTTCAATCATCAACATGTTGACACAATAGAGGTACAAAGCACTTAAGTACTAAACATGATGCGCAAACAAAGCCTACTTCGAGGTAGGGCTTCAGATGTACTCAATATGCTTCTAACATGGATACAATCCTAGAATGAGGCATGAAAAATAAAATTGAGATTCTAGGGGTACCTAACGGAGAAGGTCCGTTGCCTCTTCAAAGCTCACAACAAGCTCAAGCCTCTAAGCTATTAGGTACTTCCATCAAGTAATCAAGTCCAGTAGTCAAGCATAAAAACAGCCTCAACAACAGCGCTTCAGCACAGCACAGCAGTGTATTCCAACAATCACCAAGAACAGCATTTAACAACTTCTTTTTCCAGGACAGAACAAATGTAATATCCAGCATAACAGAATAACAGCATTTAACAGCTTCTTTTTCCAGGACAGAACAGATGTAATATCCAGCATGACAGAATATCAGCATTTAACAGCATGCATGTACAGAACAGCGGTGTATACATCAGCAACATTTCCTACATTCAATTAACTTATGCACAAGGAGAAATTAGTAACATCAACCAATGAGAAATCGTAGGCAATTTCAAGCATCAACAAGATCAAGCAAGCTAAGATCAAAAGTGCTAACAAGAGAACCAAAAAGTTAGCAAGAACTTAATAAAAGAAAGTCAATTAAAATTCTACTCAAAATCTACTAAGAAAATATTGACATTTGAACAAAAACTACTCAAGAAATTAATATCATTGGAAATTAATCAAGAATTAACATAAAAAGCTTAGTCCAAAATAATTAATCCAAAGTCTAATCACTAATCAAAACCAAATTATTTAAACTCAAATTAAAATGAGATCAGAACTATCATCAAGATTAAAAATCTAACAAAGTAATTAATCAAAACCAAAATCCAGTTAATACCAAAGTTTAATCAACATTTAGTAAAAACCTGACAACATACATCCTCAAATTGAATTAGACAAGGGTGCAAAAGATTATAGAAGGGTATAAAACAACGTGGGCAAAGGCCCATCTGCTCAAACGAAATAGCATTAAAATAAAGGGTGGTGCGGACCACAAGTGTTATAAGCCCAACATCACAACATGACAAAACACCAGCCACCATTTCCCATCACTTCTCAGACCAGTGAACAAAAATGCTTCAACCCAAACACCATCATCGCAGTGTAAGGAAACAACAGCATCACGGCAAACGGGTTGGAATCAAATCGAAAGAAGATAACTGAAGAAAGATGCCTCTAGATTCACAACTCTTTTGGACGATTTTCCATCCGTCAAAGGGAAGTAAGGTCGCGAATCCTTGAAGCGGCAACAACAACTCGTTTAAGTTCAGAAATTCCTCTCCCTTTCAAAATATCAACACCCTGTTCCCAAAAATCACAAACATCAGAATCTCTATCTCACAACCTCAGTGCAAATAGCGAGAAATGATCACGGCGTCGCATCGTTCCACGCTTTCTCGTCCGATTTCGCTCTCCATATCGCGAATCATTCTTGATCTCGCTTTCCTCAATTGATCTCTCTTCTCCTTCAAGTTCCTTGCTCACGATCTCGTGGCCTTCATCCAAATCAGGTTTGTTTTCTGGATTTCACCTCAGTCCTTCTCCTTCATCATCTTCTGATTTCTGAGCCTGGATTCAAATCTAAAAGGGTTTGTGGTTAAGGGTTGAAGTTGCTGAAGGTTGATTTGAAGCAAGGGAAGGGATTCGATTTGAGAATGGTTGAAGGTTTGAAGAAGTTTGGAAAATGAAAGTTTCTGAGATTTTTGTTAGCTTTGAAGGAGATCTAGGTTGTGAGATTTGGTTTGCTGCGGATTTTGAGGTTTTGTGTTGATTTGGAATTGTTGAATGGTGAAAACAGATGGAAGGAGGTGCGGTTCGAATGGAGATTGAAAAGATTTTTTGTGTTATGTGATGAGAACCGAAAAGGGGTTTTAGGGAGAGTGAGTGATGGATAGGTTTGAGAGTGATTCTGTGTTAAGCTGAAGAATGAAGGAGGATTGTGGTTTTGTTGCGTGACATGAATTGTGAAGGCTGGGAGTGGTGTGCGTGATGCGCGAATGAGGTTCACGCGTGACAGCTTTTTCTTTGTGAAATTTGCAGCAGGTCACGGTAAGTAACGGTTTTGCATGAGGCCTTTGTTTTGTACGAGTTTCTTGTGTGGTAACCTTTGCAGAATCTTCAGGTTTATGTGGGGGTAGGATAGAGTTTGTGCGTGTTGGTGTGTGGGAGGAGAAAATCGTGGAGTGTGAAAAAGTTTTGGTGCGAAGTTCGTTTTTTTTTAAATGGTTGTGAAATGTTTGCACGTGCCTTCTGTTGAAAACTTTTTACTGCTATTACCTTTTTCATTTACTATGTATTGTATGGCTTGTTTTGCAAAAGTGTGTAACAGTTTGGTGATGTGGTTTGCGTGATCCATGTGAGAAAGATTTCATCACTTGTTTTGGCTGAGAACTCATGGTTTGTGTGTGTAAGATTGGTGTCTTCATGGCTGAAAAAATGGCGTGAATGGCTAGGCTTAAAACATGGCTTTGTAAATGAATGGATTTTTTTGTGGTTTATTTACTTGGATATTTGGTAGGTATGGATAATTGGTTATGTGAAATGGAATATGGGTTAAAATTGGATAAAAATGGATAAAATGAATTTGGACATGGTTTATGAGTTGGATAACTAAAAAAAAATGAAAATGGTTATTAAAAAAAAGTGGATAAATTGGTTTAGAAAAATGGATAAAAACAATGAATTTGACTTGAATGGATATGGACTTAATTGGTGAATTTTAGTTAGAAATGAATTATGGAAAAAAGAAGATAATAGATAAATGGTTAATGAAAATTGAAATGAATAGAAATGGTTTATAAAAGGAATGGACTTTTTTAGAATTGGATTTGAAATGGGTTATTAGTGGATAATAAGAATGGAAATTGATATGGATAAAAAGATAAGTGGATAAATGAAAAATGGATTAATTGAAAATACGGATGATGGTTTAGAAAAATGAAGATAGTCAAAAGAAAAGGATAGGTGGATTAAAAATAACTAGTTTGGATATGGATTATGGATAGAAAATGGCTAACCAAATGAATTCAAACCAATCACCAACTTTCCACAAGCCTCTGACAAAATGGTCACAGCTACCACTGAACAATCTGGCCACTCACATGATCCACGGAAGAATCTCAACTGATGAACAATCTACAAGCTCAACTTTGAACAAGAACTCTAATTCTCTTTGAGACATACACCCTGATTCACACAAATGAAATCCTGGCCCGATGCTTTTGATGCCTTCTCTGAATAAGAAAACCACTACACCTCTGAATACCAATAACAAGAAAACCCCTCGATCCCATGTCTTAAGAACCAATGCAAAAATGAATAATTATGAACTATGACCTAATGATGATGCAAATGAGAAAGAAACATAAGCCAGTTAGAGGTTGGAAAAAAAGAGGGCAAATTTTGGGGTGCTACAAAGGGTGCAAAGCAGAGATGATGGAGTTCTTAAGCTTCAATGATGATCTTGGTTGTATTAATGTTCCTTGTGTGGGGGCCTTTCACATGGTTTAATAAGGCAGGTACGACTATGAGCAGATTGGATCATTTTTTGTTGTCTGAGATTTAATCATTAAGTGGAATATTGTGAGTCAGAAGGTGGGAAAAAGGGAGTTGTCTGACCATTGCCATATTTGGTTGAATGCTTGCGAATCCGACTAGGGACCTAAGCCGTTTAAGTTCAATAACGGATGGTTAAAGCACCCTGATTTCAAGGCGTTCTTGGATTCTGAATGGAAATCTTTTGAGGTAGTAGGAAGGGGAGACTTTGTTCTTAAAGAGAAGCTGAGACTTTTGAAGTCGAGTTTGAAAAGGTGGAATTTGGAAGTCTTTGGTTGGATAGACCTGAAGATAGAGGAGGGTGTGGATGATCTTAATGAGTTAGATGTTATGGTAGGTGATAAAGTTGCTAAGCCAGGGGTTGATCTGGCTAAGGGTAGAGTGAAAGCTTCATCGAAGATTTGGAAGCACATATGCCTTAAGGAGAACCTGCTGAGACAGAAATCTAGAATGTTGTGGTTGGAGGAGGGGGATAGAAACTCGGGTTATTTCCATAGGGCGATGGAATCTAGGTTTAGAAGGAACAACTTACCCTTTATGAATACGGCAGACTGTAGGAAGGAAGGGGTGAAAGAGATTAAAAGTGAGGTCAGGAATTTCTTTTGTTCCAATTTTTAGGAAGGTTTCGGGGTTAGACTAGTTATGGATGGATCTGTTTTTTTTAATCTTTCTTTTCAGGATAGTAACTCCTTGGGAAAAGCCTTCACTGAAGCTGAAAACAAGGCAGCGGTTTGGAGCTGCGGAGGTGATAAAAGCTCGGGTCTGGACGGTTTCAGCTTTTGTTTCTTTCATGATTGCTGGGAGAAGATCAAGGAGGATATCTCGGTCTTTGTAATGGAGCTTTACCATAATCCTACTCTTTCTAAGGCAGTCACTGCCTCTTTTATCACTCTTGTGCCTAAGGTAATCTTTCCCCAATCTCTGAGTTCTTACAAGCTCATTTTCTTAGTTAGTTGCTTCCAAAAGATTTTGTCCAAGATCATGGCAGGTCACATTAAGAAGTGTATTAGTTCAATCATTTCGGCAGAGCAAACGACATTCATCTCTGGTAGGAGCATGTTTGATGGAGTCCTTGTGGTTACCGAGGTTCTAGATCTAGCTAAGAGATCAAAGAATGAATGTATGGTTATGAAGATTGATTATGAAAGGGCGCACGATTGTGTCAATTGGGACTTTCTGAGATTCCTATTTTTGAATATGAATTTTGGTGCTAGATGGTGCAAATGGATGGAATTGTTAGTTTTAAATGGATCTACGTCTATCTTGGTAATCAGTAATGCCACAAAGGATTTCTTGGTGGGTAAAGGCTTGCGTCAAGGAGACCCACTTTTCTATTTTTATTGGTCATGGAAGGCCTGACTAAGTTGATGAAGATAGTGGTTAAGTCAGATAAGTTCAGAGGATTTAAGATTAATGATTCTCTCTCCTTTAGTATTACGCAATTTGCGGACGATACTCTCATCATTGGTGACGGCAGCTTGGACAACTTGTGGTGCATCAAAGCGCTACTTATAGGATTCAAATAGTTGTTGGGTCTTAAGGTTAATTTCTTCAAAAGTAGTATTAGTGGGATTAATTTGAAATTTAATTTTTTAGAGGCAGCTTCCTCATTCCTGCACTGGAGCATCAATTCTGTCCCATTCAAATTTCTAGGAGTTTTTGTAGGGGGAAGTCCTAGGAAAAAGATGATGTGGGTTCATGTGTTACAAAATTTGAGGAAGGGGTTGGCGGCTTGGAGAGGAAGGAATCTGTCTTATGGAGGTAAAGTGGCCCTCATCAACTCCATTTTGAACGCTCTCCCAGTTTTTTTCCCTTTCATTCTACAAGGCTCCGATTTCAGTTCTTAAGGAGATTGTTAGGTTCCAGAGTAATTTTCTATGGGGAGGAGGAGAATCTATTAAGAGAATTCACTGGGTCAGTGGGAGATTCGTTTGTCAACCTAAAGAGAAAAGCGGGTTGAGAATCAAGGACATTGCGGTTTTCAATAAATCCTTGATGCTCAAATGGAGATGGAGGTTTATTAACGACAAGATGGGGCTGTGGAGAGAGCTCTTGGAGTTTAGATACTCTACTTCAAACTTAACACGGGAGGCGTTCCGGATGGGTTAGCTTAGTGGCAGGAGAGCGGGGTCAATTTGGTGGCATGATATTTTGGGGTTGTGTTTCAACAACCTTGAGTCTTTGGATCCCTTTGTTTCTAACATTGTTTACAGGCTGGATAATGGAGAGGATATTCCGTTTTGGAACTCAGTGTGACTTAATGGGTTGCTTTTGAAGGAGGCCTTCCCAACTTTTTACGCGTTTTCTAGCGATCAGAACTTGAGTGTAGCTGAAGCTAGATGTAGGACAGGCGACAATTGGTTATGTAATGTGGCCAGACAGTTCGTACCTGGTGGAGTGGAGGAGTCGACGGAGAGTGAGTCTTTGCATTTCTTACTGCAGAACATTGCACCTGTCAGTAACAGTAAAGACAGATTCTGTTGGGTGGCTTCTGATTCCACCCTTTTTTCTGTTAGTTCTGCTTATCAAATCTTCATGCAGCAAAAAACCTTTGGTTCGGTTGATGTCAATCTCGAGAAGGCTGCCTCCTCTTTGTAGAACGTCAATTTACCCTCAAAGATCCACTTTCTTGTTTGGAGAATTTTTTTTAATCGCTTAGCCATGAAAGATTAATTGCTGAAACGAGGTCTGGCTTCGGTTATTTCGGATAATTTGTCTTATGAAGTAGCTGTGATGAGAATTCCAATCACTTATTCTTGTCTTGTGTCATAGTGGCGAAATTATGGAGGGGGATTGGTGTTTGGGTGGGGTTTAATGTTAACCTGAATTCTGGTATCATTATCTCTTTTTTAGACTTCTATTAGTCGTTTAAGAAGTTGGGAGGAAGCTTAGCAGGCATGGCTATATGGTCAGCAGTGTTTGGTTGATTTGGGATGCTAGGAATAATGTTATTTTTAGAAATTCTAGATTCTCAGTGGAAGACTTTCTATGCTCAATCAAATGGCTTTCTTGGAGTTGGATTGGTCTAGTATCTAGAGTCAATTGTGGAACTTTCTTTGACTAATCTAAGTGTCCAGTTAATTGCTTGAGGTTGTTGTAGTTTGTTTTTAGCCGTTGTAAGGGTTGGGTACCCCTGTACTCTTTTCATCTAATCCATTCCCTTAAAGAAAACAAAGCTTAACGCAATGAATGATCAATGAAATAGATATTGTTAGATTTTTATTCAGTGGAGAGAAAACGAAGAAATGACAAATAAAATTAGCAAAGAATCGAAAGAAATACAGAAAAAGAGAAAATCTCTTTATAAACCATAATCATTAGTATTATTTATTATTTTTCATTGCTATAAAAACCACTCTTGATTCATTTTAGAGAAAACTTTTGAGAAAAACCTCTAAAAGAATTTACCTATCTTTTCTATAGGTAAGATTGTAATAATTATTTTATTTTTTATTTTCATTAATTTAAACATAAGATATTTTTATTGTTTCATTATTATTATTCATAGTGTATGAAAGAAGAATATTAGGATAATTAATTATCTGTTGGTTTTGTATTAAGTGTATTTTACTTGATATGTTTTTTAACAAGTGGTATTATAACGTCAACTCACCATACATTTTAACTTCTATTATTCATAATGGACGAGTTAACTTTGACAACATCAACAACAATGATCAAGTTAACCTTTTTGATCGTGAAGGCTTGATCAGATCCTGAGGTGGGCCATCAAAAATGTCTGTGATGCTGGGCATGAAATGAGGAGGAGGGGGTGTACCTGCAAGGTACTCCGACGCTCAAGTAAGAAAGGGTCAGAGAAAAAGGAGCAAGTACAAAGAGTGAGTTTTTAGGGTGATTATTGGATACCTGACCCTCTCAAGTGAGAGAGTTTATATAATGCCCCCAGCGCGTGGCCAACGGTCCTATTTTCGGGGCGAAATAAATGTTTTCCCAAAGAATAGGTAACTGCCCGAAACTAGCCGTTATGACGGGCAGGGTGCCCAAAACTAGCCGTTATGTCGGGCATAAGCATAGTTTCGGGCACATGTCCTTGGCTGTTCGTGGAAAGAGGGAGCCGTGCGGAACATGCATCGGTTCCGGGGAGGAGCAATGCAGTCCTTGCCCGACTGAAGGGGCAGAAAGGTAACTTATGCCTCTCTGTGAATTGGACTTGGGCAATTGGGCCGTTCTGGGAGCAGAAGTGGATTGGACCATGTCTAGCCATTAGTCTAGTCCAGAACAGGAGCCCCCCAAGTAGTTGCTCCCAAGCATGGGAGTGATGATTTAAGGACAGTCCGTGGTTCCGGGGAACTAGCGTGGAGTCGTCGTTTGGTGAAGGAGGAAGTTGTCTCGTGGGGCCCGTGACCCTTGGTGTTCGTGAGATCCATGTTCATGTTTTGGTTTCCTGTCGTACGGGGAGACCAACGGTTAGGAAGAACTGAAACGTTAGGGTGCCACGTGTGCCTCGAGCCTTATGCCGCAGTTACTAGGCAATGATGGCTAGCCGATAGCCATTATGACCTACGAGGGCGTGTTAATTCTTGGATTGACTGGAATTTTGGTAAAACAAAGTATATTCAATGTTGATGTGAAGGTACTGATGTTGCAACATTGAGGTCTTAACACTGGGCTGTGTTAAGTTTGTATTTGCTGAAGCTGGATGTCTGATGTCACATAGGCGATGTTGTGACATTAGATCTGTAGAATTAACAACATTAGGTTGTGATGTTGTTAGGGTTGCGTGTTAGCTGGAATTGTGGAGAGCAAGCTGTCTCATTGGATGCGAATATCTTGGGATAGATATTTTCTGCTGCATAGGAGATCTGGTGCAGATTTGTAGGAGATTTAAAAGGTTGAAGATTTAAAAAGATTTTAGGAGAAAATGTGTTTTGAATATTCAGTTTTAAATAACAAATCTGGGAGATATTGTAGCAGGTCCAAGACCAATTCAAGGAGCTATATAAAGCGCACAAGACCAAAGGAAAAAGGGACAGAAAACATTCAGAAGATCAGGAGCTGGAGGCTTAGTGTCTAGAGTTTGTTTAGAGTGCTTGTATTTACATTATTCTAGGGTTTGAATAGGTGTTGTGTTTCTGTCCTCTCTAGAAGCTGTGAAGCAATAGAGAGTGGTTGCTTGATCGAAGCTAGGAAGTAAGATCAAGGGTACTCAAAGTGGTTTCTTTGAGAGTTTGTAAGGGATTGAGTGGTGTTCTCATACCTAGGTGGTTTCTTAGGTAGGAAGTCATTAGTAGAGTATAAGTTTAGGAGATTGTCAACGGGTTGTTGAGTCTGTAAATTATATTTACAAGTAGTGAATTCCATCCCTGGCTTGGTAGCCCCCAGAGTAGGTTGGTTGTAACCGAACTGGGTCAACAATTCCCTGTGTTGCTTTGTTACTGTTATTGCTGTCCATTGTGCAGAGTGTGTTGTTGTGACATCACACCTTAACATCACACGTCTGATACCAGAATTTCAATTGGTATCAGAGCAGGCATCCTGTCTGTCTCTGGGTGAGATCTAGGGAAGTTACTTTCTGGTGTAAAGATGGACAAAGAAGTTGGAGGATTCGTCAACAGACCCCCTATTTTGGATGGATCCAATTATGACTATTGGAAGCCAAGGATGGCCACTTTCTTAAAATCCTTGGACAGCAGAGCTTGGAAGGCTGTTATTAAAGAATGGAAAGCACCTGTTGTGTGTGAGAAAGATGATGCTGGCAAAGATAAAGAAGGCACCTCAAAACCAAAGCCTGAAGAAGAATGGACCAAGGAAGAAGATGAGATTGCCCTTGGAAATTCCAAAGCTCAAAATGCAATCTTCAATGGAGTGGATAAGAATATCTTCAGGTTAATCAATACCTGTGAAGTTGCTAAGGAAGCATAGGATATTTTGCAGGCTACACATGAAGGAACATCTAGAGTTAAGATGTCAAGACTTCAGCTTTTAACATCAAAATTTGAAGGCCTGAAAATGAAGGAAGATGAGACTATTCATGACTTCCACATGAGTGTTCTTGAGCTGGCCAATGCTTCTAGTGCTCTTGGAGAGAAAATGTCTGAAGAAAAGCTTGTAAGGAAGATTCTTAGGTCCCTTCCTAAAAGGTACAAGATGAAAGTGACTGCTATTGAAGAAGCTCAAGACATCAGCAAGATGAGAGTAGATGAGCTAATTGGATCTCTTCAAACTTTTGAGCTTGGTTTGAATGAAGAAGAACCAGAAAAGAGGCCCAAGGGTATTGCTTTGGTTTCCACTCCTGCAGAAGATAAAGAAGTCAAAGATTCTCAGGAAGATTTGTCTCAAGCCATTGCAATGTTGGGAAGGCAGTTCAACAAAGTGCTAAAAAGATGGAACAATAACTACAAGCCTAGTGTCAAGAACAGTTCTTCTGACATCAGTAAGCCAAAAGAGAAGGATGAAGAGAAGACTGTCCAGGATAGAGGTGTTCAGTGCTTTGAATGTGAAGGGTATGGACATGTCAAGAAAGAATGTCCCACATTCTTGAAGAAGTAGAAAAAGGGCATGTCAGTTTCCTGGTCTGAATCTGATAGTGAAAGTGAAGGTGAGTCAGCAAGGCATGCTAGAGCCTTAACAGGAACTGTTGTGTCTGATGGTGATAGTGATAAAGAAATAACTTATGAGGAGCTAGCTTCTACTTATCGAGAGCTATGTTTGAAAAGTGTTGAGATTTGTCAAGAAAATAAGTGTCACAAGCAACAGATTGCTCAACTTGAAAATGAAAAAGCTGATCGGGAAAACGAAGTTGTTCTAGTTAAGTCTCAACTGGATCAGATGACAAAATTTGTTTGGATGATGAACAGTGGTACTGCTAATCTTGATAAGATTCTTCAGTCAGAGAAAGCTGCTGGTGATAAATCTGGCATAGGATATGTGGCCAGCACTTCAGGAACAAAAAGGGAGATGTCTCAACCTTTGTCTCAACATCAACCTAAGAGACAGGGTCCTACCCCAAAGGAGGCTGTTCAGCCCCAGAATGTTGAGAAAAAGACTGGTCCTAATCAGAAGAGAAAGCAGCCACAAGGAGCTAGTCAGTATATGCCTCCCCAATATCACAAGAGCATGCAAGCTGCAAGGCTCAAACAGGACATGTCACATCAGGTGTCTCAACATCAGGACAACTGGTATGGTTATGGATATGGATACAACAATGTTGTGCCTTATTACTATGGAAGAAGGAAGCCTCATCACCATAGAAGACAGCCTAAGAGACAACATCATCAGTTCAGGAGAAGACAATTCAACTATGGAATAAGGAGACAACATTATGGGTGGCAGCCACAGCATTATCAAAGTGGAAGAAGATTTAATCACTTTAGAAGCGACATAGTTAGATGCTTCTATTGTGGCAGGATTGGACATATGCAGTCATCGTGCTTTAAGCTTCACGGTTATCCTAATTCTGTTCCTCAACCCAAACAGAAAGAGTTAAGGCCTAAAGTGATGAAGCAATGGATACCTAAAGTTACCAACTTGATAGCTCACACGTCCTTAAGGGTTTCTACCAAAGAGGATTGGTATTTTGACAGTGGGTGTTCAAGACACATGACTGGAGTAAAGAATCTTCTTATTGATGTGAAACCTCAGACTTCTGGCTATGTTACAGTCGGTGATGGGATCAAAGGAGAGATAAAGGGGATTGGTAAACTAAACTGTGCTAATGCTCCCAGCCTGGAGAATGTTCTTCTTGTTAAAGGACTAACATCGAATTTGATTAGTATTAGTCAACTTTGTGATCAAGGATTCAAAGTAGACTTCACAAAGTCCGAATGTATAGTCAAAGATGACAAAGGAGAAGTCATTATGAAAGGAGCCAGGTCTAAGGACAATTGTTATCTTTGGGTGCCGGAAAACTCAAATTCCTCCACGTGTGTGCTTACTAAAGAAGATGATGTCAAAATCTGGCATCAGAAGTTGGGACATCTTCACCTAAAGGGAATGAAGAGAATTATCTCCTCAGAAGCAGTCAGAGGGATTCCCAAACTTAGTATTGAGGAAGGAAAGGTGTGTGGAGACTGTCAAAAAGGAAAGCAGACAAAGATGTATCATCCGAAGCTTCAACATGACACCACCTCCAAGGTATTGGAACTCCTTCATATGGATTTGATGGGACCTATGCAGGTTGAAAGTCTGGGTGGAAAGAAATACGCTTATGTTGTTGTGGATGACTATTCAAGATACACCTGGGTGAATTTCATCAAAGACAAATCTGAGGTGTTTGATGTCTTTAAAGAACTCTGTCAAAAACTCCAAAGAGAAAAGGAGAGTAAGGTCATCAGAATAAGAAGTGATCATGGAAGAGAGTTTGAGAATAGCAAGTTTGAAGAATTTTACTCGGCTGAAGGTATACGTCATGAGTTTTCATCACCTATCACCCCTCAGCAAAATGGAGTTGTTGAGAGGAAGAACAGAACTATACAAGAGTCGGCTAGAGCAATGATTCATGCCAAGAAACTACCTTATCACTTCTGGGCTGAAGCCATGAACACTGCCTGTTACATTCACAACAGAGTTACCCTAAGAAGAGGCACTTCATCCACTCTATATAAACTATGGAAGGGAAGAAAACCTACTGTTAAGTACTTCCATGTTTTTGGTAGTAGATGTTACATCCTGGCAGATAGAGAGCAAAGAAGGAAACTGGATGCCAAAAGTGATGAAGGAATATTTTTGGGGTACTCCATCAATAGCAGCGCATATAGAGTCTTCAACTCCAGGACCAAAGTAATGATGGAGTCAATCAATGTTGTGATTGATGATGAAGATAAGCAGAAAGTTGAGGATGTCATAGAAGATGTTGGAACATCAGCTGAAGAAGTTTCTATAGAAGTTGAAGAAAGAAATTCATCTCCTGGTGCTGCTGATACTGAGCCTGAGCAATCTCAGAAAGATCCTTCTATCAGAATTCAGAAGGATCATCCAAAGGAGCTAATTATAGGTGATCCAAATTCTGGAGTAAGGACTAGGTCAAGAGAAATCATAGCTAGCTCTTGCTTTGTATCCAAAATTGAGCCAAAGAATGTCAAGGAAGCTCTGACAGATGAGTTTTGGATAAATGCTATGCAAGAAGAACTGGAGCAGTTCAGAAGAAATGATGTCTGGGATCTTGTGCCAAGACCAGAAGGGGTGAATGTTTTTGGAACAAAGTGGATCTACAAAAACAAGTCTGACGAGCTTGGAGTGGTTACAAGAAACAAAGCGAGACTTGTTGCACAAGGTTATACTCAAGTTGAGGGAGTTGACTTTGATGAGACTTTTGCTCCAGTGGCTAGACTAGAATCCATCAGACTACTCTTGGGGATGGCTTGTAATCTAAAATTAAAGCTGTTCCAAATGGACGTGAAGAGTGCTTTTCTGAATGGCTATCTGAATGAAGAAGTCTATGTAGATCAACCTAAAGGATTCACTGATCCAAACTTCCCCAATCATGTGTACAAACTGAGGAAAGCGATGTATGGTTTGAAACAAGCTCCAAGGGCCTGATATGAGAGGCTGACAGAATTCTTAGTAGCAAATGGTTATAGAAAATTAGGGATTGACAAAACTTTGTTTGTCAAGGAAGAAGGAGGAAAATTAATGGTAGCCCAAATTTATGAGGATGACATTGTATTTGGGGGAATGACAGAAGCTATGGTGAAACAATTTGTTCAACAAATGCAATCAGAATTTGAAATGAGTTTGGTTGGAGAACTTAGCTACTTTCTTGGATTACAAGTCAGACAAATGGAGGATTCTATCTTTATTTCTCAAAGCAAATATGCTAAGAGCATAGTAAAGAAATTTGGCCTGGATAATGCCAATCACAAAAGGACACCTGCTCCCACCCATTTGAAGTTATCCAAGGATGAGAATGGAGTAAGTGTGGACCACAGCTTGTACAGAAGTATGATTGGAAGTCTACTGTATCTCACAGCAAGCAGACCTGACATTTCCTTTGCTGTTGGAGTGTGTGCCAGATATCAATCTAATCCTAAGGTGAGTCACTTGAATCAAGTGAAGAGGATTCTGAAATATGTGAATGGCACAAGTGACTATGGGATGCTATATAGCCATGATTCTGGGACTGATTTAAGAGGATACTGTGATGCTGAGTGGGATGGAAGTGCAGATGATAGGAAAAGCACTTCAGGAGGTTGTTTCTTTCTAGGGAATAATCTGATTTCCTGGTTCAGTAAGAAACAGAATTGTGTATCTCTCTCAACTGCTGAAGCTGAGTATATAGCAGCAGGAAGTAGTTGTTCTCAGCTAGTCTGGATGAAGCAGATGTTGAGTGAATACAATGTCAAACAAGATGTTATGACACTATACTGTGATAATCTGAGTGCTATTAATATATCTAAAAATCCCATACAGCATAGTAGGACAAAGCACATAGACATAAGGCATCACTTCATAAGGGATCTGGTTGAAGAAAAAATTGTTACCTTGGAGCATGTAGCCACAGATAACCAGCTGGCTGACATATTCACTAAAGCCTTAGATGCAAACCAATTTGAAAAATTAAGAAGCAAATTGGGAATCTGCATTTATGAAGACTAAATGTGCTAGAAAGGGGTTGTGGGCAGTTGGAGTTATTTTTGAAAATGTTTAGTCAACTGCCAGGTGAAGGTTGTCAAATTGTGGCTAAAAAGGGGGAGAAATAGCTAAGAGAGGTGCTGATGCAGTTATTGAGGGGGAGATTAGACCGAGCTAGTGAAGATAGCATAGCATTTGAAGAGTGCAGCCAAGCAGACATCAAGGGGGAGAGAAGTGCTGCAATTATGAGCTACTGAACAGCTGTGATGCTGGTTCATATTTTTGAGGGGAGCACCAATTGGCTGTTGTCAATAATGAAGATGGTGGTGTAGCAGATCAAGTGATGAAGACTATGAAAATTGTCAAACTGCTGCTGATGAAGAGTTCAAAATTATTGATTGAAGTTTTTCCGCTGCTGAAGTCTCTGAAGATGCAGAGTGCAGAGATTGTTTTAGCCAAAATTAGCCAAAGGGGGAGATTGTTAGTTCTTGGATTGGCTGGAATTTTGGTAAAACAAAGTATATTCAATGTTGATGTCAAGGTACTGATGTTGCAACATTGAGGTCTTAACACTGGGCTGTGTTAAGTTTGTATTTGCTGAAGCTGGATGTCTGATGTCACATAGGCGATGTTGTGACATTAGATGTGCAGAATTAACAACATCAGGTTGTGATGTTGTTAGGGTTGCGTGTTAGCTGGAATTGTGGAGAGCAAGCTGTCTCATTGGATGCGAATATCTTGGGATAGATATTTTCTGCTGCATAGGAGATCTGGTGCAGATTTGTAGGAGATTTAAAAGGTTGAAGATTTAAAAAGATTTTAGGAGAAAATCTGTTTTGAATATTCAGTTTTAAATAAAAAATCTGGGAGATATTGTAGCAGGTCCAAGACCAATTTAAGGAGCTATATAGAGCGCACAAGACCAAAGGAAAAAGGGACAGAAAACATTCAGAAGATCAGGAGCTGGAGGCTTAGTGTCTAGAGTTTGTTTAGAGTGCTTGTATTTACATTATTCTAGGGTTTGAATAGGTGTTGTGTTTCTGTCCTCTCTAGAAGCTATGAAGCAATAGAGAGTGGTTGCTTGATCGAAGCTAGGAAGCAAGATCAAGGATACTCAAATTGGTTTCTTTGAGAGTTTGTAAGGGATTGAGTGGTGTTCTCATACCTAGGTGGTTTCTTAGGTAGGAAGTCATTAGTAGAGTATAAGTTTAGGAGATTGTCAATGGGTTGTTGAGTCTGTAAATTATATCTACAAGTAGTGAATTCCATCCCTGGCTTGGTAGCCCCTAGAGTAGGTTGGTTGTAACCGAACTGGGTCAACAATTCCTTGTGTTGCTTTGTTACTGTTATTGCTGTCCATTGTGCAGAGTGTGTTGTTGTGACATCGTACCTTAACATCACACGTCTGATACCAGAATTTCAGGACGTACCATTGCAAGTTCCCCTCAGTATAAAAGGATAGAGACTCGGGCCATTTGGAACTTTCACTTCTCTCTCTTCTTCGTCTTCCTCAGAGCATTTGCCCGCCACCGTCGTTCGCCGCTCCAACCGCCGTCACTAGTTCCGAGCAACCATTTTTCAGCTTTCTAATCAAGTAAGTTCACGGACCTTGTGTTTCTTAGCCTCTTTTATGGTTGTTTGTAGATTGCATGTGGCTAGGTTTAGTGTTAGAAGATGAGTTGCTATTTTTCCCGGTGGCTGTTGGTGGTGGACGGTGGCTAAGCCATCTTCTGCCGCCGACGAGGCTGCTGGAGCCCCTCTGATATCTCGCGAGTAGGGCGGTTTCTAGCGTAGTCGCGATGATGATGGATGTGTAACCATCACAGTTACTCAGATTCTGGTGCTTCGGTGAAGTTTCCGGCGAACGTTCGCAGTTTCCGGCGAAGCTTTGTAGTTTCCGGTGAAGCTTTAAACAAAAACTGGGAAGTGGCTCGAGGAAGTTCCTCGTGCGGGAGTGGTTTGTTCCGAGTATCTCCTCGTGGGAGACTCTTGAGTTTTTTGTTTGATGTTAGGGCTTAGGTCGGGGATGTCGTCCTCAGCCCTTTGCGCGCCCTTTCACTTGACTAGCGGTGGAAGGGTGGATTTGATTCTTCGTCGAATTCACTATTTTCTCTGCTTTTTCGGTGATTAACATGGCGACAAGGCCTGATGAGGAGATCGTAATAGACTCGCCCGAGAAGAGCTCTTCAGAGAGCAGTAGTACGGAGGCCTCAACTGTCCTCAGTAAAGTCGGGGAGGAGGAGGTTGCTGAAGATTCAATGGAGGAGTGGTCGGTGGCTAAGCCTGCCGAGCACGTATCTACCTTTGCGACATATCTGGGGGATGTCTTCACGGTTGTTAGGCCAGAGGGGGAGTGAAAGGTGCACTTCCCCTCCGAGGATGATAGGGTCTGTGACAACTTCAGGTAGCGTTTTACCATGTACGAATATGCGTTCAAAGAGTTGGGGTTGAGACTGCCCTTCACCGATTTTCAGCGGTCAATCTTCGTGCACTTGGACCTGGCTCCCTCGCAGCTGCATCCTAACTCACTGGTGTTTATCAGTGCCTTCGAGTTAACATGCGAGTATTTGAGGATAGGGGCTACTCTCCCTTTATTTTTCACTGTCTTTCATCTTCAGCGGCAGTTGACGCGGAGGAGGTATGGTTGGGTTTCGTTGAAACAGCCTCGCAAGCTGTTCAAGCCCTTTTCAGAATCAATTCGGACATTCAAGGAAAGGTTCTATATTATAGAGCCTGTGTCAGAGAGGGCCCAGGATAACACATATGTCTGGGCGATTTCCCTTGACGAGGAGGGTAATGATATGCGTGATGAAAATAGGAAGCTGATCGAGGATAGAGAATTTAAGTTCCCACTTCACTGGGGTCCCAACCATTTCCTCAAGGAGCCCAATGAATATGTCGTCAGCTGCACATGCTAGACGGGCAGGAATCCATTGGTTATGAGACACTGGTGAAGTATGTTAACTCTTTCCGGCTCGCTGAATGCTGGACGAAGAAGGGGTCCCCGATCTTCGAGGAGGATGGTAGCCAGAGGGTGGATTATCGCTTTATTAACACTATGGCGCTTTTGGAGTGCAAGACTCATGCATATGCCTATAAATTGCTCGGTAGTCTTAGTCATTCGAACTTGCCCGAATTATGTTTTCTTCCTCGTCCAACATGTTTGTTTTGTTTTTGCAGGTGAGATGCCTTCCGCTCATGAAAGAATGGTAAAGAACGCTATCGCGAGGAACAAGCCCGAGGTGGCTGCTCCCAAGACTCGATTCGCCCAGCGTGCTCCTACTCCTCCTCAACCTGCTGCGGGGACCTCCTAGCCTACTCCTCCCCAGGGGTCTCCCTTGCCTCTGGCCTCACAGTCCAAGCGGTTCAGGGCCACTGAAGGGGTAGATCTCACCCGGGCGTCAGAAAATGGGAAGTTCGAACTTCCTCCATGTATTCTTGACAGACGGTTCTTCGAGGGGACGTCGTTGGTCGTGCAGCGGGTAGAGTCTCTCCAGTTGGAGGGCATGGATCACCCGAGCAAGAGGACGCTGGTGGCCCAAGATGCCTCTGCACTGATCAGAGTTTTGGAGATGGCGGCCATTTATACTGAAGGGGATTCTGCAATTGAGTCTGAACTCAAGACTGCTCGGGCTACCATGGCATCTCTTGAAGAGACGACGAGGAAAGCCAAGGAGGAGGCTAAGAGTGCTGATGATGCCCGAAAGAAGGCGGATGAGGAGGTGACTAGGCTAAAGGGAGAGAACTCTACGCTGGCTGCGGAGAAGAAGGCAGCTGAGGAGTTGGTCGAGAAGCTGAGGTTGGCAAGTGCTCCGGGTGAGGATGAGCTTGAGGATGTCCGGGAAGTGAAGACTAGGGCCGAGCTAGTTGCTCGTCTGCTGAAGGCTAAGGATGACAACATTGTTATTGAGGACGAGTCTTTTAAGAATGCCTTGGCCCAACTGCGGGTGGTTAACCCCGGGGTTGAGTTCTCCACCGAGGGTATTCACTACCTGGCTCATGTCGAGGATGGCAGGATAGTTAGTCCGAACTCCCTCCTTGGTGGTGACGAGTATGCCGAAGTTTTGAACGAGGAGATCCAGGGGCCTGAGCCCAACCTCAAGCAGCCTGAGCGGATGGAGGAGTGATGGTGTTTTTTATTCTTGTTGTAATTTGTCCGGCCTGCATGCCGTGTATCTTTGTAACTTATTTTGAATGGGGGCGTGGCCCTCGGTTTATGTAACAAGCACAATTGTGGTCCTTGCGGCCACTTATTACTTTTAATTATGTGTCCGTTTCTTGTGGGCAGTTTGATGATTTGCATGGCTTTATCCATTATAAATTCTGCTAAGTGTTGTACTTTTGCTTGACATGCATGTATGCCCGTAATATGGATTACTTTGATTTGCTTTAAGTTTAAGGGGATTGCTCGTTGTAGATGTGTTCGGTAGTGAGGGGTACTGGTCGAACGACGAGGGAATGTCCGGGCGAGAGAGCGGAGCTCAGGTCGCGTTTGAGGCCTGAGTTCGTGGCGTGAATCTCCCATCGCGAGCTGGGTGTTCTGCCTGTCGTGGTACTTTGACGACGGCGGTGCTCGATTAAGGGACCGCTGTCGAGCAGGGACCTGGTTCGTTCCTGAGCGGGGTTCTGCTTTATTGGTATACGACGCTTGTACCTATTCGCACATCGTGGTTGGTAGGCGATGCTCGTCATTGCGACGGATCAAACTGACAGTTAAGCCCTTAGCTGTAGTATTGCTTTAGCTTTTCGGTGTTCCATGGTCGATCAAGTTCTTCCCCGTTGAGGTGTTCTAGGTAATAGGCCCCATTCTCCATTTTTTCCTGGACACGATAGGGTCCTTCCCAGTTAGCGGCTAGTTTGCCTTCGCGAGAGTCTTTGTGGTTTCTTCTTAGGACAAGGATGCCCACGTCGAACTCTTGTCGTATAACCTTGGCATTGTGCCTGATAGTAATTTTTTGTTTTAACGAGGGTTCGCGGAGGGCTACCCCTAATCGGACTTCCTCGGCAGGGTCGAGTTCCTCCCTTAATGCTTCCTCATTCGTCTCCTCGTCCAGGGGCGATTCAGTTCACCTGGAGGGTATGTTAACTTCAATGGGGATTATGGCTTCAGTCCCGTAGGCCAGGCGAAAGGGTGTTTCCCCAGTTGAAGAGTGTGGAGTTATACGATATGCCCATAAGACGCTGTGCAGCTCCTCCAAGCTTTCTTTGTTTCATCCAACCTTCGCTTGAGGCCTCGAAGGATGACTCGGTTCGCCGCTTTGGCTTTCCCGTTGGTCTGGGGATGTTCGACGGATGCAAAGTATTGCTTCGTGCCCAGCTGGGCAGCCAAGTCCTGAAACTTCCTGTCTGTGAACTGTGTCCCATTGTCCGTGACTATCGCCTGGGGGATGCCAAAACGTGCGAGGATGTTTCGTTTGTAGAAGCGCAGTATGTTAATGGCTGTTATCTTGGCCAGAGCTTCCGCTTCTATCCATTTTGTGAAGTAGTCCACGCCTACTATTAAGTATTTGTTCTGATTTGATCTTGCCAGGAATGGCCCTAGGATGTCCAGGCCCCACCAGGCAAATGGCCACGGGGAGGACATTGCCTTGAGCTCGTTAGGTGGAGCTAGGTGCACATCCCTGTGCCATTGGCATTTATCGCATTTTTTCACATGCTCTTTAGCATTATGCTGCATGGTTGACAAGTAGTACCCTGCTCGGAGGGCCTTTCGGGCAAGGGACCTTCCTCCGAGATGTTGGACATTGATTCCTTTGTGAATTTCGCGCAAGATATGGGCGACCATTTCTTCCTCGACACACTTGAGTAGCGGGATGGAGAATCCTCGCCTGTAGAGTTTGTCCTCGACCAGGACGTATGAGCAGGCTCTTCGCCTGACTACGCTGGCCTCTTTGGGGTCGGACGGGAGTTCGTCCTTAGCGAGGTAGTTGTAAACGGGGGTCATCCAGCAGTTGCTGTCGCCGATCACCTGTACGTCAAGGGTCGGGGAAGTCTTCTCGATACTGGGTCGAGGAAGTACCTCCTGTATGACGGACTTGTTTCCGCCTTTCTTCTTCGTGCTTTCCAGTTTGGGCAAAACGCCTGCCCTGACATTGTGTTCGTGGGGAACATGCGTCATCTCTACTGCTGTGAACTTCGTCATCTTCCTCTTGACCATGGCTAAGTATTCGGACAGACTGTCATTTTTTGGCTTGATATTCTCCTCGAACTTGGAGGGATACTAGTTGTGAATCCGTGCAAATGACGACCTCTTCCGCGCCGAGATCTTCGGCCAGGCGTAAACCGACAAGGAAGGCTTCGTACTCAGCCTAGTTGTTAGAAGTGGGGAAAGACATGGTGAGTGATACTTCAATGATGATTCCCTCGTCACTCCAGTATGATGCCTGCCCTGCTTCCCGCTGAATTGGAGGCCCCGTCCACAAAAATGGTCCATTTGTGTACTCCGCAGGCGGGGGAGTCTGCGAACGTCATTTCCACGACGAAGTCAGCCAAAGCCTGGGCTTTGAGGGCTTTTCTTCTTTCATACTGAATTTCAAATTCGGACAGCTCTAGCGACCATTTGAGCATTCTACCGACCATGTCTAGTCGTCCCAGCAGCTGCTTTACGAGTTAATCGGTACAGACCACGATCGTGTGGGCCATAAAGTAGTGTCTCAGTCTTCTAGCTACGTTGATGAGGGCCAGTGCCACTTTTTCTATCTGCTGGTACCTCAGCTCCGGTGCTTGCAGTGCTTTGTTCGTGAAATATATGGGCTTCTGCCCGTCAGGTGTTTCGCGGATAAGAGCGGCGCTCACTGCCTCAGTTGCTACGGCGAGATACAGGTACAAAGTTTCGCCATTGTCCGGACGAGAGAGGACTGGCGGCTCTGAGAGTGCCCGTTTCAGGTGGACGAGAGAGGACTAGCCGTCTCCCCTGACCCAAAAGTTATGATCAGTTCTACGTATCCCCACGGTTTGGTAACCAACCCATTGAATCCTTGCAAGTCAGAACCCACATAGGGAGTGAGGTGTGATTCTTCCAGCTGGAGCGTTGAAAATAGCTGGGAGTACATAATGTCGACCGAGCTGCCTTGGTCGACGAGAACCCTGCGAACTTCGAAGTTCGCCATCCGAGGTCTGACGAGCAGGGGAATGCTCGAGTTTAGAGATCCCCCAAGGAGCTCTTCCCTGTAGAAGGAGACGGGGATGGAGCCCTTCTGGGCTTGGTCGAGCGTGGTTACCTTGCTGGAGCTTGTGCTGATTAGGTGCTCGAATTTCCTTTTTACGGAGCCTACCGTGACTTTATTGAAACCTCCCCCTGAGATGACCATAGCGGAGGGGAAAGTCTCCCACGGGCTGTGGGCCGCGAAGTAGGCAGGAGTGCTGAGCTCATCTGGGACGTAGAAGTCCTCTGGTCGTGATACGAACATGGCAACCTGGATGTTGGCCTCTTCCGAGGAAGGCACCTCTTCCTCTACCTTCTTGAACTCCTGGGCATCTTGCCGGGGAGCGTCTTTCTTTTTTGTGAACTGCTTCAGGTGGCCATTCCTGATTAGTATTTCGATAGCATCCTTCAAATGGATACAATCTTCGGCGGTGTGGCCGTGACTCTTATGGAAACGACAATACTTTGACTTGTCGGCGTTGGGCTTGGCCGGTATCTGCTTGGGGAAGCGGACCCTTGCCTGTTTGAATTCCGAATTTGCGCATTCAGACAATATCTTCTCCCTGGAGACAGTCAGGGGGTGTATGTCATACCCCAAATTTTGGCCACTAAGATTTCCCATCATTGTGCAAATTATCATCACAATATGGATGTACCATCATACCTCATCAATCTCCTCAAAGATTGTTGAGCCTTCACTACAATCAAATTTAGGGTTTCAAACCCTCTCAGAGCTCTTAGACAAAGGATCAATCAAGGAATGACATGATCTTCAACTTGTCTAGCCTCTCAAACATCCCCAATGGATCAAGAGGACTCCCACAGCGAGAATCAAGCACAAGGTTGCAGCATTCTGAGTGGATTAAGCCTCAAGATAGCCAGTGTCACCAAATTAGGGTTTTGGTCGACCAGGGCCTCCAAATGGAAACTTTCCTCTGGGCATGAGCCAATGCTTAAAAGCATAACCTAAGATTCTCCAAGGGACATCACGAACCCAATCATCAAGTCAATTTAGCCTCAAGGGATGCATACATAAAAAATCAGGAATTAGGGTTTCTTGACCTAATTCACCCATAAGTTGACTTTTGGGACAAAACATAAGCCAAGACCTCAAGAGAGGATTTGAGGGTCTCAAATACATCACATTGATCCATTTGCAATAATGGATTGACCTAAGAAGCTTGATCAACAAGTTTCAAGCTCATCAGAACCACAATTAGGGTTTCACGGGAAAAAGTCAACTGTATCTTTGACTTTTGACCCAGGCATGCTCCCAAACTTTGGGACATGATTCAATACACCCTATAACACCTATGAAATCAATCCATCAAGTTTGATTTAGGTCAAGGACTTGATTTCATAGAGGATCGCACAATTTGGAATTCATCTGATAAAAAGTCAACTGTGCCCAAAAGTCAAAGTTTGACTTTTTTATTTTTTTATCAATTATGGTTCCCTAACCCTAAAATGATGTCAATGTGTGATTGGAATCATCATTCATCAATAAAAATCAAGAAAAGTGGGATAACTTGTAAAATGGGTAACCATAAAAAACTTAGAAATTTTCTAAGTTAAGGAACAAAGTGGCTAGGGTACCAACTTTGGAGGATCATAACTCCTAAACCACAAGGCCATTTTTCCCCATCCAAAGCTGGATTTGTAGCTCTCATGGCACTCTACAAAAGCTTCAAACACAAATCATTCCAATTCCTCATGGATTTTAAGTTATGGAATGATCCAAATCACAAAAAGTGAAAATGTCACTCTTTTCCAACACTTAGTGAAATTTTCACTAAGTCAGAATCTGTCTTACTTTTTTCAAAATGTAGGGGAATTTTTCACTTGGATCTAAAAAGTATAAAAACCAACTATGATCAAATAGTTGTTGTATCATGTGAGGGATTTCCAAAATGGCCAAGAACTCCATCAAATTCCACTTGAGCCATGAGATATGACAATGGCAATATGCCTTGCTGAACACTGTCAAAGCAAGGTAGATTTGTGCATTTTGATCGATTTGCCAAATTTGCACAAATGACAAACACACTTATCCATCTGAACACCTCAGGGGGAGACCAAGGAGGGACAAACACTGATCCATAAGCCTCCCAAGTCTTTGGAACCAAAAGTAGCATGCCAAACCTAGAAATCCCTAAAGAGGGAACAAGACTCCAATTTTGTTTTGGAGCATTTAATGGATGCACCAAGGTGGCATAGACTGAGCCATTTCCAACTGAATTCAGTCAAGACATATCCAAGACCAAGGGAACCAGCAGCCTGGGCCCTAACCTCTAGTCAATGGCTAGAGGAGGCTTGGATTCCCATTGATCAACATTGGCCAAACCTTTGCAGCAGTTGCCATTCACTATTGCTTGCAAGAAAAACTTGCTCCACTATAAATAGAGCTCATTTATGATCAGTTTGAGTACACCAAAGCCATCAAACAAATGCTTTCCTCAAAATCTCCTTCTCACTTCCAAATTTTCCTTCCAAAGCAAGTCACTATCGGGTTTTGAGTTTGAGAGTAATTCCAACCAAACCAATCACACACACACACACACATTTCATAAACATCATATAGAAAATGATCCAAACACTTAAACAACATCTGGGACACTGATTTCACAAAATCACTAGCCAACTGCTCAAGGTTTTAACCAAGTTGCAGTTGGGATACCATCTTCAGTTCCAGCTTGTTTCAAAACATTCCAAGCACTCAGGCACATCACTTGGCACCTAGGGAAGCTATCCACATCATTGGAACCTAGCTGTAACACCTCCAACACAAAACATGATCACCAGCTGCAAGAGGTAAGCATGAGCTCTTCTAACTCTATGATCCATGCATTTTTTGCTGCACAATAATTTGGCCATATGTTCATAATCATGCATAGAGTGTTTTCCCTCAATTAATTGCTTTGTTTGAATTGTGTATGGAATTTCTGAGCCTTCATGCAAATTTTACGGTTCTTGGGGTTTCTCTTTGATTTCTTATTCCATGCCTAAAATAAATGAAATTAAAGACCATAAACATGATCGCGAGGTGAAAACAAGCAAATTGATATGTAGATTGCATGATATAATCAAGTATTCAGTGAGATTGGATAGAAAATGCAAATCTGCAGAAACAGATGGTGGCGCGTGTTCTTGCCATTGTTCTTGGCGCCCTTTTTCAATATTTGAATATTTGAATTTTTGTGATTTTATTTAATTGATTCAAAAATTAATTTCTCTCTGAGTTTTAATGATTTTGAGTTGATTCTTTTTTAATAATTCACAAAAATGTTAAAATATTTTATTTTACTAAAAAATCCCAAAAATATTACTTATTTCATATATTTGATATTTTTGCAAAGAATTAATGTTTTATTTGTTTTTAACATTTGAAATATTTTTTTCTCCCTTGATTTTCCAAACTTAATTGATTTCCAATTATTTTGTGGGTATAAACATGATTTGTCAAACATTAATCCAATACCACAATTTGTTTTTCACACATGTTTAACAAATTTTGATCATTTTAATTGAATTTTTATTCAATTAAAATATATTTTGAAAACAAATTAGGGTTTTGATCAATTCTACCCTCATCAAATCTTTTTCAAACACTTTTGGGCCTCTTGAGAGAGTGTATGACCCATCCCATGTAAATAAAATCTTTTTGGGCCTCAGTGCATTGTATAAGTCCCAATACGTTAAAGAAATCTCGGCGCGATCGTCATTTTTCAAACAAAACCCTTGGGCCTCTCGTTCAGTTGTAAGCCCCATCTTTTCTTTTAAAATCACTTTTAGGCCTCTAATAGAGTGTAAGACCCAACCCCCTTTTAACCAAATTTTTTTTGGGCCTCAATGCATTATATAAGACCCAGTACGGTAAAGAAACCTCAGCGCGATCGCCAGTTCAAAAATCAATTCATTTGGGCCTACCCTCGTGTTATAAGCCCCATTTCTTTTCCTTTAAACACCTTTGGGCCTCTTGAGAGAGTGTAAGACCCATCCCTTTGTACAGAAAACCTTTTTTAGGCCTCAGTCACTTGTATAAGTCCCTGTACAAACAGTGCAATCACTGATAAAACCTTGGGCCTCTCCTTGAGCTGTAAGCCCCAACGATCTTTTCAAAGTACTTTCTACTTTGATTTAGAATATAATATTGTTATCAAAGCTTTCTTTGTTGAACAAACTAACAAAACAACATGGAAGCTCTACAACCGAGTAAGTGTTTACCTGCTTTCTTTATCCGCTTTCATATATATATATATATATATAACTGTATTGTGGGGTTGCTCACTGTAAGTCTTCTTTCATATCCTTTTATATACTTGTCAAATATCAACTGTGTAATACTAGTATAGTTATTTAGAGTTTTCCCCGGAAACTACGTCTAGCACTAGGTAAAGCCCTGTTGGTCACTCTTTAATACAAACAAAACTAGATCCCCATAGGATTACCACATACAGTCTTTCCTCCTCTTGGGGTTAAACAATATGGAGACGTGAAAGGCAGCATTCTCGGTGAACCCTTTCTCAGACTGTCACCCTTAGAAATTGTCAAAGAAACTCTAACTCCCCAGAGATGATCTTTTCTCCGTGATGGCATCTCTTGAGTTTCTTCCAAATTCTAGGACTTTCCTGGCTTGATCTATTCTCGGTGAATGGCATGTCTTGAACTTCTCGGGGTTTGGGGACCCACGGGCTTCTTAAAAGCATCCCCGCCTCCTCTTGTGTGTTGTACAAGGACTCTTCAGCTTCTTAAAAGCTCTCATGCCTTCTCTTGGGCTTAATACAAGGACCCAGAGACCTCTACAGGTTTAGGAATAGAACCTTGTCATCAATTTGCTAGAGCTATCTTTCTGAGTCAAGTGTCAGACCAGTTAATGGGTTGACCTTCATCCCTTTACATACCAGCCTTCTCTTGGGCATCATACAAAGATCATTCACTATCTGAGAATCGATTTCTCAAAACACCAGTAGACTTGGACAGTCTCAATACCCTTTGGATTTTCCATTTCCTTAAAGAACAGGAAATAACCTTGATCCTCTGATTAATCCTGAAGCACAACCTTACCTTTAATATTTATAAGAACTGATTTTCTCTTTTATCCAACATACGAGACCTGTCACTAAACTGAGACAGTCACCAGCACACTTAGCCTCCTCTTGGGCTTTGTACAATGATTCTCCCCAGCGGAGCTAACCTTTTCACACTCTCTTATTGAGTATAAAAGACTCTCTTGTTGAGTCAAACATTTTAGCCTCCATCTCGGGCTTCATACGAGATATATAACACTCTCTTGTCGAGTATAAAAGACTCTCTTGTTGAGTCAAACCACTTTAGCCTCCATCTCGGGCTCGTACGAGATAGAAAATCACTCTCTTGTTGAGTATAAAAGACTCTCTTGTTGAGTCAAACACTTTTAGCCTCCGTCTTGGGCTTCATACAAGGCACATAAAAAAACTCTCTTGTTGAGTATAAAAGACTCTCTTGTTGAGTCAATCACCTGTCAAACAGACTCTCTTGTTGAGTCACTTCCCTTTAGCCTCCGTCTTGGGCTTCGCACAAGACATATAAAAACACCCTCTTGTTGGGTCACTAGCCTCCTCTTAGGCTTTGTATAAAGAAAACCCCGGTTGAGTCAATCAACCTTTTAGCATCAGAGTTATGCCTTGCTCACAGCATACAAACATCAACAACTCCTCTTTAGAGATGACAAATTCTCTCTCATCCAAAACCCTTTAGCTTCACATCTTGGGCTTTGAACAAGATACAAACCACCTTTAGCTTCGTCTTGGGCTTTGAACAAGATACAAACCACCTTTAGCTTCGTCTTGGGCTTTGAACAAGACACCAAAACAACCTCTTTTCCTCCCATAGAATAGGAGGAAGTACGATCGCTCTGATTTCCCTGTTTCATTAAACAGGAATACGTAGGCATAAGATTGAAAAAATCTTGGCGAGCACACTAATAAAAAACCCAAAATCCAGTATCTCCACCAAATCAACCCAAAAGCATCAAATCTAAACACATTACCAAAAACCTCACAAATAATCCAGACATTGTGTTCTTAACAAAATAACCGAAGATTGGGCCCCACATCCACATAGCATCTTGAAATTCTGGTATCAGACGTGTGATGTTAAGGTGTGATGTCACAACACCACACTCTGCATAATGGACAGTAATAACAGTAAAATAACACCAAGAATTGTTGACCCAGTTCGGTTACAACCAACCTACTCTGGGGGCTACCAAGCCAGGGATGGAATTCACTACTTGTAGATATAATTTACAGACTCAACAACCCATTGACAATCTCCTAAACTTATACTCTACTAATGACTTCCTACCTAAGAAACCACTTAGGTATGAGAACACCACTCAATCCCTTACAAACACTCAAAGAACCCACTTTGAGTACCCTTGATCTTACTTCACAGTTTCGATCAAATCACACAACTCTCTTTGCTTCACAGCTTTAGAGAGGACAGAAACTCAACACCTATTCAAACCCTAGAATAGTGTAAATACAAGCACTTTAAACAAACTCTAGACACTAAGCCTCCTGCTCTTGATCTTCTGAATGTTTTCTGTCGCTTTTTCCCTTTGGTCTTGTGCGCTTTATATAGCTCCTGAATTGGGCTTGGACTTGTCACAATATTTGATCAGATTTGTTAATTAAAACTGAATCTTCAAAACAGATTTTATCCCCAAAATATTTTTAAATCTTCAACCTTTTAATTCTCCAACAGACCTGCAATCAAAACTCCCATGTAACAGAAAATATCTATCCCAAGATATTCTCATCCAATGAGTCAACCACTCTCCACAATTCCAGCTAATACGCGTGCCCTAACAACCTGCTGTTGTTATTAATTCTGCAGGTCTGATGTTACAACATCACCTGTGTGACATCAGACATCCAACTTCAGCACTTAACTACTAAACACAGCCCAGTGTTAAGACTTCAATCTTACAACATCAGCACCTTGACATCAACATTGAATATACTTTGTTTTACCAAAATTCCAGCCAATCCAGGAACTAACAATCTCCCCCTTTGGCTAATTTTGGCTAAAACAATCTCTGCACTCTGCAAACAACTTATGCACTCTGTACCTTCAGAGATTTCAGCAGCGGAATAATCTTCAATCTATTTGAAACTCATTAATCAACAGTTTGACAATCTTCAAAGTCTTCATCACTTGATCTGCTGCAGCACCATCTTCATTATTGACAACAGCCAATTGGTGCTCCCCCTCAAAAACATGAACCAGCATCACAACTGTTCAGTAGCTCAAAATGTACAGCACATTACTCCCCCTAGATGTCTGCTTGGCTGCACTCTTCAAATGTCATGATATCTTCAACACTCCCCCTTAATAACTGCATCACCACTTTTCAACTAAACACCTTTTAGCAGCATCAATCTATCTCCCCCTTAATCTCTGCATCACATCAGCAACATATGGCAATAATCCTCTTGACTATCTTGGCTATCTTCTCCCCCTTTTTAGCCATAATTAGGCAATCTCCACCTGGCAGTTGACTACACATTTTCAGAACCACCCCAACTGTCCACAACCTCTCTAGCAGATTCAGTCCTCATAAATGCAGATTCCCAATTTGCTTCTTAATCTTTCAAATTGGTTTGCATCCAAGGCTTTAGTGAATATGTCAGCCAGCTGGTTCTCTGTGGCTACATGTTCCAAGGTAACAACTTTTTCTTCTACCAGATCCCTTATGAAATGATGCCTTATGTCTATGTGCTTTGTCCTACTGTGCTGCATAGGATTCTTAGATATATTAAATGCACTCAGATTATCGCAGTACAAAGTCATAACATCTTGTTTAACATTGTATTCACTCAACATCTGCTTCATCCAGACCAGTTGAGAGCAACTACTTCCTGCTGCTATATACTCCACTTCAGCAGTTGAGAGAGATACACAATTCTGCTTCTTGCTGAACCAGGAAATCAGATTGTTCCCTAGAAAGAAACATCCTCCTGAAGTGCTTTTTCTATCATCTACACTTCCAGCCCAATCAGCATCACAATATCCTTTTAAAACAGTCCCAGAGTCACGGCTATATAACATTCCATAGTCACTTGTGCCATTTACATATTTCAGAATCCTCTTCACTTGATTCAAGTGACTTACCTTTGGATCAGACTGATATCTAGCACATACTCCAACAGCCAAGGAAATATCAGGTCTGCTTGCTGTGAGATATAGTAAACTCCCAATCATACTTCTGTACAAGCTGTGATCCACACTCACTCCATTCTCATCCTTGGATAGCTTCAAATGGGTGGGAGCAGGTGTCCTTTTGTGATTGGCTTTATCTAGGCCAAACTTCTTTACTATGCTCTTAGCATATTTGCTTTGAGAAATAAAGATAGAATCCTCCATTTGTCTGACTTGCAACCCAAGGAAGTAGCTAAGTTCTCCAACCAAACTCATTTCAAATTCTGATTGCATTTGTTGGACAAACTGTTTTACCATAGCATCTGACATCCCCCCGAATACAATGTCATCCACATAAATTTGGGATACCATTAATTTTCCTCCTTCTTCCTTGACAAACAAGGTTTTTTCAATGCCTCCTTTTCTATACCCATTTGCTACTAAGAATTCTGTCAACCGCTCATACCAGGCCCTTGGAGCTTGTTTTAAGCCATACAGAGCCTTCCTCAGTTTGAACACATGATTGGGGAAGTTTGGATCACTGAATCCTTTAGGTTGATCTACATAGACTTCTTCATTCAGATAGCCATTTAGAAAGGCACTCTTCACATCCATTTGGAACAGCTTGAATCTTAGGTTACAAGCCATACCCAAAAGTAGTCTGATGGATTCTAGTCTCGCCACTGGAGCAAACGTCTCATCAAAGTCGATTCCCTCCACTTGAGTATAACCTTGTGCAACAAGTCTCGCTTTGTTTCTTGTAACCACTCCAAGCTCGTCTTACTTGTTTTTGTAGATCCACTTTGTTCCAATAACATTCACCCCTTCTGGTCTTGGCACAAGATCCCAGACTTCATTTCTCTTGAACTGCTCCAGTTCTTCTTGCATAGCATTTATCCAAAATTCATCTGTCAGAGCTTCCTTGACATTTTTGGGCTCAATTTTGGATACAAAGCACGAGCTAGCTATGATTTCTCTGGACCTAGTTCTTACTCCAGAATTTGGATCACCTATGATCAGCTCCTTAGGATGATCCTTCTGAATTCTGATAGAAGGATCCTTATAAGGTTGCTCAGGCTCAGTGTCAGCAGTACTAGGGGATGGATTTCTTTCTTCAACTTCAACAGCTACCTCATCAGTTAATGTTCCAACATCTTCTATGACATCCTCAACTTCATGCTTTTCTTCATCATCAATCACAACATTGATTGACGCCATCATCACTTTGGTCCTGGAGTTGAAGACCCGATAAGCTCTGCTGTTGATGGAGTACCCCAAAAATATCCCTTCATCGCTTTTGGAATCTAATTTCCTTCTCAGCTCTCTATCTGCCAGAATGTAACATTTACTACCAAACACATGGAAGTACTTAACATTAGGTTTTCTTCCCTTCCATAGTTCATATAGAGTGGATGAAGTGCCTCTTCTTAGGGTAACTCTGTTGTGAATGTAGCAGGCAGTGTTCATGGCTTCAGCCCAGAAGTGATAAGGTAGTTTCTTGGCATGAATCATTGCTCTAGCCGACTCTTGTATAGTTCTGTTCTTCCTCTCAACAACTCCATTTTGCTGAGGGGTGATAGGAGATGAAAACTCATGACTTATACCTTCAGACGAGCAAAATTCTTCAAACTTGCTATTTTCAAACTCTCTTCCATGATCACTTCTAATTCTGATGACCTTACTCTCCTTTTCTCTTTGGAGTTTATGACAGAGCTCTTTAAAGACATCAAACACCTCAGATTTGTCTTTGATGAAATTCACCCAGGTGTATCTTGAGTAGTCATCCACAACTACATAAGCATATTTCTTTCCACCCAGACTTTCAACCTGCATAGGTCCCATCAAATCCATATGAAGAAATTCCAATACCTTGGAGGTGGTGTCATGTTGAAGCTTCGGATGAGACATCTTTGTCTGCTTTCCTTTTTGACAGTCTCCATACACATTTCCTTCCTCAAAACTAAGTTTGGGAATCCCTCTGACTGCTTCTGAGGAGACAATTCTCTTCATTCCCTTTAGGTGAAGATGTCCCAGCTTCTGATGCCAGATTTTGACATCATCTTCTTTAGCAAGCACACACGTGGAGGAATTTGAATTTTGCGGCCCCCAAAGATAACAATTGTCCTTAGATCTGGCTCCCGTCATAATGACTTCTCCTTTGTCATCTTTCACATTACATTCGGACTTGGTGAAGTCTACTTTGAATCCTTGATCACAAAGTTGACTAATACTAATCAAATTAGCTGTTAGTCCTTTAACAAGAAGAACATTCTCCAGCTTGGGAGTACTGTCACAGTTTAGTCTTCCAATCCCCTTTATCTCTCCTTTGATCCCATCACCAAATGTAACATAGCCAGAAGACTGAGGTTTCACATCAACAAGAAGATTCTTTACTCCAGTCATGTGTCTTGAACACCCACTGTCAAAATACCAGTCATCTTTGGTAGAAACCCTCAAGGAAGTGTGAGCTATCAAGCAGGTAACTTTAGGTATCCATTTCTTCATCACCTTAGGCCTAACCTCTTGCTGTTTGGGTTGAGGAGCAGAATTAGGATATCCGTGAAGCTTGAAGCACGAGGACTACATATGACCAATCCTGCCACAATAGAAGCATCTGACTCTGCCGTTTCTGAAGTGGTTAAATCTTCTCCCATTTTGATAATTCTGTGACTGCCACCCATACTGTTGTCTCCTTATTCCATAGTTGAATTGTCTTTTCCTGTATTGATGATGCTGTCTCTTAGGCTGTCTTCTATGGTGATGACGTTTCCTTCTTCCATAAGTCACACCATTGTTGTATGCATAACCATACCATTTTTCCTGATGTCGAAACCTCTGCTGAGACATGTTCTGCTTGAACTTGACAGCTTGCAGTTTCTGGTGATATTGGGGAGGCATATACTGACTAGCTCCTTGGGGTTGTGTCTTCCTCTGATGAGGACCATTCTTCTTCTCAGCATTCTGGGTCTGAATAACCTTCTTTGGGGAAGGGCCCTGTTTCGTAGATTGATGTTGAGACAACGGTTGAGACATCTCCCTTTTTGTTCCTGAAGTGCTAGCCACATATCCTATGCCTGATTTATCTCCAGCAGATTTCTCTAACCGAAGAATCTTATCAAGATCAGCAGTACCACTGTTCATCATCCTAATGAATTTAGTCATCTGATCCAGTTGGGACTTAACTAGCACAACTTCGTTTTCCCGATCAGCTTTTTCATTTTCAAGCTGAGCAATCTGTTGCTTATGATACTTATTTTCTTGACAGATCTTAGCACTTTTCAAACATAGCTCCCGATAAGTAGAAGCTAGCTCCTCATAAGATATTTCTTCATCACTATCATCATCAGCCACAACAGTTCCTGTTAAGGCTCTGGCATGCTTTGCTGACTCACCATCACTTTCACTATCAGTTTCAGACCAGGAAACTGACATGCCCTTCTTCTGCTTCTTCAAGAATGTGGGACATTCTTTCTTGACATGTCCATACCCTTCACATTCAAAGCACTGAACACCTCTATCCTGAGCAGTGTTCTCTTCATCTTTCTCTTTTAAATTGGTGATGTCAGAGGAACTGTTCTTGACACTAGGCTTGTAGTTATTGTTCCATCCTTTTAACACTTTGTTGAACTGCCTTCCCAACATTGCAATGGCTTGTGACAAATCTTCTTGAGAATCTTTGACTACCTTATCTTCTACAGGAGTGGAGACCAAAGCAATACCCTTGGGCTTCTTTTCTGGTTCTTCTTCATTTAAACCAAGTTCAAAAGTCTGAAGAGATCCAATGAGCTCATCTACTCTCATCTTGCTGATGTCTTGAGCTTCTTCAATAGCAGTCACTTTCATCTTGTACCTCTTAGGTAGGGACCTAAGGATCTTTCTCACGAGCTTTTCCTCTGACATCTTCTCACCAAGAGCACTGGATGAATTAGCCAGCTCCAGAACATTCATGTGGAAGTCATGGATGGTCTCATCATCCTTCATCTTCAGGCTTTCAAATTTTGATGTTAAAATCTGAAGTCGTGACATTTTGACTCTAGATGTTCCTTCATGAGTAGCCTGCAAGATATCCCACGCTTCTTTAGCAACTTCACAGGTATTGATTAACCTGAAAATATTCTTATCCACTCCATTGAAGATAGCATTTAGAGCTTTGGAATTTCCAACGGCGAGCTCATCTTCCTCCTTGGTCCAGTCTTCTTCAGGCTTTAGCTTAGAGGTGCCTTCTTTATCTTTGCCAGCATCATCCTTCTCACACATGACAGGTGCTTTCCACTCTTAAATAACAGCCTTCCAAGCCTTACTGTCCAAGGATTTTAAGAAGGTGGTCATCCTTGGCTTCCAGTAGTCATAATTGGATCCATCCAAAATAGGGGGTCTGTTGACGAATCCTCCAACTTCTTTGTCCATCTTTACACCAGAAAGTAACTTCCCTAGATCTCACCCAGAGACAGACAGGATGCCTGCTCTGATACCAACTGAAATTCTGGTATCAGACGTGTGATGTTAAGGTGTGATGTCACAACACCACACTCTGCATAATGGACAGTAATAACAGTAAAATAACACCAAGAATTGTTGACCCAGTTCGGTTACAACCAACCTACTCTGGGGGCTACCAAGCCAGGGATAGAATTCACTACTTGTAGATATAATTTACAGACTCAACAACCCGTTGACAATCTCCTAAACTTATACTCTACTAATGACTTCCTACCTAAGAAACCACTTAGGTATGAGAACACCACTCAATCCCTTACAAACACTCAAAGAACCCACTTTGAGTATCCTTGATCTTACTTCACAGTTTCGATCAAATCACACAACTCTCTTTGCTTCACAGCTTTAGAGAGGACATAAACTCAACACCTATTCAAACCATAGAATAGTGTAAATACAAGCACTTTAAACAAACTCTAGACACTAAGCCTCCTGCTCTTGATCTTCTGAATGTTTTCTGTCGCCTTTTCCCTTTGGTCTTGTGCGCTTTATATAGCTCCTGAATTGGGCTTGGACTTGTCACAATATTTGATCAGATTTGTTAATTAAAACTGAATCTTCAAAACAGATTTTATCCCCAAAATCTTTTTAAATCTTCAACCTTTTAATTCTCCAACAGACCTGCAATCAAAACTCCCATGTAACAGAAAATATCTATCCCAAGATATTCTCATCCAATGAGTCAACCACTCTCCACAATTCCAGCTAATACGCGTGCCCTAACAACCTGCTGTTGTTATTAATTCTGCAGGTCTGATGTTACAACATCACCTGTGTGACATCAGACATCCAACTTCAGCACTTAACTACTCAACACAGCCCAGTGTTAAGACTTCAATGTTACAACATCAGCACCTTGACATCAACATTGAATATACCTTGTTTTACCAAAATTCCAGCCAATCCTGGAACTAACACATCTGTAACCTAACAGACCGCTGTTTAAACTCAGTATGCAAGCAGGGTTAATTGGAGACATCTATTTCCCTTCCTTAGTCAGCTCAATAGGATAAAAAAAATGAATCAAACTGTAGTACCCAAGCGATAGTGACTCAGGACCACAAAAATCGCGCTACAGACAAAATGGCGCCCACCGTGGGGACCATCTTCTCTTTCTTACAATCTTCAGTGAAAACCTTGAGTTCACCAAAATGACACAGAAATGGCAACTCTGCTGGGGAGTCATTGTCTGTATAGGATCATAAGACTAGAGGTCTAGGATGATTAAGACAAATATATATACTGCTTTTCTTAATTGATATCTGTGTTTATTTTTCTGCTAATGGGAATGCGTGTGATGCCGCATGTGGAAAGATTGAGTATACACCTAAGATATGGGATGGCAATGCGAGTAATCTTGTGGGGTGTGAATCTCAGTTAAGAGTCCCCGATCGACCATCAAACTCAGTGGAGACTCCCTTTACAGATACATTGCCTATACGACTCCGATTGTTGAAAGTAGTGTGGTCGACTGGGTTATCCGAGAAGCTGAGGTTTTTAGCAGACTGAAACCATTTTGTAGTGTGGAAGCTATCGGAACTAGTTGTCACTCGATACTACCCTCATCTGAGATCACTCTAAGATGCATTAGCTCGCTGGCGATCTGCTTGCTGTTGTTATCCCAAGAGGGATCAATGATTTTGCGGACATGTACAAAACATCACCAGTATAAACCTTTGGGGGGGGGGGGGTAGAACCTTGACTTCATGACACCGACCCTTTGACCCCATGTTTTTTTCTATGTTTTTGTGTGCTGCATTCATACATTCATCTAAAAAACATTAAAACAAAGAAAAATCTTCTCTTCTAGTATCTATTTTTCAAAGTAAACTAAGACAATGATTGCCAATATCAGAGAAAGGAGATTGCGCTAATGGATTCGGTAGAAGGAAAACTCATAAGTACACCTTCAAGGTTCCAAAGTTAGAGGATTTAACAGGTCTGGCGAGAATGATCACCAACCACGAGGCTTTCAGAGCCAAATACGGGGGACTACTGTCTCTGTTAAGGGTCCATGTAATCGAAGGAATCCTGCCCACACTAATCCAGTTCTACGATCTGGTCTATCACTGTTTCACATTCCCGGATTATCAACTAGCACCAACACTGGAGGAGTACTCTCACCTGACTGATTTACATATCACTGATCAAGCTCCCTTTTCTGGACTGGAAGAAATTCCAAAGGATCAAACCATTGCAAGAGCAATTTATCTGGACGAGTCAGAAGTCAGGACTCACATGACCACTAAGGGTGGCATCCAGGGTTTTCCAGCCTAATTCTTAACAAAGAAAGCTCTATACTTTGCTAGTATAGGGAACGTGGCCGCTTTAGAAAGCATCTTTGTTTTGCTCACCTACGGGTTATTTTTGTTTCCCAACATTGATAACTTCGTAGATGTCAACGCCATTAAGATTTTTCTGATTGGAAACCCCGTACCGACTTTGCTCGCAGATGCTTATCATTCGGTACACTTCAGGAATTTGTATAGCGGAGGAATGATCACGTGTTGTGTACCCCTGCTGTACAAATGGTTCACTTCTCACTTGCCCAAGTCTGCTGCATTTTGGGATCAAAAGAATACTTTACGTTGGTCGTAGAGAATCATGTCTCTTACCAACTCTGACATTGATTGGTACAATCGAATCTATGACGGGATCAGAATCATTGACCGTTGTGGAAATTTCCCAGATGTACCCCTTATAGGAACTAAGGGAGGAATCAATTATTATCCAGTTTTAGTTCGTCGTCAATTTGGATACCCGATGAGGCATGTCCCGCGTAATGCTCATATGGAAGGTCTTTTCTTCAAGGAAGGAGAATATGACAGGGCACTAAAGACGGAAATAGTGCACGCTTGGAAACACGTTCACAGGAAAGGAAGAGAGTCTCTAGGAAAAAGAGACAGTGTCTCGGTGGAGCCTTATCTCCACTGGGTACAAACTAGAGCTCTCAAGCTGAGGATGCCTTACCCTCTCCAGGAAGTTCTTCCATTAAGGGACTCTCTCCTTTATTTCATGTCAGACACGAAAAAAATTTAGGTGACTCTCACCAAAGTTCAACAGGGAGGAGGTTTTAGAGGAACAAGTACCGTATTCTCAATGTGGAGTGCAAGAAAATACAACAACTGTTAAAAGAAAAGGATGCTCTGATTGAGATTTTAGAGCAACATGTTGTAGAGAATCAAGAAGACCAAAGGAATTTGCTCGCTCCTTTCACTTGGCAAAGGAATGACAACCCGACAACGGCTCAAGAGCCCCGGTCAAAGAAAAGGAAAGTACCAGAACCAACACCTGAGCTCTCCTCAGAGAGCACTCAAGACCCATTAGCTTAGATTTCCTTTCGCAGCACTATGTAAATTACTGTATTTCCATTTCTGCAATCCTTTGAATTCAATAAAACGGGATCTTCCCCACTGTTTGATATTTACAATCTAATTGTCGAAGTTTACTTTGAATAAACAAAAACATATAATTAATATAATCATTGCATATCATTCATCATAAACACATTCTTCTTACCTACGAATCTCACGTTTGCGTCTTGATTCTAGAGAGTCAAGTTGTCTCATTCGTACAATACTCGGGCCAATCGTCAGAAAAAGATGGATGATCTCGAGGAAGAGAACAGAGAGTTGAGGGAAGAGATCGACACTCTGAAAGAGGATATGAGAAAGCTTCAAAATGACATGCAAGCTCTAGTAGAAGCTCAGATGCAACAAAAAAGGACTGTGATCTCAAAGATCACATCAACGCATATAGTGGAGAAGTATGATCCTAGGTACAAAATGCCGAAAGATCGTCCCTGGGGCATGCCTATTAACTATATCCCGGAAGGATATGTTCTGCCAATCACTGAGGATCAAGGAACCGCAGCAGGAGCCGCTGGGCCTGAAGGTTACAAACTTCGGGAAAGCGAAGATGCCAGGGGTATGACAACAACTCCTGAAGATTACAAACTTCGGGAGACACCAAGAGTCTCGGCCATAAATACTATACCACCGCCCGTGGTACACACTGTCCCAGAAGGACAAATTCCACAGATACCTTCGGGTGGAAACGAAAGTATGGTCGACAGAATGAATGAGTTCCAGGAACAATTCCTGGAGATGCAGAAAGAACTACAAGCCCTTCGTGGTCATGATTTATTTGGAAAGGACGTCGCGGACCTTTGTTTGGTCCCCAATGTGAAAGTCCCGCACAAATTCAAGGTGCCCGAATTTGAAAAGTACAAGGGTAATTCTTGCCCTCAAAGCCACTTGGTGATGTACGCTCGGTGAATGTCAGCTCAGACAAAGAACCAGGAGCGACTAATTCACTACTTTCAGGATAGTTTAACCGGTGCTGCATTAAAATGGTACATGGGTTTAAACCGTGCTACGATCGACACGTTCAGAGATCTTGGCTCTGCTTTCATTCAACAATATAAATACAATTTGGACATGGCACCGGAGAGAGATCAACTCAGATCGATGTCACAAAAGGACAAGGAAACCTTTAAGGAGTACGCTCAGAGATGGCGTGAAATTGCCGCTCAGATTTCTCCACCTCTAGAGGAAAAAGAGATGACAAAGATCTTGTTAAAAACATTGAGCTCATTTTACTACGATAGAATGGTTTCCAGTGCGCCCAATGACTTCACCGAGATGGTGGGCATGGGAGTTCGTCTTGAGGAAGCGGTCCGAGAAGGATGTTTAGTTAAAGACACTAGATCCTCAAGCAGTACAAAACAATACGGTAGTGCTCTCCCTAAGAAAAAAGAGCAGGATATTGGGAATATCTCTCTCAGAAAGCAAAGGCGACGTTACCAACCAGTAGCAGCTGTAACTCCTGCTATCAACCCTGCGCCTGTTCCTACGTATCAACCTCAGGTTGCGCAGAGCCAACCTAATCAACAACACTATCAGCAAAGGACACAACAACCTCTTCAGCAGGCCCATCCCCCGTACAACAACAACCGTACAACGCGACCACCAGGGTTCGACCCTATACCCATGTTGTACGCAGAACTGTTTCCATTATTACTGGTCAAGGGGCATGTCCAAACCAAGTCTCCTCTTACAGTACCAAAAAATCTGCCTTTTTGGTTCAAAACGGATCAGACTTGTCCTTACCATCAAGGAGGACCAGGGCATAACATAGAAAACTGTCTCAGTTTCAAATCCGATGTGCAAAAGCTTGTTAGGAGCGGGGTCTTATCTTTCAAAGATACGAATCCGAATGTTCTCACAAACCCGCTGCCTCAACATGAGAAAGCTACAGTTAATTTGATAGAGGGAGAGTCTAACAACATATATCAAATTCACGATGTACTCTTATTAAGGGCCAATTTGGTCAAGATGCATTGTAGATAGAGCCGATACGGCCATGTGCCACCTCATAACTATCACCAGTGTGATATCTGCTCTAAAAACAATCAGGGATGTTCTATGGTGCAATCAGCTCTACATGAACACTTGGATCTAAGATGGATCCAAGAGCACCGAGTTCGTGGAGTCAACATGACCTACACAAATTCCAACATCATCAGAACCACGACATCCATGCAATGAATGTGAACTTGGTGGCGATGAACTCAAGGCAAAGCCAGATCATAATCTGCCGCGGCACGATTATGATTCTTGTCTGATTTACTCGGTAAACAATCAGGGATGCTCTTTTCTACAAGAGGCCCTCCAGCTTCAGATGGATCTTGGGTGGACCCAAGACTACCATGATAAAAATCTTTATCAGATCAACATGATTAAAATCTTTGATATTCGTCTGATGAATACCAGCTTGGTGGAGTTACACGCCAGGCAAGTCTAACTCGGTTTTCTCATTTTTCACGAGTATCTGAGCTGTAAAGGATGTTGTGAGAGTAACCAAGGGTGCGCTCTCGTTCAAATAACTTTACAACACTTGTTAAACCACTGGTGGCTTCCGATCTATATGGATGAAGACACGCAACAAATCAGTGTGCTTCATGGGAACCCTACTAGGCATCAAAGTCAAGATGTCTGATCTATGGAAATAGACCTAGTGAGGTTACACTGCATTCAAAGCTGACGTGGCCAGGTGCCACCACATAACTACGAGCGTTGTAGAGTCTGCTCGGAGAATAACCAAGGATGCTACCTCGTGCGAGCAGCCCTTCAAGGTCAGTTGGGCCGAAAAGAGATTCACCCATGTCCGAGTTCAGAGCCAATCAACTGGACGCCAGACTATTTTGCTGATCAGATTAAGGATGTTGTCGTAATCTCTGATCACGAAGGGACCAAGGATGTTTGTACCATTATCCCTCTACTTGACGAATCTAAAGTTCCTAGCCGAGAATTGATTGAAGTTACTTACGACAGTCAGAGAAGTCAGAAGGCTCCTGTAGTTATCTATCTACCAGGACCATTACCGTATGAATCAACTAAGGTTATCCCTTACAAATATGGTGCAACAACAATTGAGAATGGAAAGGAAATTCCATTACCCTCCGTCGTGAATATTGCAGAAATCAGTCGAGTAACACAGAGCGGTAGAATCTTTAACAGAGGAGTTGGAGAACCCAGTAGAGAAAAGGAACCTCAAACTGAAGTTCCTAATCCACCAGTCGGTCAATCTAGTGATCCCGACCTTTCAAAGAATGATGATGAGATGCTGAAGCTCATTCAAAGGAGTGAATATAACATTGTTGATCAACTGTTACAAACTCCTTCAAAGATATCGGTGCTATCACTTTTACTCAGTTCCGAAGCCCACAGAGAGGCTCTACAGAAAGTCTTAGAGCAGGCCTTTATGGAACAGGATGTGTCAATATGACAGTTCGATAGCATCATCTCTAACATCACTTCCTGCAACAACTTAGGATTCAGTGATAAGGATTTGCCAGAGGAGGGCAAAAGTCACAACATGGCGCTCAATATCACAATCAACTGCCAGGATGATGCTTTAGCCAGCGTACTGGTAGACACCGGATCGACTCTCAACGTCATGCCGAAGTCCACTCTAATGCGACTATCATTCAGAGGGTCCCCGATGAGGGGCAGTGAGGTCATCGTCAAAGCCTTTGACGGATCTCGGAAAGCAGTTCTCGGCGAAGTCGACCTTCCTATAACTATCGGTCCTCACACTTTCCTTGTCACTTTCCAGGTCATGGACATCCGGGCAACATACAATTGCTTATTAGGAAGACCTTGGATACACCAGACTGGGGCAGTCACTTCGACAATGCACCAGAAACTGAAGTTCGTCAAGAACGATCAACTTGTCATGGTCTGTGGAGAACAAGCCTTGATCGTTAGTAACTTGTCATTATCTACTTGTGTAGAACCCGAGGAGGTTGTTGGGACTCAGTTCCAACCCCTTTCGGTGAGCAATGAGAATCAATCAGAGAAGGGAACTTCAATTTCCTCGTAAAAAGATGCTCTTGAGGCAATTAAGAGTAACAATGCAAAAGGATGGGGACAGCTTATAATTCCTGCTGATAATAAAACAAAGATGGGTCTTGGTTTTCCTGCAACCTGCACCCAGACTGCCGCTAACGGTGAAAGTATTCATCCCATTAAGAACTTCTTCCACAGTGGAGGTTTCCATCACCCAGTGTCCCAAGAAGTACATGCTATCAACAAGGAAGATTCCTCCGATACAGAGGAAGAATGGGAATCCTATCTTAATAAGGACGGTTATATGTCTCAGGAAGAGGTGCCTACGCCATTTTACTATCCCGCACAAAGTCCGAGATTTATACCAAGGTCAGACGTCGAAATGATATACGGAGATTGTGATCCGGAAGGATGCTGTGCTCCGCCAAATTCATTAGAGGAGGACACTCTAATGAATGACAACTTTGACCATGACTATTATGGCTCAATGGATGGCCTGCCTATGTGGCAGCCATACCCAGGAGGCTTGGGGCAAGAAAATCAGCCGAACAATGAAAATTAGCTGAGCATCATTGAAAGGAATACATGCGTTCCCACCATGTCATGGGATCAACACTCAGGGTATTCATAAAATAGCCAACACGATGATCAATTCGCAAAGCTTGCAGGACTATAATTCATCAACTATGCTTTTCTCGAGGTCAACATCATCGAAAGAGATGAGTCCTCCAGTTCCACAGAAGTGTGGGACACCTTAGGACAACCAAGTGGTAAATACGACTTATTGGTCAAGTACACCGCTCGTGAGAGCTCTCGTATCAGGCTCGAAGACATCCAACCTACTGGATAGGGAGATTTACCTGAGAGCACAAATGACATGCAAAATACAGTTGAAGAATCCTACTACGACAACTCTTCCTGGGAGACAGATTCCAATGATCTTGCTTCACTAGAAATCAGTGTCATTTCTGAGGATAAGAAGAAGGTACCAGACTTTGTGATTCACCGAGGAGTTCACCGCCAATGGTTGCTATTGATGTTCTGAAGATCGTTCATAAGTCAAAGTAATTGCCGTCTTTACTTTAACCTTTCACCCTGCCCAGGTGAAACAGATGTTTTGATAGGGCTCACTTTCTGTAAATATCCCTCTTTGCTTTGCTGAAAGCGACAGAGTTTTGTTTTATAGGGATGTAGTTTCGAGAATCGACAAATTCATAAATAAAATAACGTCGTTCTGTAATTTCTGCATTAATTGCTGTTTTCTCTTTTCGCTTTTCAGAAAATGGTAATCCTAAAAAACAACCCAATAATAAAAACAAGCAGTTTTCAAATACACTGCACACACTCTTGCATTCTCTCTATCTCTTCTAAACACAAATCATCACGTCATGCAGATTGCTTGTTTTCAACCCCATTGAAATATACGATCCGATGCTTTATCCCAACTTTGAATTCCCGGTATTTGGGGCTGAAGAAGAAGATGACGACGAAATTCTAGAAGAGATCTCCCGATTACCCAGACAAGAGGAAAGTTCCATTGAACCTCACAAAGAGCCGTTGGAAACGGTCAACTTGGGTTCAAAAGAAGAAAGAAAAGAGATCAGGATTGGGGCACTGCTCAGTCCAACTTCCAAAGAGAGTTTGAAAAGCTTCTCAAAGAATTTCCCGATGTATTCGCTTGGTCCTATCAGGATATGCCAGGGTTGGATACCAGCATCGTGGAACATCATCTACCGTTAAGGTCAGAATGTCTGCCAGTAAAACAAAGGTTGAGACGGACTCACCCGGACATGGACATTAAAATCAAGGAGGAATTACAGAAACAGATTGACGCTGGTTTCCTCGCCACGTCAGAATATCCTCAATGGTTAGCCAACATTGTACCCATTCCGAAAAAGGATGGAAAGGTCAGAATGTGTGTAGACTATAGGGATCTGAACAAAGCCAGTCCAAAGGACGACTTTCCTTTACCACACATTGACATGCTGGTTGACAGTACAACAAAGTTCAAAGTCTTCTGCTTCATGGATGGATTCTCGGTCTATAATCAGATAAAAGTGGCGCCGAAAAACATGGAGAAAACTTCCTTCATCACCCCATGGGGTACCTTTTGTTACAAGGTAATGCCGTTCGGTCTGAAGAATGTAGGGGCAACCTATCAAAGGGCCATGACTACTCTGTTTCATGACATGATACACAAGGAAATCGAGGTATATGTCGATGATATGATTGCAAAATCTAAAACAGAGGAGGAGCATGTGACCCACTTATCAAAATTATTTGAGCATTTGAGGAGATACAAACTCTGCTTGAATCCCAACAAGTGCACCTTCGGTGTCAGTTCGGGGAAACTCTTAGGGTTCATCGTCAGCCAGAAAGGAATTGAGGTTGATCCTGACAAGGTCAATTCCATTCAAGAAATGCCTTCTCCAAAGACTTAAAAACAAGTCAGAGGATTCCTGGGATGTCTGAACTACATTTCCAGCTTCATATTCCTCATGACCGCGACGTGTGCGCCAATGTTCAAATTACTCAAAAAGAATCAGGATTGCGTTTGGACAGAAGATTGCCAAACCACCTTCGACAGTATCAAGGAATACCAGTTGAATCCGCCGATTATATCACCTCTAGTGGAAGGAAGACCATTGATCATCTACCTAACAGTCTTGGAAGACTCCATGGGTTGTGTACTTGGCCAACAAGGCGAAACCAAAAGGAAAGAGTCTGCCATCTACTATCTGAGCAAGAAATTCACCGACTACGAGACTCGGTACACTATGCTTGAGAAAACTTGCTGTGCTCTGGCTTGGGCAGCCAAACGTCTTCGCCAGTACATGATTCGTCACACTACTTGGTTAATATCTGAAATGGATCCAATCAAGTACGTCTTTAAAAAACCTGCTCTCACGGGGAGGATTTCCCGTTGGCAGATGTTGTTATCAGAATACGACATCGAATACCATGCTCAGAAAGCCGTCAAAGTAAGTATTTTAGCCGATCATTTGGCTCATTAACCGATGGATGATCAGGAATCAGTCGAATTTGACTTCCCAGACGAAGATGTCATGTATCTAAAAATGAAAGACTGCGATGAACCGCTACCCAGTGAAGGGCCAGAACCAGGGTCCCAATGGGGACTTATCTTTGATGGAGCTGTCAATCATTACGGAAACGGAATTGGGGCAATCATTGTTACCCCTCAGGGTACCCACATTCCTTTCATTGCCCGACTGACATTCAAGTGCATAAACAACGAGGCCGAATACGGAGCTTGTATCATGGGTCTCGAGGAAGCGATCGACTTAAGGATCAAAAACTTGGATGTATATGGAAACTCAGCCCTGGTTATCAATTAGATCAAAGGAGATTAGAACACATACCAATCAAGACTGATTCCTTACAAAGATTACGCGAGAAGGCTGCTACCATTCTTCAACAGAATCGAGTTTCATCATATCCTTCGTGAGGAGAATCGCATGGCTGATGCATTAGCCACTCTCTATTCCATGATTAGTGTAGGTCAATGGAATGACCTACCTAAGATCGACATAATGCGCCTTGAAAGGCCTGCTTATATCTTCACGATTGAAGCAGTCATAGACGATAAACCTTGGTATCACGATATCAAATGCTTCCTTCCGAAACAAGAGTACCCACCCGGGGCACTAAGAAAAGACAGAAAGACCCTCAGAAGGCTAGCAGGCAGCTTCTTTTTGACCGGTGATACACTCTATAAGAGAAAATTCGACATGGTCTTGCTCCGATGTATAGACAGACTAGAAGCAGACATGCTGATAAAAGAAATTCACGAAGAATCCTTTGGCACTCATGCCAATGGACACACAATGGCGAGAAAAATTATGAGAGCAGGGTACTACTGGTTGACAATGGAATTCGACTGCTACAAGTACATAAGGAAGTGTCATAAGTGTCAGATATACTCAGACAAAATCCATGTGCCGCCAACGTATCTCAAAGTTCTCTCTTCCCCGTGGCCTTTTTCCATATGGGGAATCGACATGATCGGCATGATCGAACCTAAGGCTTCAAACGGAAATCGGTTCATCCTGGTAGCCATTGATTACTTCACCAAGTGGGTCGAAGCAGCGTCCTACGCTAATGTTACCCGACAAGTGGTGGTCCGATTTATCAAAAACAACATCATCTGTCGTTATGGTGTTCCAAGCCAGATCATTACTGATAATGGATCCAACTTGGACAATAAGATGATGAAAGAGTTGTGCGCTGAATTCAAGATCAAACACCATAACTCATATCCCTACCGACCCAAGATGAATGGAGCGGTAGAAGCGGCTAACAAGAACATCAAGAGGATTGTTCAAAAGATGGTTGTAACCAACAAAGATAGGTGGAAGCTAAGCTAACAGAAGCTGAATGGTGTCAAAGTCGACACGATGAACTAAGTATGATCGAAGAAAAACGAATAACGGCTCTATGCCATGGTCAGTTGTATCAACAGAGAATGAAGAAGTCGTTTAACAAAAAGGTCCGACCTCGCGTCCCTAGGAAAGGAGACCTCGTGCTCAAAAAGATCCAATCATTTCTCACTGATTCCCGGGGCAAATGGACCCCGAATTATGACGGCCCCTACGTGGTCAAGAAAGCCATCTCAGGCGGCGCCTTGAGACTTGCAACCATGGACGGAGAGGAATTTTCCTACCCCACAAATGCTGATATAGTCAAGAAATACTTCGCCTAAATAAAAAAACGCCTCGGTGGATTGAAAACCCGAAAGGGCGGTCCAGGCAAAAATTAGAGACATAATAAAAAATCATCCCGGTGGATTGAAAATCTCAAAGTACAATCCAGGCAAAAGTTTGGGATAATAGAAAGTAACTATGTCTGATCAGTTCAAATCCCTCAGCAGTAATGCCACCCATCAGAAGAAAAACTCCAGTCACGGTCATCTTCGACGGAAGCTCAGGATGTCCAGAATTCAAAGTTGGTAGAAGGATAATGGTCGTTATGTTTCCATGCAACCCTTTTCCCTTAAATTACCATTTTCTAATTTTGTAAATACTCTATGGAATCACGCGTTTGGCTGATTTCCATCCTATCAATAAAATTTGAGCCCTTGTGCTTTTGTTTGCAATTCTTGTTTGTATTAGTTTTATAGGACGACATTTTAACATGATTAACGATTCTTAAAATAAAACAAAAATGAATTTACTTGTTAAAACTTTTTCGACTTTTAAAATAAAGATGGCAATTTCTTTTGACTGTTGAACATCGAAAGAACATCGATCGCTTCGACAGAAGTAATCGAACTTCAAAGTGCAGAATCAAAGTACTCCTTTTAAACTAGTGCGCCTGGATGAAGGATCAACTGTGTCAGAGGCCGTGTTTCATCTGACACCCCCGACAAAGTTCTTACCTCCTAAGCCCGACCAACGGCTGTCCCCCACAGGGACTATCTCTCCTAAGCAAGGCAGAATTGCTACTTTTTGGACCAGTGATACTTTTTATCCCCTGCAGTGGCCAAGTATCCAGTCATGTTCATCTACTAGTCTGTATGTCGCGTCAGTTTTGTCAGCATAAACATACATACATCATGCATTATTGATTTACATTTATATTCATATTGCATAACTATCACTCTAGTCGGTCTTGTCCCTTAGTGATAAAAGTCCTCTCAGTCGAATTGTCAGTTCTTTCCCTGTCAAGAAATATCACGTCTGAGCAACCTCGCCTCAAGTTTATTTCTGAATTGAAGCCGTTCTTTGGTCACTTTGATAACTTGAACCTCTGAAAAGTAAGAGGACCATAAAAAAATGTCACTCTTCACCATTGAAGACGATAACTTCGCTTTCCCGGATTAAGGAAAATCCCCAGAGAAAGCCTCACAACTAAAGATTTTCAGCAACACATTAATTTTGCTCTCCGGAAAGTCGATGTTAATAAAGTCATCAGCACCTCAAAATTGGGATACATTGTATGGCATTTCTCCGAGAAGATATCGAAGAAAAGTAGGATGTAATATCCCCAAGCGACAGCAGTTTCTCAAGAGACCTGCTTTCCCTAGTAGAGTCAACAAATGGCATCTCCAACAGAGAAGTTTGTGTACCTCTACAACTCAGACAGCTGGGTTCCCCAGCAACTTTGACATCATATCTTTTTCCATCAAATGGCATCTCCCCAGGAAAATTCTGCGAGAAGTTTGAGGAAAATCGCTACACACAGCGTCCCTTGTCCAGAAAGTTTATTGACAAAAGAAACTGAGACCAGTTCCTTGGTAGAAAACCAGGATCGAGGGGAAGTTTGTATCAGAAACTGAGACCAGTTCCTTGGTAGGAAACCAGGATCGAGGGGAAGTTTATTTCAGAAACTGAGACCAGTTCCTTGGTAGGAAACCAGGATCGAGGGGAAGTTTATTTCAGAAACTGAGACCAGTTCCTTGGTAGGAAACCAGGATCGAGGGGAAGTTTATTTCAGAAACTGAGACCAGTTCCTTGGTGGAAAACCAGGATCGAGGGGAAGTTTATTTCAGAAACTGAGACCAGTTCCTTGGTAGGAGGAAACCAGGATCGAGGGGAAGTTTAAATCAGAAACTAAGACCAGTTCCTTGGTGTCATACCCCAAATTTTGACCACTAAGATTTCCCATCATTGTGAAAATCATCATCACAATATGGAGGAACCATCATACTTCATCAGTCTCCCCAAAGATGGGTGAGCATTCACTACAATCAAAATTAGGGTTTCAAGCCCTCTCTGAGTGCTTAGACAAAGGATCAATCAAGGAATGACATGATCATCAACTTGTCTAACCTCTCAAACATCCACAATGGATCAAAAGGACTCCCACTTCAAGGATTAAGCACAAGGCTCCTCCCTTCTAGGTGGATTAAGTCTCAAGATCGACAGTGTCACCAAATTAGGGTTTTGGTCGACCAGGGCCTCCAGATGGAAATTTTTCATCTGGGCACAAGCCAATGATCCAAAGCATAACCTAATATACTCCATGGAACCTCATGGACCCAATCATCAAGTCAATTTTGCCTCAGGGGATGCATTCATAAAAAATCAGGAATTAGGATTTCTTGACCTAATTCACCCCTAAGTTGACTTTTAGGGCAAATCATGAGCCAAGACCTCAAATGAGGATTTGAGGGTCTCTAATACACTACATTGATCCATTTCCAACAATGGATTGATCCAAGAAGCTTGAGCAACAAGTTTCAATTTCATCTGCACCACAGTTAGGGTTTTAAGGAAAAAGTCAACTGTAACTTTGACTTTTGACCAAGACATGCTCCCAAGCCCTATGACATGCATCAATATACCCTATGACACCCATGGAACATGTCCATCAAGTTTGATTTAGGTCAAGGACATGATTTCATGAAGAATTGCACAGTTTGGGATTCATCTGATAAAAAGTCAACTGTGCACAAAAGTCAACTTTGACTTTTTGAGATTTTTCACCAAAATGGATTTTTAACCCTAAAATGATGTTAATGTATGATTTGAATCATCATTCATCAAGAAAAATCAAGAAAAGTTGGGTAACTTGTAAAAGGGGTAACCATAAAAATAAAGTGGCTAGGGTACTAACTTTGGAGGGTCATAACTCCTAAACCACAAAGCCATTTTCTCCCATCCAAGGTTTGATTTGTAGATCTCATTGCCCTATACAAAAACTTCAACTAGACCTAACTCCAATTCATTGGGGATTTTGAGTTATGGAGTGATCAAAATCAAGAAAAGTCACTTTGTTCCAAATGTAGGGGGATTTTTCACTTGGATTCAAAAGATCTCAAAACCAAATATGTTCAAACAGTTGTTGTATCATGTAAGGGCTTTCCAAAATGACCACGAACATTACCAAATTCAATTTGAGTCATGAGATATGACATTGGAAAGTTGCCTTGCTGAAATCTGCCAAGGCAAGGCAGAATTTGCATTTTTGCTCGATTTGCCAAAATCAGCCAAATCCAAATGCTCCTATCCACTTGGACACCTCTGAGGATTGAATCTAAAGGGGACAATCACTGAGCCAAGCCTCCAAAGTCTTTGGAACAAGAAATATCATGTTGAACCTAGAATGGCCAAAATAGGGACAAGACTCTAATTTTGGATTGGAGCATTCAATGGAAGCATCAAGGTGGCATGGACTGAGCCATTTGCAACTGAATTCAGTCAAGACTTATCCAAGACCAAGGGAACCACAGCCCTGTGCCCTAACCTCTAGTCAATGGCTAGAGGAGACTTGGATTTCCATTGGCCAACATTAAACAAACACCTGCTGCAGTTGCCATTCACTGTGGATCCCAAAACAAACTTGCTCTACTATAAATAGAGCTCAATTGTGATCAGTTTGAGTACACCAAAGCCATCAAACAGATGCTTTCCTCAAAATCTCTTCTTTCACTCCAATTTTGCCTTCTAAGGCAAGTCACTACCGGGTTTTGAGTTTGAGAGCTTTTCCAATCAAACCAATCACTCACACACCTCACATACATCATATAGAAGTGATCCAAACACTTAAACAACATCTGGAACACTGATTTCTCAGAATCACCAGTCAATTGCTCAAGGTTTTAACCAAAGTGCAGTTGAGATGCCATGAAGTGATCCAGCCAATTTCCATCAAGTCCAAGCATTCAAACACACTCCATAGGGTGTAGGGCAGCTGTTCAGATCATCACAATTCATCTGTAACACCTCCTACTCAGAAATCAATTTGCTCTTGCTGTCACGACCTAGAGGTAAGCCTAAACTTGGTCATCTCTCAATCTATGCATATTTCCTCGCACAATACTTTTGCCAAATGTTCATAATCATGCATGGAATGTTTCCCCTCAAGTAATTGCTTTGTTTGAATCGTGTATCAAAAATCCTAGCCTTCATGGTGAAATTAGGGTTCTTGAGGATTTTTCATGATTTCTTGTTATATGTTTAATTTAAATGAAATTAAATACCATAGACATGATCGTGAGGTTGAAACGAGTTGATTGGTATGTGGATTACATGATATGATTAAGTATTCAGTGAGATTGGAGAGAAAATGCAAATCTGGGCCAAGCTGAAACACGCGCGTGTTCTTCAGCTGTTCTTGGCGCCATTTTTCATAAATTCAAATATTTGAATTTTGTGATTTTATTTAATTGATTCAAAAATTAATTTCTCTCTGAGTTTTAATGATTTTGAGTTGATTCTTTTTTTAATAATTCACAAAAATGTTAAAATATTTTATTTTCCCAAAAAATCCCAAAAATATTATTTATTTTGTATAATTGATATTTTTGCAAAGAATTAATGTTTTAATTGTTTTTAACATTTAAAATATTTTCTCCACCTTGATTTTGCAGCTTTTAATGCTTTCTAATTATTTTGTAGGTCAATCCTTAATTTTTGAAGCATTAATCCAAGATCACAATTTGTTTTTCCTATGTTAAACAATTTTGATCATTTTAATTGAATTTTTATTCAATTAAAACACATTTTTGAAAACAAATTAGGGTTTTTGGATTAATTCAACCCTCATAAATCATTTTCAAAATATTTTGGGCCTCTAATAGAGTGTAAGACCCAATCCTTTTTTGACCAAACCATTTTTGGGCCTCAGTGTATTGTATAAGTCCCGATACCGTCAAAAACGAACGGCGCGATCGTCGCCTTTTGAAAAATAACCTTCTGGGCCTCTCCTTGAGCTATAAGACCCATTCAAAACTTTTGGGCCTCTAAATAGAGTGTAAGACCTAACCCACTTTTAACCAAAAACATTTTGGGCCTCACTTATTGTATAAGTCCCTCGGCGTTAAAAGAAAACCTCGGCGCGATCGCCATTTTTAAAAGAGAAAGCAAACTGGGCCTACCCTCGTGTCATAAGCCCCACTATTTTTATTTAAACCTTTTGGGCCTCTTGAGAGAGTGTAAGACCCATCCCTTTGTACATAAAACAATTTTTGGGCCTCAATCACTTGTATAAGTCCCTCTGTACAAATTCAAACAGTGCGCTCACTGATAAAACCCTGGGCCTCTCCTTTAGCTGTAAGCCCCAAACCTTTCTTTTTCAAAGCACTTTCTCCTTTGATTTTGACATATACTGTTGTTTTCAATCTTTCTTTGTTGAATAACTAACCAAACAGCATGGAAGCTCTAAAACCGAGTAAGTGGTTATTGCTTTCATTTACCGCTTTCATATACATATAACTGTATTGTGGGGCTGTTTCGCTGTAAGTCTTATTTCATAAACTCATATCAACTGTGTAATAATAGTATAGATATTTAGAGTTTCCCCGGCCACTACGTCTAGCATTAAGCCCGTTGATCACTCTTAGAAATAGTCTAAACTAGATCCCCATAGGATTACCAGACACAGTCCTCCCTCCTCTTGGGGTTAAACAATATGGAGATATGAAAGGCAGCATTCTCTGTGAACCCTTTCATAGACTGTCACTCATAGAAGTTGTCAAGAAACTCTATTCCCCAGAGATGATCTCTTCTCCGTGAATTGCATCTCTTGAGTTTCTTCCAAATTCTCGAACTTTCCTGACTTGATCTATTCCTTGTGAATAGCTTACCTTGAATTACTCGGGGTTTGGGGACCCACAGGCTTCTTAAAAGCACTTGTCAAGAAACTCTACTCCCCAGAGATGATCTTTTCTCCGTGAATGGCATCTCTTGAGTTTCTTCCAAATTATCGAACTTTTCTGACTTGATCTATTCCTTGTGAATAGCTTGCCTTGAATTTCTCGGGGTTTAGGGACCCACGGGCTTCTTAAAAGCATCGGCCTCCTCTTGGGCATCGTACAAGGACCCACAGGCTTCCTAAAAGCAACCCCGCCTCCTCTTGGGCTTAGTACAAGGACCCTACGGCTTCTTAGAAGTATTCACAGCCTCCTCTTAGGCTTCGTATAATGATCTCTTCCTCCGGGACTGATAGCCTCCTCTTGGGCTTCATACAAGGACCGATCGACTTCTTAAAAGTTTCCAGCCTCCTCTTGGGCTTCGTACAAATTGTCCCGACGACCTCCTAGAGGTATAGGAACAGAACTTAGTCATCTGCATAGAACAACCCTTTCAAAGAGTCTACTACTGTTTCTCAAAGCATAGTACAAAAGATGAAACTCTAGACTTGGACAGTCTAATCTCCTTGAGTCTCAGAGACATTCTCAAGCACCCTTCAAGAATAGGAAGGAACCCGTAGACTCGGACAGTCTCAATACCCTTCGGATTTCCCGCTTCCTTAAAGAACAGGAATAACCTGGATCCTTGAATCAAATCCATGAGTACAGTGTTGCTCATATAAGAACTGATTTTCTCTTTAAAATCAGTATACTGGACCTGTCACTTAACTGAAACAACATTTAGCCTCTCTCTCGGGCTTTGTACGAGACACATAAGAGACTCCCTCGTTGAGTCAATTACCCCTTTCGCCTCCATCTCAGGCTTTATACGAGATACAAAAAGGTTCTTATTAAGCCAAACAAACAACAGCCTCCATCTCGGGCTTCGTACGAGATACAAAAAAAAACTCTCTTGTTGAGTCAATTAGCCTTCATCTCCGGCTTTATACGAGATACCAAAAGACTTCATCGTCGAGTCAAAACTTTTTAGCCTCTCTCTCGGGCTTTGTACGAGACACATAATAGCCTCCTCTTAGGCTTTGTATAAGAAAACCACTGGTTGATCCAATCAACCTTTTAGCATCAAAGCTGTGCCTCGTTCACAGTATACAAACATCAACAACTCCTTCCCCTTCATCTAATCGCTGTAAGCGGCAAGCCTCTGGATCATCTATATCCACGCCACTGTCCCTCTTTTAGCATGAGAAATTCCTAAGGAAAGATAGCATTGCTCTACACTGAGTTAAAGTCTTCTCCTTCAGGTTAAAATCCCCTATAAAGGAAATTATGGCATTGCCGGATTAACACACCCCGGTTAAAGTAATCCTCCTTTACAGTCAGTCACCCAACAGTTGTGACATACAACCCCCTCTTTAGAGATGACAAATTCTCTCTAAAGTCAACACCTTTAGCTTCCCATCTTGGGCTTTGAACAAGATACAAATAGACTCTTCAGCTTCACATCTTGGGCTTTGAACAAGATACAAACCACCTTTCGCTTCACGTCTTGGGCTTTGAACAAGACACCAAAAACACCCATTTCCTCCCATAGAATAGGAGGAACTACGAACGCTCTGATTTCCCTGTTTCGGTAAACGGGAATACGTAGCCATAAGATTGAAAGAAAAATCTTAGCGAGCACACTAAACCCAAAATCCCATACTCTCATGTATCTATCAAAAGCATCAGTCCTAACATCCTAATCCTCGTTCTCCGCCAGAAAATCCAAGAAAGAGAGAAAACCGTATTGGCGAAAATATAAATAACCAGTACAAAGGCCCCCCCACATTGATAGCATTTGTAACCTAACAGGTCGCTGTTTAAACTCAGTATGCAAAGCAGGGTTAATTGGAGACATCTATTTCCCTTCCTTCATCACCTCACAATAGGATAAAAAATGAATCGACCTGTAGTAAACTCAACCGCAGAGAGCGACCAATGCTTAAGAACCGTGTCCAAAATCGCTCGCTACAGAAAAATGGCGCCCACCGTGGGGCGGGTCTCTGTTTTTTTCTTCCTTTTCACCTCTTGTGTGAATACCACGAATTGGGGCTTCCGCCGGGGAACCCATTTTCTGTCAGCAACTTAGAATTCATAGCTTTAAAGGTCTAGGATGATTAGGACAAATATATATACCGCTTTTCCTAATTGCTATATGTGTTTATTTTTCTGCTAATGGGAATGCGTGTGATGCCGCATGTGGAAAGATTGAGTATACACTTAAGATAAGTGATGGCGACGAGGTCGACCATCAACCTCAGTGGAGGCTGACCAATGCAACCCATTCTCTCACCTAGATAATGGGCCGATTGTTAAGTCTGAGAAGCTGATGAGCCAAACCCTTTCGTAGTGCGGAAACTATCGGGAATAGTTGTTACGCGATACTACCCTCATTTGAGGCTGGTGATCTATTCTCGGTGAATGACACTTACTCTAAGATTGCTCTACAACTCACTGGCGATCCGCTTGTTGTTTTGCTTTCCTGGGAGGAGCTGATGATAATGAGTACAGGTACAAAAATCACCCTAGTATAAACCTTTGGGGATGGGTAGAGCCTTGACTTCATGACAACGGCCCTTTGACCCCATGTTTTTTCTATGTTTTTGTGTGCTGCATTCATGCATTCATTTAAAAAACATTAAAATATTCAAAAAATTCTTCTCTTCTAGTCTCTCTGTTTTTCAAATTAAACTAAGACTGTGATTGCAAATATCAGAGAAAAGGATTGTGCTAATGGATTTCGGTAGAAGGAGAACTCATAGTTACACCTTCAAGGTTCCAAAGCTAGAGGATTTGAGAAGGTTAGCGAGGATGATCACTAACCCAGAGGCTTTCAGAGCCAAGCACGGAGGTTTGCTACCACTATTAAGAGTCCATGTGATTGAGGGAATCATGGATGCGCTCATTCAGTTTTACGATCCGGTTTATCACTGCTTTACATTCCCGGATTACCAGCTAGCACCAACGCTGGAGGAGTATTCTCATCTGATTGATTTACACATTACAGATCGAGCTCCATTTTTTGGATTGGAAGAAATTCCAAAGAATCAGATCATTGCAAGAGCAATTCATTTGGACGAGTCTGAGGCCAGGGCTCACCTAACTACTAAGGGTGGCATCCAAGGTTTGCCAGCCCAGTTCTTGACAAAGAAAACTCTGTACTTCGCTAGTATAGGGAACGTGACTGCTTTTGAAAGCGTCTTTGTCTTGCTCACCTACGGTTATTTTTGTTTCCCAACATCAATAACTTCATCGATATTAACTCCATTAAGGTTTTTCTCATTGGAAATCCTGTGCCGACTTTGCTCGCAGATGCGTATCATTCTGTACACTTGGGAAATTTGTACATCGGAGGGGAGATCACATGCTGTGTACCTCTGCTTTATAAATGGTTTATCTCCTATTTGCCCAAGTCTGCTGCTTTTTGGGATTGCAAGAGTGCCTTACGTTGGTCGCAGAAGATCATGTCCCTTACCAACTCTGATATAGATTGGTGTAATAGGATCTATGATGGAATCAGAATCATTGATCATTGTGGAAACTTCCCCAACGTACACCTTATAGGAACTAAGGGAGGAGTCAACTATCATCCAGTTCTCGTTCATCGTCAATTTGGATACCCAATGAGGCATGTCCCACTTAATGTTCATCTGGAAGGTCTTTTCTTCAAGGAAGGAGAAAACGACAGAGCACTAAAGACGGAAATAGTGCACGCTTGGAAGCATGTTCATAAGAAAGGAAGAGAGTCTCTGGGAAAACCAGACTGTGTCTCGGTGGAGCCTTACCTCCATTGGGTACAAACCAGAGCTCTCAAGCTAAAGATGCCTTATCCTCATCACGGAATTCTTCCGCCGAGGGAATCTGTCATGTACTTCATGACAGAAACTGAAAAGCTTCAGGTTACTCTCAACAAAGTTCAAAAGGAGAGGAGGTCTTGGAAGAACAAGTACCGCACCCTCGATGTAGAGTGCATCAAAATACAGCAATTGCTGAAAGAGAAAGATGCTCTGATTGAAATTTTGGAGCAACATGCTGTAGAGAATCAAGATGACCAAAGGAATTCGCTCACTCCTTTCACCTGGAAAAGGAATGACAACCCGACAACGGCCCAAGAGCCTCGGTCAAAGAAAAGGAAGATACCAGAATCAGCACCCGATTTCTCTTCGGAGAGGACTCGGGACCCATTAGTTTAGGTTTCTGTTTCTGCACCTTGTAATCTACTGTATTTCCATTTCTGTAATCCTTTAAATTCTATAAAAAGGGGTTTCCCCACTGTTTGATATTTGCAATCTAATTGTCGAAGTTTATTTTGATTAAACCTTAAACAATTAATATAATCATTGCATTCATCATTCTCACATCGCGTATTCTTCTTACCTACGAATCTCACGTTTGTGTCTCGGTTCTAGAGTCAAACTGTCTCATTCGTATAATACTCGGGCCAATCGTCAGAAAAAGATGGATGATCTTGAGGAAGAAAACAGAGATTTGAAAGAAGAGATTGGCGCTCTGAGAAAGGATATGAGAAAGCTTCGTAACGACATGCAAACCATGGCAGAAGCTCAGCTACAAAGAACTGTGATCTCAGAGATCACCTCAATGCCCATAGTAGAGAAGTATGATCCTAGGTATCAAATACCGAAAGATCGTCCTTGGGGCATGCCTGTTAACTATATCCCAGAAGGATATGTTCCGCCGATCACTGAAGATCAGGGAATCACAACAGAAGCCGCTGGGCCTGAAGGTTACAAACTTCGGGAAAGCGAAGATACCAGAGGCATACTGAAGACTCCTGAAGGTTATAAACTTCGGGAGACGCCAAGACTCACTACCATAGTCATGGTACCACCCCCTGTGGTGCACACTGTCCCGGAAGGATAGATTCCACAGACACCTTCTGGTAAGAAGGAAACTATGTTTGACAGAATAGAGGAATTCCAGGAGCAGTTCTTGGAAATGCAGAAGGAACTGCAAGCCATTCGCGGTCAGGATCTATTTGGAAAGGACGCCGCAGATCTCTGCTTGATCCCAAATGTGAAAGTTCCGCACAAATTTCAAGTGCCCGACTTTGAAAAGTACATGGGTAACTCTTGCCCTCAAAGCCATCTGGTGATGTACGCTCGGCAGATGTCATCTCAGACAGAGAATCAGGACCTACTGATTCACTACTTTCAGGATAGTTTAACCGGTGCCGCATTAAAATGGTACATGGGTTTAAACCGTGCTACGATCAGCACATTCAGAGATCTTGGTACTGCCTTCGTCCAACAATAGAAATACAATTTGGACATGGCACCCGACAGAGATCAACTCAGATCAATGTTGCAAAAGGACAAGGAAACCTTTAAGGAGTATGCTCAAAGGTGGCGTGAAATTTCCGCTCAAATTTGTCCACCTCTTGAGGAAAAAGAGATGACAAAGATCTTCTTAAAGACCTTAAGCTCATTTTACTATGACCGAATGGTTGCCAGTGCGCCCAGTGATTTCACCGAAATGGTTGGCATGGGCGTACGTCTTGAGGAAGCCGTCCGAGAAGGACGTTTAGTAAAAGACACTGGATCGACGAGCGGTACTAAAAAATACGGTAGTGCTTTCCCTAAGAAAAAAGAGCAGGATATTGGGAATATCTCTCTCGGAAAGCAAAGGCGACGTTATCAACCGGTAGCAGCTGTGACTCCTGCTATCAACCCTGCGTCTGTTCCTACGTATCAACCTCAGGTTGCGCAGAGACAACCTAATCAACAAAGGACACAACAGCCTCTTCAGCAGGTTCGTCCTCCATACAACAACAACCGTACAACACGGCCACCAGGATTTGATCCTATACCCGTGTCGTACGCAGAGCTGTTTCCATTACTACTGGCTAAGGGGCATATTCAGACAAAATCTCCTCTTACAGTACCTGAAAATCCGCCTTTTTGGTTTAAGGTAGATCAAACTCGCCCTTATCATCAAGGAGGTTCAGGGCATAACATAGAGACTTGTCTCAATTTCAAGTCCGACGTGCAAAAACTTGTTAGGAGCGGGGTATTATCCTTCAAGGATACAAATCCTAATGTTCTCACAAACCCGCTACCTCAACATGAGAAGGCTGCAGTCAATTTGATAGAAGGAGAGACTAACGATGTCTATCAAATTCACGATGTACTCTTGTTGAAAACCAATCTGGTCAAGATGCATTGTAGACAGAGTGGATATGGCCATGTGCCACCTCATAATTATCACCAGTGTGATATCTGTTCTAAAGACAATCAGGGATGTTCTGTGGTGCAAGCAGCTCTACAGGAACAGATGGATCTCGGATGGATCCAAGAGCACCGAGTTCGTGGAGTTAACATGGTCTACACGAATTCTAACGTCATTCAGAACCACGATATCCGTGCAATGAATGTCAACTTGGTGGCGATGCACTCAAGGCAAAGCCAGTATCATAATCTGCCGCGGCACGATTACAGTTCCTATCTGATTTGCTCGGTAAACAAACAGGGATGCTCTTTCATACAAGAGGCCCTCCAGCATCAGATGGATCTTGGATGGATCCAAGACTACCATGATAGGAATTCCTATCAGATCAACATGGTTCAGATCTTCGATATTCACGTGAGGAATACCAACCTGGTAGAGTTACATGCTGAGCAGGTCCGACTCAGATTTCTGATATCACATGACTATCAAAGCTGTAAAGCGGGTTGCAAAAATGATCGAGGTTGTACCCTTGTCCAGGAGGCACTTCAGCACTTGTTAAATCACTGGTGGATGCCAATTTATATGGATGAAGATACTCAGCAAATTAGTGTCAGTAACAGGAACCCTACTCGACGTCAGAGTCAGGATGTCCGATCAGTGGAAGCTAACCTAGCGAGGTTACATTGTATTCAAAGTGGGCGTGGCCAGGTGCCACTACACAATTATGAACGTTGTGGAGTCTGTTCGGAAAGTAACCAAGGGTGCAACCTTGTGCGAGCAGCTCTCCAGGGGCAGGTGGATCGTGGAGAGATTCGTCCATATCCGGGTTCCGGACCCGTCAACTGGACACCGAATTACCTTGCCGATCAAATTGAGGATGTTGTCACCATCTCTGGTCATCACAGGACCAGGGATGTTTTTGCCATTATCCCTCTACTTGACGAATCTAAGGTTCCCAACCAGGAACGGATCGAGATTACTTACGATGGTCAGAAAAATCAGAAGGCTCCTATAGTTATCTATCTACCGGGACCAACACCGTATGAATAAACTAAGGCTATCCCTTACAAATACGGTGCAACGACAGTTGAAAATGGAAAGGAAACTCCATTACCCTCCGTCGTGAATATTGCAGACATCAGTCGTGTAACACGGAGCGGTAGAATCTTCAACCGAGGAGTTGGAGAACCTAATAAGGAAAAGGAACTTCAGACAGAAGCTCCTATCTACCAGTCGGTCAATCCAGTAATCCCGACCTTTCAAAAAATAATGGTGAGATGCTGAAGCTCATCCAAAGGAGTGAATACAACATTGTTGATCAATTGTTACAAACTCCTTCAAAGATCTCAGTATTATAGCTGTTACTCAGTTCAGAAGCCCACAAGGAGGCTCTACAGAAAGTCTTGGAGCAAGCCTTTGTGGAACAGGATGTAACAATCAGACAGTTTGATAGTATTGTCTCTAACATCACTTCTTGCAACAATTTGGGATTTAGTGATGAGGAATTACCCGAAGAGGGTCGCCGTCATAACATGGCGCTCAATATCACAGTTAACTGCCAGGACGATGCTTTAGCCAGCGTACTGGTAGACACAGGGTCTGCCCTAAATGTTATGCCGAAGTCTACTTTGATGTAATTATCATTCAAAGGCCCTCCGATGAGAATCAGCGAGGTCGTCGTCAAAGCGTTCGACGGATCCAGAAAAACAGTTATTGGCAAAGTTGATCTTCCCATGACTATTGGTCCTCACACTTTCCAAGTCACTTTCCAGGTCATGGACATCCGGGCAACGTACAGTTATTTATTAGGAAGACCTTGGATACACCAGGCTGGAGCGGTTACTTCAACCCTCCACCAAAAGCTAAAGTTTGTCAAGAACGATCAACTTGTCATGGTTTGCGGGGAACAAGCCTTGCTTGTAAGCAACTTGTCATCATCTACTGGCATGGAACCCGAGGAGGTTATTGGAACTCAGTTCCAAGCACTGTCGGTAAGCAAGAACAATTAGTTCAAAGGAGGAACCTCGATTTCCTCATACAAAGATGCTATCAAAGCGGTCGAGAGTACCAATACAAAAAGATGGGGACAACTTGTCATTCCTATTGACAATAAAACAAAGAAGGGTCTTGGTTTTTCTGCAACCTATACCCAGACAGCTGCCAATGATGAAAGTCTTCATCCCCTTCAAAACTTCTTCCACAGTGGAGGTTTTCTCCACCCAGTGTCACAAGTAGTCCATGCTATCAATGAGGAGGATCTCTCCAACATGGATGAAGAATGGAAGTCCTATCTTAACGAGGACGGTTATATGTCTCGGGAAGAGGTGCCTACGCCATTTTGCTATCCCGCACAGAGTCCGAGATTTATACCCCGGTCAGACGTCGAAATGATATATGGAGATTGTGATCTGGAAGGATGTTGTGCTCCGCCAAATTCATTAGAGGAAGACACTTTGATGAAAGAAAACTTTGACTACAACTACTATGGCCCAATGGATGGTCTGCCAATGTGGCAACCTTATCCAGGAGATTTGGGGCAAGAAAGTTAGCCGAACAATGAAAATCAGCTGACCGTCACTGAACAGAATACCTGTGTCCCCACCATGTTATGGGATCAACACTCAGGTCATTTAGAAACTACTCAACATGAAGATGAATTCGCAATGTTTGCAGGACTTGAATTCATCAACTATGCTTTTCCTGAGGTTAACGTCATCGAGAGAGATGACTCCTCCAGTTCCAAAGAAGTTTGGGACACTCTGGGACAACCAAGTGGAAGATACGACTTTATGGTCAAGTACACCGCTCCCGAAAGCTCTCGTATCAGACTCGAAGATATCCAGCCTACTGGATGGGGAGATACAGCTGAGAGCACAACTGCTATGCAAAATGCAACTGAGGAATCCTCCTACGACAATTCTACCTGGGAGACAGATTCCAATGATCCCGCTCCACCATAAATCAGCGTTATTTCTGAAGACAAATCAAGGAAGGTGCCAGACTTTGTGATTCACCGAGGATTTCGCCGCCAATGGGTTACCGTCGAGGTTCCGAAGATCGTTCATCAGTCAAAGTAATTGTCATCTTTAACCTTTCACCCTGCCCAGGTGAAACGGATGTTTTAATAGGGCTCACTTTCTGTAAATATCCCTCTTCTCTTTGCCCAAAGCGACAGAGTTTTGTTTTATAGGGCTGTAGTTTCAAGAATCGACTTGTACATTAATAAAATAACGTCGTTCTGTAATTTCCGCATTAATTGCTGTTTTCTCTTTTCGCTTTTCTCAGAAAATGGTAATCCTAAAAAACAATTCAAATAAAAACAAACAGTAAAATAAAACACTGCACACACTTGCATTTTCTCTAACTCTTCTAAACACGAATCATCACGTCATGCAGATTGTTTGTTTTAAACCCCGTTGAAACATACGATCTGATGCCTTCTCCCAACTTTGAGTTCCCGATATTCGAGGCTGAAGAAGAAAATGACGACAAAATTCCAGAAGAGATCTCTCGACTACTCAGACAAGAGGAAAGGTCCATTGAACCTCACAAAAAGCCATTGGAAACGGTAAACTTGGGTTCAGAACAAGAGAGAAAAGAAATCAGGAATGGGGCACTTCTCAGTCCAACTGCCAAAGAGAGTTTGATAAAGCTTCTCAAAGAATTCCCCGATGTATTCGCTTGGTCCTATCAGGATATGCCAGGGTTGGATACCAGCATCGTGGAACATCACTTACCGTTGAGATCGGAATGTCCGCCAGTAAAGCAAAGGTTGAGACGCACTCACCCGGACATGGCCATCAAAATCAAGGAGGAAGTACAGAAACAGATCGACGCAGGTTTCCTTGCTACATCTGAATATCCTCAATGGTTAGCCAACATCGTACCCGTTCCGAAAAAGGACGGAAAGGTCAGAATGTGTGTTGATTTCAGAGATCTGAATAAGGCTAGTCCAAAGGACGACTTTCCTTTACCACACATTGACATGCTGGTAGACAGTACAACAAAGTTCAAAGTCTTCTCCTTCATGGATGGATTCTCGGGCTATAATCAGATCAAAATGGCGCCGAAAGACATGGAGAAAACTTCATTCATTACCCCATGGGGTACCTTTTGTTACAAGGTGATGCCGTTCGGTTTGAAGAACGCCGGGGCTACCTATCAAAGGGCCATGACTACTCTGTTTCATGACATGATACACAAAGAAATCGAGGTATATGTTGATGATATGATTGCAAAATAAAAAACAGAGAGTGAGCACGTTGAACATCTGTCAAAATTGTTCGAATGTCTAAGAAAATTCAAACTCCGCTTGAATCCCAACAAGTGCACCTTCGGTGTCCATTCAGGGAAATTACTAGGGTTCATCGTCAGCCAGAAAGGAATTGAGGTTGATCCTGACAAGGTCAAGGCCATTCAAGAAATGCCTTCTCCGAAAACTGATAAACAAGTCAGAGGATTCCTGGGACGTTTGAACTACATCTCCAGATTCATATTCCTTATGACCGCGACCTGTGCGCCGATTTTCAAATTACTAAAAAAGAACCAGGATTGCGTTTGGACAGAAGATTGCCAAACCGCCTTCGACAATATTAAGGTATACCTGTTGAATCCGCCGATTCTATCACCTCCAGTGGAAGGAAGACCACTGATCATTTACCTCACAGTTCTAGAGGACTCAATGGGATGTGTACTTGGCCAACAAGACGAAACCAAACGGAAAGAGTCTGCCATTTACTATTTGAGCAAGAAATTCACCGACTGCGAGACTCAGTACACGATGCTTGAGAAAACTTGTTGCGCTCTGGCTTGGGCAGCCAAACGTCCTCGCCAATACATGATTTGTCATACTACTTGGTTAATCTCCGAAATGGATCTAATCAAGTACGTCTTCGAAAAGCCTGCTCTCACGGGAAGAATTGCCCGTTGGCAGATGCTGTTATCAGAATATGACATAAAGTACCACGCTCAGAAAGCCGTTAAAGGGAGTATTTTAGCCGATCATTTGGCTCATCAACTGATTGACGATCAAGAATCAATCGGGTTTGACTTCCCAGACAAAGATGTCGTGTATCTAAAAATGAAAGATTGCGATGAACCGTTACCCAGTGAAGGGCCAGAACCAGATTCCCAATGGGGACTTATCTTTGACGGAGCAGTTAATCATTATGGAAACGGAATTGGGGCAATCATTGTTACCCCTCAGGGTACCCACATTCCTTTCACAGCTCGACTTACGTTCAAATGTACGAACAACGAGGCCGACTACGAAGCTTGTATTATGGGTCTCGAAGAAGCAATTGATTTAAGGATCAAAAACTTGGACGTATATGGCGACTCAGCTCTGGTTATCAATCAGATAAAAGGAGGTTGGAACACATACCAATCAGGACTGATTCCTTACAAAGACTATGCAAGAAGGTTGTTACCCTTCTTTAACAGAATCGAGTTTCATCATATCCCTCGTGAGGAGAATCACATGGCTGATGCATTAGCCACTCTCTCTTCTATGATTAGTGTAGGTCAATGGAACAAACTACCTAAGATCGACATAATGCGCCTTGAACGCCCCATTTACATCTTCACGATCGAAGCAGTCATAGATGACAAACCTTGGTATCATGATATCAAATGCTTCCTTCAGAAACAAGAGTACCCACCTGGGGCACTAAGGAAAGATAAGAAAACCCTCAGAAGATTGGCTGTAAACTTCTTCCTGAGCGGTGACACTCTCTATAAGAGAAACTTCGACATGGTTTTGCTTCGATGCGTCGACAGACCAGAAGCAGACATGTTTATGAAAGAAATTCATGAAGGGTCCTTTGGCACTCATGCCAACGGACACACAATGGCGAGAAAAATTTTAAGAGCAGGGTACTATTGGTTGACAATGGAATCCGACTGCTACAAGTACATGAGGAGGTGTCACAAGTGTCAGATATACTCCGACAAAATTTATGTACCGCCATCGCATCTCAAAGTTCTTTCTTCCCCGTGGCCTTTTTCCATATGGGGAATCGACATGATTGGCATGATTGAGCCCAAGGCTTCAAACAGACATCAGTTCATCCTGGTGGCCATTGACTATTTCCCCAAGTGGGTCGAAGCAGCGTCATTCGCCAATGTAACCCGACAAGTGGTGGTCCGATTTATAAAAACAATATCATCTGCCGTTATGGTGTTCCGAGCCAGATCATTACTGATAATGGATCTAACTTGAACAACAAGATGATGAACGAGTTGTGCGCAGAGTTCAAGATCGAACACCATAACTCATCTCCCTACCGACCCAAGATGAACGGAGCGGTAGAAGCGGCTAATAAGAACATCAAGATCGTTCAAAATATGGTTGTAACCTACAAAGATTGGCACGAAATGCCACCCTTTACTCTTCACGGTTATCGTACATCTATCCGCACTTCAACAGGGGCAACCCCTTTCTCTCTAGTGTATGGCATGGAAGTAGTGCTCCCCATAGAAGTAGAGATCCCGTCAATCCGAGTATTGATGGAAGCTAAGCTCACCGAAGCTGAATGGTGTCAAAGCCGACACGACGAGCTTAATCTGATCGAAGAAAAGAGAATCACGACACTATACCATGGTCAATTGTATCAACAGAGAATGAAGAGGGCGTTTGACAAAAAGGTCCGACCTCGTGTTTTCAGAAAAGGAGATCTCGTGCTCAAGAAGATACAATCATTTCTAACTGATTCGCGAGGCAAATGGACCCCAAATTATGATGGCCCTTATGTGGTCACGAAAGCTTTCTCCGGCGGCGCCTTGAGACTAGCAACCATGGACGGAGAGGAATTTGCCTACCCCAAGAATGTTGATGTAGTCAAGAATTACTTCGCCTAAACTAAAAAAAAACGTCTCGGTGGATTGATAACCTGAAAGGGCGGTCCAGGAAAAAGTTAGAGACATGAAAAAATCATCCCGGTGGATTGGAAACATCACAGTACAATCCAGGCAAAAATTAGGGATAATGGCAAGTAACTATGTTCAACAGAGGCAAGTCCCTCATCAGCAGTTACACCATCCATCGGAGGAAAGCTCCAGTCAAGGTCATCTTTGACAGAAGCTCAGGATGCCCCGACTTCAAAGTTGGTAGAAGGATAGTGGTCATTATGTTTCAACGTAGCCCTTTTCCCTGTAAATTACCATTTTCAAACTTTGTATATACTCTTTGGAATCACGCGTTTGGCTGATCTCCATCTTATTAATAAAATTTGAGCCCTTGTGTTTTTGTTTGTAATTCTTCTTTGTTTTAGCTTTGCAGAACGACGTTGTTAACATGATTAGCGATTCTTGAAATGAAACAAAAATGAATTTACTTGTTAAAAATTTTTCTGCTTTAAAATAAAGACAGTAATTTCTTTTGACTGTTGAACATCAGAAAAATCTCGATCGCTTCTCCAAAAGTAATCGAACCTCGAAGTGCAGAATCAAAGTACTCATTCTAACCCAGTACGCCTGAATGAAGGGATCAACTGTGTCAGAGACCTTATTTCGTCTGACACGCCTCGGCCGAGTTCTTATCTCCTAAGCCCGACCAACATAGCTCCCAACAGGGACTATCTCTCCTAAGCAAGGTGGAATTGCTATTCTGAACCAACGGTACTTCTTCGCCCCGCGATGGCCGAGTATCCAGTCGTGTTCACCTGTCAGTTTGTATGTCGTGTCAGTTTTGTCAGTATAAACATACATACATCATGCATTATTGATTTACATTCACAGTCATATTGCATCGCTATCACGCTAGTCGGTCTTGTCCCCTAGTGATAAAAGTCCTCTTAATCGAGTTGTCAGCCCTTTCCTCGTCAGGAAGTGTTACGTCTGAACATTCTCTCTCCTCCAGTTTTATTTCTGGATTGAAGTGGGGTCCTCGACCACTTTGATAACTTGAACCTCTGAAAGACCAGAGAGCCCTCAGTTAACATCACTCTTCGCCATTGAAGATGATATCCTTGTTTTCTCGGATTAAAGAAAATCCCGAGAGAAAGCCTCCTAAATCGGAGATTCGGCAGTACGGCAGTTTTTCTCCAAAAAACCCACTGATGAAAAGGTCATCAACACCTCAAAATTGGATCACATCATATGGCATTTCTCTGAGAAGATCTCCGAGAAAAGTATGATGTAGAGACCCCAAGAGAATGCAGTCTCTCAAGGGACTCGCATTCCCCAAGTAGAGTCAACAAATGGCATCTCCAACAGAGAAGTTTGTACACCTCTACAACTTAGACGACTGGGTTCCCCAGCAAGTCTGACATCGAAACTTTTTTCACTCAAATGGCATCTCCCCAGGAAAATTCGGCGAGAAGTTTCAAGGAAAACCGCTACAAATAGCGTCCCTTGTCAGTAAAGTTTATTGACAAAAGAAACTTAGACCAATTCCTTGGTAGGAAACCAGGATCGAGGGGAAGTTTAAATCAGAAACTAAGACCAGTTCCTTGGTAAGAAACCGGGATCGAGGGGAAGTTTATTTCAGCAACTAAGACCAGTTCCTTGGCTGAAGACCAGGATCGAGGGGAAGTTTACCTTTTCTAAGCATCATTGCTTAGCTAAAAGAAGATGAATGCGTAAGCTATCATTCATAACCACCATCAAAATTTTGGGTATTCTGATATTTAATCCTTTTGCACCCCGAATGCCCGAATACCTTCGTCATTCACACCTTCGGGTCCAAGAAGATTAAATAGGGGCATATGTCATCCCCAAAATTTTGACCACTAAGATTTCCCATCATTTTGAAAATCATCATCACAATATGGAGGAACCATCATACTTCATCAGTCTCCCCAAAGATGGGTGGGCATTCACTACAATCAAAATTAGGTTTTCAAGCCCTCTATGAGTGCTTAGACAAAGGATCAATCAAGGAATGACATGATCTTCAACTTGTATAACCTCTCAAACATCCACAATGGATCAAAAGGACTCCCACTCCAAGGATTAAGCACAAGGCTCCTCCCTTCTAGGTGGATTAAGTCTCAAGATCGACAGTGTCACCAAATTAGGGTTTTGGTCGACCAGGGCCTCCAGATGGAAAATTTTCATCTGGGCACAAGCCAATGATCCAAAACATAACCTAATATACTCCATGGAACCTCATGGACCCAATCATCAAGTCAATTTTTCCTCAGGGGACGCATTCATCAAAAATTAGGAATTAGGGTTTCTTGACCTAATTCACCCCTAAATTGACTTTTAGGGAAAATCATGAGCCAAAACCTCAAAGGAGGATTTGAGGGTCTCTAATACACTACATTGATCCATTTGCAACAATGGATTGATCCAAGAAGCTTGAGCAACAAGTTTCAATTTCATCTGCACCACAGTTAGGGTTTTAAGGAAAAAGTCAACTATAACTTTGACTTTTGACCAGGACATGCTCCCAAGTCCTATGACATGCATCAATATACCCTATGACACCCATGGAACATGTCCATCAAGTTTGATTTAGGTCAAGGACATGATTTCATGAAGAATTGCACAGTTTGGAATTCATCTGATAAAAAGTCAAATGTGCACAAAAGTCAACTTTGACTTTTTAAGATTTTTCACCAAAATGGATTTTTAACCCTAAAATGATGTTAATGTATGATTTGAATCATCATTAATCAAGAAAAATCAAGAAAAGTTGGGTAACTTGTAAAAGGGGTAACCATAAAAAACTTAGAAAATTTTCTAAGTTAAAAATAAAGTGGCTAGGGTACTAACTTTGGAGGGTCATAACTCCTAAACCACAAAGCCATTTTCTCCCATCCAAGGCTTGATTTGTAGATCTCATTGGCCTCTACAAAAACTTCAACTAGACCTAACTCCAATTCATTGGGGATTTTGAGTTATGGACTGATCAAAATCAAGAAAAGTCACTTTGGTCCAACACTTAGTGAAAATTTCACTAAGTCAGATTTTACCCTACTTTTTGCCAAATGTAGGGGGATTTTTCACTTGGATTCAAAAGAGATCAAAACCAAATATGTTCAAACAGTTGTTGTATCATGTAAGGGCTTTCCAAAATGACCAAGAACATTACCAAATTCAATTTGAGTCATGAGATATGACATTGGAAAGTTGCCTTGCTGAAATCTACCAAGGCAAGGCAGAATTTCCATTTTTGCTCGATTTTCCAAAATCAGCCAAATCCAAATGCTCCTATCCACTTGGACACCTCTGAGGATTGAATCTAAAGGGGACAATCACTGAGCCAAGCCTCCAAAGTCTTTGGAACAAGAAATAGCATGTTGAACCTAGAATGGCCAAAATAGGGACAAGACTCCAATTTTGGATTGGAGCATTCAATGGAAGCATCAAGGTGGCATGGACTGAGCCATTTGCAACTGAATTCAGTCAAGACTTATCCAAGACCAAGGGAACCACAGCCCTGTGCCCTAACCTCTAGTCAATGGCTAGAGGAGACTTGGATTTCCATTGGCCAACATTAAACAAACACCTGCTGCAGTTGCCATTCACTGTGGATCCCAAAACAAACTTGCTCTACTATAAATAGAGCTCAATTGTGATCATTTTGAGTACACCAAAGCCATCAAACAGATGCTTTCCTCAAAATCTCTTCTTTCACTCCAATTTTGCCTTCTAAAGCAAGTCACTATCGGGTTTTAAGTTTGAGAGCTTTTCCAATCAAACCAATCACTCACACACCTCACATACATCATATAGAAGTGATCCAAACACTTAAACAACATCTGGAACACTGATTTCTCAGAATCACCAGTCAATTGCTCAAGGTTTTAACCAAAGTGCAGTTGAGATGCCATGAAGTGATCCAGCCAATTTCTATCAAGTCCAAGCATTCAAACACACTCCATAGGGTGTAGGGCAACTGTTCAGATCATCACAATTCATCTGTAACACCTCCTACTCAGAAATCAATTTGCTCTTGCTGTCACGACCTAGAGGTAAGCCTAAACTTGGTCATCTCTCAATCTATGCATATTTCCTCGCACAATACTTTTGCCAAATGTTCATAATCATGCATGGAATGTTTCCCCTCAAGTAATTGCTTTGTTTGAATCGTGTATCAAAAATCCTAGCCTTCATGCAGAAATTAGGGTTCTTGAGGATTTTCATGATTTCTTGTTATATGTTTAATTTAAATGAAATTAAATACCATAGACATGATCGTGAGGTTGAAACGAGTTGATTGGTATGTGGATTACATGATATGATTAAGTATTCAGTGAGATTGGAGAGAAAATGCAAATCTGGGCCAAGCTGAAACACGCGCGTGTTCTTCAGCTGTTCTTGGCGCCATTTTTCATAAATTCAAATATTTAAATTTTGTGATTTTATTTAATTGATTCAAAAATTAATTTCTCTCTGAGTTTTAATGATTTTGAGTTGATTCTTTTTTTAATAATTCACAAAAATGTTAACATATTTTATTTTCCCAAAAAATCCCAAAAATATTATTTATTTTGTATAATTGATATTTTTGCAAAGAATTAATGTTTTAATTGTTTTTAACATTTAAAATATTTTCTCCACCTTGATTTTGCAACTTTTAATGCTTTCTAATTATTTTGTAGGTCAATACTTAATTTTTGAAGCATTAATCCAAGATCACAATTTGTTTTTCCTATGTTAAACAATTTTGATCATTTTAATTGAATTTTTATTCAATTAAAACACATTTTTGAAAACAAATTAGGGTTTTTGGATTAATTCAACCCTCATAAATCATTTTCAAAACATTTTGGGCCTCTAATAGAGTGTAAGACCCAATCCTATTTTGACCAAACCATTTTTGGGCCTCAGTGTATTGTATAAGTCCCAATACCGTCAAAAACGAACGGCGCGATCGTCGCCTTTTGAAAAATAACCTTCTGGGCCTCTCCTTGAGTTATAAGACCCATTCAAAACTTTTGGGCCTCTAAATAGAGTGTAAGACCCAACCCCCTTTTAACCAAAAACATTTTGGGCCTCACTTATTGTATAAGTCCCTCGGCGTTAAAAGAAAACCTTGGCGCGATCGCCATTTTTAAACGAAAAAACAAACTGGGCCTACCCTCGTGTCATAAGCCCCACTCTTTTTATTTAAACCTTTTGGGCCTCTTGAGAGAGTGTAAGACCCATCCCTTTGTACAGAAAACAATTTTTGGGCCTCAGTCACTTGTATAAGTCCCTCTGTACAAATTCAAATAGTGCGCTCACTGATAAAACCCTGGGCCTCTCCTTGAGCTGTAAGCCCCAAACCTTTCTTTTTCAAAGCACTTTCTCCTTTGATTTTGACATATACTGTTGTTTTCAATCTTTCTTTGTTGAACAACTAACCAAATAGCATGGAAGATCTACAACCGAGTACGTGGTTATTGCTTTCATTTACCACTTTCATATACATATAACTGTATTGTGGGGCTGTTTCGCTGTAAGTCTTCTTTCATAAACTCATATCAACTGTGTAATAATAGTATAGATATTTAGAGTTTCCCCGGCCACTACGTCTAGCATTAAGCCCGTTGATCACTCTTAGAAATAGTCTAAACTAGATCCCCATAGGATTACCAGACACAGTCTTCCCTCCTCTTGGGGTTAAACAATATGGAGATATGAAAGGCAGCATTCTCTGTGAACCCTTTCATAGACTGTCACTCATAGAAGTTGTCAAGAAACTCTATTCCCCAGAGATGATCTCTTCTCCGTGAATTGCATCTCTTGAGTTTCTTCCAAATTCTCGAACTTTCCTGACTTGATCTATTCCTTGTGAATATCTTGCCTTGAATTTCTCGGGGTTTGGGGACCCACATGCTTCTTAAAAGCACTTGTCAAGAAACTCTACTCCCCAGAGATGATCTTTTCTCCGTGAATGGCATCTCTTGAGTTTCTTCCAAATTCTCGAACTTTCCTGACTTGATCTATTCCTTGTGAATAGCTTGTCTTGAATTTCTCGGGGTTTGGGGACCCACGGGCTTCTTAAAAGCATCGGCCTCCTCTTGGGCATCGTACAAGGACCCACAGACTTCCTAAAAGCAACCTCGTCTCCTCTTGGGCTTAGTACAAGGACCCTACGGCTTCGTATAATGATCTATTCCTCCAGGAATGATAGCCTCCTCTTGGGCTTCATACAAGGACCGATCGGCTTCTTAAAAGTTTCCAGCCTCCTCTTGGGCTTCGTACAAATTGTCCCGACGACCTCCTAGAGGTATAGGAACAAAACTTAGTCATTTGCATAGAACAGTTCTTTCAAAGAGTCTACTACTGTTTCTCAAAGCATGGTACAAAAGATGAAACTCTAGACTTGGACAGTCTAATCTCCTTGAGTCTCAAAGACATTCTCAAGCACCCTTCAAGAATAGGAAGGAACACGTAGACTCAGACAATCTCAATACCCTTCGGAGTTCCCGCTTCCTTAAAGAACAGGAATAACCCGGATCCTTGAATCAAATCCATGAGTACAATGTTGGTCATATAAGAACTGATTTTCTCTTTAAAATCAATATACTGGACCTGTCACTTAACTGAAACAACATTTACCCTCTCTCTCGGGATTTCTACGAGACACATAAGAGACTCCCTCGTTGAGTCAATTACCCCTTTCGCCTCCATCTCGGGCTTTATACGAGATACAAAAAGGTTCTTATTAAGCCAAACAAACAACAGTCTCCATCTCGGGCTTCGTACGAGATACAAAAAAACTCTCTTGTTGAGTCAATTAGCCTTCATCTCGGGCTTTATACGAGATACCAAAAGACTTCATCGTCGAGTCAAAAGTTTTTAGCCTCTCTCTCGGGCTTTGTACGAGACACATAATAGCCTCCTCTTAGGCTTTGTATAAGAAAACCACTGGTTGATTCTATCAACCTTTTAGCATCAAAGCTGTGCCTCATTCACAGTATACAAACATCAACAACTCCTTCCCCTTCATCTAATCGCTGTAAGCGGCAAGCCTCTGGATCATCTATATCCACGCCACTGTCCCTCTTTTAGCATGAGAAATTCCTAAGGAAATATAGCATTGCTCTACACTGAGTTAAAGTCTTCTCCTTCAGGTTAAAATCCCCTATAAAGGAAATTATGGCATTGCCGGATTCACACATCCCGGTTAAAGTAATCCTCCTTTACAGTCAGTCACCCAACAGTTGTGACATACAACCCCCTCTTTAGAGATGACAAATTCTCTCTAAATTCAACACCTTTAGCTTCACATCTTGGGCTTTGAACAAGATACAAATAGACTCTTCAGCTTCACATCTTGGGCTTTGAACAAGATACAAACCACCTTTCGCTTCACGTCTTGGGCTTTGAACAAGACACCAAAAACACCCATTTCCTCCCATAGAATAGGAGGAACTACGAATGCTCTGATTTCCCTCTTTCGGTAAACGGGAATACGTAGGCATAAGATTGAAAGAAAAATCTTAGTGAGCACACTAAACCCAAAATCCCATACTCTCATGTATCTATCAAAAGCATCAGTCCTAACATCCTAATCCTCGTTCCCCGCCAGAAAATCCAAGAAAGAGAGAAAACCGTATTGGCGAAAATACAAATAACCAGTACAAAGGCCCCCCCACATTGATAGCATTCGTAACCTAACAGACCGCTGCTTAAACTCAGTATGCAAAGCAGGGTTAATTGGAGACATCTATTTCCCTTCCTTCATCAGCTCATAATAGGATAAAAAATGAATCGACCTGTAGTAAACTCAACCGCAGAGAGCGACCAACGCTTAAGAACCGCGGCCAAAATCGCTCGCTACACTTGGTAGGAAACCAGGATCGAGGGGAAGTTTAAATCAGAAACTAAGACCAGTTCCTTGGTAGGAAACCAGGATCGAGGGGAAGTTTACCTTTTCTAAGCATCATTGCTTACCAAAAGAAGAAGGATGCGTGAACGGCCATTCTTAACCACCATCAAAATTTTGGGTATTTCGATATTTAATCCTCTTGCACCCCGAATGCCTGAATACCTTCTCCATTCACACCTTCGGGTCCAAGAAGATTAAATAGGGGCATCTGTCATACCCCAAATTTTGACCACTAATATTTCCCATCATTGTGTAAATTATCATCACAATATGGATGTACCATCATACCTCATCAATCTCCTCAAATATTGTTGAGCCTTCACTACATTCAAATTTAGGGTTTCAAGCCCTCTCAGAGCTCATAGACAAAGGATCAATCAAGGAATGACATGATCTTCAACTTTTCTAGCCTCTCAAACATCCCCAATGGATCAAGAGGACTCCTACAGCAAGAATCAAGCATAAGGTTGCAACATTCTGAGTGGATTAAGCCTCAAGATCGCCAGTGTCACCAAATTAGGGTTTTGGTCGACCAGGGCCTCCAGATGGAAACTTTCCTTTGGGTATGAGCCAATGCTTCAAAGCATAACCTAAGATGCTCCAAGGGACATCACGAACCCAATCATCAAGTCAATTTAGCCTCAAGGGATGCATACATCAAAAATCAGGAATTAGGGATTCTTGACCTAATTCACCCCTAAGTTGACTTTTGGGACAAAACATGAGCCAAGACCTCAAGAGAGGATTTGAGGGTCTCAAATACATCACATTGATCCATTTGCAACAATGGATTGACCCAATATGCTTGATCAACAAGTTTCAAGCTCATCAGAACCACAATTAGGGTTTCGAGGGAAAAAGTCAACTGTATCTTTGACTTTTGACCCAGGCATGCTCCCAAACTTTGGGGCATGATTCAATACACCCTATAACACCTATGAAATCAATCCATCAAGTTTGATTTAGGTCAAAGACTTGATTTCATAGATGCACAGTTTGGAATTCATCTGATAAAAAGTCAATTGTGCCCAAAAGTCAAAGTTTGACTTTTTGATTTTTTGATCAATTATGGTTCCCTAACCCTATAATGATGTTAATGTGTGATTGGAATCATCATTCATCAAGAAAAATCAAGAAAAGTGGGATAAATTGAAAAAGGGGTAACCATAAAAAACTTAGAAATTTTCTAAGTTAAGGAACAAAGTGGCTAGGGTACCAACTTTGGAGGATCATAACTCCTAAACCACAAGGCCATTTTTCCCCATCCAAAGCTGGATTTGTAGCTCTCATGGCACTCTACAAAAGCTTCAAACACAACTCATTCCAATTCCTCATGAATTTTAAGTTATGGAATGATCAAAATTACAAAAAGTGAAAATGTCACTCTTTTCCAACACTTAGTGAAATTTTCACTAAGTCAGAATCTGTCTTACTTTTTTCAAAATGTAGGGGTATTTTTCACTTGGATCCAAAAAGTATCAAAACCAACTATGATCAAATAGTTGCTGTATCATGTGAGGGCTTTCCAAAATGGCCAAGAACTCCATCAAATTCCTCTTGAGCCATGAGATATGACAATGGCAATATGCCTTGCTGAACACTGTCAAAGCAAGGCAGATTTGTGCATTTTGCTCGATTTGCCAAATTTGTGCAAATGACAAACACACTTATCCATCTGAACACCTCAGGGGGAGACCAAGGAGGGACAAACACTGATCCATAAGCCTCCCAAGTCTTTGGAACCAAAAATAGCATGCCAAACCTAGAAATCCCTAAAGAGGGGACAAGACTCCAATTTTGTTTTGGAGCATTTAATGGATGCACCAAGGTGGCATGGACTGAGCCATTTCAAACTGAATTCAGTCAAGACATATCCAAGACCAAGGGAACCAGCAGCTTGGGCCCTAACCTCTAGTCAATGGCTAGAGGAGACTTGGATTCCCATTGATCAACATTGGCCAAACCTCTGCAGCAGTTGCCATTCACTATTGCTTGCAAAAAAAACTTGCTCCACTATAAATAGAGCTCATTTGTGATCAGTTTGAGTACACCAAAGCCATCAAAAAGATGCTTTCCTCAAAATCTCCTTCTCACTTCCAAATTTGCCTTCCAAAGCAAGTCATTATCGGGTTTTAAGTTTGAGAGCAATTCCAACCAAACCAATCACACACACACACACACACACTTCATAAACATCATATAGAAAGTGATCCAAACACTTAAACAACATCTGGAACACTGATTTCACAAAATCACCAGCCAACTGCTCAAGGTTTTAACCAAGTTGCAGTTGGGATACCATCTTCAGTTCCAGCTTGTTTCAAACCATTCCAAGCACTCAGGCACATGACATGGCACCTAGGGAAGCTATCCACATCATTGGAACCTAGCTGTAACACCTCCAACACAAAACACGATCACCAGCTGCAAGAGGTAAGCATGAGCTCTTTTAACTCTATGATCCATGCATTTTTTGCTGCACAACAATTTAGCCATATGTTCATAATCATGCATAGAGTGTTTTCCCTCAATCAATTGCTTTGTTTGAATCGTGTATGGAATTTCTGAGCCTTCATGCAAATTTTAGGGTTCTTGAGGTTTCTCTTTGATTTCTTAATCCATGCTTAAAATAAATGAAATTAAAGACCATAAACATGACCGTGAGGTGAAAACGAGCAAATTGATATGTAGATTGCATGATATAATCAAGTATTCAGTGAGATTGGATAGAAAATGCAAATCTGCAGAAACAAAGGGTGGTGTGTGTTCTTGCCATTGTTCTTGGCGCCCTTTTTCAATATTTGAATATTTGAATTTTTGTGATTTTATTTAATTGATTCAAAAATTATTTTTTCTCTGAGTTTTAATGATTTTGAGGTGATTCTTTTTTTAATAATTCACAAAAATGTTAAAATATTTTATTTTACTAAAAAATCCCAAAAATATTACTTATTTCATATATTTGATATTTTTGCAAAGAATTAATGTTTTATTTGTTTTTAACATTTGAAATATTTTTTCTCCCTTGATTTTCCAAACTTAATTGATTTCTAATTATTTTGTGGGTATAAACATGATTTGTCAAACGTTAATCCAATACCACAATTTGTTTTTCACACATGTTTAACAAATTTTGATCATTTTAATTGAATTTTTATTCAATTAATATTTTGAAAAAAAATTAGGGTTTTGATCAATTCAACCCTCATCAAATCTTTTTCAAACACTTTTGAGCCTTTTGAGAGAGTGTAAGACCCATCCCATGTAAATAAAACCTTTTTGGGCCTCAGTGCATTGTATAAGTCCCAATACGTTAAAGAAATCTCGGCGCGATTGTCATTTTTCAAACAAAACCCTTGGGCCTCTCCTTGAGTTGTAAGCCCCATCTTTTCTTTTAAAATCACCTTGGGGCCTCTAATAGAGTGTAAGACCCAACCCCCTTTTAACCAAAACTTTTTTGGGCCTCAATGCATTATATAAGACCCAGTACGGTAAAGAAACCTCGGCGCGATCGCCAGTTCAAAAATCAAATCATTTGGGCCTACCCTCGTGTTATAAGCCCTATTTCTTTTCCTTTAAACACCTTTGGGCCTCTTGAGAGAGTGTAAGACCCATCCCTTTGTATAGAAAACCTTTTTTGGGCCTCAGTCACTTGTATAAGTCCATGTACAAACAGTGCAATCACTGATAAAACCTTGGGCCTCTCCTTGAGCTGTAAGCCCCAACGATCTTTTCAAAGTACTTTCTCCTTTGATTTAGAATATAATATTGTTATCAAAGCTTTCTTTGTTAAACAAACTAACAAAACAACATGGAAGCTCTACAACCGAGTAAGTGTTTACCCACTTTCATATATATATATATATATATATATATATATATATATATATATAACTGTATTGTGGGGCTGCTCATTGTAAGTCTTCTTTCACATCCTTTTATATACTTGTCAAATATCAACTGTGTAATACTAGTATAGTTATTTAGAGTTTTCCCCGGTAAATACGTCTAGCACTAGGTAAAGCCCTGTTGGTCACTCTTTAATACAAACAAAACTAGATCCCCATAGGATTACCAGATACAGTCTTTCCTCCTCTTGGGGTTAAACAATATGGAGACGTGAAAGGTAGCATTCTCGATGAACCCTTTCTCAGCCCGTCACCCTTAGAAATTGTCAAAGAAACTCTAACTCCCCAGAGATGATCTTTTCTCCGTGAATGAATGTCTTGAGTTTCTTCTAAATTCTCAGACTTTCCTGGCTTGATCTATTCTCAGTGAATGGCATGTCTTGAACTTCTCGGGGTTTGGGGACCCACGGGCTTCTTAAAAGCATCCTCGCCTCCTCTTGTGCATTGTACAAGGACCCTTCGGCTTCTTAAAAGGTCTCATGCCTTCTCTTGGGCTTAATACAAGGACCTAGAGACCTCTACAGGTATAGGAATATAACTTAGTCATCAATTTGCTAGAGCTGTCTTTCTGAGTCAAGTTTCAGACCAGTTAATGGGTTGACCTTCATCCCTTAACATACCAGCCTTCTCTTGGGCATCATACAAAGATCATTCACTATCTGAGAATCGATTTCTAAAAACACCAGTAGACTTGGACAGTCTCAGTACCCTTTGTATTTTCCATTTCCTTAAAGAACAGGAAATAAACTTGATCTTCTGATCAATCCCGAAGCACAACCTTACCTTTAATCTTTATAAGAACTGATTTTCTCTTTTATCCAACATACGAGACCTGTCACTAAACTGAGACAGTCACCAGCACACTTAGCCTCCTCTTGGGCTTTGTACAATCTCCCCAGTGGAGCTAACCTTTTCACACTCTCTTGTTGAGTATAAAAGACTCTCTTGTTGAGTCAAACATTTTAGCCTCCATCTCGGGCTTCGTACGAGATATAAAACACTCACTTGTTGAGTATAAAAGACTCTCTTGTTGAGTCAAACCACTTTATCCTCCATCTCGGGCTTCGTACGAGATAGAAAATCACTCTCTTGTTGAGTATAAAAGACTCTCTTGTTGAGTCAAACACTTTTAGCCTCCGTCTTGGGCGTCATACAAGTCACAACAAAAAACTCTCTTGTTGAGTATAAAAGACTCTCTTGTTGAGTCAATCACCTGTCAAACAGACTCTCTTGTTGAGTCACTTCCCTTTAGCCTCCGTCTTGGGCTTCGTACAAGACATATAAAAACACTAGCCTCCTCTTAGGCTTTGTATAAAGAAAACCCCGGTTGAGTCAATCAACCTTTTAGCATCAGAGTTGTGCCTTGCTCACAGCATACAAACATCAACAACTCCTCTTTAGAGATGACAAATTCTCTCTCATCCAAAACCCTTTAGCTTCACATCTTGGGCTTTGAACAAGATACAAACCACCTTTAGCTTCACGTCTTGGGCTTTGAACAAGACACCAAAACAACCTATTTTTCTCCCATAGAATAGGAGGAACTATGATCGCTCTGATTTCCCTGTTTCGATAAACGGGAATACGTAGGCATAAGATTGAAAAAATCTTAGCGAGCACACCAATCAAAAACCCAAAATCCAGTATCTCCACCAAATCAACCCAAAAGCATCAAATCTAAACACATTACCAAAAACCTCACAAATAATCCAGACACTGTGTTCTTAACAAAATAACCGAAGATTAGGCCCCACATCCACATAACATCTGTAACATAACAGACCGCTGTTTAAACTCAGTATGCAAGCAGGGTTAATTGGAGACATCTATTTCCCATCCTTAATCAACTCAATAGGATAAAAAATGAATCGAACTATAGTACCCAAGCGATAGTGACTCAGGACCACAAAAATTGCGCTACAGTGTAGTCGTGGAATTGTCCAGAGGGTCCCTTGCTCTCGCGGGAATCTCGAGGACAGTCTTCACACTTCCTTTCTCTCGTCGAGGTCTCTTCGTCTCTGGAGGCCCGAGCGTTCTCCTGGTGGCGGGAGGCTCGGGCGGAGTTGGCCGCTTCATTTTCCTCATACTGAATGTATGACTGCGCCTTGAGGAGGAACGCGTCCAGGTTCCTCGGAGGTGCTAGGCCGACAGTTTTGGAAAACTCTGAGCCTGGGCGGAGTCCCTGTTCGAGCAGAAATTTTTTCATATCGTCTGTTGTAGGGACCTGCACTGCTTCTTTGTTAAACCTCTCGATGTATGCCCAGAGAGGTTCGTCCTTCCCTTGGATTATGGCCCCAAGGGAGGCTTCATTCTTGGGGTGGCGGCATGACGCTGTGAAATATCGGGAGAACATTCTGCCTAGTTGCTTCCACGAAGTGATAGACTCTTCGGGTAGCTTCTAGTACCAAGTCATTGCTCCTTTTAGGAGCGTGGTCGGAAACAGCCGGCACTTGATGGCGCCCCAGACGCCACGGTAATCCAACAGCGCATCGATGTTCTCGATGTGCTCATCGGGGTCAGTCGTAGCATCGTACGTGCCTAGTGCCGGGGGCTTCTCCAGGCCCTCGGGGAGGCTTGTTGCCAAGATTTCTTGGGATAATGGGCCGTGAGGCTCATCATCGCTGCTTGAGCTGGTTAGAGACTCGATAGGACTTCGTCGTCCTAGGCCTACGTATTCCCTCGTGCAATGGGAAAGTCAGAGTCAACATAGTTCAGAGGACTATGGGTGGAGGGGGGGAAGGTTGCTCGCCAAGACTTCACCGTCTTGTTCCTATGTATCCTCATTCAGATGAGAATAAATAAGTCAGAGCGTCCATAGTTCGTGGACTACGACTGGGAAAAGGTCTCGATCGCACTGGGGCGAGAGAAAGACACGGTCAATCTCAATCGTACGGGGGTAAGAGAAAAGGGGAGTTAGTTGTTAGTGTGCTCGCCAAGGATAGGGATCCTCATGCCTACGTATCCTTATTAGGGAATTAGGAATCAGAGCATCCGTAGTTCAACCTACGAATTGTTAAGCGTTTCTTTATGAGCGATGCCAATTTCGTGTTCTAGCAGTTAGGGTCGATGTCTGTTTGCGATAGAACGGAAATAGCATGCCCTTTCTGAAAAGGGTTTGACAAAGGAATCCCGAAGGAAAAAATGATTTGCAGTTTGTTTATGAGTTTTATCAGAAGTGAATTGAATTTGTTTGGGATGCGTATTGCATTAAAGTTTATGACATATGATCGAATGCTTCGTAAGATCTACCTAAGACAGGACGTATACAAAGCACTTTAGACAAGGTAAGGAGAGGCACCCGCTTATCATTTCCCATATACTTAAGGCTCGTGGCGCACAATACTCATTGTTTTTATTACATGTTTTGATTTTTGTTTTGAGAAAGAGGAGAGAGACTCAAAGGGGAAAGAGAAAACCTAAGGAAACTCACCTAGATGTTGTTATGCAATATGGTCCTATTGTTAGGATGCGAAAGGAATTTCTATCCTACTGTTAGCATGCAAAATGGACCTAAAGTTAAGGTTGAAAGGGGGTTAACCTAATGTTGTCATGCATGGATTAACACCTAATGTCTATCCTACTCCAAGCTTAATCAAAAATTAAGTTGGACTAGAAGGCCTTAAGGGAACATGCAAAGGCAGCAAAACAAGCCAAAAGAAGGCACAAACAACAACATACAATAGCGCTTAAAACATGACATCAGTGCATTTACAGCAACAACACAACAACATTTAACAACATGCATGGCAATAACTAACAGTGCATGAACATGACATCGATGTATACATCGGCATCATTAACATGAACACACATCATGTATTTCACAAGGTTGCACAAGTATCATAAGCACACATCAAGAATTCAAGCAATCATGAACATGTGTTGTGCAATATCAAGCAAAGTGTATAAACATGTGACAAAGGAATAATCAACTATGATGAACATGTATCAACAATAATCAAGTGAACATACACCATGGATTTCAACAATTAATAATGCGCATGAACATGTATCCACATTAAGCATCATGAATATACAACATCAATAAGCAAGAGTCAACATGTAAACAAGTGTGCATCATGAACATGCTTGAAGAATAGAAAACAAATAAGTCATGGACATGCATCATGAAATCAACGCGTCGCATTTCGAAGAATTACATTCATACTACAAAGTGAAGTGAAATAGCTCAAGAAACATCCACAAATATGTATCATACAAAGCAATGAGGTTTAAAGATGGATAGGAATCCAAACAAGCTTGAAAAAGTAAGAAAAACACAAAATACAACATGTGTAATCGATTAACACCTGTCTATTAATCGATTAACACCTGCCTATTAATCGATTAACATATGTCCAGAAGCTGAAAACATCGATGTAAAAAGGTGTAACAGATTAACACAAAGCTGTTAATCGATTAACATTTATCCATAAGCTGAAAATAGCACTGTGAAATGGTGTAATCGATTAACACATATATGTTAATTGATTACACCTGCTGTAACAGCAGAAAATCAATTTTCAGAAGCACTTTCTCATCATTAATTCAAGGTTCAAATGCAACATGTAATAGCATGCAATTGTGCACGAAAATTACATCAATTATGACCAGATGAACACATATTGAATCAATTAAACATCAACAACATCAAGCAATTGAATCAATGGATCAAATCACACCAAAATGATAAGGATCTACATTGTGAAAGTTGTAAATAAGCTAAAATGAGTTTGGATCTAAGAATCACCAACCTACAAAGCAGAGATTTGCTTTGGTAAGTGTTGCTAACAGAATTTGACAGATCAAGCAAAGAAAATCAAAGATCCAATGAATTCCTAGCAAGAAACTTGAAGAACAATACAATAAGATGAACTTTCTTCAAAAGTGCTTCAAGAAAGTGCTTCCAAACTTCAGATCTAGATCCAAATAAGCTCCAACTTCAGAATTGAATAATGGAAGATGATGTAATGGAGGTTTAGGTCAAGAATTCACAAATTGCAATGTACAATTTGTGAAGTTTTTTGGTTATGGAGCTTTGGTTAGGGTATGGGAATGAGAGAAAATTGAGAGAGAATTGTAGAGAATTGCGAAGGAAATGAAATTATGAGTAAAGTTATGTGAGGTTTGGAGCAAATTTACTTAAATAAGCTCTAGGTTTGGAGTGTAAATGAGGTTTGGAGTGTGGGTTAGTATTAGGAATGAAATTAAGAGTGGAATTGTTTGAATTTTGGATGGAAGATGAAATTAATTTGAAATGAACTAAAATTTGGAAGCATTCTAGATCCTTCTACTTATTCAAATGTGAAACCAAGTGATCAAAATGAGTTGAAAATGCTGAAGTACTGAAAACTGAACTTTCTAGGAAAAAATTCCTCATGTTAATCGATTAACCATTTGCAAGGCAAAATGTGTTAATCGATTAACACATCAGAAATTTGAATTCTGGCGCCTTTTGGTGGGACTTGGAAAATCACTGTTGCCACTTGTTCTGAGCACTGTTCTGCCTCTGAAACTTGTCAGTTGATATTGCAACTGAGTCATGCCTGAAATAAGCTGTGAATTCCATTTTGCATTCAAAATACCTTGCTGGAAAAATATGTTCCGATACGAAATCCCTGAGCAAAATAAATGTTGGAGCCTCTGATTCTTGCTGCTTAGAAACTTGAAATAAAAAGAAGTCCTGAGCCATAAAAACAAAGTGATCCCATGTCTCAAGCACTCAATGCAATGCATGATTTACTATGCAAATGAAATGCGTATAGACGCGAACACAAGCTAGTTAAGGTTGAAAAAAGGGAGGGCAAATTTTGGGGTGCAACAGTTGCCCCTGTTCAATCGACTTAAACCTGAAGGGATGAAGATGGACACTTTTCAGACGTTCAAGGTAGAAGGGGATTGAATACAAAAGAACCCAGAAATTTTCACTCTGTGGGGAAAGAAATAGATGATTGGGTACTAGTCGGGAAATGGATTTACAACCAAAGGTGAAGATAAAATGACTCCGTTGGGGAGGGAGATTTCTTAGGCAACCCACTCTGCAGAGGAAAACGCCATATGTTTGGAAGCAAACTCTGCTAGAGAGACACATCGTCAAAGGGATTTGATAGAAAGAAATATTATCATCAAAGAAACACATCGTCAAAAAGATTTAACGAAAAGAAAACGTGACCGAATAAACACATCATCAAAGGGATTTGACGGAAAGAAAACTGCACCGAAGAAACACATCGTCAAAGGGATTTGACAGAAAGAAAACTGCACCGATGAAAAACATCGTCAAAGGGATTTGACGGAAAGAAAACTAACATCACATCATCAAAGAGATTTGATGGAAAGAAAACTGCACTGAAGAAACACATCGTCAAAGGGATTTGACTAAAAGAAAACTAACATCACATCGTCAAAGGGATTTGACGAAAAGAAAACTTCATCGAAGAAACACATCGTAAAGGGATTTGACGGAAAGAAAACTAACATCACATCGTCAAAGGGATTTGATAGAAAAAAGCTAACCAAAGAAACACATCGTCAAAGGGATTTGACGGAAATAAAGCTGAACCGAAGGAACACAATGTCAAAAGGATTTGACGGAAAGAAAACTAACATCACATCGTCAAAGGGATTTGACAGAAAGAGAACTGACATCAGAAACACATCGTTAAAGGGATTTGACGGAAAGAAAACTTCACCTAAGAGACACATCGTCAAAGGGATCTGACGTAAAGAAAACTGAACTGAAGGAACACATAGTCAAAGGGATTTGACGGAAAGAAAACTAACATCACATCGTAAAAGGGATTTGACAGAAAGAAAACTGCACCAAAGAAACACATCATCAAAGGGATTTAAAGGAAAGAGAACTAACATCACATCGTCAAAGGGATTTGATGAAAAGAAAACTGAACTGAAGAAACACATCGTCAAAGGGATTTGACAGAAGGAGAACTGAACCAAAGAAACACATCGTCAAAGGGATTTGATGGAAAGAAAACCTAACCAAAGAAAACACATCGTCAAAAGGATTTGACGGGAAGAAAAAGTGACATCACATCGTTAAAGGGATTTGACGGAAAGAAAAACTGACATCACATCGTCAAAGGGATTTGACGGAAAGAGAAACTAACATCACATCGTCAAAGCGATTTCACGGAAAGAGAACTGGCCTCGTTAAAGGGATTTGACGGAATAAAAACTAATCGAAGGAATGTTTGCTGGGGATATGTCACTGTCTTGATTGAAAGTTGATTCGGGCTTCCGCGCAAGGTACCAAATATAGCTTATGCTTCGCATGTATATGTTTGATTTTTCTATGGCGTAATGCTCCATATAAAATGGAAATGCTACGCATTTGAGGATGCAATGTAATGATGATTACTATATGCATAATACCGACGTATGCTCTGGCTGCTGGGAAGGCCAGGTTAAACCTGATGGTTATTGATTTTTTTATCGCTCTTCTCTTTTCGCAGGTGAGAGATTTTTTTGGGTACCAATATTGATTGGATTTTGGAATGAGGTGCCAATAGGGATTAGACTTTGGTTTCTGTGGAGTGCCAATAGGGATTAGAATTTGGATTAGGGTGCCAATAAGGATTGGACTTTGGATTTTCTGTTTGGTTCTGCAAGGCTTCATGCTATGCTATGCTAGACGAATGATATGCATGAGTGAATCGATTATGTAAGGAACTCGACGACTTAACTGGTGGTTTCGAGGTAGTTCAGGTATGACTGTCGATGGAAATTGTCTTGCTTGGCTACAAGGTTTCTGATTGAAAGGTCATGGAATGTTCTTAGCGTGATTTCCTGACATTCATCTTGAACTTGAAGATTGACAGAACTTGCTTGAGTAGTTCTGGAAGTATGGAGAGGAAACATTCCTTTGTCGCCCGTTTTGCCCCAGCCTGTAGGATCTCTGTAGGAATCTGCCTCGAAAGGAATCCTGAGACCTCTGTACTCTAGTGGTTTGAGATGGACTGCCCCAATATTTTGAACCTTGGAGAGGTGCTTCGGATTAATCTCCTTCTGGACAAAATTAACCTCTTGTGCTCTTGGGATGGCCTGCTCTAGCCTTGAAGTGATTTTTCCCCTGACTGGCTAATATGTGACGGAGTGCCTCTGACTAACTGACCTTTGAGAGATTTCTCGAATCTCGACCTGATTGCCCCAGATTAGCTGAATCTTGGAGTGGATTTCCCCCTGTAATGACCATTTGATATGACTTGCCCCTGCTCAACGGAGTACTCAGGCGTTTTACATCTTATCTTGATCAATCCTTTCATTGCAGAAACTCTCTTGATGTCAAGTGCCCGCTCGCAAGTAAAATTGAACGTTTTGAAAATGATAATTTTAATGCAATGCATATGACAACTTTGAAATCCAAGTTTGTTCACTGGAATAATGTTGTGACATATAGTGAATGAATCACTGTTCAGAATGTTACATCAATACCAACATGAATGGTAAGAAAATATTTTTAGGAGTCAGCTTTGACGTGATTACCGAAGTATGCTTTCGAAACAAACCTGCTTCACTGAGGTATTTTGAAGGTTGTAACGTGGCCTGGTTCACGATTTGAGAAAGAAATGATTTATGGCTCAAAGTTTTGTTTTAACCCACCCATTCTCCTTGGTGTTCTCCAGTCCTACGTTCAGCTAATTTGGCACAATTGTTTACCTTTCAAAAGGTTATTGAATGATAGAATGATAGTTAAGGAACCCACAAGGTTTTCGGAGTGGAAATCACCCCTTTTGTCCTTGGTGTCTGTAGTCACACGACTTGTTTTTTATCGAGGATTTTTCTTTTGTCATCCTTTTCACTTTTTATTCTTTTGCTTATTTTTTTTGTTCCCTAATTTTTTCCTGGACCGACTTTTTTTGTTTTTTTTTCGATTTTGAAGTCCAGCGGGATGCCTTAACTTTTGCCTAAGTCACTTTTTTTCAAGTTTTCGACTTAGCGGGCTTTCTTTCTTTTTCTTTCTCTTTTTTTTTGAACAAATCGTGTGACATTGGTTGTCTTGATTCGTAAAGGTTGTGACTTCCTCACTCTTCGCGGTGAGGGATAACCATTGTGGTTTTGTGAGGTACAGCCTCTTTTGAGGGATAAGGTATGATTGATCCTCGAATGAGACACTCATTTTTTCCCTTTTTGAAATTTTAACGCATGGTCAAATTAACTGACAACTACTCTGCCTCAGGGTTAGATGTAAGGGTTTTTCATTTTTTAGAAAGAACTCCTACTTCTAGGCTCAACGGGGTTGACAAGGGATTATCCTCCTTATGACCCCGGTGTTTGGGGATTTGAAACAATGTCTGTACATCATCAGCAAGGTTTTATTTCAAAAGCATACAGTCAGAAGTTTTACGTCTTTCAAATTCATCATCCTCCCTTGGACTTTGCTTAAACAAACGTTTGACATCGATAAAAAAAGTATGAGTGAACACGAATGGATTTAATCAAAACATGCATATTCATTTCATTAACATTATCAATTGAAAACAAACGAGTTTTACAAATGAAATTGCACGTAACAGAAAAGAAACTACAAATACAAAGAAATGATATGATCTAAAGAATACCAACTTCGAGGAACTGGGCTTTCCAATCTTGATTTACTACTGAGCTAGCCATCTTCAGAATTGCTCGTCGAGATCAGTTTAATAATCATCTTCACCTCTATTCTTGACAATTTCTTCCACAACATGGAATGATGGACCCACATGACTGGATGAAGGATGATTGTTGATTTGAATGCCTTGAGGCATGAATGAGAACATCTAGGAGTCAAGAATAGTCTGAATCTTGCTCTTGAGCACCTTACAATCTTCAGTTGAATGCCCCTGTGCCCCAGAATGGTAGTCACATCGGGCGTTGGCATCAAAACCTGGTGTGTATGGAAAAGGAATTGGGTTCAATTCCTTTGGCACTATCAATCCACCTTTGATCAAATCTTGAAATACCTGATTATACAACATTGACAACAGAGTGAAATGCCTTTTTGGCTTCCTTGGTCTTTGTCGGGCGTGCTGACGCGGAGCGTGGTCACATCAGTATGACCGTTGATATTGAGGAGCACCTTGATTTGGAGAAGGATAATGTCCCTGTTGAGAAAATGGTATATGATACGGAGACCCAAAATATTGCAGACTCTGAACAATTGAAATGCATGAGTACCGAGGATGAGGTAGCCGAGATTCCCAGATGGAACTATTTTCTTCCTCCCATTCTTCTTGGGAACTGACAACTGATTCACTTTCACTAGCTGGGATGTCCGAGGCATCTTGAATCTTTCTGCTCTTGAGGCCGTTCTCAATGCGTTCCCAAACTAATACCAAGTCAGAGAAGTTTGATGTCCCACTTCTAATCATCTTATCCAGGTATGGCCTTGCAATGTATCTATAAACGGATCAACCAATTCTCTATCTAAGAGCAGTGGTTGAACGTGAGCAGCTAACTCTCTCCACCTCTAAGTATACCCTCAGGAGGATTCGTTGTCCGCTTGAGATAAGTCTTGCAACTGTATACAAATGGGAGCCATGTCAAGATTATATCTGTATTGTTTCACAAAGGCGTTATCCAGGTCTGACCATGATTGGATGCAACCACTCTCTAACTGCATGTACATACTCAGTGATGCCGCACTCAAACTGTCCTGGAAACAATGAATCATAAGTTTGTCGTTGCGGACATATGAGGCCATTCTTCTATAAAACATCACCAAATGTTGTTTTGGATAGCTATCCCCTTTGTACTTCTCAAACTTCGGTGTCTTGAACTTTGGAGGCATTACAAGGCCGGGTACCAAGCACATGTTCAAAGCATTCATATCAAGGACACCACGACCCTCTATAACGTTAAGCTTCTCTTCCAACACATGATACCTTTCCATAATCCCAACAGCTTGCGGGTCCTTAGTTTTCACCACATGGACCGCCCCTCAAAAATCTAGTATAGAGAATGCAAAACCCTGATAGTTTGTGGTATCAAGAGAAGAGGAATATCCATCTTGGACAATGGGACGTTCTTGTACAGTAGGATTCTCAACAGGGATCCGCACAGGCTGAGCTTGAGCAACATTGTTCACTTGAGGTGGAATAACATTCCCGGTGACTGAAGTCCTCTGAATGTTGTCATCTCTCTTTGCCAAGGCTGTTATAGCTTCCAAAAGTTGGTCCAACTATTCTTTCATCAATTCGACATCCGCCCTTGTTACAAACTGGCTTCGCTCTCTTGAGTTCATGATCCTTCCAAAATCTACTTCAAAAGATGGATGAGTTCATGAGCTCTGCTGTCTTGGCTGAAGAATGATATCTAAAATGATGCATATATGTTTATGTTATGCAATGCTATGAATGCAATAGCCATGGGATCAAATCTTCCATATATTCTGAATATCTAATGTGTTGCTGACTGAATAAGCTCACAAGTCTGTTCTGAAGAGAAAACCAGAATACTAGGTTCATAAGTCCATATTGATAAGAAAACCAGAAAACCAGGTAGGTTGAAGGTCAAAGTATCCTGCAAAACCTATCCCCTTTCACATGTGGGTTCTAGTCTTGGACGACATCCTAGAAGGTCCTCAGTCTCACGGGCTCTCAGGTCAAGAAATGTTAATACTTTTACCATTTCTGGTTTAGCATTATCACCCCTCAAGGAGGCCTCCACTGACTTCCCATGAACGGTCTCCAGAGTCATAAGCTCTCTATGGGAACACCTTGTCATATGCACAAGACGCACAGGACAGAATATCTCCCATGAAAAGCTCGTCTGAATATGGGTCTCGTGACAACTAAACGTAAAAAGACGCTACACAAGCCACACGACTATCCACTATAATCCTATGTATGTACTCAATCCTGTGTAGTGGGCCTATCTCTCATGAAACCATCCCACCCAACAGCACAGCACCAGCAGAACAATATGATAACAATAATCAAATGCACATAACGCAAGACAAATGCAATAATATACAACAGATAAAAAAAATAAATGCCAAAAACTTGATCGCGACTTAGTACGTCTATAGATTCTGACTGCAAGTGCACAGTCCTATCGCGTAGTTTTAAAAAGATATCGAACCCACAAGGACTTGTTAATCAATCTAGTGCTACCTATAGTTACTATGTTCAGCTAAGGCGGATAATGTCACGGTTTTAATTTCTAAAGAATTAAAGCGGGAAACTAAATTGGATTAAGAAATATTAATAAAGCAGTTGGTATGTAGTACAGTGAACCTATGCAGATTTAATCGAAACTAAGCATATGAAAATATTTCACTTAAGTTATTCTGTAGAAATTATCAGTTTAAAAACCCTCAACTCACACTCTCGTGGTCTTGTATTAGATTATACTCCTAAAGCCCTATGCCTGCTCTCGCTAGCCCATAAGTGTTTAGAAAATACTCTTTGAAAACTTAATAAAGTCTAATTCATTTTAAAGCGCTCTCGCTGTATTTAAATCAAATGCCTAACTTTAGCTATCCGGTTAAAACCTCACACTCTTGTGGTCTCGATCCTAACCTATTCTACTTTTCTTACTCTCGTAACAAAAAGCCTGGTTTTATAATAAAAAGTCACTGCCAGAAATTAAGTTATTTAGGATTTTAGCTTAGGATCGGTTTTACCCGTTCAGTTACTCTTATACATACCGACTCTAGAAAATTAGCTAGACATACTAATCAAAACAGATAAACAAACGATATAATCTAGATGCAGTAGAATACTCATAGTAATTAAATAACGATAATTTAGCATAAAACAAAAGACAATTATATTAATACGGTTCAGAACCTGATACAATGCACTATTCCTCAAGCTCCCTCTTCCACAGATGATGGCAAGTTTGGAACTCTTGGAATTAAAATTTAACAAGTTCTGAGGATAAAACAAACAAATCCTAGCTACGATAGCAATTTCCTGATGTTGGAAATTGCTATTTAAGGGTAAAGGGAAAAACAAGAAATGAAGAATAGAAATAAAAAACTGAAATAAAACTGAAAATTTAGGTTGCAAGTTCGGCAGAGCTTCCGCAAGAAAATTATATCAAAAACTCCGTCCCTTTCTTCATCTGATTCTTTGGTATTTATAAGCATTTGTGTTTGTCAGTTGGAGAAAGTTCGTGGGCTTCAGCATGCTGTTTGTTGAGAGAAATCAGGAGACTGGGCAGCTTCGTTGGTCGTTGAGGTTGAGAGAAAGTAGGAGTCACTGAAGACTCTTCCACCTTTAGTTTTGTGAAGAATGTGAAGACGTGGCCAACGAAAGGTGGAAGAGTCTTCAGTGACTCCTACTTTCTCTCAACCTCAACGACCAACGAAGCTGCCCAGTCTCCTGATTTCTCTCAACAAACAGCATGCTGAAGCCCACGAACTTTCTCCAACTGACAAACACAAATGCTTATAAATACCAAAGAATCAGATGAAGAAAGGGACGGAGTTTTTGATATAATTTTCTTGCGGAAGCTCTGCTGAACTTGCAACCTAAATTTCCAGTTTTATTTCAGTTTTTTATTTCTGTTCTTCATTTCCTGTTTTTCCTTTTACCCTTAAATAGCAATTTCCAACATCAGGAAACTGCTATCGTAGCTAGGATTTATTTGTTTTAGCCTCAGAACTTGTTAAATTTCAATTCCAAGAGTTCCAAACTTGCCATCATCTGTGGAAGAGGGAGCTTGAGGAATAGTGCATTGTATCAGGTTCTAAACCATATTAATATAATTGTCATTTGTTTTATGCTAAATTATCGTTATTTAATTACTATGAGTATTCTACTGCATCTAGCTTATATAGTTTGTTTGTCTGTTTTGATTAGTATGTCTAGCTAATTTTCTAGAGTCGATATGTATAAGAGTAACTGAACGGGTAAAACCGATCCTAAGCTAAAATCCTAAATAACTTAATTTATGGCTGTGACTTTTTATTATAAAACCAGGATTTTTGTTACGAGAGTAAGAAAAGTAGAATAGGTTAGGATCGAGACCACGAGAGTGTGAGGTTTTAACCGGATAGCTAAAGTTAGGCATTTGATTTAAATACAGCGAGAGCGTTTTAAAATGAATTAGACTTTATTAAGTTTTCAAAGAGTATTTTCTAAACACTTATGGGCTAGCGAGAGCAGGCATAGGGCTTTAGGAGTATAATCTAATACAAGACCACGAGAGTGTGAGTTGAGGGTTTTTAAACTGATAATTTCTACAGAATAACTTAAGTGAAATATTTTCATATGCTTAGTTTCGATTAAATCCGCATAGGTTCACTGTACTACATACCGACTGCTTTATTAATATTTCTTAATCCAATTTAGTTTCCCGCTTTAATTCTTTAGAAATTAAAACCGTGACATTATCCGCCTTAGCTGAACATAGTAACTATAGGTAGCACTAGATTAATTATCAAGTCCTTGTGGGTTCGATATCTTTTTAAAACTACGCGATAGGACTGTGCACTTGCAGTCAGAATCTATAGACGTACTAAGTCGCGATCAAGTTTTTGGCGCCGTTGCCGGGGACTTCGATTTAGTCAATAGTGCAATTCCATTGTTGCACCGTATAGACTAAGGCACCAACCATATTTCCCTTTCATTTGTTGATTGTATGCCAAGTACCCGCTCTCAAGGCGACATCTTGCAACCACCAATAGACGAATTAGAATGCTTCTTACATTTAAGATGCAGAATAGTAGAGTATCAACGCAAGCATAACATTCCCGATCTTCTTGCTTATCCTCCTGAACCAGTCAACGAAAAAGACATGGCCGAAGGACCTCAGGACAGACCGCTGAAGTATTACGCTACTCCGTCTCAACAGGAGCCTCATACTAGCATTGCTGCTCCTGCTATCAACCGAACGATTTCGAGTTGAAACCTTCATTGCTGTCAGCCGTACAACAACACCAATTTTCTGGAAATCCGACGGACGATCCTAATGAACACTTGACCAAGTTTGTACAGTATGCTGACACAGTGAAAGCAAATGGTGTGACTCCAGACGCGATAAGACTACGTCTTTTTCCTTTCTCTCTAAGAGATAGAGCTTGGGCTTGGTTGCAATCCTTGCCATCCAACTCTGTTACTATGTGGGAAGAGTTAAAGAACGCTTTCTTAGCAAGATATTTTTCCACCGAGTAAAACCGCTATGCTAAGGGCTCAAATCAACGGATTTAGACAAAAAGATTCAGAATCTCTCTACGAAGCGTGGGAGAGATACAAAGACATGATGAGACTTTGTCCACATCACAGTCTTGAAAACTGGGTAACCATTCATACCTTCTACAATGGGCTTCTATACAACACCAGATTAACAATAGACGCTGCCGCGGGCGGTGCACTGATGGACAAGCCATACAATGAAGCCTATACCCTCATTGAAAATATGGCTCAAAACCATTGTCAATGGGGAGGTGAGAGAACTGCTGTGGAGAAACCCCATACGAAAGGCGGAATGTATGAAGTAAGCAGCCTAGATCACGTCCACGCGAAGGTAGATGCCCTTGCCCAAAAGATTGATAACTTGACCATAACACCCCCAGCCACCGTGGCTCCTGTAAGTCCAAATTGCGAAATATGCGGAACTCCAGGACACACTGCCCCAGAATGTCAAATTTTAGCTGGAATGACCACATACCAGGTGAATTATGCTCAAGGAAATCCGTACTCAAATACCTATAACCGAGGCTGGAAAAATCATCCGAACTTTTCCTATAAGAACAATAATTCCTTGTATGCACCTAACCAAGCACCTGCTGTACCACCGGTATATCAAAATCCAGCCATAGCCGCTCCAAACGTTCCTAGAAAATCCAACCTTGAATTGATGATGGAAAATTTCATAGCTACCCAAACTCAAACGAACAAAGAATTCCTAAATCAAAACATACACACTAGTGAACAGATTAAGCAATTAGCGAGCAAAGTAGACGCTTTAGCCACCCACAATAAAATGCTTGAAACTCAGATTTCACAAGTGGCTCAACAACAAGCATCTACTGCTGCTCCAGCTGGCACATTTCCAGGACAGCCACAACCAAATCCAAAAGGTCATGTAAACGCAGTTATATTAAGAAGTGGAAAAGAATTAGATGGACCTATTGATCTTAGGATTGAAAACCCAGCTATGTACCAGAAACCAGATAAACCAACTGAAAAGGAGAATGAACCAGAAGAGAAGGAAGACAAAAATCAAGAGGCTGTGGAGAATGAGAAGCCTTATGTGCCTCCACCACCTTATAAACCACCAATTCCGTACCCTCAGAGATTAACCAAGTCCAAAACGATGGGCCAGTTTAAAAAGTTTGTTGAACTTCTGAAACAGTTGAATATTACTATTCCGTTTACAGAAGCTATCACTCAGATGCCCTCGTATGCTAAATTTCTCAAGGAAATCCTATCTAACAAGAAAAAGATAGAGGACAACAGAACAGTTACACTTACTGCTGAGTGTAGCGCTATTATTCAAAACAATATGCCCCCTAAGTTAAAAGATCCAGGTAGTTTCTCTATACCTTGTAACATTGGAAAGTTCATCATAGACAAATCTCTATGCGACTTGGGAGCAAGTATCAGTGTCATGCCCCTATCTATTTGCAAAAAGCTGGAGATGGGAGAACTTAGACCCACCAAAATGTCCGTTCAACTAGCTGACCGATCAGTTAAATACCCTGTAGGTATACTGGAAAACGTTCCAGTAAGAATAGGTCAATTCTATATCCCGACCGATTTCATAATCATGGACATTACAGAGGACTCAGTTACCCCAATCATATTAGGAAGACCTTTCCTAGCCACAGCTGGAGCCATAATCGATGTGAAAAAGGGCAGACTAACATTCGAAGTCGGAGAAGATAAAGTGGAGTTCATCCTCACTCAATTCTTACAAGCACCAGCCATGGATGACACATGTTATCTGATTGACGTGATAGACGAGTGCGTAAGAGAGATGGAAGTAGAACAAACCACATATTCGAAGATAATGAAAATCCAAATCCCCCCGATTTTCGAAGATGACGATTGGCGCGAACCGTATCAAGATGATAGTCTAAGCGTAAGTTTAGCACTTACACCGGATCATATGCCAAGTCCAAAGGAATCATACTCAGAACTGAAAACCTTACCCAGAAACCTAAGATACGAATTCCTAGACACCGAATGTAAGCGACCAGTAATAGTCAATTCCAATTTAGGAACTCTCGAAACTAAGAAATTATTAGACGTCCTAAGGAAGTACCCGACTGCACTAGGTTACAACATTTCTGATCTGAAAGGAATATGTCCTTCAATCTGCATGCACCGTATTATGCTAGAAGAAGATTGCAAAACCTCTAGAGAACCTCAGAGAAGAATTAACCCAATCCTCAGCACTGTAGTCAGAGATGAAGTTAAGAAGCTACTGGAAGCAGGAATTATATATCCGATCTCCGACAGTCAATGGGTTAGCCCAGTGCATGTCGTACCAAAGAAAGGAGGTATCACTGTTGTGAAGAACGTAAAAGGCAAATCTATAACTCAAAGAGTTGTGACTGGAAGTAGAATGTGCATCGACTATCGAAAACTAAATAAAGCTACTCGAAAATATCACTTCCCTCTACCTTTCATAGATCAAATGTTAGAACGATTAGCCAAACACTCGTATTTCTGCTATCTAGATGGTTACTCCAGATTTTTCCAAATCCCTATTCACCCTGATGATCAAAGAAGACTACATTCACGTGCCCCTATGGAACGTTCTCTTATAGACGAATGCCCTTCGGATTGTGTAATGCCCCTGCAACCTTTCAACGATGCATGATGTCAATCTTCGCAGATTTCATAGATAACATCATGGAAGTGTTCATGGATGACTTCTCTGTATGCGGGCAAAGTTTTGAAGGATGCTTATCAAACCTAGAAAAGGTACTAGAAAGATGTGTGAAAGTAAACCTCGTGCTTAACTGGGAAAAATGCCATTTCATGGTCAGAGAAGGAATCGTGCTAGGACATGTTATATCAGATAAGGGAATTGAAGTTGATAAAGCTAAGATAGAAGTCATAAAAGACCTTCAACCCCCAAAGACCGTACGAGAAATACGAAGCTTTTTAGGCCACGCCGGTTTCTACCGACGTTTCATTAAAGATTTCTCGAAAATCACTAAACCCCTTACCGGTCTATTAATGAAAGACGCTGAGTTCATATTCGATGAAAAGTGTCTTAACGCTTTTGAGACTCTAAAAACAGCTCTTATCACCGCACCAATCATGCAACCACCCGATTGGAGATTACCCTTTGAGATCATGTGCGATGCGAGTGATTATGCCGTAGGCGCAGTTCTAGGACAAAGGAAGGACAAGAAACTTCACGCAATCTACTATGCTAGTAGAACCTTAGATTCCGCTCAGATGAACTACGCCACGACTGAGAAAGAACTGTTAGCAGTTGTCTTCGCCCTTGACAAATTTTGTTCCTATCTAGTAGGAGCTAAGATAATCATTTACACGGACCACGCTGCTATCAGATACTTACTAACCAAGAAGGATGCCAAACCAAGACTCCTAAGATGGATCCTACTATTGCAAGAGTTTGATCTGGAGATCAAAGATAAGAAAGGCACTGAGAACGTCGTAGCAGACCACTTGTCAAGAATAGAAAGTATTAAACCCGAACAAGTGCCTATTAACGACGAACAGCTGATAGCGCAAATAAGAAGCGATCTAGCTCGACTAGATCCAAACAAACCAGAACCAAAAGAAGCTGTGGAAGCAATCCATACAGATGAAAGACTGCCATGGTATGCTGACATAGTCAACTACTTAGCTGCAGGCGCACTTCCACCGGATTTGACATATCAGTAGAAAAAGAAATTCTTCCATGATCTTAAGTACTATTATTGGGATGAACCCTTATTATTTAAGAGAGGACCAGATGGAATCTTCCGTCGATGCATACCCGAAGAAGAAATAGAAGATGTCATTTCTCATTGTCATTCATCTCCATATGGCGGACATGCAAGCACTTCGAAAACTTGTGCCAAGATCTTACAAGCCGGCCTATTCTGGCCTAATCTATGGAAAGACGTCCACATCGCTGTGATCAACTGTGATCGGTGTCAACGCACTGGTAATATCTCAAGACGCGATGAAATGCCTCAAAGAGGAATATTAGAGGTGGAAGTCTTCGATGTGTGGGGAATCGATTTCATGGGACCCTTCCCATCTTCTTTCGAAAACAAGTACATACTCGTAGCTGTTGATTATGTTTCAAAATGGATCGAGGCTATAGCTTCTCCTACAAATGACACATGAGTAGTAATTACGCTCTTCAAGAATGTAATCTTTCCAAGATTTGGTGTGCCTAGACTTGTCATTAGTGACGGTGGCTCTCATTTCATCTCGAAAATATTCGACAAATTACTGTCTAAGTATGGAGTCAGACACCGTGTAGCAACACCTTATCACCCACAAACCAGTGGACAGGTTGAAGTCTCAAACAGAGAAATAAAGCAAATTCTAGAAAAGACTATCGCCATATCTAGGAAAGATTGGTCATCCAAGCTTAACGAAGCTTTATGGGCTTATAGGACCGCCTACAAGACACCTATAGGAACTACACCCTTAAAACTTGTGTACGGAAAGTCCTGTCACCTCCCGGTAGAACTAGAACACAAAGCATATTGGGCGATTAAAACGCTGAATGTAAACTACACTGCCGCAGGAGAAAAGCGATTCCTTGATATAAACGAACTGGAAGAATTAAGATTAGACGCTTATGAGAACGCTAAGATATATAAAGAAAGAACCAAAAGATGGCACGACAAGCGTTTATCTAGGAAAGAATTCAGTGTGGGAGACGTTGTGCTCCTTTTCAACTCTAGACTTAGGCTCTTTCCTAGGAAATTGAAATCTAGATGGTCAGGCCCCTTTTAAATTACGAAAGTGTTCCCTAGCGGAGCGATAGAAATTAAGGGTAGGAAAAGTGAACCGTTCACAGTAAACGGACAACGATTAAAACATTACCATCACATAGAAAATAGAGACTATGCGAATAGTCTAAAACTCTTAGAGTTGTCCACTAATTCCCCTGACTAATCTACTACTAAGCACTACGTCAGGCTTATGACGGTAAAAACAGCGCTTAGTGGGAGGCAACCCACCTTATTGCTTTCTTTGTTTTATTTTTATTTGTTTCTCTTCATCATTATTGATTTTATCTTATTTTCCACTTTCTGCATTTTCGTTTCTTTTAAAGCTTTGTTTTCATTATTTTCTTTCGTTTTGTTTTCAAAAAAATTTTATAAAACTGCTGTACTGATTTAAAAATTCTACATGCTACAGGATTTCTAAAAAGCCTTTTCTACCTTACCCTTTTTTCCCCTGATTTGTTTCTCCTTCTCTAACATTCACTATGGAACCAAAACCACAGAACTTTATGGAAACCACTTTTAGAGGAAGAAACCAAATGAGGAGGTTTGAAGAGTTGTCACAGAGGAACATTGGTATGACTCTGTATTATGATGAACCAACTATGGACATCCTAGGTATCTCTGACAGTATCCTTTACCTGTATAACCAACTTGGATGGGAAAAAGCCCACATTAAGTCTAGATGTGTCACCTACCGTGAGCTTACCTTTGAATTCTTGAGCTCCCTAGTTCATATACCTGAGCGCGGTTTCGGACCTAGAAAAGGATTTATCGGTTTCAGACTATTCGGTATTGAATTCGGTTACAACCATAAGGAATTAGCTGACCTCCTAGGATTCCCTAGCGGACCTTTTGCTTTTACTGAAACCCAGGTAGAACTGATGGATATTGAGCTGGATTTCTTTTGGGGAACCTTAACCGGAAATTATCACCCTGAGCCGAATAACATGGATAACAATGAAATACATAATCCCGCTATTCGCTATTTCCATAAGATCCTAGCCCATACCATATTCGGAAAGGAAGAAAACCGAACCGAGGTGTCTAAGGATGAGATATTTTTACTGTACTGTATGACCCAAGGCCGCCCTGTCAATGCTGTGCCCTTCATGATGAAAACCTTTTGCCGCATTCTTCAGGACCCTGATGCACCGATCATCATAGGAGGCCTTGTCACTATGATTGCTAACGCACTTGGACTTAGATACCAGCTGTATAAGTGTACACCCTTTGGTTCCATTCGTCCTATGAATATAGATTTCTGTTTTGACCGACGCCTAATAGGAAATATAAGACCTGCACCTTTTGAATACTTGATAAGGGACGAAGTTGTCACCTTATTCACCCTTCCGAACCATGCAAAAGTGAGTGTCCACAATCGTGACAATTGGCTTTATGAGCTGAACCCACCTGACCATCCATCAACACCTAAGACACCACAATCTTATCAAGTAATTGATGAAAAGATGTCTGATTTTGAGAATGATCCTGAGACCCCTCCTGGTTATTATGAAATTAACAACATTGTTGAGGATACTGATGCCCCTGAAATAAACAAAGGAGAGTACATTGAGAGTTTGAACAAAATCTTAACCACTCTGGAAGTTTATCGGACTGAGATTAATGGAGTTAAGGATGAATTGAAAAGCATGTCTCTCGATATAATAGGCTTAACTGACATTACAGTGGACCAGTTTTATCATATGAATTCAGCCTTGGAAGAATTAAAGAAGAGACTTGGATGATGCAGTAGTGATCAGCATTTTTATTTTTCTTTCTGTTTTTGTTTCTAGGTAGTTTCCCTTTTTGCAACTTACATTTCAGTCTGATTCAATTCTGCACAATTTTACTCTCTGCAAATTTTAAATTTCTGTTCAAGAACAAGTATTAATTTCAATGTAAATTTCATTTAGTTTTCTTATTTACAAGTTTCGTTCAAATTAAATTTACTGCATATTTATTACTTTTCTGCTCATTAAATTACTATCAGTAACTTATAACACTGATATCTCCATTTTGAAATTTTTTATTGGCTATACAATGATTGAGATGTGTTTTAAATTTCTGATATTATGCTAATTTTATATAATGTTGAAATGATGTGTTGGAAGAGCTATGATAGAATGAAAATATAAGTGATTTCTAGGGAGAAATTCAAAAATTGTTGTTGTAACGGTCATATCATACCCATGACGATCGTAACGCGCATTATCCCATGTTACGACCGTAAGCCCTTCGCAACGACCGTCACGCCGTTCTGAAACACGCCTGTTTTTCCATTAACCACGCATTATCACCATTTAATCCCCATTACCCCATTCACATTCCAACTTCCCACAGTCACATTCCAACTTCCCACGTTCTTTTCCTCATCTATATATTCAAACCATTTCTTCATAAATCTCCACATCTCTCAAACCCAAACCTTTCAATCTCAAAACTTGTTGCATGCTATGGACAACAACCAACAACAAATCCCTAACCTCATTTTCAGAGATGGAAACCAAGGAGAAACCCAAAGAACCAGATACCAGAAATTCCAACGCCGCGGTCTCCAACCGACTCGGTATGTCGACCATGACTGCCTAAGGACATTGGGACTGTTTGAGAGTGTTCAACATCTTCTGCAGAATGTCAACTTATGGCATCTGTGCAGCCAGCCTCAACCTATTTACGAAGCCCTCACGTTGGAGTTCCTGAGTTCATTTGTTTACATAACTCCACCAGGATCTACCAGCCAACTCACTGGCGTGGCCACATTCTGCATGTTTGGCGTAGAGTATCGGTACACACAAAATGATATCGCACATTTGCTTGGTTTTAGTTACGGTGAGGGAGTTCATCACCGTGTGCCCGATAATTTCAATGAGGAAGCCTTTAATTTATGGCACAGATTGTCCAACAATCATGCAGCATCATTCGAGAGCCTCAACGCCACTCTCATTCATAACCCCGCCATCCGGTACTTCCACCACATCCTGTGCAACACTATTTTCGCCAGAGATAGCAACCACAAGCTCAACTCCAAGGATCTTTTCTTCCTGCATTGTGCATTGACCGGTCCGCAAATAAACGCCGCTCCGTTTCTCTTGGCTCATATTCACTCCATTTGCACAAGAGGTCGCCAACCCTTCTATTTCGGAGGGATTGTCACTTCTATTGCCTTAGGTTTGAATCTTGATGCCGCTCTCACTGATATGCCTTTTATGGCACCGGCTTTGCTTACCCTGGACCACTGCAAGTCTGCACACCTCATCCATGAGCAAGAAGATGGCAAATTCAATCCGGTGATCCGAGGTGTCATTTATCATAACATTATTTTGCCTTACAGGAACCAAATTGATCCACAAAACCCAGCCAATTGGCTATTTGATCCAGCAGCTCCCGAGGGCCACATTCCTATTCATGAAGAACAGCCTAATGCCCCCGTGGACGAGATAGAGGAAGAGATGGACCGTACTGCCCCCGTTCACGACATACCTGAGACTTCATCCAGGCAGCCTCCAGCCGATGTCACTCTTGAAGAAATTCTCCGTGCCATCCACCAACATAACCAGCTTGCCGCCGCACTTAAAAGAAAGCAACAAGAGCAATATGATAGTCTCTTTGCACAAAATGTTCAGATCTTAAGCAGGCAGCAGGCGATGGACGGGAAGCTCGCAGAAGCTTTAAGTGAGATAGGCGCCTTGAGAGCGGAAGTCAGCACTCTTAGCGTCCATGACTCCGACGGCGAAGCCACACCTACTAGACGTGCACGCACCAGGAGCAGAGGACGCAGTCATCAGTAATCTAGTTTTATTTTAGATTGCATTTTCCCTTTCGTTTTGTTTTTATATTGTATTTCCCTGCTATTATATCACAACATTGAGGACAATGTCTGATATAGTGTGGGCGACATACCTTTCCTTTCCTTGTATTTCCCTTCCGCATTTCACTTAAGCGTGAATTTCTATATGATATCTTTCATTTTCAATTTTCCCCGCTTTATTTAGCCATACCGAAAATATTTGCTTTATCTTCGTATAGCTCGACATATCTACCTTAATGGAATCTTAGATAGGAAGCCGAGAAAGATTCAACAAGATCGATACAATTATGACACCTTTGACTTCTTACTTACGCGATCCGTTTCAATAACTGTTATACCTATATCTTAAGTTTTAGTTCTAGAGTAACCCCCAGTAGTTTATACTAGCAGTCAGCACCGTCTAGACACAAACCACGTGGGGAACCGATGAATATAAGTGTTTGATGCCTAATCAATGAAATATCCTTCTTATCTCGCTGCTAAGAAAGGAGAATTTGCACCAAAATTATACGGTCGCATACAAGAGATGAGCAAATAATGAAGGAATCCATTGTTGGTTGGTTCGAGGTATCTGGTTCTGAACTCGGTAGGGCGTGCTACGGCACGATCCCCCACAACCTCCAATTTGGATAATATGTAAAGGGTTGCCACACTCGTGTACCAGACCCCGTGCTAAAAAGGATCAAAGTCACTAACCGGCTACTCCACTACGTGCGCGAAAAGACAAAGGGTTTAATGTGATTGCGCTAAAACGAAACCGGGTGAAATAAGAACAAGAGACTCTAGGAAGAATTATAACAGATATATTGAACAGCTTGTTTAAAATGGAAGTCCACGACTCAGCTTGTTGCTTGTGTCATTAGTGTATCGTTAGTGTTTTACTTAAGTATCGATCGAACTAACAAATGGTTTCCCGTAATTGTTTCGAAAACCAAAGATATGTTATGCATGTGCGTCTGATAAAACTTGTCCGATTTTCTAATTGATTATTTGCTTGAGGACAAGCAAAGGTTTAAGTATGGGGGAGTTTGATAACGAGAAATCGTATCATATAAACACCGCATTTTTTAGTCCATTTTCATAGTGCATTAATCCGTTTAACTCCCGATTGTTTCGAGTTTTTATGTTTTTCCACAGGTACAATGGTTCTCTACTCAAAAGTGTGCAAAAAGATCATATGAAGAAATTCAACATGAAAAGATAGAAGAAACCAACAATCTGCCAAAGTCTGCATTTTTTGTAGCTCTGACGGTCGTAACAGCCCTCTTACGATCGTAACACACTTCTAGCGCGTGACGACCGTCACATAATAGTTACGACCGTAACACGCTACTTAATGTGAAAAATGCCCGTCACCAAGTTCTTACGATCGTGACAAGCCCAATTTAGTTTTGTGAAGAATGTGAAGACGTGGCCAACGAAAGGTGGAAGAGTCTTCAGTGACTCCTACTTTCTCTTAACCTCAACGACCAACGAAGCTGCCCAGTCTCCTGATTTCTCTCAACAAACAGCATGCTGAAGCCCACGAACTTTCTCCAACTGACAAACACAAATGCTTATAAATACCAAAGAATCAGATAAAGAAAGGGACGGAGTTTTTGATATAATTTTCTTGCGGAAGCTCTGCCGAACTTGCAACCTAAATTTCCAGTTTTATTTCAGTTTTTTATTTCTGTTCTTCATTTCCTGTTTTTCCTTTTACCCTTAAATAGCAATTTCCAACATCAGGAAATTGCTATCGTAGCTAGGATTTATTTGTTTTAGCCTCAGAACTTGTTAAATTTCAATTCCAAGAGTTCCAAACTTGCCATCATCTGTGGAAGAGGGAGCTTGAGGAATAGTGCATTGTATCAGGTTTTGAACCGTATTAATATAATTGTCATTTGTTTTATGCTAAATTATCGTTATTTAATTACTATGAGTATTCTACTGCATCTAGATTATATCGTTTGTTTGTCTGTTTTGATTAGTATGTCTAGCTAATTTTCTAGAGTCGGTATGTATAAGAGTAACTGAACGGGTAAAACCGATCCTAAGCTAAAATCCTAAATAACTTAATTTCTGGCTGTGACTTTTTATTATAAAACTAGGCTTTTTGTTACGAGAGTAAGAAAAGTAGAATAGGTTAGGATCGAGACCACGAGAGTGTGAGGTTTTAACCGGATAGCTAAAGTTAGGCATTTGATTTAAATACAGCGAGAGCGCTTTAAAATGAATTAGACTTTATTAAGTTTTCAAAGAGTATTTTCTAAACACTTATGGGCTAGCGAGAGCAGGCATAGGGCTTTAGGAGTATAATCTAATACAAGACCACGAGAGTGTGAGTTGAGGGTTTTTAAACTGATAATTTCTACAGAATAACTTAAGTGAAATATTTTCATATGCTTAGTTTCGATTAAATCCGCATAGGTTCACTGTACTACATACCGACTGCTTTATTAATATTTCTTAATCCAATTTAGTTTCCCGCTTTAATTCTTTAGAAATTAAAACCGTGACATTATCCGCCTTAGCTGAACATAGTAACTATAGGTAGCACTAGATTGATTATCAAGTCCTTGTGGGTTCGATATCTTTTTAAAACTACGCGATAGAACTGTGCACTTGCAGTCAGAATCTATAGATGTACTAAGTCGCGATCAACAAAGATAAACACCCAATGAAAAAGAAATAGACAAGCACCAGGATTGACTCGCATAGGGAACCAAAGTCCCCAGCAGAGTCGCCAGCTGTCGCAACGCGAAAAATAACCGACGGAAAAACAGAGTCGCCACCGAACGTTATTTATCCCGACGGGGGAAAGGAAACAATCGAAGAAACCTCAAAAAGGGAAAGGAACATGGTCATTGTAACCAAATTTTGGGTTCAGAAGTCGATTACGTGAGAGGAAGGTATCAACACCCCTTCGCGTCCGTTGTACTCAACGGGATCCACGCTTGTTGTTATAATAAAAGGGTGTGTTTGTCTAAAGCATACTTGCTAATGGAAACGAAAAAGAAAATAAATGAAAGGAGACTCGATAGGACTTTGTTGTCCTAGGCCTACGTATTCCCTCGTGCAATGGGAAAGTCAGAGTCAACGTAGTTCGGAGGACTACGGGTGGATTGGGGGAAGGTTGTTCGCCAAGACTTTGCAGTCTTGTGCCTACGTATCCTCATTAGGACGAGAATGAAGAAGTCAGAGCATCCGTAGTTTGTGGAATACGACTGGGAAAAGGTGTCGATCACACTGGGGAGAGAGAAAGGCTCGGCCAATCTTGATCGCACGGGGGCGAGAGAAAAGGGGAGTTAGTTGTTAGTGTGCTCGCCAAGGATAGGGATCTTCGTGCTTACGTATCCTCATTAGGGAATGAGGAATCAGAGCGTCCGTAGTTTGGCCTACAAATTGTTAAGCGTTTTTACAAGCGATGCTAAGTTCGTGTTCCAGTAGTTAGGGTCGATGCCTGTTTGCGATAGAACGGAAATAACATGCCCTTTCTGAAAAGGGTTTGGCAAAGGAATTCCGAAGGAAAAAATGATTTGCAGTTTGTTTATGAGTTTTATCCGAAGTGAATTGACTTTGTTTAGGATGCGTATTGCACTAAAGTCTATGACATAGGATCGAATGCTTCATAAGATCGACCCAAGACGGAACGTATACAAAACACTCTAGACAAGGTAAGAAGAGACTCCTACTTATCATTTCCCATATACTTAAGGCTCGTGGCGCACAATACTCATCGTATTTATTACATGTTTTGTTTTTTGTTTTGAGAAAGAGGAGAGAGACTCAAAGGGGAAAGAGAAAACCTAAGGGAAACTCACCTAGATGTTGTCATGCAATATGGTCCTATTGTTAGGATGCGAAAGGAATTTCTATCCTAATGTTAGCATGCAAAATGGACCTAAAGTTGAGGTTGAAAGGGGGCTAACCTAATGTTATCATGCATGGATTAACACCTAATGTCTATCCTACTCCAAGCATAATAAAAAATTAAGTTGGACTAGGAGGCCTTAAGGGAACATGCAAAGGCAAGCAAAACAAGCTAAAAGAAGGCACAATCAGCAGCATACAATAGCGCTTAAAAGATGACAGCAGTGCACTTACAGCAACAACACAACAACATTTAACAACATGTATGGCAACAACTAATAACGCATGAACAGAACAACAGTGTATGCATCGACAGCATTAACATGAACACATATCATGTATTCCACAAGGTTGCACAAGTATCATAAGCATACATCAAGAATTCAAGCAATCATGAGCATGTGTTGTGCAAGATAAAGTAAAGTGTATGAACATGTGACAAAGGAATAATCAACTATGATGAACATGTATAAACAATAATCAAGTGAACATACACCATGGATTTCAACAATTGATAATGCACATGAACATGTATCCACATTAAGCATCATGAATATGCAACATCAACAAGCAAGAGTCAATGTGCATAATGAACATTCTTCAAAAATACAAAACAAATAAGTCATGGACATGCATCATGAAATCAACGCGTCGCGTGTCGAAGAATCGCATTCATACTGCAAAAGTAAAGTGAAATAGATCAAGAAACATCCACAAATATGTATCATACAAAGCCATGAGGCTTAAAGATGGAAAGGAATCCAAACAAGCTTGAAAAAGTAAGAAAAACACAAAATACAGCAGGTGTAATCGATTAACACCTGTCTGTTAATCGTTTAACAGCTGTCCAGAAGATGAAAACAACATTGTAAAAAGGTGTAACAAATTAACACATAGATGTTAATCGATTAACAATTGTCCAGAAGCTGAAAATAGCGTTGTGAATGGGTGTAATTGATTAACACATATATGTTAATCGATTACATCTGTTGTAACAGTAGAAAATCAATTTTCAGAAGCACTTTTTCATCATTAATTCAAGGTTCAAATGCAACATGTAATAGCATGCAATTGTGCACGAAAATTACATCAATTATGACCAAATGAACACATATTGAATCAATTAAACATCAACAACATCAAGCAATTGAATCAATAGATCAAATCACACCAAAACTATAAGGATCTACATTGTGAAATTTGTAAATAAGCAAAAATGAGTTTGGATCTAAGAATTACCAACCTACAAAGCGGAGATTTGCTTTGGTAAGTGTTGTTAACAGAATTTGACAGATCAAGCAAAGAAAATCAAAGATCCAATTAATTCCTAGCAAGAAACTTGAAGAACAATACAATAAGATGAACTTGCTTCAAAAGTGCTTCAAGAAAGTGCTTCCAAACTTCAAATCTAGATCCAAATAACTCTAACTTCATAATTGAACAATGGAAGATGATGTAATGGAGGTTTAGCTCAAGAATTCACAATTTGCAATGTATAATTTGTGAAGCTTTTTGGTTATGGAGCTTTGGTTAGGGTTTTGAAATGAGAGAAAATTGAGAGAGAATTGTAGAGAATTGAGAAGGAAATGAAATTATGAGTGAAGTTATGTGAGGTTTGGAGCAAATTTACTTAAATAAGCTCTAGGTTTGGAGTGTAAATGAGGTTTGGAGTCTGGGTTAGTATTAGGAATGGAATTAGGAGTGAAATTGTTTGAATTTTGGAGGGAAGATGAAATTAATTTGAAATGAACCAAAATTTGGAAGCATTCTAGATCCTTCTACTTATGCAAATGTGAAACCAAGTGATCAAAATGAGTTGAAAATGCTGAAGTGCTGGAAACTAAACTTTCTAGGAAAAAATTCCTCGTGTTAATCGATTAACCATTTGCAAGGCAAAATGTGTTAATCGATTCACACATCTGAAATTTGAATTTTGGCGCCTTTTTGTGGGAAACTTGGAAAGTCACTCGTTGCCACTTGTTCTGGGCACTGTTCTGCCTCTGAAACTTGTCATTTGATATTGCAACTGAGTTATGCCTGAAATAAGCTGTGAATTACCTTTTGCATTCAAAATACCTTGCTGGAAAAATATGGTCTGATACCAAATCACTGAGCAAAATAAATGCTGAAGCCTCTGATAATTGCTGCTTAAAAACTTGAAATAAAAAGAAGTCATGAGCCATAAAAACAAAGTGATCCCATGTCTCAAGCACTCAATGCAATGCATGATTGACTATGCAAATGAAATGAGTATGGACGCGAGCACAAGCTAGTTAAGGTTGAAAAAAAGGAGGGCAAATTTTGGGGTGTAATAGAGAGCAACAATAAAATAATGATGCGAGTAACATAGTCGCTACCATTTTTCAAGGAAATGAAGTTATTTTCGTTTGTGATGATGGTTACGTTAATTTCACATCAAAAGATAAAGGTTGGGTCGTTGAATTCGGTTCATCCTTCCATGTAACACAATGAAGGGATATATTTTCCTCTTATACAAACGATGATTTTGGTCATTTGAGGATGAAAAATGATAGTGTTATAATATTCTATGAAAAGGAGATACTTTTTCCAAGAAACAAAAACTAGTTGTCACCTAGCATTGAAAAATGTGAGATATGTTCATGACACACGTCTCAATCTAATATTTTAGACATGTGACTCCATACATACATACACAAAGGAGGGGTGTGAATTATGGAGTTTTAAAAAACTTTTCCTGAAAAAAAATCATTTGAAAAATCAGAGTTTAAAAATATTTTGTAAAACAAACAAGTAAATATGCAACATAACAAAAAGATAGATGAAAAACCAAAGGAAATACATTTTAAAGAGATTAGCGAGAGAGAGAAACATTTTTAAAATAAGAGTTTCTGAACACTTTTAAAACAAATGATTCCATAAGTAGCAGAAAAGTGGATAAATTAAAGAGATAAGAGAGAGAGAGAGAGAGAGAGAGAGAGAGAGAGAGAGAGAGAGAGAGAGAGAGAGAGAGAGAGAGAGAGAGAGAGAGAGAGAGAGAGAGAGAGATCAGAGATTTATACATGTTTGGCCCAAATTGACGTACTATTATCCTAAAAATTTATTCTTGAGAGTATCCAATAAACATGAGAGCTTTTAGAAGGGTGTGTCTATGAACCTCCTTATTCAATGAAATCACTAAGACTCCTGAAGATGCTTTCACTGGTTATGACCTCAATCAGTTTTGGGGTACTCTCACTGGTAACTATAATCTTGAGCCAAATGGCATGTTTTTTGAAAGTATTCACAATCCTGGTATCAGTTACTTCCATAAGACATTAGCCCACACTCTTTTTGGGAAGGAATAAAATGTGACTTCAGTCTCTAAGGATGAACTCTATACATGTTCTGTGCGTCTCAAAGTAAGCCAGTTAATGCTGCCTCGTTCTTGCTAGCTAACTTTGCTAAGATTTCCCGTGAGCCTTTCGGACCTATTATTATTGGAGGCTTGATTACCATGATCGCTGATGCTATTGGGTTGCAGTATCATTTGAACCGTACTCATGTTTTTGGTGGTATTCGCCCCATGGACATCAACTTCTATTTTAACCGTGGGATTATTGCAAACCTTGGCCCGGTTGAGTTTGAATTATCAATTGACAATGTTGTTGTCCACCATTTTACTTTGTCGAATCATGAAAAGACCAATGTACATAACATAGACAATTGGCTTTATGACTTGGAAGGCCAGAAAGAGTCCCTGACTCCTCCTGATTCTCCACAAGCCTATGAAAATTTGGAAGCTGATATACCCGATATTGTTACTTATGGCTAAGCTATTTAGCCGGTTGTTCCGCCTATCGATATTGTCACTGCAATTCATGCTCTTCAATCCGTGGTGGATTTCCTCCGAGGAGAGATGACTTCTCTTCGTGTGGATTTCTTAGGATTCATGGATATGGTGTATGAGCAATTCGATCATCTGTTCCAAATTGTTTACTCATTCCGGCGTCCCGCTGAACCTCAGATGAGGCGTCATAATGGATAGTTCCACAGTTTTACTTATTTCCATGATTTCTTAGACTAGGATTTGTTTCATCGTATCGGTATTTCGAATGCTTGTACTGTTTGTTCTTTCAATTCCGTTGTTGTACTGTCGGTATGCCGACAAAGAATTATGTTTGTACTGTTGTTTTTTTCCCTTAATGCATATTTTCCCTTTTTGTAAATTGTGTGTTGTCTATCCTTAGTAATTTTGTAATTTTCTTAGTTTGCTAATGGCTTTAGGTGCCTAATTTTTGTACTAGCAGTAGGATAAAACCAAAAAACACAACCAAAAAGATTTTTCTTCTGATTCTGGATTGGCAGCAAAAAAATTTGCGAATTAGTATAATGGCGTTTGCCATTATGCTGACGGCGTTCGCCATCAGTTTAAATTTTTGAATTTTTTCATTCGCAACACATGGTATTCACCATATGCTTAATGGCGTTCGCCATTAGGTCCGAACCTGCAAATTCCTGTGCAGAATTCAAATCTTGCGCGTTTTCCCTAGACCAACCACTCAAATCACTTTTTAAACTTCCAAAACTCCTTCCAACTACCCTCATTAACCTCTCATAACCACCAACCATCTAGATTCCACCCTTTCTCTCTATAAATTCATCAACCATCTCTCATTTTTCTCATTACCATCACTCACATTCTCTCAGAATCTTCACTCACAAACCCTTTCATTCCTTCTCATTACCATTATTTTGTCGAGATGCCTCCAAGAGTCGCTTCTGATATCGACTACATGGGCATTACCTTTACATAAGGAGTCATTGGTCAGAGCCAACGCACCAACTTCCTCAAATTGCGAAAAAGGGCAATCGTCGCAACTCGGTATCCAGACACTGCTGCTGCCCAGGCCTTGGGTCTCTATGATAGCGTCGACTAGATGCTTACTAACTTAGGTATATCACAGTTGTGTTCTATGAGTATTCCCACTTACATTAGGCTGACATACGAGTTCTTAAGTTCTTATCGTCTTTCCATGGACTTGTCCCGCACTAATGGTTTCGTAGATTTTAGGATGTTTAACACCGATTACTCCCTGACCTTTGAGCAAATAGGCATTATCTTTAGTTTTCCTAGTGGTCCAGAGTATGCTACGCAAACACCTTTAGAGAGTGAATGGCAATCTAGTGCTCTCAACTTTTGGCACCAAATCACCGATAAGACTTCCGACACATGGAAAGGTCTCAAGGCTACATCTATCCACAACCCCGCCATTAGATATTTCCACCATATCTTAGCTAACACTATATTTGGCTGGGAGAACACTGGGAATGTGAATTCCAAATATTTATTATTCATCCACTGTGCACTTTCTGAAAGCAAGGTTAACCCGACTCCATTCTTGCTTGCACACCTCCAGTCTGCCAGCGGTAGAGTAGGCGGTTCTATTTGTGTCGGAGGGATCATTACCTCAATATCCTTAGCTTTAGGATTGCACGCTGAGTTGGAGGCTCTTGAGCCTTTACCCGCTCTCTTTGATGATCTATACCATTGCCATGCCATGCGCCTTGTTAAGAATTTACCTAGTGGCAAATATCACTTGATGAATGGCAACAGAGAGGTTAGAGGAGTCACATTACCCTGTTTCGACCGCATTAACGTGCGTGTAGGCACTAACTGGATATTTGATACTGAGGCCCCTGATCTTGAGCAAGAGAGAGCTGCGAGACATTACCATGATGTTATGGGGGCATACCACGCCACAGACCCGCACTCGTTCCCATGTTACTGATACACCCGGACCTAGCACCCGTTCACACACTGCACATTTTTCTACTGACCCTTTTGCAGGTACACATCAGCCCCTAGAGGAGTATGATTACGTCGCCATACGGAGTTCACTGGATGATATTATGTCCGAGCTTAGGCATCAGAACAACATGGAGGCCGAGCGTGATCTTCTACTTCGCAGTATGCAGAGACAGTAGGAGGAGCTGAGAGTCGCTGTTGACCAGATTAGCCAGCATCAACAAGATTTTACAGAGAAGACTCAACATGATATGGGTGACCTGATAGAGCAGATGAATGGAGTGCGCATTGAGATGACAGATCTGAGAGATTTCATCAGACATGTACCATAGTTCGAGTGGGGCAGAGCAGGCCGTAATAGAGGTAGAGGTTGTGGATGTCGTCCTTAACTCTTTCACCAGGTTTCATCACTCCTTCTTTCGCCTTGTACTAAAACATTGAGGACGATGTTTAGTTCAAGTGTCGGGGAGGAGCTTTACCGTTTTATTTCCTTTCCTGTTATTTATGTTTTCTAGTATTTACTTTTCAGTTTGTTTAATTTGTCGAGTCATATACACTATTGAGTCCTACTATACGCTATTTTTTCTGCCTGTTTGAAAATTCCCTTAATTTTGACCCCCAACGAAAAAAAAATTGTTTATCCTGATTCAATGGCATGACACTCTGTGTATAGGTTGTTTTTCATTGTTAGGCTATGTTAGATAGACTTGGGAAAGTTTTGTAAATATCGGTATTGTTCCTACACCTTAGATTCCCTAAGTATGTGATATTGATTTAAATAGACATTATGCCAAAACCTTATTCCTAGTTTCTTAGAAGTAGCCTCTTGATTAGTTTATACTAGCAGTCAGCATCATCCTTGTGTACAAACTAAGTAACGAACCGATGCAAATATGTGTTGATCTCAAAAATTTGAATAATGTGATTTTTATAGAAAAAGCGAATGAAAGACATGTTCCCGCTAAGTTAGGTGGTCCTCTCCCAGCCATTTAGCCTAAACGTTCGGACTCTTGAAATTCGTAAGCAAAAGAAAACATAATGCGCGAAAAAGAAAGAAAAAAATTGAATGTTGAGATCATATAACACAAACAGGTTCACTTACCATGTAAGTACAAAGGATAACGGGCTTAATGTGATTGCGCGAGAATGAAAAAGAGGTGAAATAGAATGAAGTATGTAGGTCGAGTTATAATGTCATGATTTGAATTGGTATTGCATAAGAAGGGAGTCTTTGTCCGCAAATGTGGAAATGTGTCGTTACGATATCCTTGTTTTCATTATTTAGTACCTATCCGTTTAGCATTAGCCTAGCAACCTTGTGCCTTGATTGTTTTTCGTCATGCCTACGAGTCAGATGTTGCACTTACTGTTTTAATTCTGTTGGGAGTTTGCTTGAGGACAAGCAATGGTCTTAGTGTGGGGGAGTTTGATAACATCAATTTGTATCGTATTTTTAGGCTAACTATGCACACTTTTAGTCCATGTTTTTATCGAGTCTTATTGCATTTACTATGTTTTTATTGTGTTTTATGTTTGCAGGTACACTCGTCGAAATCCTGGAAGAAATCAAGAAAAGAAGTGAGAGAAAAAGAGAATGCAGCAAAATAACAAGATTCTGCCATTTCTGCTAATATGGTGTTCACCATCCTTAGATGGCATTCTCCATCCCTTCCTGAAGGTCGCCCCCATTGGAAAGAGAGCATGGCGTTTGCCATGCACATAATGGCGATCGCCGTTCAGACACTGAAGGCGGTTTTAACTGCAGAATGCAATTTTAGGCAATTTTTGTTGGTTTTCTTTTCCCTCCAATTCAGAATTCGAACCAAGGCACTTGCAACTGTAATTTTCACTATAAATAAGACCTCTTAGGACAGTTCCAAGGGGGGTCCAAGCGCGGAAGATCTTTCGCAATTTCGTTTAAATCCTTAAGCACAAATTCAGTTTCAAAAGCAACAATTACTCACACTGAGGAATTGTTGCAATCTGTAATTTCTTTGCTGCTGTACTTTTGGATCAAATCAATACAAGTTTTCCGTTTTCGTTTTATTCCGGTTTATTTTACCGCATTTTACAGGTTCTTACTTTACCGCATTTTTAGTATACTTATCATTAATCTCTTTAACATGATAGTTTTAGGAATTGTATGTTTTAATATGCTAGGCTTAGGATTAGTATGTCTGGCTAAATATAACCGAGACCGTCTTATGAGGACCTTCGCAACCGGCGGGACTCCGTAGAAATAATAGGTACAAAATTATGATTATTTGTCATTTTGGTTTTAATTTCCAATTGTAATGTCTCTTATTTCGACACGAGAGTGAGGAATAAGTTAAGGTTTAAGCCGAGACGGCGAGAGCGTGAGGAGTGAACTGGATAGTGGGAATTAGGCATCATATCTAAATACAGTGAGAGCGCTTTAGATATCGTTTAGGATATTATTGGCTTTCAAAGTGTATTCCTTAGTTACCGGGCGAGCGAGAGCAAAATCTTGGGATTAGGAAGTATGGCTTTTGTTAAGACCGCGAGAGCGTGAGGCAGAGGCTTTAAGTCGGTATATTCTACGGAATGGTAATATAGTCGTAACTAGTACCCGTATTTTATAAGTCCCTTAGGTGCGCGGAAATCATATTTCGGGCTCGTTTTAGTATTAATTTCAGATCTTAGAATTCAGTCCCATATTTCCTGTTAAATTCCTGTTAACATGTAGCCTTAGCTTTACACAACAACCTTGGATAACATTAGTTTAATTATCATTCCCTATGGGTTCGACAACCTTTTTAAGACTACACGATCAATTGTACGCTTGTAGATTTATTCGTCAGTGTCAGACGATCATGTTTTTGGCGCCATTGCCGAGGAATAATTTAGTCAATATTGTGATCCTTTGTTGCACAGTATAGACTAAGGCAACTATTTTCCTTTTAAACCGTCGATTGTATGCCAAGCACTCGCTCACAAGGCGAAGAGTTGGAGCAACCAATTGACGAAATCGAGCGTTTTATTAATTTAAGACGTCGAATTTACGAATTCCGTATTAGATATAATCTTCCAGACCCTATAATTCCTTACTCAAATTCGGAACCCGAATCAGAACCAGAATCAATCATGGTCGAAGGACCGAGAAACCGTCCTCTGAAGTATTATGTTGTTCCATCACAAGAAGAACCACATAACAACATTGCTGCCCCCGCTATTAACCGACACGATTTCGAACTGAAACCTTCGTTGATATCAGCAGTTCAACAAAACTAGTTTTCAGGCAATGCTACGGACGATCCGAATTTACATTTGTCAACATTTGTGTAATACACAAACACCATAAAAGCAAATGGTGTCAGCCCTGAAGCGATAAGATTAAGACTAGTTTTGGGTTCAAATTGACATCTGGCACAAATACTAACAACAAATGTGATGTCAGGTTTTCTAGCTGTGAGGTACAATTGGCTGCCAATCATGCTTCTGTACAAATTATGATCCACATTAACACCATTTTTATCTTTAGAGAGCTTCAAATGAGTAGGTGCAGGTGTCCTCTTGTAACTAGCATTCTCCATTCCAAACTTCTTCACTATGTTCTTGGCATACTTACTTTGAGAGATAAAGATAGAATCATCCATCTGTCTCACTTAAAGTCCAAGAAAATAGATTAATTCACATACAAGACTCATCTCAAATTCATATTGCATATGTTTGACAAAATGTTGGACCATCGGGTCTGACATCCCACCGAATACAATGTCATCCACATATATCTGAGCAATCATGAATTTCCATCATTTTCTTTAACAAACAGAGTCTTCTCTATTCCTCCTTTCCTGTACCCATTATTGACAAGAAATTCTATATGTTAGAACAAGATTTGTTCATGATATATTCTCTTTTAGTTTTGATGATAACAAAAGTATTGAAAAAACAATGTTTTATTTGATGTGTGTTTTATTTATGCAGGTTCTTGTTCTTGTACATAAATTATCAAAATCTGTTTTACTTAGACACACTTGGGAGTTGCTTCATTGGTAGCTTCTGGTGGCAGAATTTGAAGAACGTTTGCTGGTGTGGCTTGGCGCAGACTCTGGTGCTGAAGGTCCAATATTTAGACGAGTCACTACACTTGGCAATTGAATATCAGAATCTGGTACCACTCAGAGTTGGTGATAAAGCTGGAAGTCGTCCATACTAAAGTAAGAAAACTGTATTGTCTTATCAGTTTATCAGTCAGAGACTACAGATTGCAAGGCTCAAGAAAAGCTGACATGTTTTATGGATGACTACTTCTAACGGCTCTATCGATGCGAGAACCTCTTGAAGACTCAAAGGTTAAACATGTTACACACTGGATTCAGAATCTGCTGTGCATCCATCTTCAACGTCTCTTGTACTATGGGGCAAAGACAAAGACACTTGATCAAGTTACTTCCTTAACAACTAGTTTTCTGCAAAGGCATAAATATGGCTGGAGGTTCTTACTGAAAAAAGAACAAGGATTCTCCAGACGAAGGAGTAGCAAGATCAAGCAATTATCAACTTTATTGTAATATGCAGATTTTCTGTTTGTAGGTTGTAAATGTAAAAGCCTTACGATTTCTTAAACATTGTATATCTTAGAAATCTTAAGTGTTTTAGGTCTTTGTTATGGTGATTTCCAGTACCTCTGATACTTGTATCACGTACACCTTATTCTCTATCCTGTCGGGCCTGTTAAGTAGTTTATATCAAAGTCTCTTGTTATATGTTTTAGCAAAAGTGTTGTCTAATTGGGATTCAAGCAACTAGTCTTAAGCCACATAAGTCTCATTACTTAAGTGCTTGAGCTGTGAAAGTCTTATTCAACTAGGCTGATTGAGCAAAGAGAAATTCCCCTTCTGAAGGACGTGAGCAGGAAGTCTCTAGTGCTGCTTAAGCAAGGAAGTCTCAGTCTGGATGGCCAGAAGAGCAGGTGGCTCGGTCAGAGGATGTGAGCAAGGAAGTCTCGGTCTGGATGGCCAGAAGAGCAGGTGGCTCGGTCAGATGATGTGACCAAAAGTCTTAGATATGTGCTCTAAGTAAGAAAGTCTTAGACAGATAGTCTGAGCAAGTGTAAAAGACTTATGCAGAAGCATAAGCGATTGTAATCATGAAGTGGTTATAATGAAAATATCTTGTGAAGCAAAGGAACTGAATTACTCTCAGTTAGGGGAGGAACTAGGATAAATCTTTTGTGTCTTCTGCTGTTATTTGTTTACTTTTGTTATATCTGTTTCCAGCTGTCGTAACCCAAAATTTGACCTCCTTTTTTATTTTTGCATAAACATGTGCACTCGCATTGCTAGCATACGCGTTTGCATTTTTTCCTTTGTGTTTTGACTGCAGGAATATTCAGGTTTTCAAGCCTGATTAATCGCATCATCACAAGGTCCTCACATTATCAAAATAAGCACAAGACAAGGGTTTCTATGCATATTTATCCAAACAAGAAGTGGAAAATCGAAACCGGGACCTCAACACTTGTTTTGAGTGATCTGGGCATTTTTGCCAAATTTGCTGTTTTTTAACTGAGTAACAGATTACTCAGTGTAATTTTGCCAAATTTGTTGTTTTTTCAACTGAGTAACAGATTACTCAAATAGGGTAATCGATTACTCAGTGCGAATTTGTAATTTCCACTATATTTTGGGACAGCAGCCATGCACTCTATTTGGTCTTTGTTTCTACTTGATTCTAGCATTGTGTGGAACATTCTAGACAGTTCAAGACCATTCAAGACATTTCCCTTACATTTATTCTATACTTCACTTTAAATTAAATGCACCATGTTCCTTGTTTTCCAAGTAATGTGGATCTTTGGATGATGGAGTGCACCTTGGGATTGTTACCGAGTTGATCCTAACTAACCGAGTTAACTACCTTGACTCGGTGAGTCAAGTGTAACTAACTCCAACCCTAACTTCAAACCTCCCAAAGCTAATTCCAAACCAAATTCCAAAGCTCTCACACTCCATACCTAAACTCTATTTAAACAAAGCCTCACTCATTTCACAATCTCTCCACAATCACTCACACAAATTCACACTTTCTTCACTCTCTATTCTCTCATTCTCCTCTACATTTTTCTGCAACTTCTACACATTCCTCTTCACTTTCTTCACCAAACCTCACTAAAGCTCTTAATTCTTGAAGAATAATCACTTTTCACATTGAAAGTGATTATTTCTTGAGCTTAACCTTCATCATTATTCCATTCTACTGAATTTTGTGGAGCTTCAGTAGCTTTGGGATTCATTTCAAGTGATCACTTTAAGTTTCTTCGGTGATAATTCTCATTTTGGAGTTTTCGTCGAAGTTTCCTTGGTTTCGCCACGATTCGAAGTGCAATTGAAGATTCTTTTTGTTTTCTTTGATTATCTTCATCATCTTGCTTTTATACTTGAGTATCTAGAGTTCTATTAGCTTTTGGATTCATCTCAAGTGTTTGCTTCAAGATCTTACGGTGCAAATTCGATTTCGGAGCTTTTATCGCATTTTGCTCGGTTTCGCTACGGTTCGAAGTGCAAGTGGAGGAATCTCTGGTTTTCTTCACTTATCTTCATCACATTTCATTTACAACAATTACCAAGCCAATCCTCTGGCTTGTAGGTTGGTAGATCTATCTTTTCTCTTGTTTCGATTAATTTCGCGCGTTTACGTTGTGATTTCGATCGTTTTCGGTTTAATTTATCATGCAATTGCTTGATCTTTAATCTCCATTATTAATGCTTGGAATTTGTGTTTATTTGCACTTACATGATGTAATTTTCGTGTACAAATTCATGTCCTAGCATGTGGTGGTTGGCATAAGTGATTAAGTGTTCAAAACCACTTTTGAAAAGTTGTTTTTGCTATTTTTTTGCCACTGTTACAGTGGTAATCGATTACTCAAAGAGAGTAATCGATTACTCAGCCTTTTTCACCAAATTCTACTATTTTTAAGCAAGTAATCAATTACCTACATAGGGTAATCGATTACCACTGTAACAGAGGGCCATTTTTGGTGTTTTTCAAGCTTGTTTGGCATCCTTTCCTCCTCCGACTTCCATTGATTGATATGCTTAATATTTATGGATGTTTTTAATGCTGTTAACCTCAGTTTAAAGCATATTTACATGAATTCAATGATTGATTTATCAATTCTTGCAATTATGTGTGTTCTTGATTTTTGTTTGAACATGCTAAATCTTGCACTATCTTTGATCACTTGACACATGATTTGTGATACATGCTAATGTTTGTATGGCACTATTTTGCACTTTCATTTCATGATCACATTAAGTTTGTTCTACATTGAGCAAATTTAATCATGTACAATCAATAATTTACACCTTTTGCTTTAATGATTTTCCATTCTCTTTGGAAAATTGTTGGCATGATCATTCCCTTTGATTGGTTAATCGAAACCAAGTTTCGATTAGTTGATCGTCCCCTTTCCTCTCTTTAGGCTTCCTGATAGGAAAAATAGCAAGTGTACTATTTTGCCTATTGTAGTAATAAAGGGAAAAATCCCAAGTATCGAATCTCAAGGATTGCTTGACGATACAGAGTTTAAAATACTTTTAATTAAACAAAAAGTCTTGGTGGTTGAAAATTTTTATAACTAAGATTTAAATAAAACGAGTAAATAGTGGAACGATATCAGATATGAGTGAATTGCTAGGGTTTGGTGAATGAATCCTTATGCAACGATTACAATTTATAAGTACAATAACAAAATCAAAAACGTTTGAGTGCCGGTTCTTTAGATTATCTAATCCTAAGTCCTTAGTGAAAAGATCTTTGATCATGTAATCTAATTACTATATCCATAGATAATTACATTCATGATCAAGTTTGTATATATCAAGAAATTTCGGTTTTGATAAAGTATCCCTAGTCCTAGGCAATATTTATTATCAAATGTTCTTAGTCAGATCAACATATAACCGCTGACCAGCAAAAATTACATGTAAAGGTTCAAAATCCGTTTTTCCGACGGTTTAGGCATTAAGCAAAGCACTAAGAACAAATCAACGATTACTGAATAAAATAGTTATTGCATTGATAAAATCGAATTCATTACATGAAGATTCAGGGTCACCCCCCTAGCAATGAGGGGTTTAGCTACTCATAAAGAAAAAGAAAATAATAGATGAAAATGTTGCCATTACAAATTATCTCAAGGAATCAATCTTCAATTGTCCGAAAACTCTTGAACATGTGAATCCCTTGCGAAAATATGAGTTTCCAGCCTTCAAATCTTGTATTTTTCTCCCAAAAATCGTCCAACCCTTGCAAAATCGCGTTCCAGGACTAAATAGTCCAACTCTGGGCTTTCAGCCATTTTGGGCCTCAATACGCGTATTGACGTACCTCATACGCGTATTGGTCTGTTCTGCACCACATTCCCTACGCGTATGGACCCAGAAGCCAGCCAGCACGCAACATGATACGCGTATTGACAAGACCAATACGCGTATGGGTAGAAGCTCTCTTTTTCCTCAATTTTCTCATCCCTCTGCCCATTCACGTACCATACGCATACTAGGAAGGGCCTTACGCGTATCACCTATAACAATACGCGTATGGGCAGCAAGTCTTCCAAATATTGCATTTTCTTCCGCTTTCTCGCACCGGCTCGGTTGTACACCCAATGCTCGATCCTCTAAGCTTTCAAATGTGCATTCGACCTGCTAACATACCACAAGCGTAAAATATCCTCGAGAAACTCATAATTCATGACACATTAGATAAAATCAAAACACACTTAAATACTACTAAAACAAACTCAAATTCACACAGTTTACCTGACTTATTCACAGTTGAATCGCAAAATACATAGCATAAATGGTGACTGATCACAACCCCAAACTTATCTTGTTGCTTGCCCTCAAGTAACATTCTACATAAAACATATCATGTCACCCCCAAACTTACTGTAAAGACAGTTCTTACAACAACACTGCCGAAATCTTTCGCACTGGACCCTTCGATGTTGCCTTGGGTTTTCTGATTTTTCCTCATAACCAGCAAGCCAGAAACCTTTTTCTTGAAAACACTATTTCACCTGTCAGCTCATATCACACTCTCACCAAGTCTCTCAGGGTTAAAGTGTTAACACGCTCAAATCAAGGTAAGCAATATCATATCAGTAATTTGAATAAATTCTCAATTCTGATCAACATGTACAACACACACACTTTTTGAGGTCTTTGGGTTGTAACGGGGCTTGGGTTAAGGTAGGATATAAAAAGGAAAACAAGAGTTTTTGGTTCAGAGTATGTGAGATCATTCGAGCCATGTTCGTCCATTAGTGCTTTTGTGGGGAATTTTAAAATCCATTCGGTGAGTGCAATTTTATTATTTTCTCTTTTTTTTTTTTTTTGAAGTAGGAAAATTTTTCTTCCCCCCCCCCCCCCCCCCCCCCCCCCCCCCGTTTTTTTTTTTTGAGTCACCGTGTTTTACTTTCAACTGCAAAGCTACCCCAAACTTAAATGTTGCTATTCCAAAAGCAACCCCAAACTTAAAATTGAACATAGATCTCAAAAGAATTACACGTACTCTGAACAGGGTAGGGAAAAATACTTGGCCAATGGGTTAATAATAACGGGTAAGGGAAAAAAAACAAAGGATACAGGCTCAAATGGGGTGAACGAAGGATAATAATTATAACGGGATGGCTAGAAAGGCTCTAGGTGATAAACAAAAGAATTGCCTCAGTGTGTGTACTCATACAGTTAATATTCAAAAAGAACGGACGCAAACTATGATAGATAAAGTCATACCTGATATTTTTCTCATGATGATATATGTGTTTGGCTTTTTCTTCTCTCACCAGGATAGGTAAAACTGACAGCTTCAACAGTGTCTCCTTGATCAAGTCTCTTTGGCTCCTGGTTTTAACAATTTATTTCATCAGTGCGTCCGATCATAAACAGCAGTATCAAACCATCAGGGTGACTTTATGTGAGGACAAGTAGATAGGTTGTGAAAGTCATCAGACTCATCCACTATAGCTAGTAATCATACAATATCAACTGGAATAACTCAAGAAACTGTATGCAAACCAAAATTCATTAAATTAGAAAAACCCGAAAATGGGCACTTAAGAGTACAGCATGAAAATAAAAATAAAAATAGAAGTACACCAAATATAAATACCAGAAAGTACAATAAGAATAAAATACTAATAAAAAGAAAATAACTCAAAATAATCATCAAAATCCTGCTCCGTCATCTCTATCCCGCATCTCAGCGTCAAAGTCTATGAGGTCAGACGGCTCCATCTGTAATCGCCCATGGACAAAAGCAGTGACCGGTGTCATCTCCTCCGATCGCTCTGGGGGTGTCTGCTGATGCTGAGGTTGGTGAGGACTCTGATGCTGCGGTCGCGGTGTGGACTGCCGAGGCTGAGATACCGGCCCACCAATCTAAACTGGGTGAGTCCACCCAGGAAAAGTAAACTCTCCATAATAAGGTGCTGGAGGGTCGCCACCGAACCTGTCTCTGAACCTCTGAGCCCTTTCCCACACGTCTGTCTGATGTGTCAGATATGGACCAGAGAGTCCGTAATGATAGCAGAAGTCCTGCATCATGCAAAAATGGGACATCTGCATCCTATGCTCAAGTGAATCCTCATCAGTAACTGGTGGGGGTACTGGAGGTGCCTCTGGCGCTGTCTGATGGTCATCCTGGTGCTGAGTGCTGACACCCGCCTCATGATCGTGCGAGCGTCGGAGGGGTCGGCGCTCATCAACGGAAATAGTGTGTTCCTTCAGCCACATAGTATCAAGACAACGTGCCGGTCTCACCATCACATTACCGCTCAAATCTGCCACGCCAGCCTTCTTACATAGGAGCTCAATCACCGAAGCGTGTCCTAGAGACTTCTTCGATGATTGGGCTATCTCATCCATATCCTTCGAAATAATTCTCCCAATATTCACTTGTATCTTCTCTAGAAAGAAATAGAGCATCAGGGCTCTCTCAGTGATCAAATCTGAGCCACTCCGATTCGTGTCCAAAGTATGGTGAATGAAATAAGCCCAGGCTTTAGGAATAGGGGCTAGATCAACGACTAAGATCTTAGATGGATGTGACTTGGTGGTCGGATGCCAATCTTTTCCCGGTCGTGCAATCAGATCCTTTATGGTGCTGTAGGGCCATCTGTTCTTGTCTGAAAACTTCATGTCGAAGAACTGACAATGTGAATCATGAAATCTACACTTGAGTAGACTGTTAATAGTCTTCCAATCATATTTGATTTCTTTCCCGCGGACCCAAGAAGTCATCTCAATGACCTCGTTCTCTATGGCTCGCCCTGGTACCTTGTAGGCATTGGCGTAAAATTCCCTCACCAGATCCATTGCAACCGGCTTTATGTTCTTATTCAAATAGCCCAGCTTTTGCTTTTTCAGAATAGCAGCAATTTCTGGCAATTCACCTTCCCCAATACTCCATTGTTTCTCTTCTATGAATATGCGAGTTCTGAGATGGTTGTACCTTGATTCATGATCATCAGAGAGAAATATCCTAGTTTCTTCAGATTGGATAGCCATCGTGACGATTTCCTATGAAACAGGAAGAAAAAGAGAACAAAAACACAGAGCAGCAGAGTGATACGACGAAGTCGCGTAACAGAAAGATGCAAAAATGACGTAAGCGTACAAAAAATAAATATAAACCTGACCAAAAAGTAATACGCGTATCATACGCAGGAAATACGCGTATGGATATCTGTTACGCGTACGTTATGCAAGAAAACTCAGTGTAAATTTCCCTTTCGCGTAACAGATCACGTATGAAGGATGATACGCGTATATTGATAAGGCCTTACGCGTATTAGCTTCCCTTACGCGTACCTGGATCACGTAAGAGAGTAATACGCGTATGCTACGTGTTTCACCAGGGCGCCCTTATTCTTTCACACTAATACGCGTATCACTCACTCCATACGCGTATTGGCAGTGGACATGTGATTTTTTTCCAAAATTTTTTCTTTTTCAAGATTTTTCTAAGTCCACCTTTTTCCGAGGCCTTCCCTTGATGAAACTTGACTCAAAAGACATGAAACACAAACCAAATTTTTTTTAAATTAAACTAAAATTACGCGGACAAAATTAAAATAAAACAAAAACTCCCTTGGGTTGCCTCCCAAGCAGCGCTTCGTTTAACGTCGCATGGCTCGACGGGTTACCTTATGCTCAGATGAGCTTAACCTCTTCTATTGGTCCTCCTTGACCTTGATAATAAGATTTTAACCTCTGTCCATTAACCTTGAAGGTATCTCCATTTTTCTCATTCTTTAGTTCTATTGCTCCATGAGGGAACACCTTGTGAATGATGAACGGACCAGACCATCTTGACTTCAGCTTACCAGGGAACAACTTCAACCTGGAATTAAACAACAACACCAACTGTCCTTCCCAAAATTCCTTCTTCTGGATCTTCAGATCATGCCATTTTTTCGTGTTTTCTTTATAAATTTTGGCATTCTCATAAGCTTGATTCCTAAACTCCTCCAACTCATGAAGTTGAAGCGTTCGGGATTCACCAGCTTTTAGAATATCACAGTTTAGGAATTTGGAGGCCCAAAAAGCTTTGTGCTCGAGTTCGAGCGGTAAATGACAGGCTTTACCATACACAAGTTGATAAGGAGACATACCTATTGGTGTTTTGAAAGCTGTCCTGTATGGCCACAGTGCATCATCTAACTTCACAGACCAATCTTTTCGAGACACACTGACAGTCTTTTCGAGAATTTGCTTTATTTGCCTGTTAGAAACTTTAACTTGTCCACTCGTTTGGGGATGATACGGTGTGGCTATCTTATGCTTCACATTGTACTTCTTTAACAAATTCTCCATCAATTTATTCAGAAAATGAGTACCTTCATCGCTAATTAACGCCTTGGTACCCCAAACCTGGAGAAAATGTTATGCCTCAGGAAATTCACCACCACTTTAGCATCATTAGTAGGCAGTGCTACAACTTCGACCCACTTTGACACATAATCTACCGCAACCAGTATATAATTCTTGCCGAAAGATGGTGGGAACGGTCCCATAAAATCAATACCCCACACATCGAACAACTCTACCTCTAGCATAGAATTTTGAGGCATCTGGTTCCTTCTGGAGATATTACCGGTTCTTTGACATCTATCACATTCTCGGACTAGATAGTGAGCGTCCTTGAATAAGGTGGGCCAATACAACCCAGACTGGAGGACTTTTGCCGTTGTCCTATCTCCACTAAAATGCCCTCCATACTCAGAATCATGACAAGCTTTTAGTACATCTCTCTGCTCACCTTCTGGCATGTATCTTCTGATCAGTCCATCCACTCCCCTTTTATACAAGAATGGGTCATCCCACAGATACAACCTGCAATCATAAATAAACTTTTTCTTTTGGTGAGAATTAAAATCATCAGGTATCACCCCACCTACCACATAGTTTGCATAGTCAGCAAACCATGGTACACCAGTAACAGCAAGTATTCTCTCATCAGCAAATGTATCTTGAATGGGGTGCTCCTCCTCAGTTTCTTTTAGTGGGGACATGCGAGACAAGTGGTCCGCAACCGTGTTCTCACACCCCTTTTTATCCTTGATCTCCAAGTCGAACTCCTGGAGGAGGAGTATCCATCTCAACAGCCTTGGTTTTGATTCCTGCTTAGCAAACAAATACTTTAAAGCAGCATGATCAGTATACACAATAACTTTAGAACCAAGTAGATATGACCTGAATTTGTCAAAAGCATAAACCACTGCCAACCACTCCTTTTCGGTAGTTGCATAATTCATTTGGGCCAGGTTAAGGACATGACTAGCATAATAAATGACATGCAATAATTTGTCCTTCCTTTGTCCTAAGACAGCCCCCACAGCAATGTCACTTGCATCGCACATAATTTCGAAAGGTAGAGACCAATCGGGGGCAATTACAACAGGAGCAGTAATCAACTTACTCTTTAGCGTCTCAAAAGCTACCTTACAATTGTCATCAAAATTAAATGGCTTGTCCTTGACAAGCAAATCAGTCAATGGTTTGGCAACTTTTGAGAAGTCTCTGATAAACCTGCGATAAAAACCTGCATGTCCCACGAAACTCCTTATCCCTTTTTCATTCATAGGAGGTGGGAGGTTAGCTATCACCTCAACTTTTGCTTTGTCCACTTCAATTCCCTTGCGGGAAATTTTGTGTCCTAGCACGATACCTTCCTGCACCATAAAATGACATTTCTCCCAGTTGAGAATAAGGTTAGTTTCCTAGCATCTTTGCAAAACAAGAGACAAGTTAGCTAAACAATGATCAAAAGAAGAACCAAAAACAGAAAAGTCATCCATAAACACCTCCATATGCTTTTCAAGCATATCGGCGAATATGGATGTCATACACCTCTGAAAAGTAGCTGGGGCATTACATAACCCAAATGGCATCCGCCGGTAGGCAAAAATACCATAAGGGCATGTAAATGCGGTCTTCTCCTGATCTTCTGGGGCTACAACAATCTGATTGTACCCAGAGTATCCATCCAAAAAACAATAGTACTCGTGACCTGCAAGTCTCTCTAACATCTGATCAATAAAAGGAAGGGGAAAATGATCCTTCCTTGTTGCAGTGTTAAGTCTCCTGTAATCAATACATACTCGCCAACCTGTTACTGTACGAGTTGGAATCAGTTCATTCTTTTCATTCACAACCACTGTGGTTCCTCCTTTCTTTGGTACCACATGCACAGGACTCACCCAAGAACTATCAGAAATGGGATAAATCAATCCTGCATCTAGCAACTTTACAACCTCTTTTCGTACCACTTCTTTCATTGCCGTGTTTAACCTCCTCTGGGGTTGTACTACTGGTTTCTGATTATCCTCCATCAGTATCTTATGCATGCATACTGTGGGACTAATTCCCTTCAAATCCCCAATAGTCCATCCAATAACACTCTTGTGTTTCTTAAGGACCTGTATCAACTTCTCTTCATCCTTTTTATTCAGCTCAGAGTTAATAATAGCAAGACATCTTGTTCCCGATTCCAGAAAGACATATTTAAGATTCACAGGTAATTGTTTTAGTTCAGAACTTGTACCTGTTTCACTCCCTTTTTCAGTCTTTGTTTCTGGTGAAGCTCTCAAATCCTCCCACCGGTGTGGTCTGGATTTCAACCAAGGTGGTTGTGCATCTAGCATAGCAAGAACTTCTTTTTCTTTCTCATCATCATGGTCCTCAATCTCTTTTGCTGACAAACTCATAACTCTTTCCAAATGTGATTTAGGGAAGTGGCTTTGAATGGTGCTGGTCACTATTTGATCAATCATTTCCACTGAGTGGTTTGTACCTATATCCTCTTTATGTTTCATGGTATTCCTAACATTAAATTTCAACTCTTCATCATAAACTTTGAGGGTTATGGTACCTCCCTCAATGTCTATCATACATCTACCTGTTTCCAAGAAAGGCCTTCCCAGAATCAGAGGGATATCCTCATCTTCTGGCATTTCTAAAATCACAAAATCAATAGGAAAGACAAATTTATCAACTTTGATAAGAACATCTTCGACTACCCCAAATGGTCTCTTAACTGAATGATCTGCAAATTAGAGTGTCATTCTGGTATCTTGAACACTTCCAATTCCTAGCTTCCTGTAAATAGACAACGGCTTAAGGCTCACACTAGCCCCCAAATCAATCAGTGCCCTTTTGAAGGACCTATCTCCAATGGTGCACGGAATAGTGACTGAGCCTCTATCTGGCTTCTTCACTGGAATCTTCATACCCTGCAAAATAGCACTGCAAGTTTCAGTTAGTATAACAGGATCAGTGTTAGTGGTGCGCTTTTTTAAGATGATGTCCTTCATGAATTTGGCATAAATAGGCATCTGCTCAAGTGCCTCAGAGAATGGAATGTTGATCTCTAATTTCCTGAACATCTCTACAAACTTCTGAAAATTTTTCTCATCTTGCTTCTTCTTCTTATTTCTTTGTGGGAATGGAAGCTTTATGATGGGTTTTGGTTCGGTGGGCTTTTCCTTCACAACAGGTGGTGGAACTACTTCTTCCTCAGGTGGATTCTTGTTTTCTAAGATTTCAAGATCCACTTCAAGTAATTGATCTTCCTCCTCAGATTTCTCTTCAGGTATTTCAGCTGATTTCCCACTTCTTGTTGTTACAGCATTCACTTTACTGTGATCCCTTGGATTTGGCACTGTTGCACTAGGTAAGGTACCTGGTGCTTGAGAACTCGTTAGCTGTTGTGCTATCTGACCCAGTTGAACTTCCAGATTTTTTATAGAAGCATTGGTGTTCCTCTGATTATTTCTGGTTTCTTCCTGAAATTGAACACTCTGAGCAACCATCTTTTCTATAGCAATCTCCCAATCTGCTTTCTTTGGTACCTGTTGCTGATAAGGTTGCTGTTGCGGTTGATACTGTTGCTGGTAAGATGGTTGTTGTTGTGGAGGTCCCTGCTTCTGAACATTACCCTGCTGATCCTTCCAGGAGAAATTAGGATGATTTTTCCAACCCGGATTATATGTATTTGAATATGGATTATTCTGCCTCAGGTAATTAATAGCCTGCACTTGTTCCGCAGTGGCAACACAATGCATGGCAAAGTGCGGTCCACCACAGATTTCACAAATCAAAGTCTGAACTGGTTGCACTTGAGCTACAGTCTGAGTACCTAAATTCATAGCTTTCAATCTTCTTTCCACTTCAGCTGCAATCTGATCTTCCATCTTCACTACTTGATTTGTCAGTTTCAAGTCAATTTTTCCTTCAGGTTGACTCACAGTACGATCATATAGTTCCAAATGCTCATTTGCAGCTATAGCTTCAATGATCTTTTTGATACCAGTGGCTGTTGAAAAGTTAGATGAGCCACCAGCAGCTGTATCAATGAGTTGCTTAGTTTTCATCTTCAGCCCATTTACAAAATTTTGCATTTGTTCAGTTGCATCCAAATTATGTGTAGGACATGCAACTAAACACCTCTTGAACCTTTTATACGCATCTCCAAGTGACTCTCCGTCCTTCTGTTTAAAATTTAGGATGTCATATCTCTTGCGGATATACACAGAAGCGGGAAAGTACTCATTCAGAAAAGCGGTTTCCATCTGTTGCCAAGTAGTAATACTTCCTGCAGGTAAAGAATAAAACCACTCTTCAGTGTCTTCTGATAAAGTGAACAGAAACATAACCAGCTTCTTTGCCTCTTCAGAATGCCCCTCAATTTTCAATGAGGTGGCCATAGTCAGGAACCTCTGTAGGTGCTTGTTTGCATCTTCATTAATCTTTCCTGCAAAAGATTTACTTTCCAACTGACGAATAGTAGACGGGTGCAACTGGAAATGGGCAACATTGACTGGTTGGTTAACTATTGCCAACCGCACTGCTGGATGATTCTCTCTGCCATAGTCACCCAGAAGTCTTTCTGCGGGAGGTGGATCTGCAGCCATATTAACAGGTTCTGGATACGAATATGTTTCTGAATCAGAATCTTCAGAATGAACCGAGACGTGTTCTTCAATCACTTGTTCTGCGTTAGATGTTGCTAGTTTTTCTCTTTTAGCTTGTCTGAGCCTAGCGTGCAAAGTTCTTTCTGGTTCTGCGTCAAAATGAAAATCAACTGAGGCCTTACCTCGCATTCACAGATTAGACAGAGATTAGTAAAAATAAAAAGAAAAATATAAATTAAGCAAAAAATAAAATTTTGGTTGCAGAGCAACAAAATTCTAATTGAAAAATTGTTAAACTCTTTAATCTTTGGCAGTCCCCGGCAACGGCGCCAAAAACTTGATAGGAAAAATAACAAGTGTACTATTTTGCCTATTGTAGTAATAAAGGGAAAAATCCCAAGTATCGAATCTCAAGGACTGCTTGACGATACAGAGTTTAAAATACTTTCAATTAAACAAAAAGTCTTGGTGGTTGAAAATTTTTATAACTAAGATTTAAATAAAACGTGTAAATAGTGGAACGATATCAGATATGAGTGAATTGCTAGGGTTTGGTGAATGAATCCTCATGCAACGATTACAAGTTATAAGTGCAATAACAAAATCAAAAACGTTTGAGTACCGGTTCTTTAGATTATCTAATCCTAAGTCCTTAGTGAAAAGATCTTTGATCATGTAATCTAATTACTATATCCATAGATAATTACATTCATGATCAAGTTTGTATATATCAAGAAATGCCGGTTTTGATAAAGTATCCCTAGTCCTAAGCAATATTTATTATCAAATGTTCTTAGTCATATCAACATATAACCGCTGACCAGTAAAAATTACATGTAAAGGTTCAAAATCCATTTTTCCGACGGTTTAGGCATTAAGCAAAGAACTAAGAACAAATCAACGATTACTGAATAAAATAGTTATTGCATTGATAAAATCGAATTCATTACATGAAGATTCAGGGTCACCCCCCTAACAATGGGGGGTTTAGCTACTCATAAAGAAAAAGAAAATAATAGATGAAAATGTTGCCATTACAAATTATCTCGAGGAATCAATCTTCAATTGTCCGAAAACTCTTGAACATGTGAATCCCTTGCGAAAATATGAGTTTCCAGCCTTCAAATCTTGTATTTTGCTCCCAAAAATCGTCCAACCCTTGCAAAATCGCGTTCCAGGACTAAATAGTCCAACTCTGGGCTTTCAGCCATTTTGGGCCTCAATACGCGTATTGACGTACCTCATACGCGTATTGGTCTGTTCTGCACCACATTCCCTACGCGTATGGACCCAGAAGCCAGCCAGCACGCAACATGATATGCGTATTGACAAAACCAATACGCGTATGGGCAGAAGCTCTCTTTTTCCTCAATTTTCTCATCCCTCTGCCCATTCACGTACCATACGCGTACCAGGAAGGGCCTTACGCGTATCACCTATAGCAATACGCGTATGGGCAGCAAGTCTTCCAAATATTGCATTTTCTTCCGCTTTCTCGCACCGGCTCGGTTGTACACCCAATGCTCGATCCTCTAAGCTTCCAAATGTGCATTCGACCTGCTAACATACCACAAGCGTAAAATATCCTCGAGAAACTCATAATTCATGACACATTAGATAAAATCAAAACACACCTAAATACTACTAAAACAAACTCAAATTCACACAGTTTACCTGACTTATTCACAGTTGAATCGCAAAATACATAGCATAAATGGTGACTGATCACTTCCTTTAGAGCTTTCTCTCTCGATTCCCTGTGGAGTCGGAGTTTCGCGCTACGCCTTGCATCGGAGCGTTGTACGAATTGACGCCGTTGCGTTGTCCATTTCTCTCCGCAGGAGCACGGTACAACATTGGAGCTGTTGCGCGGTCCGTTTCAATTTCCGCGCTACACCTTTTATTTCTAGAGAAGGAATGTGGATGGATTCTTTCTATCCTCATTCTGGCTATTTCCTTGGTAAGGACGTCGTGTCCTCTCTTCAAGAATAGTCACCTCTATCCTCAAGTGGTAGCGTCTTTTCTCCTCCCCAGTCGAGTTAATCCTGATCACTCCCACTCTTACCTCTTGCAACTTTCCTTTTGATCAATCACCATCCTTCTTGGTTGAGATCATTATTCTTGCGCTAGAAATCTCCCTTTCTTTCATTACTCCTTTCTTCTTGTAATCAATCATTACCTTTTGACTCCCCTGAAGAATCTCAATCTCTTTTCTGCGGTTAATCACAGTCTGTCTGTTAAAACTGTAAATCCCCTGGAGTTCGCAATCTTTTTTTGATTCTTCTCCCTTTGTTGGTCAATCACTGCTTGTCCGTTAAAACACCAATTTTTCTCTCTTACTCAGTTAATCACAGCCCGTCTGTTAATCACTGAGCTTCTCTTGGGTTAATCACCTTCTCTTGGTTAATCACCCGTTTTCTTCAGTTAATCACAATCCGTCTGTTAATCACTGAGCTTCTCTTGGGTTAATCACCTTCTCTTGGTTAATCACTCGCTTTTCTCTTCAGTTAACCACAGTTCGTCTGTTAAAATACTGAACCCTTTTGAGTTAATCACCTTCTTTTGGTTAATCACTCGCTTCTTTCTGTTAATCACAGTCCGCCTGTAAACACCGAATCCCTTGCAGTTGGCAACCTTTCTTGGTTCGAATACTTGCACCCTTGGGCTAGTAACCTCTTTTGGTTCAATGCCTTTTCTTCGTTGGTCAAATGCTATTTGTTCAGTCATTGCCAACATCCCTTTTAGTTTACGACCTTTGCTCAGGTCCTACACTCGTTCTTTGGTTGATCACAGTTTCTCTGTTAAAACCAATGCTTCTCTACCCCCAGAGAGTTGCAGTCTTTTCTTCCCTGGTTAACCACTGTTTATCAGTTAATATACCGAGGCCCCTTCAGAGTCAAACATCTTCTCTCGGTTCAGCACTCTCTCTGGGTTTATCACATTCCGTCTGTTGACACCAGCTGCTTTTCCCTGCCAGGGTCCTACTTTCCTTCTTCGGTTAACCACTGCCAGCCAGTTAATATACTGAGTCTCCTTTTTCTCTTGGTTATGACACCATCCCTTTATTTGGATCCCCAACGGAGTCCTTCCTATTCCCTTTGCTCTTACTTTCTTAATTTCGACATCGATCCTCTCAGTTATCCCCAGTAGAGCCATTTCTCTCTTATCTCTTATCTTGGTTTGGACACCATTTCTCTCTTATCTCTTGATCTTGGTTTGGACACCATTTCTCTCTTATCTCTTGCTCTTGGTTTAGACACAATTTCTCTCTTATCTCTTGCTCTTGGTTTGGACACCATTTCTCTCTTATCTCTTACTCTTGGTTTGGACACCATTTCTATCTTACTCCTTTTTCTCTTGGTTTAGACACCATTTCTCTCTTACTCCTTTATTCTCTTGGTTTGGACACCATTTCCCCTTTATTCCTTTATTCTCTTGGTTCTGACACCATTCTCGCACTTTATTCTCAGTTCAGTTGCTACTTCTTTCCTTTACACTCTTTTCTGGGTTTTGACACCATTTCTTTGGAATCCTCAGTGGAATTTCCTCTCTCTTATTCTCTTGGTTTTGACACCACTTTCCTTTCATTTTCCTTTTCCGTTCAGTTCCACGAACTACGGAAGCTCTGATTCTGCATCCTTTTGGATGTATGATACGTAGGCATGAGATCGCAATGTCTCGGCGAGCACACTTCCACCTTTCTTCCGTCTTGCTCCTTTCTTTCTTCCTTCTTCGTCCCCTGGTTCCATGAACTACAGCGCTCTGATTTCCTCATTGCACTATGAGGGTACGTAGGCACGAGGGCCACAATCCTCCGCGAGCACTTTCCTTCTTTTCTTTCTTTTCCCCCTTTCTTTTCTTCCTCTCCTTCTTTTAGCTAGAAGCCTTTAGATAGATAACCCATCCAAGCCTAGAAGCAAGCGAAATAGTTCCCGTCGAGTACGACGGATGCGTTAGGTGCTAATACCTTCCTTTCGCATAACCGACCCCCCGTTCCCGTTTCTCTTCCCCTTGGGTTTTATCGATATTTTCCCTGTCCTTTGGGACTAAATAAAGTTCGGTGGCGACTCTGTTGTATCTTTGAGTGTGTGATTCACTCAGGTAGAAACCAGCCATCTTCAGCTGGCGACTCTGCTGGGGAGGATGACCTCTTGCTGGTCCATCCCTTGAGGGGTCTCGCCTAGTTTTGTTTGCTTTCTTGCTTGTTTGGGTGTTTATCTTCTGCGCTTTACTAGTTTTATCTTTATGCTTTATCTTCTTTATGTTTATTTATTGCATTTCTTTACTGTTTTGAATATTCATATGCTGCATACTCTGGATATTTGCTATTTTCTGCTGTTGGCGGGTTGGGTTGCTACTTGAGAGATAAGCCCAATACCCAGGCTTGAGTACACATCCAGGATTAGAGTGGAAAGTAGTGTGACTTGTGTGGCATTTGGCCAGACTTAGTATACACGAAAACTCCACATCCAGACGAGGTTTTCTTTGGTAATATTCTATCCTGCGCATTTGGGGCAGACGATGGAATGTAACCTGGAAAACTGTCGACTCTGGCGACCATTTCCTGAGGACTCAGTTGCGGCACTCCTCCCAAAGAGTGATAATGGCAGACCAGAAATGGCAAACCCATTACGCTTCCTTGATCCGAGGACCCAAAGCTGGGAACTTGCCATAGGGTGACCTTTTTTGGGGGGAATCAGTGGACAACCTCTTTGTTTGGCGATAGTATTGTACCCCGAGAGATGAATGTACTATTGCTTCTCAAATCGAGAATCTGAAACTGAGAATCCCGCTTTCTAGGAACTACATGTGAGGGGGATATTGGGTTTTTCTGCAAGAAACCAAGACTCTTCCGACCCTTGTTTTCTCATTGCTTCAGATCTCGCACCGACACAACACTACCTTTGCAGATGTTCAGATTTGACTATTCAGACTATGCTGGCTTGTTGATTCTGGTGTTGCATATCATCTATCATGTCAAATTAATTTTTGCATAAACATTCTAAAACTTTATTTTTGCATAAATTGCATTCATTCATGCCCGCATATGCACGTCCCTTCATCCGAAACTGTTGCTCATCCTTGTCCGCATTCCTTGTAGCAAGACGACGACTCGACATCAGTATTTTACTCACTCAAGCAAATCCCGAATCATGGCTGACTTCGAAGCTGAGAACGCTGCTTACAAGGAAACTCTGGCACAATTCCAAGGTCGGATGGATCAGTTTTAGACGAACATGGATGTCATTATGGAGCTCCTTCGTGCTCAGAGGGATACTGCTGCTGCTGCCACTGTTGTTTCAACCACTACTGATGCAACTGTTGTCACTCCTGTTGTGACTGTTCCTCCTATTGTTACGGCTACTCCTGCTGTTGTTGTTCCTTCTCCTGCTAGAGTTGAAGTACCAGTTGAGCCTGTGAATCAGCCTGCTGTTCAGCCTAGTTTGAACCAGATGGCCGCTGGTTTCCCTTGGGGCATGCCTCCGAATTACATTCCTCAGCTTGCAAATAATGGTAGTGCCTTCATGCCATATCAGCCTTTTGTTGCACCCATGCCTAATGGGAATGCTGCCGCCTATCCGTGGGTCATGCTTACTCCAGTCCTGCCTCTAGTGGTGAATGATGATCCTGAGAATCTTCAGGTTCAAACTCATCAAACTGCCGTGTTGGTCGACACTGAAACTCCTGATGAAGAAGAGCATGTGTATAGAGGTCCTCCTATCTATGTTCCAGTTTCGTCTCAAGTTGCTCAAACTGCTGTTCCGAATGTTCATCCTGGGATGTTCTATCCTGGGCCATCTTCTTCAGCTGCTGGGGTACCTCCTCCGAATTATTTGTATGGTGTTCTGATGGGTCAGAATGTTGGTCAGATGGTTAATCCTGGTTTGGTTTATCCTTCTCAGTTTGTTACTCCGCAAGTGAATGCTCCTGCCGCGTCTCAGCTGCCAAATCCTCAGATTCTTGTTAGACCCACTAATCAGAATAGATCTGTTGACTACAAGTTATTGGAAGATCGTATCAGAGCTATTGACGGGTTCTCTGCTTTTGGCATGGAAGCCAAAGACTTGTGTCTGGTTCCGAATGTTGTGTTGCCACAGAAATTCAAGATACCTGATTTGCCAAAGTATAAAGGTTTGAGCTGCCCGCGTAGTCACATCACTATGTACTGCAGGAAGATGGCATCCCATATTGATAACGATGAATTGCTTGTTCATTGTTTTCAAGATAGTTTGTCTGGCGCTTCATTAGATTGGTACATGGGCCTGGAGCACAGCAAAATCCGTACTTGGAGGGATTTGTCTGAAGCGTTTGTGAGACAATACAAGTATAACCTTGATCTGGCACCCACTAGATTGCAATTACAGAATCAGTCCCAGCGCTCAGTTGAAACATTCAAGGAGTATGCACAAAGATGGCGTGAGATGACATCTCGTGTGCGACCGGCTCTCTCTGATAATGAGTTGGTTGACATCTTTATGGGTACATTGCAAGGATCTTACTATGAGAAAATGGTGGGTAGTACTTCATCGAACTTCGCTGATGTTGTGACGATTGGTGAACGGATTGAAAATGGTCTGAAAACTGGAAAGATTCCTGGTGCTGCTTCCCAGCAGCCGGCCACTCGGAAATCTCAGAACAGTCATTCCAAGAAAAAGGAAGGTGAAGCCAACGCTGTGACAACTCAAGTTTCTCCTCAGTATCAAGCTCCCATGGCTCCCTTGTTGTACTATCCGTATCCATACATTGCTGCTGCACAGTATCAACAACCTCCATATCAATATCATCCGCAACAACCAATTCAGAATGCTCAGAATCAGCAACAGAATCAACAGAACAAAAATCAGCAGAATCAAAACCGTCAGAACAACAACAGTCAAGGAAGCCGTAAGCGTTCGAATTTTGATAGAATTTTGGTATCATACACGGAACTGTTTCCTTACTTGGTTCACCAAGGGGCAATTGTCCCCAAGCAGATTGCGCCCGTAATTCCTCCATTTGGGCCGAAGCACAACCCAAATGCGTCCTGTGCCTATCATGCTGGATACATAGGACATGCAACAGAGGACTGCTTTGTTTTCAAAACCAAGGTTTAGGAACTCATTGATAAGAAAGTTCTGACTTTTGCTGAGGCAGGACCTAACATTCAGAGTAATCCGTTGCCGAATCACGGTGGGCCTGCGGTTAGCATGATTGAGGATAATTACAGGGCTGAATTGATCTTGGATGTTGACGAGGTAAAGACTCCGATGTCTGTGGTTTTCAAGAAATTGAAGGAACATGGGCTGTTGAAAGGGTTGCGTGGTAAGTGCCAGATTTGTGACGATAATCCCAACCAGTGTCGAAGGCTGAAGGGTTGTGTCCAGATTTTGATGAACCATGGCGAAGTGCAATTTTCCAGATCTAAACCTGTCGAGGAAGTTGCTGCCATCGAACCGTTCACCATCTTCTATAGGAAGGTTCCTGTGGAATCCCCTAAACAGAAGAAGGTGCAACCTATCGTGGTTTGTTCGCCAAAGCCATTTCCATATCAGAATTCTAAAGAAGTACCATGGAAGTATGGGTCTTCTGTGTTTTCTGGAGGTCAAGAGATAAGGTTCACCGAATCAGAGATCGTGAATGTTACAGCTGGTGGAGGTATGACTCGTAGTGTACGTGTGTTTGCTCCGAAGGTCACTATGTACCTCGAATGTCTGACAGCCGTTGCTTTCATCCCTTCATTTTCATAGTTGATTGAATAGGGGCAGTTGTAATACCTCAAAATTTGCCCTCTTATCTCTCTCCAATAATTGGCTTATGTTTCACTCATTTGCATTTCATGATAGGTCATATTAAATCATACATATCATTGGTTGCAAGGCATGGTATCAGGTGTCTCAAGGCATAAACAGTTCAAGGTCAAGGGACAAGAGAAGAGCTTTTCCAAACAAGTCACATGGTTTTCTCATATCTAAATTCATCTCAGTTGAGCCCTCAAGGTATCACAAGATGAGAATTCAATAGAAGATTGAAGCAAGTCATATTCTCCTAACCAATGCAAACTAGGGTTTTGGAATTTTGGAGTAAAACACCCCAATGGACAAGATCTTTGAGCTTTTATCATCTCCAAATGGCATATCTCATATTTTTTAGAAAGTATACACATCATATTCAGAGGAATTTGGATTTGGAGGATATGCTGATTTCTCCTAGACTGAGGGGTCAAAATTAGGGTTTGCCATAAAATCAGTTTATTTCTGATTTTTTGGGCAAGACTTGATTCTATGGTATTCTACATGTCCTCAAGGGTCTAAGGATGAAGAATTGTCCATCAATTTGATTTGGAGGGGTTTCAATTGACCAATTGATTGAGAATCAGGAGAATTGGGGAAAAGTCAACTGTGCAGAGGAAAAAGTCAACTCTTGACTTTTTAAGGTCAAATTCATGTTCCTCATGCCAAATATGATCATTGGTGAAGGTTTGATCAAGAAATAATGGATGATTCATCAAAAATCAAGAAATGTGCAAAGTTGCCAAAAATAGAAATTAGGGTTTCTATTTATGGCAAGTTTTGACAAGGTGAGAGGTCAACTTGAGAGCATTCTTTCTCCATGTTCCAAGAACCAAATGGAAAGGCTAGGGAGGCCTATCAAAAGTTCACATTTCAAGCTTCAAATCCATACCAAGAACATCCCCATTGGATCAAAATTGAAGGAGTTATGATTGATTCAAGTTGGGGCAAATCAAGGCAAAATGGCAAGTCATGACCAGCCAATGCGCCATAATTTCCACAAACACTTGGTGTGCATGATGGGTCTAACTTCCAAGCCAAATATCTCCATGATGGAGACTTCAAATGGAAAAGAGTTCAACATGACTTTTGTTCATTTCCATGTCCTCTTCAACTTTTATGTTGAATAAATTTTCATTTGATCAACCATTGGAGAGATAGAGTAGGTCAAAGTTAGGTGTTTTCAACTGATTCACTCCCATGGACATGGCTAGGCACGGGCAAGACAAGACACATATGTAACTCAGTTGCAACCAAGCATGTTCATCATCATTTTTAAGTACTTTAGAGGTGTTATTTCAATTCATTTTGAACATCAATTTTGTTCTAAGCCATGTCCTCTTTCCAAAGAGCCATCAAGCATGCCATTTCACTCCATGTTCATGAAGTTATCATGCTCCAATTATCACTACTTGCTAGCTGCTTTCCTCCATACCAAGCCAACCAAAACCTGTTGCACTTTGTTCTTTTCATACATCAGCCATGACATGTCTAAAACATTGCCATAATTAACCAAACATACACCCTACACATACTACATATTCACGTACCATCCATCCCATTTTGGTTCAAACAAAAGAGTGAAAAGCTTGCACAAGAAGCTTGTATAGCAAGCTACACTACTACCATCAGTCCATCATCACCTTTCATTTCTCAATCCACCCTAAGCTGCCATGGTCTCTCTTCACTCTAACACGACACCATGACTCGTGTCTAATAGAATTGACTCACCACTAACTTAGTTAACTTGAGTTCTAACTGTTAACCAATGTGGTTAACAGTTATCTCACCTTATAAATTCAATCTCCAACAGAATTTGGGGGAACTTTTGCTCATTCTTCATTTTCTCTCAACATTCCACTCTCTCTTTCTCTGAGTATCTCTCTCTCACGAAGCTTGTTTATCTTCAATCTCTAAAGATTTCTCTTGAATTCTCTTCAAAAAAGCATCAATGGAATCAAAGGATTGAAGCTTAGCATTGTATTCCAATTTTCTCCACTTCTCTGCAACTGAATTTCTCATTAACAATAAACATTTCCATAGCCTTTACTTGGCCAGCTTGAAGCAAGGAAGCTAGGAACCTCCTCTCTGGTTTTTTCTTACATCAAAGAAAGCTTCAAAACACAGGTTTCATCCCAAACTTATGCTCTCATATTTCTTTAATTTTGGTTTGTTATTGTTTGTTTTGAGTTCAGTAGGAGCGATGTAATCATCCGGCTAGTTGATAGGCACCTTAGGTGCTTAGTTGAATTTGCTAGGGCAATTTATTTCTCTTCTATTTGCATTAAACGTGAACTTTTTGTGGATTTGGGATTTGTATTCGTGATCTATGTGACCTAAGGATCATTTTGGTGTATCGTTTGTCAATTTCTGGTGACCTGCAAGTTGAACCACGGTGGTGAGTGGCCGGAGAAGGTGACCGGAGACTTCTGCGGCCGGTGGCATTCATCATCTTCATGAAACCCTAACTCCATGTGCAGATTAAGTCCCAGCCGTTGGATGTCTTTGATCTAACGTTCACAAGCTTGCCAGCAAATTAATGAAGATGGTGGAGGTCACGTGCCTCATCTTCTGATTTGTTTTTATTTTTTGTGCTCGTGTGTGTGCAGTGCATCATTGGTTACTATATGTTTGCATCATGTCCTTTTGATTTGCCTACTTTCCTGATCATCTCATGTGTGGCTGGTCCAATGGTTGCGATTGAGTCAATATTTTGACTAACACCCATAGCATGCACCTCTCTGACCCACGCGCCTTTGGGATTTGCACTTTTTGCTATTCACACACCATGCCTTGAGCCCAATGCAATTCATAACTGGCCTTTTACTTGCGTTACACCCCCCTGTTTATTTTCTTTTGAAATTTTTAATTTCTTTTCTTACATGTTTCATTTTTAATTTTTAAAATTAGTTCCAAGCATGATAAAATTACACAAAAATTCATGAGACATCTAAACACATTTAAATATTTTTTGATTATTTCACTTTCGGATTTTATGATATTTTGCCATATTTCCATGAATTTTCTTTCATTTTCTTTTGTTTGTGCATTTCATCATGACACATGCTATATCTTGATTTTAGTTGACATAGTTGTACTTTGAATTTTTGCATAATAATTGGTATGTACATTTATGATATGATGAGGCATGTTATGAATTTTTTGTGAATTTTCTAAATCATTTCTTGATGACTTTTAAGTGAAGTCTTTGGGCCATTTGTGTGGAGATTTTGTATGACATTGTGAGGCATGTTTGTGTATTTTGAGTCATTTTTTGGGACATGTTTACATACTGGTTGCACTTCATATGACTTGAATATCCCAATCTCCTTGAGCCTTTAACCCTACTTTTGATTCATCCTAATTGCATTAAAGAATGTGTGTTTGTTAGATGACTTCCATTAGGGTTTTGATATGTTTCGATCATGTTCCTTTGTGATGTTTGTTGATATGTTTTAAAATCATTTGATATGTATATTATAGGTCATTCAAATTTCATTATAGGTAACTTATAGTTCACATTTACATGATTTGTGCATACTTGCTTAAGTTTCTGATGTTGTGTAAACTTGTTCATCTATACTTGTTATCCTTTGTTCATTTGTTTGCATCAATGCTTACATGACCTTATACATCCACTTCAACATGGTTCCACTTCTGTTTTCCATCATTCTTGACCCTATGCCATGAATTTAAACTTCATCTTGCATGTTTCCAAACTTCATGAACATATGAGAACTTGTTTGACCTAACTTGAACTTGTTTGCTCTTAATTTTCAATATGCTTTAACATGACAATTGTATGAACTTTGTGCTTACATTCTTGATCTCTAAATGTCATTTAAAATGTCCTAAGCTACTGACTTGCATTCATATTGCTTGGTTATTCAATTTTCATCTTCATTCTTACTTGCATGTCTTGTATGGTACATTGTTGGAACTTTAATGATGTTTGCTCCCATCTTTTACTTGCTTGATCAATGCTTGCTTTTACAAATCATATGCCATTTGAATAACCTCTTCACACATTCTTAAGTGCCATTTACTTCTGACTTGGGTGTTTACATATGCATTTATTCATGTTTACCTTCCATAAGCATTCATCCTTCATAAGTAATACATTACTTGCATTTGTGTGATTTGTTTCAACATAGTTTGCTTTTGTTTGAGTGTATATGACATGTTTACATTAGTATGGTCTCTTAGCACATACCTACTGACTTGTGTGTGTTCTTAACCCTTAGGACCTTTCCTTTTGGTTTGAATGTTTGTTTTCCTTTGAATTTGTGTTCTTGAAACAACTAAGTGTGTTTGGTTTAGTTTCTTACACTTATATTCATTAATTGTGATAATTGTGCACTAACCTTTTGTGTAGGGGTAGAGGTAAGTCACTTGAGTATGTGGATGTTAATCCATACTCATCTCTCCTTTCATCTCTCATCTCTTTCAATTCTCTTTCTCTTTTTGTGAATAGCATGACATAATGCTTGTTTGTGTAGAACTTTCTCACACCCCTTAGGGATTCTAGCTCATCCTTAATTTTTGATTAAGGTGAGGTAGGATAAGCATTAGGTAGTGTTATGCCTCTCTTCTTTTAGACTTAGGTGGTTCCTATTACCTCACATAACCATAGGATCTCAATGCATGATAACTTTAGGATAATTAGTCCCCCACTTAGACTTTTTCCTTTCCTAAACCCTTTGAGTCTCTTTCTCATCTCAAAACAAAAAGCAAAAAAACATCTAATAAAGGATTAACATGTATTGTACATGAGCCTTGCATGTGGGAAATGGAAGGAGGAGGGTTTCCCTCCGCCTTTCTAGAGTGTTTAGCATACGTCCTGTTAGGACGACCATGCGATGCATTCGATCTTATGTCATAGACTTTAATGCAATATGTGTTATAAACATAAAAACAATCAAAACACTTCTTCTAAAAAATCAATCAACAAGCAACAATTCTCTTCTCATCTTCCTCACTCCATTCGTAAAGGATTCGTCACGTCCGTTCTACCAGAAACGGGTAAATGCCTAAGACTCCGTACAACGAGCTGCGACACCTAACTGCTGGAACGTACACCTAGACGTATTCCACTTAAAATACATAAACAAAGGAAATCCATCCCTGGTGAGGGGAACTACGTCGCTCTGATACTCGCGTGTGAGCGGGATACGTAGGCAGGAGATCGTGCGAGATCTCTCCGAGCACCATCCTTCTCTTCTCCCCCAAACCGTAGTCCGAACTACGTTGACTCTGACTTTCCCATTGCACGAGGGAATACGTAGGCCTAGGACTCCGAGGACGTCTGTAACACCCCCAATCTATACCCCCAAGCTATTAAAGCGATAAATAAAATTCAAAATTTCATCAGAGTAAATTTAAAACATTCACGGCATAGACCGAGGGGTCACATCAATTTGAACAAAATACACATAAACCTGCTCATAAAGATATGCAACAATCAGGTAGCAATTATCAGAGGAACTTGGTTCCTACTACCCACAATTCAGATACAGAATGAAAGCGGAAAATTTGTACTGAAATCTCATATATATATATATATATATATATATATATATATATATATATATATATATATATATATATATATATATATATATATATATCATGAAAGTTTTGTCTGCCAAATACAATCATACATGTACAATCCCAAAAGAAACATGTATATATACACACAAATCACCAACGGTCTCCCTAACTACCCGGTGCCACATATCAGAGCCGACCGACAAAAGAATGAAGACCTAAGCTTCACAAAAAGACCTCCAACAATCTAATCTGCAATGCCTCATAGAGCATTATAAAACAGCAGAAGGGTGAGAAACACAATCATAATATAATTGCACATAATTATATAATAACACAACATTACTCACGTAAAATATTCTCACCACAACGTACAACAGAATCTAAATACAACACAACACAATACATATCTCAACTCATCAATTCCAATCACAATTCCACACGAAATCAATCCATTCATGAATTATCCAAATGCACAGAGACCAACACAACGACTCTATGCAATGCATATGCGGTACCATCCATCCATCCATCATCTCAACACTAATTCACTCAGGAACTATTGGAATCATCACTCGTTACTTAATGTAACTCCCCGTCGGGCATACGATGTTCCCTGTCGCTAACACCCCCACACGGGCACACGACATTTATGGATCGTTCACACCCCACACGGGCACATGACCCAATCGCTCACACCCTACACGGGCACACGATCGTCTATAATCATCGCTCACACCCCACACGGGCACACGACGTTATAGCGGATTCCCTCTAGAATCAATTCGTCGCTCACACCCACTAGGGCACACGACATCTCAAGAATGCATATCATGATGCTTGGCATACAATGACTCATGACATTCAAATGCGCAAATATATGCAATCATCTCAATCAACAAAAATCATGCTTTGTAATTCAAGCCCAAAACAATGCATTTATTTGCCATACGGCCACAAACCATCATCACACCATCTAAACACATGCATTCACCTCATATAATCAGCACACAAGTCATCCAACGTATATCACAAGCACATTACATGATAACCCGTCAATTACGCACAATTAAACGGCAAAAATCGAAAAACGACACATTCCAAATTTTCGACATAATTAAATCGTCCAAAAATCCCCAAACCATGTTAATAAGAAAGAACAACTCACAAGCTTTCTAACGCCCCCAACCGCACCCCAACCAGACTTACGGATCAAAAGTTAGGAAGAAAACAAAATTACACAAACTGCCATGTTCGCTAGGCGAACCCTCTAGCGAGTATTCGCTACCACCTTCGCTAGGCGAATGTCCAGCGAAACCACTATCAGATAAAAACAGACACAAAGTTCGCTAGGCGAACCCCTTGGCGAACCAAGGCAACAACAACCAGAACCAAAAAGATACAAAGTTCGCTAGGCGAACAACGTTAGCGAACATTCGCTGACCTTCGCTAACTGGTTCGCTAGGCGAACCCGCGAAAACTCATTCGCTACTGCTTCGCCCCAGGTTCGCTAGGCGAACCAAGGAAAACCCAGAAATTCTGCAGCGCTGTTTTGAGGTCCAAAATCATATTTTTCACCCAAAAACTCTTCCAACACAAAATAATGAAATCAGAACATAACTTAAACATGGTAACAAGTAATCTACAACATTTACATCACATTTCAACCGCTAAAACATCGATTTCCATCGTTCCGACCTAGAATTGAAAATCTATGAAAACACCATGAACATTCCAACACACACATACATAATCATACACAATCATAAGATAATCGAGTTTCGCACCCTTACCCGATTAATCGTGTTTTTGAAAGTCGGTTGAATCGATTTCTTCTTTTCCAAGTTTTCTCTCTTTTCTCCTTTCTTTCTCTTTTCTTTCCCTTTTCCTTCTTCTCTTTTTCTTTCTCTCTATTTTTCTCTCTTTCTATTTCTATTTAACTAACTTAAGGAAAATAAAGTGAAATGCCCAAAATACCCCTACACTCAAATATCTCGCCAACGTTCCCAAAACGCGATAAAATATCACAACACTGAAAAATAACATATTTCTAAATAAAAGTCGAAAATAAAATTATATAATAATAAAATAATCAAAACGACTCGATTAAATAAAACGGACAAAACTGGGGCGTTACAACTCTCCCCCACTTAGAAATTTTCGTCCTCGAAAATATACCTGAGACGAACAACTCTGGATACAACTCCCGCATCCGACTCTCCAACTCCCAAGTCAAATTGCCCTCAGCAGCGCCTCCCCACGCTACTTTCACAAGTGCAATATCCTTGCCCCTTAACCGCTTCACCTCGCGATCCAAAATCCTAACGGGTAATGCCTCAACCGTAAGGTTCTCCCTTACCTCAACTTCATCCATCGGAATCACATGCGACGGATCTGGAACATACTTCCGAAGCTGTGAAACATGGAACACATCATGCAAATTCGACAGGTTCAGCGGCAACGCCACCCTATAAGCCACAACACCCACTCTCGCAGATATCTGGTAAGGACCAATAAACCGAGAAGTAAGTTTCTTCGACTTCAATGCACGACCCACACCCGTTACCGACGTAACTCTCAAAAATACATGATCGCCCTCTTAAAACTCGAGATCTTTCCTTCTATGATCATGATAACTCTTTTTCCTACTCTGAGAAGCCTTCATTTTCTCACGGATAAGCTTCACCTTGTCTGTAGTCTGTTGAATCAATTCGGGTCCAACCACCGAACTGTCACCAGATTCGTGCCAACACAACGGTGTTCGACATCTTCGTCCATACAGCGCTTCAAAAGGTGTCATTCCAATACTAGAATGGAAACTGTTATTATACGTGAATTCCACCAACGCAAGATAACTATCCCACGCACCACCTTGTTCTAGAACACAAGCCCTCAACAAATCTTCCAACGACTGAATCGTTCTCTCGGTCTGACCATCCGTTTAAGGATGATAAGCAGAACTCAACCTCAATTTAGATCCTAAAGCCTTTTGCAAACTTTCCCAAAATCTGGAGGTAAACCTAGGATCCCGATCAGAAACAATGCTCAACGGAACACCATGCAATTTCACAATCACACTGATATAAATCTCAGCCAATCTCTCCAAAGAAAAACTGATGTCAATCGGAATGAAATGCGCCGATTTAGTTTGCCTATCAACAACCACCCAAATAGCATTATGCCCTCGCTGAGTATTCGGCAACCCTGTCACAAAATCCATAGAAATGCTGTCCCATTTCCACTCAGGAATATCCAACGGTTGCACAAACCACTAGGCCTCAGATGTTCTACCTTTGATTTCTGACAAGTCAAACATGCATAAACAAACTGAGCCACATCTCTTTTCAATCCAGACCACCAGAAAATCTTCTTCAAATCTTGGTACATCTTATTAGCTCCCGGATGTATACTTAAATTACTCCGGTGTCCTTCCTCCAAAATCATCCTTTTCAAATCCGAATCATCCGGAATACAAATTCTATCTTTGAATCTCAAAACACCATTAACATCCACTTTAAAATCACTATTCGCATCTTTTTCTCCAACCAACATCAAATCCACAATTTTCACATCCAGCTTCTGTTTCTCACTAACTGTCATCAGAAAATCATTAGTAACCTTTAGCATACCCAGCCTCACGCCGTCAGACGTCACCTCACACACCAAACTCAAGTCCCTAAAAGCTTCCAAAAGCTTCCACTCCTTAACCATTAAAGCGGACATATGTAACGATTTCCGACTCAACGCATCGGCTACCACATTCGCTTTACCAGGATGGTAATTCAAGCCAAAGTCGCAGTCCTTCAAAAATTCCAACCATCTCCGCTGCCTCATATTTAATTCTTTCTGATCAAAAAAATATTTCAAACTTTTATGATCACTAAAGACTTCAAATCTAGCCCCAAAGAGATAATGCCTCCAAATCTTCAATACAAACACCATAGCCGCTAATTCCAAATCATGAGTAGGGTAATTTTTCTCATGCACTCTCAACTGCCTCGAAGCATAAGCCACGACCTTACCTTCTTACATTAGCACCCCACCTAGACCAATCAAAGACGCATCATAATACACCACAAACGGTTCAGTAGGATTCGGAAAAATCAAAATCGGAGCTGTCGTCAATCTTCTCTTCAGCTCATTAAAACTTTCCTTGCACTGAATATCCCAAATGATCGCTTTCCCTTTACAAGTTAACTGGGTCAAAGGAAGTGCTAGCTTAGAAAAACCTTCAATGAACCTTCGATAATATCCGGCCAAACCCAAAAAGCTTCGAATTTCAGTAACGGATCTCGGAGCCTCCCATTGTAGAACTGCTTCTACTTTAGATGGATCCACAGAAATACCATTACCTGAAATCACGTGCCCAAGAAAACTCACCTCTGACAACCAGAACTCACACTTGGACAATTTGGTACAAAGCTTTCTTTCTTTCAAAACCTGCAAAACAATACGCAAATGCTACGCGTGCTCCTCCCGAGACTTAGAATAAATTAAGATATCATCAATAAACACAACCACAAAACGATCCAAATGCTCATGGAAAATACGATTCATGTACTCCATAAACACACCTGGCGCATTAGAAACCCCGAACGGCATCACATAATATTCATAATGACCGTAATGTGTCCTAAAAGCCGTCTTCTGAATATCTTCCTCTTTCACCCTAATCTGATGATACCCTGACCTCAAGTCAATCTTACTAAACACACAAGCACCAACCAACTGATCCATCAAATCATCAATTCTCGGAAGAGGATACTTATTCTTAATCGTCACCTTATTCAACTGGCGATAATCAATACACAACTGCATACTTCCATCTTTCCTTTTCACCAATAAAACTGGAGCACCCCAAGGAGAAACGCTTGGTCTCACAAACCTCTTTTCTAGAAATTCATTCAACTACCTCTTTAATTCAACCAACTCAGATGCCGACATACGATAAGGTGCCATAGAAACAGGTCTAGTACCAGGAACTAGATCTATAGAAAACTCCACCTCTCTCTCTAGCGGCAAGTCTGAAATATCCTCAGGAAACACTTCCGGAAATTCACACACAACAGGAAACACATCAAGTGAACCTTGACTATCCACAGTCAATGATACAAACAACCCAAACAACTGAGCTTCATCCGCCAAAAGTTTCTTCAACTCCTTGGTAGATAAGAAACTCGAGTTTTCGTCTTCCTCCAGAGAAGGAAATCTTACTAACTTATGATAACAATCAATATGAACCCTATTGAACTGCAACCAATTCATTCCCAGAACCACATCTAAACCCTCCAACGGTAAACACACCAAATCCATCTCAAAGTCTTTACCATAAATGGTCAAAGGATAACTTAAACAAACCAAAAAAGTAGTTACTGGCCCCATTGCTGGAGTATCAATAACCATTTCACCTTCCATCAAAGACAACACAAGATTCAAATGCTTCGCACACTCAGATGAAATAAACAAATGAGTCGCTCCAGTATCAATAATAGCAACTAACGGTGTACTATTAATAAAATAAGTACCTCTGATCAGACGATCTGCACTTGAAGTCTGAGTTCCTGCCAATGCAAAAACATTCCCACCAGCTGGAGCTTGCTTCAGTTTCGGGCACTTCGTACTAATATGACCAGGTTCACCACAGTTGAAACACTTCACCACAGTCTACCTCTTATAATCAGCCGCAATGTGTCTTAAACCTCCACAATTGGAACACTTCCTCATATCTTTCCTGCATTCAAACTGACGATGTCCTAGGTCACCACACCTATAACATCTCAGAGGATTAGACATTCCTCCCCCACTTGGCCTTTTCTCAAAATTCCCCCTTTGCCTACCCTTATCAGCTGGTGTTACATAAGGACCACTGCGAAATGGTTGCTTCCCTTTCCTCTCGTTCACACTCTTATAGTGAGTAGAACGAGCTTTGCTATCTTCTTCAAAAATCCTACAACAATCTACCAAATCATAAAACCTTCTAATCCTTTGGTAACCGATTGCCTGCTTTATCTCAGGATGAAATCCGTTCTCAAACTTCACGCACTTAGAAAATTCCGCAGTCGCTTCAGCATAATGTGGATAAAACTGCACAAGTTCCACAAACTTAGCAGTATAATCAACAACAGACATATTACCTTGTTTCAATTCCAAGAACTCAATTTCCTTCTTTCCTCTTACATCTTCGGGAAAATACTTCCTCAGAAACTCAATGCTAAACACAGCCCAAGTGATCTCTTCCTCTGCAGCTTCCAACACATGACGTGTACTAACCCACCAATCATCAGCTTCTTCCAGTAACATGTGAGTACCCAGTCTCACCTTCTGATCCTCAGCACAATCCATCACTCGGAAGATTCTTTCAATCTCTTTCAGCCATATCTGAGCACCATCAGGATCATATCTTCCTTTGAAGACAGGCGGTTTGTTCTTCCTGAACTCATCATTACCAGCAGCATTAGGTACACCCTGCACAGCCCGAGCCGTAGCTTGCATAGCAGCAGCCAAAGCAGCGTCATTCCTATCAGCCATATTCTGTTCATTTCTAATAACAGCAACTATGGTTAAACAAACAACTCACCCAACCACAATGACCAACAAGGACTGACACAAACTGACACGGACTGGCTCTGATACCACTTAATGTAACACCCCCAATCTATACCCCCAAGCTATTAAAGCGATAAATAAAATTCAAATTTTCATTAGAGTATATTTAAAACATTCACGGCATAGACCGAGGGGTCACATCAATTTGAACAAAATACACATAAACCTGCTCATAAAGATATGCAACAATCAGGTAGCAATTATCAAAGGAACTTGGTTCCTACTACCCACAATTCAGATACAGAATGAAAGCGGAAAATCTGTACTGAAATCTCATATATATATATATATATATATATATATATATATATATATATATATATATATCATGAAAGGTTTGTCTGTCAAATACAATCATACATGTACAATCCCAAAAGAAACATGTACATATACACACAAATCATCAACGGTCTCCCTAACTACCCGGTGCCACATATCAGAGCCGACCGACAAAAGAATGAAGACCTAAGCTTCACAAAAAGACCTCCAGCAATCTAATCTGCAATGCCTTATAGAGCATTATAAAACAGCAGAAGGGTGAGAAACACAATCATAATATAATTGCATATAATTATATAATAACACGACATTACTCACGTAAAATATTCTCATCACAACGTACAACAGAATCTAAATACCACACAACACAATACATATCTCAACTCATCAATTCCAATCACAATTCCACACGAAATCAATCCATTCATGAATTATGCAAATGCACAGAGACCGTCATCTCAACACTAGTTCACTCAGGAACTATTAGAATCATCGCTCGTTACTTAATGTAACTCCCCGTCGGGCATACGATGTTCCCCGTCGCTCACACCCCACATGGGCACACGACGTTTATGGATCGCTCACACCCCACACGGGCACACGATCGTCTATAATCATCGCTCACACCCCACACGGGCACACGACGTTATAGCGGATTCCCTCTAGAATTGATTCGTCGCTCACACCCACTAGGGCACACGACATCTCAAGAATGCATATCATGATGCTTGGCATACAATGACTCATGACATTCAAATGCGCACATATATGCAATCATCTCAATCAACAAAAATCATGCTTTGCAATTCAAGCCCAAAACAATGCATTTATTTGTCATACGGCCACAAACCATCATCACACCATCTAAACACATGCATTCACCTCATATAATTAGCACACAAGTCATCCAACATATATCACCAGCACATTACATGATAACCCATCAATTACGCACAATTAAACGGCAAAAGTCGACAAAATGACACATTCCAAATTTCCGACATAATTAAATCGGCCAATAATCCCTAAACCATGTTAATAAGAAAGAACAACTAACAAGCTTTCTAACGCCCCCAACCGCACCCCAATCGGACTTACGGATCAAAAGTTAGGAAGAAAAAAAAATTACACAAACTGCCATGTTCGCTAGGCGAACCCTCTAGCGAGTATTCGCTACCACCTTCGCTAAGCGAATGTCCAGCGAAACCACTATCAGATAAAAACAGATACAAAGTTCTCTAGGCGAACCCCTTGGCGAAGCAAGGTAGCAACAACCAGAACCAAAAAGATACAAAGTTCGCTAGGCGATCAACGTTAGCGAACACTCGCTAGGCGAACCCGCGAAAACTCATTCGCTACTGCTTCGCCCCAGGTTCGCTAGGCGAACCAAGGAAAACCCAGAAATTCTGCAGCGCTGTTTTGAGGTCCAAAATCATATTTTTTACCCAAAAACTCTTCCAACACAAAATAATGAAATCAGAACATAACCCAAACATGGTAACAAGTAATCTACAACATTTACATCACATTTCAACCGCTAAAACATCGATTTCCATTGTTCCGACCTAGAATTGAAAATCTATGAAAACACCATGAATATTCCAACACACACATACATAATCATACACAATCATAAGATAATCGAGTTTCACACCCTTACCCGATTAATCATGTTTTTGAAAGTCGGTTGAATCGATTTCTTCTTTTCTAAGTTTTCTCTCTTTTCTCCTTTCTTTCTCTTTTCTTTCCCTTTTTCTTCTTCTCTTTTTCTTTCTCTCTATTTTTCTCTCTTTCTATTTCTATTTTACGAACTTAAGGAAAATAAAGTGAAATGCCCAAAATACCCCTACACTCAAATATCTCGCCAACGTTTCCAAAACGCGATAAAATATCACAACACTGAAAAATAACATATTTCCAAATAAAAGTCGAAAATAAAATAATATAATAATAAAATAATCAAAACGACTCGATTAAATAAAACGAACAAAACTGGGGCGTTACAACGTCCCACCGAGTCACTTCTTTTCCTCTTCTTCAGTCTCTCCTTTTTTTCCGTTCCTGTTCCTTTTCCTTTCTAGTAGCAGCGGAGCTCCAGATGACGACACCCTTTAATCGAGACATCAAGCGTGGATCCCATCGAGTACGATGGACGCGTGGGGGGTGATAATACCTTCCCTTCACGTAACCGACTCCCTTACCCGTTTCTCTTGGTCGCGAGACCATGCTTTTCCTTCCCTCAGGTTTATGCAGTGTTTCCTTTCCCTCGCTTGGGATAAATACACATTGCTGGTGACTCTGTTTCTGCGCCACTTTCGCGTTTGTACTTGGATGAAAATCCCGAGAGCGACAGCTGGCGACTCTGTTGGGGAGAAGTTGACCTCTTGCTGGTCTATCCCTATGCGAGTCAGTCCTAGCGCTTGTTTGTTTTCGATTGTAGGGTGTTTTATCTGTTTGCTTTACTCGCTTTATTTATGGCATTGTTGCATGTTTACTGTTTTATTGCATTTTCATGCTTTTCATTTATTGTTGTCATATACTATACTGTGCTGGACTGTGCTGTTGTTTTCTGTTTGGTGGGCAGGGTGTTCTGAGAGATAAGCCCACTACCCAGGCTTGAGCATACACATATGTATTAGCGTGGACAGGCGTGTCACTCCCGTGGTGTTTTGCCACGTGTGGGTGTTCACGAGACCTACATCCAGACGAGGTTCTATCCGGAGCTATCTGCTACTGTATGCTCGATACAGGCCAGTAGATATTCTCTGGAGGAATTGTCGACTCTGGTGACCATTCCCGAGAACTCAGTAACGACACTCCTCCCGAGTTGTGATAATGGCAGACCAGAAATGGCAAACCCATTACACATTCTCGATCCGAGGACCCAATGCTGGGAACTTGCTATAGGATATCCTTTTTGAGGGGAATCGGTTGAGGCCTCCTCGATTGATGATGATGCCAAACCAGAAATGGTGAACGTATCATCATTTCTCGACCTGAGAGTCCGTGATATTGAGGATCCTCGCCTTTTCTAGTACCCACATATGAGAGGGGCGGGTTGTTTACAGGTTTGCAGGTAACATTGACTTTCAGCATACTCGGTACTATGGAGTTCTTATCAGTATGGTTTATCTGTGTGGTTACTCCGTTGTTCTGGAATTCTGGGGATTTTGAGCCTTGGAATTATTCAGTTATTTCAGTCTAGCACAGACACGTGGCACTTTGATCCCATGCTTTGCATTGCATCATCCTTTTTGCTAACATTCATATTTTTCATTTACAGGTAGTATCTGATATTTTGATTCCAGTAAACGGGCAGTTATAGGGATGGACACCAAAAGGGGCAAGAAGAACACCATTGTGTACAAGTTCTCGAAGCTCATTCTGATTCAAATTTATAGCTTACAAGAGATGGACGGTCCGGAAGTGTTAGGAATGTTCAAAGAGAAGTATGGTTGGATTCTATATTTTGCTCGTAACCTCAGTGAATATGAATCTAATGGCTTGCGCACCTTGATGCAGTTCTATGATCCTTCCTTGAGGTGCTTCGTATTGACATATTATGTTTTGGTTCCTACTCTAGAAGAGTATTCCAATATCCTGGGAGTTTCCATTAAAGAATGTGCTCCTTTCTGTGGGTCCAAGGCAGATCTTGATTTCCAAGCTGTGGCTGGTGCTCTTTATTTGAGCAAGTCAACTCTGGAAGACGATATTTCTGGTAAGTGAAGGGTTCGTGGCTATCACCTGACATACTTGGCGAACAAAGCTCAAGAAGCGGCTAAGGAAAAGAAGTGGACTGTTTTCAATGCAGTGTTGGCCCTCTGCATATATGGTATCAAGATATTTGTAACTCAGAATCCGGTGCCGACCTTATTAGGAGATCTTCACTATGCCTTATACAACCGGAACGAGAAGATACGAGGTGGGACAGTTCATTGTTGTGCACCTCTTTTCTATAAGTGGTTTACCAATCGTCTACCTCAGTCAGGTGCTTTCAAGGATACTAAGAATTCTTTGAAATAGAGTCAACGTCTGATGGGCCTAGATGCTAAAGATATTGTTTGGGTGAATCATGGAGTGTTGGGTGAAGACATTTTGCACAGCTGTGGTGAATACCCTGACGTACCATTGATAGGGAGAAAAGGAGGTATTAATTATAATCCTTCTTTGGCTATCCGGCAGTTTGGATACGCCCTGAAAGGTCCACCGGTTGAAAAGGAGGTGGAAGAGTCTTTGTACTTTCACATGGCTGACGGGGGATTAGATATAGCGCAGAAAGCTTCCGAAGCATGGCTCAGTAAACAGAAAAGAGGAAAAGCCGTGTGGGGTTTGCCTAACAATCAAGCTTTCCCCTCGTATACAGACTGGATAAAGAAGAGGGTCGAAGAGTACTATTTGCCTTTTGATCGGGCGCCTCCCTTATATCCTAAAGTGATAGAGGAGAGAATCACCGTACCAATTGAAGAATTCGATAAGCAGCGAAAATTGGTGCATGATTTAAGGGGGGAAAATGTTGGTATGAGTAGTCAGCTGCAGGGTTCTTTACATGACAACTTGGAGTTGAAATGGAAGGTCCAAGATTTGACGGAGCGCCTAGGAAAAAAGGAGAAAGACCTCACTGACAGAGCTCAGCACTTCAGAAAAGTCAGTATGACGGCGAAATCATCAGGAAAAGCTCACAGGGAAGCCAAGAAGCTCTTGATTAAGACTGAAGCAAAGCTTGCCATGTATCAGGAGATGTGGGAAGAACTCAAGATTGAGAATGGAGAGTTGAAAGAAGAACTTCAAATAATGAAGGCGGATAAAGAGCACTTCTCTGGTAAGTGGAGAGAGGCTCAGAAGGAAATTGGAGAATTCAAGTTGCAAGCCGAAGTCAAGAAATCAAAGCACGAAGGCAATGATATTGAAGAACAGGTTACTAGGCTGAATCACGACGTTGAAAAGAGAAACAGATTGATCAAAGGGCTGATAGAGCGACCTACCCATCCTGACATTGTGAATCTTCTTAAAGAGATTGAAGCCAGTTTGTTTGGAGTTAATTTGTAGTGATCTTGCTGTTATATTTTGTTAGGATTACCATCAGAACTGTTGATGGAATCGCCTTTGATTGTATCAGACCTGTCTGAATGAATTCTTATGACATTAATATAAAATGCTTGGTTTAATCATGTGTGTATCAACGACTTAGTTTTGAAAGGATGTGCTTCCTTTGTGTTGATTCTACGGTATTTCTGGGTTCGGATTTATTTTTCGATTTTGGGTCCCTTCCCTTGCCTGGTTTCAAAGACTGGAATCAAAACGGATACGTCCTAGGAATGCTTAAATATGATTGTTTGCATTTTGCATTTGCATCCTCATAATCATATCATTTTTACATAACAGGTACTTGTCCCAGGGATTCTCTAACCTTTATTTGGTTACAGGCATAATAGCTGATCTCAACATTCATCGCTAGGTGACTCGACAAAATCAAGCCAGAATCATGGAACATGTGCAGGCAGAACTCACTGAAATGAGGACCCGTATGGAGCAGTTCATGATCCTTATGCAGGGCATAGCCCAGGGGAAGCAAGACTTGAGGACTGCAGTTCAAAGGTTGGAAGTGGAAATCCCCAATGCTAACAATCCTCCTGGCGGAGCGGCAGTTATCCCTCCTGGCGGAGCGGCAGTTATCCCTCCTGGCGGAGCGGTAGTTGATCCTCCTGGCGGGATTCCTGCTGGTACTGGCCATGTTAATAATCAGCAGATAGAGGACCATCAATATGATCAGTTCTCTGTACTAAATGCTGACATGGGAGTTCATAATGATGACAAAAGGTATGAAGCATTGGCTGAGAAGGTAAGAGCTATAGAATGTCAAAACTCCATGGGAATTAATGTTGCTGACATGGGGCTGGTGCAAGGGGTGAGGATCCCTCCAAAGTTTAAGCCCCCAAAATTTGACAAGTATAATGGCAGTACCTGTCCTAAGACTCACATTCAGGCATATTTCAGGAAGATTTCTGCATATTCTGACGATGAAAAGTTATGGATGTACTTCTTTCAGGATAGCCTGTCAGGAGCTTCATTGGAATGGTACATGAAGCTGGAAAGAGCTTATATCAGGAACTGGAGGGACTTGGGTGATGCTTTCTTGAAACAATACCAGTACAACATTAACATGGCCCCTAATCATACCCAATTGCAGAATATGACACAGGATCCGAAAGAAGGTTTCAAACAGTACGCCCAAAGGTGGCGTGAGTTAGCTGCTCGAGTACAACCCCTGTTGATGGAAAGGGAAATGGCTGATATGTTTATGAACACTTTACAGGGCCCATATGTAGAGCGCTTGGCTGGATGTCCGTCTACTGGGTTTTCTGACATTGTAATTGCTGGAGAAAAAATTGAAAACCTACTGAAATCGGGGAAAATTCAAGATGGAAGCGGGGCAGACTCTTCCAATACATAAAGGGTTTTTGGGAGTGGCTCGAAAAAGCGTGAAGGTGAAACTAGTACTGCCTACGGGCAGGGGGCAAAGGTAAAGGACGTCAGGGCCTGTACCATCAAGCAGCAGCTGTAACTATTCCGATTCTGGCTGCCGAATCTCAGACACAATCTCAAAGACAATACCAACCGAGGCAGAGAATGAGTGATCGTCACTTTGATACTTTACCTAAGACATATGCCCAGATGTTGCAGAATTTGCTCCGCTTAAAGATGGTACAGTTGAGAACACTGGCACCGCCAGCAGGCAAGCTACCTTATGGCTATGATGCAAATGCGAAGTGTGAATTCCATTCGGGTGCGCCCGACCACCATATAGAGAACTGCAAAGCTTTTAAGCACGTAGTTCAATACCTGGTTGATTCGAAATCTATCAACTTCGCTCCTAATCCTAATGTGATTCAAAACCCATGCCCCCGCATGGCGGACCAAAGGTTAATGCAATAGAGGAAGACAGAGGCTTGAATCTGGTGACAGATGTTAATCATGTCAGGACACCTTTGGCAGTGGTAAAAGGGCGTTTGTTGAAAGGGGGTGTGTTCCCTGGTTGTCAGGAAAATTGTTCAGAATGTTCGACTGCGGTGAACGGCTGTGATAAATTGAGGAATTGCCTTTAAATGATGATGGATGAGGGTCGTCTACAGTTTGATCAGATGGGGAAGAAGGATGATACGGTCTCAACAATTACCATCTACTTTACTCCGACAGAGATTCCCGTGCATGCGCCAGTACAGGTCCCTGTGCCTGAGCAGTTAGCTCATGTGACTATAACTGTTCCGGGTCCTATTCCATATGAAAGTACAAAAGCGATCCCATGGCATTACGGAGCTGATGTTTATTATCAAGGGCAGAAACAGGAAGTGGAGGTTCCCAAGGAAACTGGTTCAAGTGTGGGGAATGTAGGAGAAATGGATGGCTTTACCCGTAGCGGAAGGCTCTTTGCTCCACAGACGCTCTGAAATGATGATGCTGAAACTTCAGCGAAAGCTAAAGGCAAGAAGGTAGTAAGTGAAGAGCCCGTGCCAAGGGCGGAGCCCGATAATTCCTTTAAAAAAGACGTCGAAGAGTTTATGAGGATTATCCGAAAGATCAATTACAAAATAGTGGATCACCTGCACCAAACTCCTTCCAAGATTTCTATATTGTCATTACTGTTATTTTCCGAGGCACATCGTAATGCTTTGCTGAAGATTTTAAATATGGCATATGTTCCACAAGAGATATCGGTGAACCAGCTCGAGGGTGTTATTGCCCAAGTCCATGTCAGTAATGGGTTAGGGTTTACTGATTTTGATCTAACGCCGGAGGGAAGAAATCATAACAAAGCTCTCCATATCTCCATGGAGTGCAAAGGGGCAGTCTTGTCCCATGTGTTGGTAGATACGGGCTCGTCCTTGAATGTACTGCTGAAGAAAGCTTTGGCAAAGTTGGATGTTGAAGGGGTTGTGCTCCGACCATGTGATTTAGTCGTGCGCGTTTTTGACGGCTCCAAAAGGTCAGTTTTTGGGGAAGTAGAGTTGCCTGTGAAGATTGGACCCCAGGTGTTTATTATGGTTTTCTATGTGATGGATATCCAGCCAGCCTATAGCTGTTTGCTAGGGCGCCCATGGATCCATGCTGCAGGGGCCGTTTCGTCAACACTCCATCAGAAGATAAAGTTTGTCATGGATTGTCAGGTTGTCACAGTATGCATAGAGGAGGATATATTTGTCATCATTCATATATGTGGAAATAGACGGCGAGATTCATGTAACTCTTTGTCAGGCATTCGAAATAGTGAATATTGAAAATGACCCTCTTTCCAGTTAAACAAAAGCAGGGACTTCCATGGCTTCTTACAAGCAGGCTCTTGAAGTAGTGCATTCAGGCCATGCTGAAGGTTGGGGTCAGTTAATCGAGTTGCCTTTCAAAGAAGACAAGTGCGGAATAGGTTATCGGCCTCCTCGATCTCCTCTGCCAAAAGGTCAAGAGCGTTAGGGACCTGTCTTTTTCTCTAGTGGGGGAATCATCAACCCTGGTCAAGTCTTTGCTACAACTGAAGACGAGGGGGACATCGATTATGACATGGACAATTGGGTGCGCCCATGTGTCCCGGGGCAGAAGCTGAATAACTGGTTCTCTGAAGACCTCATCCAAGTTACCCTGCAGAAAGAGTAATTTTCCTTATTTTTTTCATGTTGCATGTAAAATCCTATGCTCTGCCCAAGGTCTAGTGATTTCATTGTAGGGCCACATTTGTTTCATATGCAAATTTATCATCAATAAAAGGACGTTTTTTGTATTCAAAAATTGTGATCTCTGTCTTACCTTTTACACTTTTCGTTTAATTTCGAATAAAATGGCAATGTTTTCTCCATAGTTTGTTTTCTTTCTTTTCAAAATGCTCTTTCTAAAATAAAGCATGAATCATCATTCATGCAGAAGCAATCCTCCGGATTCTGTTGATAACGGTTCTGATATGGCTCGATATGAATTTGACAATCCAATCTACCAAGCTGAAGAGGGGGATGAGGAAGATTGTGAACTTCCCGAAGAATTAGCCAGATTGTTGAAACAGGAGGAAAGAGCTATTCAGCCTCATCAAGAGTCACTAGAAGTCGTCAACCTTGGCACCGAGAATGCGAGAAAGGAAGTTAAAATAGGGGCAAGCTTGGCAGAGAACGTGAAGAAAGAGCTGATTGACATGCTACGTGAATATGTTGATATCTTTGCCTGGTCCTATCAAGACATGCCAAGATTAGATACAGATATTGTTGTGCACAGGTTGCCTCTCAAAGAAGGATGCTCCTCGGTCAAACAGAAGCTCAGAAGAACTAAACCGGAAATGGCCATTAAGATTAAAGAGGAGGTGCAGAAACAGTTGGATGCAGGTTTCCTGGCCGTCACCAGCTATCCACCATGGGTTGCGAATATTGTCCCGGTACCTAAGAAAGATGGTAAGGTCAGGATGTGTGTTGACTACCGTGATTTAAATCGAGCAAGTCCGAAAGATGATTTTCCATTACCTCACATTGATGTGTTGGTAGATAATACAACTCAATTCTCGGTATTTTCTTTCATGGATGGCTTTTCCGGTTATAATCAGATAAAAATGGCACCGGAAGACATGGAGAAAACGACGTTTATTACCCCATGGGGCAAGTTCTGCTATAAAGTGATGCCTTTTGATCTGAAAAACGCAGGGGCAACTTATCAGCGTTCTATGGTGACGCTCTTTCGTGACATGATTCATAAAGAGATTGAGGTTTACGTTGATGATATGATCGCTAAGTCGCAGACTGAGGAAGAGCACTGGGTGAATCTGATAAAGTTTTTTGAACGGTTGAGACAATTCAGACTGAGGCTGAACCCAAATAAGTGTACTTTCGGGGTGAGATCTGGTAAGCTATTGGGCTTCATTGTCAGTGAGAGAGGAATCGAGGTTGATCCAGCAAAAGTAAAAGCAATACAAGATATGCCCGAGCCAAGAATAGAAAAGCAAGTTCGTGGTTTCCTAGGGAGATTAAACTACATTGCTAGATTCATTTCTCACCTAACAGCCACTTGCGAGCCAATATTCAAATTGTTGAGAAAAGATCAATCAATTCGTTGGAATAATGATTGTCAAAGGGCATTTGATAAAATAAAAGAATATTTGCAAAAGCCTCCGATTCTTATGCCTCCAGTTCCAGGGAGACCACTGATAATGTATTTGTCGGTTCCAGGGAGACCACTGATAATGTATTTGTCGGTACGTAAAAATTCAATGGGTTGTGTTCTCGGTCAACAAGACGAGACAGGTAGGAAAGAACATGCCATATACTACCTGAGCAAGAAATTCACAGATTGCGAGTCTAGATACTCAATGCTTAAGAAGACATGTTGTGCACTTGCATGGGCTGCTAAGCGTTTAAGACAATATATGCTGGCTCATACAACCTTATTGATATCAAAGATAGATCCAGTCAAGTACATTTTTGAAAATCCAGCTCTCACCGGAAGGGTTGCCCGTTGGCAGATGGTGTTGACAGAGTATGACATACAATATACTTCCCAAAAAGCCATAAAGGGTAGTATTATGTCTGACTATCTTGCTGAGCAACCAATTGATGATTATCAGCCAATGAAGTTTGAGTTCCCTGATGAAGACATCATGTATTTGAAAATGAAAGATTGTGACGAGCCACCAGTTGATGAAGGGCCAGATCCTGAGGACAAGTGGAAGTTGATGTTTGATGGGGCTGTAATGTGAATGGTAGCGGCGTTGGGGCAGTTCTCATAACTCCGAAAGGTTCTCATATACCTTTCATTGCCAGACTGACTTTTGATGTCACCAACAATGAAGCCGAATACGAAGCCTGCATTATGGGTATCGAAGAAGCCATTGATTTAAGGATCAAGACTCTTGATATATTTGGGGACTCCGTTCTAGTGGTCAATTAGATCAATGGAGATTGGCACACCAATCAACCCAACTTGATCCCTTACAGAGACTACGCAAGAAGACTGTTGACTTTCTTCACAATAGTGAAACTGTATCATGTACCTCATGATGAGAATCAAATGGCTGACGCTTTGGCAACGTTATCTTCAATGATTCAAGTGAATTGGTGGAATCATATACCCAAAATTGGTGTGATGCGACTTGATAGACCTGCTCATGTGTTTACAGCCGATAGAGCGGCCTACGATAAACCTTGGTATTATGATATCAAGCATTTCTTGAAGAGTCAAGAGTATCCGGCTGGGGCATCCACTAATGATAAGAAGACTTTGAGAAGGTTGGCGGGCAGTTTCTTCCTGAATGAAGATGGTGTGTTGTACAAGAGGAATTTTGACATGGTCTTGCTCAGATACGTGGATAGACACGAAGCAGACATGTTAATGCAAGAAATGCACGAAGGTTCTTTTGGTACCCATGCTGGTGGACATGCCATGGCAAAGAAATTGTTGCGAGCTGGTTATTACTGGATGACCATGGAGGCTGATTGTTTCAAATATGCTCGGAAATGCCACAAGTGCCAGATTTATGCTGATAAAGTGCATGTGCCACCGAATCCTTTAAATGTGATGAGTTCCCCTTGGCCCTTTGCCATGTGGGGCATTGATATGATTGGGAAGATTGAGCCCACTACCTCTAATGGACATCGTTTTATCCTGGTGGCCATTGATTACTTCACCAAGTGGGTGGAAGCCGCTTCGTTTACGAATGTCACCAAGCAGGTGGTTGCCCGGTTTATCAAGAAAGAGATTATTTGTCGATACGGGGTGCCCGAGAGGATCATCACTGACAATGGTTCTAATCTAAATAATAAAATGATGCAAGAGATGTGCCAGAGCTTCAAGATCAAACATCACAATTCTTCTCCGTACCGCCCAAAGATGAATGGTGTCGTTGAGGCAGCCAATAAAAATATCAAGAAGATTGTGCAAAAGACGGTCGTGACGTACAAGGATTGGCATGAAATGTTGCCTTTCGCTTTGCGTGGGTACCGTAAATTAGTACGTATGTCTACTGGGGCAACCCCGTTTTCTCTTGTGTACGGAATGGAAGCGGTCTTACCGGTTGAAGTTGAGATTCCTTCTCTAAGGTTCATGATGGATGTTAAGCTTGATGAGGCTGAATGGGTTCGAACGAGGTTCAATGAGTTGAGTCTCATAGAAGAAAGGAGATTGGCAGTAGTATGCCATGGGCAACTGTATCAGAGAAGGATGAAGCGGGCATTCGATCAAAAAGTGCGTCCTTGGAATTATCATATAGGTGACTTGGTCTTGAAAAGGATTCTTCTCCTAATACATATCACAGGGGCAAGTGGACTCCGAATTACGAAGGTCCATATGTTGTAAAAAAAGGTTTTCTCGGGCGGAGCCTTGATGCTTACAACTATGGATGGTGAAGATTATCCATCTCCTGTAAACTCAGACGCAATCAAAAAATACTTCGCATAAACAGACCTCCTGGACAGTAAAAAGAGAGTCCAGGCAAAAAAGGGCATCCCGGCGAACCAAAAAACAAAAGAGAAGAAAAAGGTTCGGGCAAAAATTAGGGATAAAAAAAAAAAAGGAGTACACCCAGTAAGTTGAAAACCCGAAAGGGCAGCTTAGGCAAAAATGGGTATCCCGGTGGATTGAAAACCCGCAAAGGGCGATCCAGGCAGAAGAGGGATTTAGCGAAAGGCTGCGATCTGAGTAACCTGTATCCTGTCTCGTTTCAAAAGGAGGTATTCCGAAGGATAGGAATCGGTCAAATCATGCCCCTTAGAAAGCAAAGCACTTGGAGAGTCTTGAAGACATATGAACCATAGCAGGATTGAAACTCAATGGATGTCCGATTTCCACATTGCCATTAGGATGTTTCTTTTTCTCTTTTAAGCAGTCGCCTCTTTTAGGAACTGCCTCCTGATGTAAACGCCTAGTTTCGGGCTATTCAATCAATAAAATTTTCTTTATTCAGAATTTCCATTTCTTGTGTTTTCTTTTATAGTTTGTTTTGATTGCAAAAAACGTCCGAGTTTTGGATAAACATTGCATTTGAAAACATCGAGGTTTTACAATGACATGCGTGCAAAAGAAAACAATTAAAATTGCTTTGAATGCATGTGTTCTTGGATGACGGATTCAAAACCCAGGATACCCTGGGGCATGGGTGCTCACCCTTTTGTTTACAGATGTTAATGTTCGCTGGTCAGCCCATCAATGGCACGTGATGTCTTCAGTGTTTTTCTTTTCCCAGCAGGACTTAAATAATAGTTCTCTCCAAGCAAAAGCGGTTACCTCAACAGGAATTTTCTTCCTTAAGGTTGTCATCTCCAGCAGGAACATGGTTGATCTCAATCCCTCAGCAGGTATTTCCTTCCTCAGCAAGAGTTCGTCTAATCTCAACTCTTCCAGCAGCCAGGTCAGAAATTTGTCATTTCCCCAACGGAGTTCTATGGTTATAGTTATTCCCCAAGCAGACTGGTTCAGATGATGCCTCCCCAGTAAGGTCATCATTGTTTACAGTAATCTCAACAGATTTTTCAGTTCAGGGCCCAGATTAGGAGATCAGGTTATTTTGTTTTCCCCGGCATGGTTTGCGAGCACGAGGACAATTCAGTTTGCTATCCCCAGCGGAGTTGCTTTCTTTTCCTCAGCATTTATTTTGCTGAGGAACCTCCTTGCATGTTGCATATAGTAATCATTGCATCCTCTAAAACACGTAGCATTTCCATCGAGATGGAGCATTACGCCATGGAAAAATTCAAACATCTGCATGCGAAGCATAAGCCAGTTTTGGTACCTCGTGCGAGAGGCCAAAATTCTTTCTCTTCAATCACATTGACAAAGCCAAAACAAATGCCTCGCTCATTCCCCAGCAGACACTTCAAAGCAATACCAGGGTTTCATTATCTTTCTCCCCACAGAGTCATTTTCCTTGGTTTGTAAATCTTTTGATCTTACATCTTAACCGTGTTTTTCCGGAGCCATTCCTAATAGGATTCCTTTAGCCGTTCCCGACAGGCAAACCGGAATTATTCCCGATAGGATCCCCTTAGCCATTCCCGATAGGCACCTTTAGGTTTTAAACCTAGTTGTTCCCGACATGCTCATTTACCATTCCCGATAGGTATACCATAGGTTTTCAACCTTAGCCATTCCCGATAGGCACCTTTGAGTTTTAGACCTAGCCGTTCCCGACAGACCCATTTACCATTCCCGATAGGTAACCCATAGGTTTTCAACTTTAGCCATTCCCGACCGGTGACCTTTAAGTTTTAGACCTAGCTGTTCCTGACAGACTCATTTACCATTCTTGATAGGTAACCATAGGTTTATAACTTTAGCCGTGCCCGACAGGCGCCCTTTAAACCTAGCTGTTCCCGATAGATCCATTTACCATTCCCGATAGGTAAGCCATAGGTTTTCAGCTTTAGCCGTTCCTAATAGGCAACCTGTGACTTTAAGCTTAACCGTTCCCGACAGGTACACCTTAACTGTTCCCGACAGGAAAGCTATAAGCAAAACTTCATTCGTTCCCGACAGGCGTCCTTTGGGTTTTATTTGGTCCATGTTCTTTTTCACAAACACCTCTTCATCACCACTGTTTTGTTGGTCACACATATTTCTTCCTTTTACCCACAGAGCGCAAATTTTCTGGTTATTTTTTTGTATTCAATCCCTATGTACCTCGAATGTCTGACAGCCATTGCTTTCATCCCTTCAGGTTCACAGTTGATTGAATAGAGGCAGCTGTAATACCTCAAAATTTGCCTTCTTATCTCTCTCCAATAATTGGCTTATGTTTCACTCATTTGCATTTCATAATAGGTCATATTAAATCATACATATCATTGGTTGCAAGGCATGGTATCAGGTGTCTCAAGGCATAAACAGTTCAAGGTCAAGGGACAAGAGAAGAGCTTTTCCAAACAAGTCACACGGGTTTCTCATATCTCAATTCATCTCAGTTGAGCCCTCAAGGTATCACAAGATGAGAATTCAACAGAAGATTGAAGCAAGTCATGTTCTTCTAACCAGTGCAAACTAGGGTTTTGGAATTCTAGAGTAAAACACCCCAATGGGCAAGATCTTTGAGCTTTTATCATCTCCAAATGGCATATATCATCTTTGTTAGAAAGTATACACATCATATTCAGAGGAATTTGGATTTGTAGGATGTGCTGATTTCTCCTAGACTGAGGGGTCAAAATTAGGGTTTGCCATAAAATCAGTTTATTTCTGATTTTTTGGGCAAGACTTGATTCTATGGTATTCTACATGTCCTCAAGGGTCTAAGGATGAAGAATTTTCCATCAATTTGATTTGGAGGGGTTTCAATTGACCAATTGATTGAGAATCAGGAGAATTGGGGAAAAGTCAACTGTGCAAAGGAAAAGTCAACTCTTGAATTTTTAAGGTCAAATTCATGTTCCTCGTGTCAAATATGATCATTGTTGAAGGTTTGATCAAGAAATAATGGATGATTCATCAAAAATCAAGAAATGTGCAAAGTTGCCAAAAATAGAAATTAGGGTTTCTATTTATGGCAAGTTTTGACAAGGTGAGAGGTCAACTTGAGAGAATTATTTCTCCATGTTTCAAGAACCAAATGGAAAGGCTAGGGAGGCCTATCAAAAGTTGACATTTCAAGCTTCAAATCCATACCAAGAACATCCCCATTGGATCAAAATTGAAGGAGTTATGATTGATTCAAGTTAGGGCAAATCAAGGCAAAATGGCAAGTCACGACCAGCCAATGCGCCATAATTTCCACAAACACTTGGTGTGCATGATGGGTCCAACTTCCAAGCCAAATATCTCCATGATGGAGACTTCAAATGGAAAAGAGTTCAACATGACTTTTGTTCATTTCCATGTCCTCTTCAACTTTTATGTTGAATAAATTTTCATTTGATCAACCATTAGAGAGATAGAGTAGCTCAAAGTTATGTGTTTTCAACTGATTCACTCCCATGTACATGGCTAGGCACGGGCAAGACAAGACACATATGTAACTCAGTTGCAACCAAGCATGTTCATCATCATTTTTAAGTACTTTAGAGGTGTTATTTCAATTCATTTTGAACATCAATTTTGTTCTAAGCCATGTCCTCTTTCCAAAGAGCCATCAAGCATGCCATTTCACTCCATGTTCATGAAGTTATCATGCTCCAATTATCACTACTTGCTAGCTGCTTTCCTCCATACCAAGCCAACCAAAACCTGTTGCACTTTGTTCTTTTCATACATTAGCCATGACATGTCTAAAACATTGCCATAATTAACCAAACACACACCCTACACATACTACATATTCACGTACCATCCATCCCATTTTGGTTCAAACAAAAGAGTGAAAAGCTTGCACAAGAAGCTTGTATAGCAAGCTATACTGCTACCATCAGTCCATCATCACCTTTCATTTCTCAATCCACCCTAAGCTGCCATGGTCTCTCTTCACTCTAACACAACACCATGACTCGTGTCTAATAGAATTGACTCACCACTAACTCAGTTAACTTGAGTTCTAACTGTTAACCAAGGTGGTTAACAGTTAACTCACCTTATAAATTCAATCTCCAACAGAATTTGGGGGAACTTTTGCTCATTCTTCATTTTCTCTCAACATTCCACTCTCTCTTTCTCTTAGTATCTCTCTCTCACGAAGCTTGTTTATCTTCAATCTCTGAAGATTTCTCTTGAATTCTCTTCAAAAAAGCATCAATGGAATCAAAGGATTGAAGCTTAGCATTGTACTCCAATTTTCTCCACTTCTTTGCAACTGAATTTCTCATTAACAATAAACATTTCCATAGCCTTTACTTGGCCAGCTTGAAGCAAGGAAGCTAGGAACCTCCTCTCTGGTTTTTTCTTACATCAAAGAAAGCTTCAAAACACAGGTTTCATCCCAAACTTTTTCTCTCATCTTGCTTTAATTTTGGTTTGTTATTGTTTGTTTTGAGCTCAGTAGGAGCGATGTAATCATTCGGCTAGTTGATAGGCACTGTTAGTTCCTGGATTGGCTGGAATTTTGGTAAAACAAGGTATGTTCAATGTTGATATCAAGGTGCTGATGTTGCAACATTGAAGTCTTAACACTGGGCTGTGTTAAATAAGTAATTGCTGAAGTTGGATGTCTGATGTCACATAGGTGATGTTGTGACATCAGGTCTGCAGAATTAACAACAGCATGTTGTGATGTTGTTAGGGTTGCGTATTAGCTGGAATTGTGGAGAGCAAGCTGTCTCATTGGATGCGAATATCTTGGGATAGATATTTGCTGCTGCATAGGAGATCTGTTGCAGATTTGTAGGAGATTTAAAAGGTTGAAGATTTAAAAAGATTTTAGGAGAAAATCTGTTTTAAATATTCAGTTTTAAATAACAAATCGGGGAGATATTATAGCAAGTCCAAGACCAATTCAAGGAGCTATATAAAGCGCACAAGACCAAAGGAAAAAGCGACAGAAATACAGAGAGAAGATCAAGTACATAGGCTGAGTGTCTTGAGTATTTTGTACGAGTTGTGTAACCAGAATTCTAGGGTGAATTGCTGTGTCGTATTCTGTCCTCTCTAGAAGCTGTGAAGCAATAGAGAGTGGTTGCTTGATCGAAGCTGTGAAGTAAGATCAAGGTTACTCAAAGTGGTTTCTTTGAGTGTTTGTAAGGGATTAAGTGGTGTTCTCATACCTAGGTGGTTTCTTAGGTAGGAAGTCATTAGTAGAGTATAAGTTTAGGAGATTGTCAACGGGTTGTTGAGTCTGTAAATTATATCTACAAGTAGTGAATTCCATCCCTGGCTTGGTAGCCCCCAGAGTAGGTTGGTTGTAACCGAACTGGGTCAACAATTTTGTGTGTTGATTTTATTTCCATCTTGCAGTGTGTGTTGTTGTGACATCGTGTGTAACATCATACAGCTGGTACCAGAATTTCAGGCACCTTAGGTGCTTAGTTGAATTTGCTAGGGCAATTTATGTCTCTTCTATTTGCATTAAATGTGAACTTTTTGTGGATTTGGAATTTGTATTCGTGATCTATGTGACCTAAGGATCATTTTGGTGTATCGTTTGTCAATTTTTGGTGACCTGTAAGTTGAACCACGGTGGTGAGTGGCCGGAGAAGGTGACCGGAGACTTCTCCGGCCGGTGGCGTTCATCATCTTCATTAAACCCTAACTCCATGCGCAGATTAAGTCCCAGCCGTTGGATGTATTTGATCTAACGTTCACAAGCTTGCCAGCGAATTAATGAAGATGGTGGAGGTCACGTGCCTCATTTTCTGATTTGTTTTTATTTTTTGTGCTCGTGTGTGTGCAGTGCATCATTGGTTACTATGTGTTTGCATCATGTTCTTTTGATTTTCCTACTTTCCTGATCATCTCATGTGTGACTGATCCAATGGTTGCGATTGAGTTAATATTTTGACTAACACCCATAGCATGCACCTCTCTGACCCACGCGCCTTTGGGCTTTGTACTTTTTGCTATTCACACACCATGCCTTGATCCCAATGCAATTCATAACTGGCCTTTTACTTGCTTTACACCCCCCTGTTTATTTTCTTTTGCAATTTTTAATTTCTTTTCTTACATGTTTCATTTTTAGTTTTTAAAATTAGTTCCAAGCATGATAAAATTACACAAAAATTCATGAGACATATACACACATTTAAATATTGTTTTATTATTTAACTTTCTGATTTTATGATATTTTGCCATATTTCCATGAATTTTCTTTCATTTTCTTTTGTTTGTGCATTTCATCATGACACATGCTACATCTTGATTTTAGTTGACATATTTGTACCTTGAATTTTTGCATAATAATTGGTATGTACATTTATGATATGATGAGGCATGTTATGAATTTTTTGTGAATTTTCTAAATCATTTCTTGATTACTTTTAAGTGAAGTCTTTGGGCCCTTTATGTGCAGATTTTGTATGACATTGTGAGGCATGTTTGTGTATATTTGATAATGATTTTGAGTCATTTTTTTTGGGACATGTTTACATACTGGTTGCACTTCATATGAATTGAATATCCCAATCTCCTTGAGCCTTTAACCCTACTTTTGATTCATCCTAATTGCATTAAAGAATGTGTGTTTGTTAGATGACTTCCATTATGGTTTTGATATGTTTTGATCATGTTCCTTTGTGATGTTTGTTGAGATGTTTTGACATCATTTGATATGTATATTATAGGTCATTCAAATTGCATTATAGGTCACTTATAGTTCACATTTACATGATTTGTGCATACTTGCTTAAGATTGTGATGTTGTGTAAACTTGTTCATCTATACTTGTTATCCTTTGTTCATTTGTTTGCATCAATGCTTGCATGACCTTATACATCCACTTCAACATGGTTCCACTTCTGTTTTCCATAATTCTTGACCCTATGCCATGAATTTAAACTTCATCTTGCATGTTTCCAAACTTCATGAACATATGAGAACTTGTTTGGCCTAACTTGAACTTGTTTGCTCTTAATTTTCAATATGCTTTAACATGACAATTGTATGAACTTTGTGCTTACATTCTTGATCTCTAAATGTCATTTTAAATTTCCTAAGCTACTGACTTGCATTCATATTGCTTGGTTATTCAATTTTCATCTTCATTCTTACTTGCATGTCTTGTATGGTACATTGTTGGAACTTTAATGATGTTTGCTCCCATCTTTTACTTGCTTGATCAATGCTTGCTTTTAGAAATCATATGCCATTTGAATAACCTCTTCACACATTCTTAAGTGCCATTTACTTCTGACTTGGGTGTTTACATATGCATTTATTCATGTTTACCTTCCATAAGCATTCATCCTTCATAAGTAATACATTACTTGCATTTGTGTGATTTGTTTCAACATAGTTTACTTTTGTTTGAGTGTATATGACATGTTTACATTAGTATGGTATCTTAGCACATACCTACTGACTTGTGTGGGTTCTTAACCCTTAGGACCTTTCCTTTTGGTTTGAATGTTTGTTTTCCTTTGAATTTGTATTCTTGAAACAACTAAGTGTGTTTGGTTTAGTTTCTTACACTTATATTCATTAATTGTGATAATTGTGCACTAACCTTTTGTGTAGGGGCAGAGGTAAGTCACTTGAGTATGTGGATGTTAATCCATACTCATCTCTCCTTTCATCTCTCATCTCTTTCAATTCTCTTTCTCTTTTTGTGAATAACATGACATAATACTTGTTTGTGTAGAACTTTCTCACACCCCTTAGGGATCCTAGCTCAGACTTAATTTTTGATTAAGGTGAGGTAGGATAAGCATTAGGTAGTGTTATCCCTCTCTTCTTTTAGACTTAGGTGGTTCCTATTACCTCACATAACCATAGGATCTCCATGCATGATAACTTTAGGATAATTAGTCCCCCACTTAGACTTTTTCCTTTCCTAAACCCTTTGAGTCTCTTTCTCATCTAAAAAAAAAAAGCAAAAAACATCTAATAAAGGATTAACATGTATTGCACATGAGCCTTGCATGTGGGAAATGGAAGGAGGAGGGTTTCCCTCCGCCTTTCTAGAGTGTTTAGCATACGTCCTGTTAGGACGACCATGCGATGCATTCGATCCTATGTCATAGACTTTAATGCAATACGTGTTATAAACACAAAAACAATCAAAACAATTCTTCTAAAAAATCAATCAACAAACAACAATTCTCTTCTCATCTTCCTCACTCCATTCGTAAAGGATTCGTCACATCCGTTCTACCGCAAACGGGTAAATGCCTAAGACTCCGTACAACGAGCTGCGACACCTAACTGCTGGAACGTACGCCTGTACGTATTCCACTTAAAAGACAAAAATAAAGCAAATCCATCCCTGGTGAGGGAAACTACGTCGCTCTGATTCTCGCGTGCGAGCGGGATACGTAGGCAGGAGATCGCGCGAGATCTCTCCGAGCACCATCCTTCTCTTCTCCCTCAAACCGTAGTCCGAACTACATTGGCTCTGACTTTCCCATTGCACTAGGGAATACGTAGGCTTAGGACTCTGAGGACGTCCTACTGAGTCACTTCTTTTCCTCTTCTTCCGTCTCTCCTTTCATTTCCGTTCCTGTTCCTTTTCCTTTCTAGTAGTAGCGGAGCTCCAGATGACGACACCCTTAGATCGAGACAGCAAGCGTGGATCCCATCGAGTACGATGGACGCGTGGGGGGTTCTAATACATTCCCTTCGTGTAACCGACTCCCTTACCCGTTTCTCTTGGTCGCGAGACCATGCTTTTCCTTCCCTCAGGTTTATGCAGTGTTTCCTTTCCCTCGCTTGGGATAAATACACATTGCTGGCGACTCTGTTTCTGCGCCACTTTCGCGTTTGTACTTGGATGAAAATCCCGGGAGCGACAAATATCTTCAGAGGTAGTTGCATTCTGGAAGATGCTCTATCTCACTTCTGAGTATGTCAACATCATTGATGTGTATGATTGTCATACCCCAAATTTGTCCTACCCTCTCATTTTTCTTATACTAAGCATGTTGTTGCTTCATGGATTTTTCTCAAGATCATATGGTTTTTGGCATTAATCTTCTAAAGTTTAGGCTATGGAGATTTGGTTTGTACTCTTTGTAATTAGAAGCTCCTTCGATTGTGTTCAATCCAAGTTTAAATTGTTACTAAATGAAGTGGCGATTTTAAAGCATATGTGAGGTAAGTTTCAAAGACCGATCATAATCAATGAGTGATCAAAACACATGTTCAACCCATGTCACGTTGAAAGACCATATCATGGCATAATTTGAATTGTCTTCAAGAGGAAGTCAAGCTCGTAAAGTGGTGCCAAGGTCATGCTTGAGTTGTGTTTTATTCAAGTTATGATGCAAATTTAATCCAAGTCCATGTTCAAGTCATGAAGGGATTATTTTTAAGTCGTGTGAGAAATGAATCAAGCTAATTTGGATTTTGAGTGCAAAACCTTAAATTGTTACAAATTAAACCTCAGAAACATGAGCCACGTACGCGGGCCCTGAAACTCTAATGAAAGGATCATTAGGACAACAAAGGATGAAGCTCAATCTGAATTGGCAAGAATCTTAAGCATCAATACATGCAATGTTCTCAACAATTGGCCTCCATCATCCATAGTGTCCATACGATGAGCATTATAATGGAACTAGGACGTGCTAAGTAGTTTAGTATTTCTATGTGACTCTAAGTCATCAATGCAATTTGCAGCCCTTGGTCCCACTTTATCAAACATGGCATTAATTGGCAGTACAGTAAGCGATCATAAATTTCTTCACAAATCAAGATCGTGAATAATTCCTTGGTTCAAAATGCTTTAAAATGAGTTAAAGGTTCAAATCACGTCTGTTGACCAAGAGGACGAATTACAAGCATGGAGAGGAAATACACATAACTACAAAAGTGCAAGCTAAGTTCCTTGATAAAAAAAACCATTGCACATTGCTACACCAATTGAGAAAACAACAAGTCACGAAAATTTTAGCTTTGGCTACTTTTCTTCATTTTTCATAAGACACATCAGTCAGTGTTCATTACAATAAAATGGAAATTATAATTACAGCAGAAATCCTTCAGCCTTAACATCACATGATGCTCAAAACTTGTAATTTAAACAGCCACAGTTTTTTCCAAGACCAAGCCACTACGCATGAGCATCTCAACCACGAATTGTGACCCAAACAAGCCTGAATTACCAAACTGCAATAAGAAGCAGTAAGTCAGCCACACAAGTTGTTACCACGTTTGAGTTTCACGAAGCAAAATGCACAGCAAAACAACAAATTCACCAAAAACAATTCCAAATTGCAAACAGAAAAGTGGACGGAGATATTTCATAATTTGAAAAAAAACCAATTCTGAATCTAAGAAAGTAATAACAGGTCCAGTAAGAGTCCAAGCACAAACAAACAATCAAAAACAGAGTAGAATGCAGAGGTTCAGAAGTTCAGAGCAGACTCAGAATTCACCAAAATAGAAAAAACATTTTCTAACATACAAAAGTTGTTAACAGACATACCAATAACGAAGATTCCTCAGCAAATTGTCAAACTTCAAACCCTAATCTTGCACTATAAAGGGAGGGATTCATCAGTTCAAAAAAAAACCCAACAAACCCTAGCCGCAAAAATCCCTAATCCAGAAACCCACTAAAGCTCTTGGTCAAAAGTTTTTTTTGAGTCTCACATTGAAGCTCAAAAATCGCTTGAGCTAAAAGCCATTCAGAGAAGTATTCACACACACAGAGATCAAGAAGATGAGAAGAAGGAAAGCAAGCTTAAAGAAAAAGGTTCGAAGTCAAGTACCTGAGCTTAATCGCAGAAGTTTTTCTTCGAGGGTTAGTCTCCGAAACCTTATTTCTGATCTTCAGAGTTGAATACTTTGTTTATGGCTTGCTGGGTAGCTTAAATCGCGCTTGAGTTGATTTATTTTGCTTGTTCGTGTTGTTTTTTTGGGATTAGGGTTTATTGGGAAAACCATCGATTAGAGCGAATGTTTGTTTTTTAGAGAGATTTGAGCTTAGATTTGAGCAGAGCGTGAAAAGTGAGGTAGGTTTTGTGTGAAACGTTTTCGTTTTGGGGGATTTGTCGCCGGAGAAGACGGTGGCAGCCGCCGCGCACCGCCGCTTCTCCGGTCGTGTAGGGTTTCCGGCGGAGAATGTTTGAGAGAGAAATTGAGAGTGTTGAGAAGAAAGAGAGCGTTGGGAGACAAAATGAGGAGGGTGGACTGAATCACTTGGAACATTTCTCTTTTGTTGATACCACTAGTAATGTTTGGTTCGTGTGGCACCTTCAGCCGGTGACACGTGTCACCGGTTGTCCACCCCCTTTGCTTCCGTGTGTCACACCTACGCATCCCCACCATGTGCCCTTTCATCAAACCGTCTGATCAGAGTCAATGTTGACTCCCTCACGATCGGATGCTTCTCCTGCTTGCTGATAATCCTGTGTTGACCTGAAGGCCCACGATAGACCCTCATCCCTGCGTGGGCTTTCAATCCTGGGCTGGGGATATTTTCATTTTCGCACCCCCTATTTTCTATTTCCTGGCCCAACCTAGTGTTAGTGTTTTTGTTTTAGTTAAGAAACTCATTTTATTCCTATTTATTAATAATAAAAATACTTAAAAAAAAAATAAACATTTTATTTTCTTTAAAAAAAAGAACTTATTAATATATTGTTAATAAATTAACTTAGTTAGTTTTATTAAAATTTTTCATTTAATACTAATTAATCTCTTTTTGATTAATTTTATTAAATATCGAATTTTAATTTAATTAATTATTAATTTATTTTATTTCTAAAAAAGTTCTAAAAAAAACTTTTATTTAATTAAGAATCATGTACCCACTCTTCTAGCTGACGTCTTTTATTACTTGAGTTGGAGGCAAGGAAAGAAGGGAGGGTCGATTGTTTGTTGTGCACCTCTTTTATATCAATGGATGATGATGCATCTTCCAACCAAGGGACCATTTGTTGATCGAGTCAATGAGAGCTGGGCTCAAAGGATGGTATCTCTCCGATCTGCTGATCTTTCTTGGTACTCACGAGACTACGGCGAAGTTATTTCCAGCTGTGGCGATTTTCCCAACGTCCCGCTGATTGGAACTCGAGGTTGTATTAACACCAACCCAATATTATCAGTTAGACAGCTCGGGTATCCAATGGTAGCTCCCCCCATGGAGAAGGATTTGGAAGGCTTCATAATGCATGACTTGGGAACTAAGAATCCTGAGTTATTTGAGAGGGTCACAAGAGCTTGGAGGAATATAAGGAAGAAAGGAAAGGGTGATTTAGGAAGAAGGAACAGTATCACCAAGGAACCATACTTTGCATGGGCTAGAGAGAAGGCTAAAGAGATTAAGATGCCCTTTGAAGACAAGATGTCCGAGCCGTTACCTGATGCGAAGCCTACTCATGTCCCGATTGAGGAGGCCGAGGATCTCAAGGCAATGATAGCCAGATTAGTAAAGGAAAATGAGTAGCTGGAGTCGAAGCTTCGAGATGTTACTAGTGAGAAGAATAAATTGAAGTGGGAGCTTCAACGAAAGAACACTCAACTAGAAGCAACAGGAAGTAAGGCCAATGAAGAAGAGCAACAGAAGAAGAAAGTTAAGATTTGTCTTAATCTAGCTGATGGTGCATTAGAGAGGATTAAAGGAGAATTGGATCAGGCATACGCAAAGTGTGCTGAAAATAGGAAAGCTTGGCTCCTTGCCACTGAAAGGAAGAAGGCACTTAGAGAAGAGATGGGAGCAGAAATAGAAAAACTAAGCTCAGCTCTACGCCAGTCAAAGGCTTCCGAAGCGAGGGAACGCCAACTTAAAGAGGATCTCATGAGAGTTGCTTATGTGGAGCCCGCAGATTGGGACAGGGTGTGTGGCGAGTTGAATAATCTCAAAAGACTTGCAGAAGAGCAGAAAAATCATCTTGAGGCTGTCATGGCGGACAAAGATATTTGGGCCTCCGCGAGGAAGAAAGTGCTTGATGAGTGTACTGGTTATGAGCGCTCTATTCACATTCTAATAGCTGATAGAGATATGTACCGCAACAAGCTTAATGGGCTAGTGGATTTTTGTAACTGGTTGGCTGAAGACTTGGTATGGAAGCACAGGGATGCCTTGGAGGCGCTCGACGAATCCACCCCTCAAGTCGTCGTCGAATTTGTTTGCCTTTGTAAGGCAATGCTGAAGAGGTTTAAGGAAGAGTTGGGGGAGCGCGAGGCTCGAAGGCCCAAGTTTTGAATCTTTATGTTTCTTTTGTACTTTCTTGCCTTATGAATTGTACTAATGTTCGGATGATTATGTATCACTTGATTATTACAATTTTATGAATGAATGAGACCTGGTTTTCTTTACAGCAGTTCGTTCCTTAATATTCCTGTATGAGCTAATGATTAATTCAAACGATTCCCTGAAAACAAATGCATTCCATCCTGCATACATATCATTGCATTCATCTTCCAAACACACCTAGCAATAAACTCATTTACTCTATCATTTCTCCCAAACAGAAAACCTGACTACTCGGCGCCGATACGAGACTCGCCAGAACTTCAAGATGACGCTGGAACAGATCGAAGAGAACTAGAACACAATGACGGGTGATATCGATTCGCTGAAGGCTAAAATGGATCAGCTACTGGAAACTATGATGTTGCTTGCACAGAAAGAAAAAGATGCTGAAACAGCGGCCAATGCTAAGAAGCTGGTCGACAAGATAGGCACTTCTGGAGTTAAGGGAATCCCTCCTCCTGTTCACATAGACTTGTCAGAACATTCGGCTCATCATGGATATATGAGCGATACGGACAAACAAGTTGATGCCTTCAACATACCACCTCCACTTCCTCAACTCGTTGGATCTGATCCATCTGCTGACCGGTTACATATACTGGAAGAGAAATTCAAGGCCTTGGAGGTTCAGACAACTCCCGGCTTGGATGCTGTCGACATGTGTTTGGTCCCTGGATTGGTGATCCCTCATAAGTTTCAAGTGCCGACGTTTGAAAAGTATAAGGGACTCAGCTGCCCTAAGACTCATTTGCGAGCATACTGTCGCAAAATGGTTGCACACGTTAAGGATGACCCCCTTCTGATTCACTACTTCCAGGATAGCCTCAGTGGGGCATCGCTGGAATGGTACATGCAGTTAGAGAAGAGGCAGATAAGTACCTGGAGGGATCTCTCTGAGGCATTCCTCAAACATTACCAGTATAACACCGAGTTAGCACCAAACCGTACGCAATTGCAAGATATGACTCAGCGCAACAACCAGTCGTTTAAAGAATACGCTCAACGGTGGCGGGAATTGGCTTCTCGTGTTCAACCACCCTTGTTGGACAAAGAATTGATGGATATGTTCATGGGAACTTTGCAGTCTCAGTATTCCGATCGTATGATGGGATCTAGCTTCCCCAACTTTGCAGAGATTGTATCAGTAGGGGAAAGGATTGAGAGCCAGTTGAAGAAGAAAGCTGTTATTGCTTCTACAAGCGGAGTTAAAAAGCCTTTTGTGAAAAGGAAGGATGAAGAAACTAATGCTGTCATGAGAGGACGAGGGGGTAGAGCCCTAGTGAATATACCATATCAGCAAGTGGCTGCAATTGCACAAGCCCTACTTCAACCACCTGCTCAACAACCGAATTATCAGAATGTTCCTCCACCGCAATATCAGAATGCCCCGCCACAGAGGCAACAAAGACCAAGAAGGCATATCGATCCTGTGCTAATGTCGTATAGCCAGATCTTTTCTAAACTATATCAGAGTGGGCATTTGAAGCTCAGGGATTTGAGACCAGCAGTCTTCCCATATCCTCCCGGATACGATGCCAACGCCCATTGTGAGTTTCATAAAGGTGCTCCCGGGCATACCATAGAAAACTGCTATGCGTTTCAAAACAGAGTTCAAGATTTGGTCGAGTCCAGAGATCTTACTTTCACTCAGCGAGGCGCTAATGTTAAAAACAATCCCATGCCCCCGCATGGAGGACCGTCTGTTAACGCTGTAGAGGAAGACAACAACCAGAGATTGATTACGAGGGTTGAAGATATTCGTACTCCTATGGCGGTTATAGGAGAAAAATTGAAGAGATGTGGGATGATCCCTGAAGATGAGCTCGATCATTCAACTGATGAGGTGATTAAGAAACATTTGCAGAAATTCATTGATCAAGGTGTGATTCAGGTTGAACGCCGAGATGCGAGAGAACAGAGCGTGGCTGTCATCAACCTCCAGTATGATGCACCTGAAGGTCGTCAACAAAGGCCAGTTCGTCCTGCTCCGGTAATCATGGAATACGATGGAGCAGCTGTTTAGCAGCAAAGATCAGTTCGTCCTACTCCGGTAACCATTGAATATGATGGAGCTGCTGTTTTCCATCAAAGACCAGTTCGTCCGGCACCGTTGGTTATTTAGTTTGATGAAGCAGATGTCAGCAAGTCAAGGCCAGTGCGCCCTGTCCCGATAACCATTGAGTATCCTGGTAATGTGCCTGAGTCTAAGTGTGGCGCTATAGTAGGACCAGGTGGAATGACTCGTAGCGGTCGAATCTTTGCGGCAAAACAAGCAGAAGTGCCAAATAATGACAAAGGTAAGGCGATTGTTGTACAAGTTGAAACCCCGAACGCTGAATTACAAGAAGGGTTGTCGTCTCCAAGAGGGGCGTTCACACAAAAAGAGGCTGAAGAATTCCTGAAAATTATAAAGAAGAGTGACTACAAGGTAGTCGATCAGCTGAACCAGCCTCCTGCCAAGATCTCTATGCTCGCCTTGTTGCTCAGTTCCGAGGCACATAGATCCTCCCTGCTGAAGGTGTTGAGTACTGCACACATTACCAAGGATATCAGTGTAGCACAGTTTGATGATGTGATAGCCAGTGTCACCACTGGCAACTTTTTGGGGTTTAACGATGACGATCTGACTGCCGAAAAGAAAAACCACAACAAGGCCCTTCATATTTCCTTTAGGTGTGAAGACGTTTTGATATCTAGAGTCTTGGTGGATACTGGATCTTCCCTAAATGTGCTCCCGAAGATAACGCTAGAGAGGCTGCCTGTGAATGGAGTAATCATGAAGCCAAGTACTCTCATAGTGAAGGCATTTGATGGATCTAGGCGTGCGGTTATTGGCGAGGTGGACTTGCCAATTAAGATTGGACCTACAATTTTCACCATTACTTTTCAAGTAATGGATATTTATCCTGGTTATAGTTGCTTGCTAGGTAGGCCCTGGATTCACTCAGCAGGGGCAGTTACGTCCACTCTTCATCAGAAGCTAAAGTTCATTTCCAATGACAAGATGGTGGTGATAGGCGGCGAATAGGATATCCTAGTAAGTCATTTGACATCGTTTCGTTACATTGATGTCGAAGGAGAAACGGTTGAGACTCCTTTTCAGTCTTTCGAGGTGGTGAGTACGCTGGTTGTGCAGCGAGTACCAGAGCAACAAGAGTTAAGATCGTCCATGGCCTCGTACGAGGAAGCCAAAGCTGTGGTGAAAGAAGGAAGTGCCCAAGGCTGGGGCAAAGTGGTTGAAGTTACTGAAAAGTTTGATAAGTTTAGGTTAGGTTATCAGCCATCCCGCAATTCAGCCTTTGTTTCATACAACGGAAATCAATTCCCTCCTGTTGAGAAGACTTTCATAAGTGCTGGCCGCATCTTTGATTCTCCAGTAGCAATGATCATTGAAGACCATGTTGCTGATGAGCAAGCTTCTGCAAGCTGGATCCGACAAGAAAAGCCTGGTGAAGAGCTCCAGAATTGGAAGACCATTGAAGTCCCTCAGTTTTTCACACACCAAACGTAATTTTACTGTTTATAAAAAACCCTACGCTCTGCCCAAGGCGTAGTGGAGCATTGTATGGGCCACCTGATGTTTTCAAACTTTGTTTATCATTAATGAATTTCAGTTTGCATTCAATTTTCGCTCACTTTCTTTCATTCTTTTTACTTTATAATAAATGGAAATATTTTTTTTCATTTGCACACACTTTCCTAAATAAACTGCATAAATCATAAACATGCAGAAACACCACCGAGGTCCTTGACATAGACGCTGCTACGGGCCTATATGATTTTGATTGCCCAATCTACCAAGCTGAAGAGGAAGGCGTGAAAGATTCTGAACTCCCCGACGAGTTGGCAAGGATGCTCAAGCAAGAGGAGAAAGTCATCCAACCGCACCAAGAGGACATTGAAGTCATCAACCTGGGTACTGAGGAAGACAGAAGAGAGGTGAAGATAGGTGCATCTCTTCAAGCTGAAGTCAAGACCAAGTTGATAGAGCTCCTCCATGAGTACGCTGACGTATTCGCCTGGTCGTATCAAGACATGCCAGGGTTGGATACTGATATGGTTGTACACAAGTTACCACTCAAGAAGGAATGCCATGCTGTCAAACAAAAGTTAAGAAGGACCCATCCGGATATGGCTCTCAAAATTCGTGAAGAAGTCCCAAAGCAGATTGATGCGGGAATCCTGGCAGTATCGAAGTACCCACAATGGGTTGCCAACATTGTGCCAGTACCGAAGAAAGATGGAAAGGTTCGCATGTGTGTGGACTATAGAGATTTGAACAGAGCTAGTCCTAAGGACGACTTCCCATTACCTCACATTGACGTATTGGTTGACAACACAGCTCAATTCTCCGTAATCTCTTTTATGGATGGGTTTTCCGGATATAATCAAATTAAGATGGATCCAGAGGATATGGAGAAGACCACATTTATCACACCATGGGGGACTTTCTGCTATAAGGTGATGCCATTCGAACTTAAAAATGTTGGGGCAACGTATCAACGTGCAATGGTAATGCTCTTTCATGGCATGATCCATAAGGAGATCGAGGTGTACGTTGACGATATGATTGCCAAGTCTCAGACCGAAGAAGAGCACTTGATCAATCTGCAAAAGTTGTTTGTCCGACTGAGGAAGTTTAGATTGAGACTCAACCCCAACAAGTGCACATTTGGGGTGCGATCTGGAAAATTGTTGGGCTTCATCGTAAGTCAGAAAGGAATCGAGGTGGATCCTGATAAGGTGAGGGCAATTCAAAATATGCCTGCACCTAGGACAGAGAAAGAGGTTCGTGGCTTTCTGGGAAGATTAAACTACATCGCCAGATTTATTTCACATCTTACTGCCACCTGCAAACCTATTTTCAAGCTGCTAAGAAAGAATCAGTCAATCGCGTGGGATGAGGATTGCCAAGGGGCATTTGACAAAATCAAAGAGTATTTGCAAGAACCACCGATCCTGATACCGCCTGTTCCCGAAAGGCCACTTATTATGTACCTGACTGTACTTGACGATTCTATGGGCTGTGTGTTGGGGCAACAAGATGAGACGGGAAAGAAAGAACATGCCATCTATTACCTCAGCAAGAAGTTTAATGACTGCGAGACAAGGTATTCCTTACTCAAGAAGACTTGTTGCGCATTAGCGTGGGCGGCTAAACGTCTCAGGCAGTATATGTTGACCCACACTACTTATCTGATTTCCAAGATGGATCCCATTAAATATATCTTTGAGAAACCTGCTCTCACTAGCAGGATAGCCTGATGGCAAATGCTTCTGTCCGAGTACGACTTTCAATACGTCACTCAAAAAGCCATCAAGGGTAGCATACTGGCGGACCATCTTGCCCATCAACCGGTGGATGATTATCAGTCCATGAAGTTCGATTTCCCAGATGAAGACATAATGGTGCTAAAAGATTATGAAGAGCCAGGTCCAGATGAAGGCCCCGAACCAGGGGAACGATGGACTCTTATGTTCGACGGTGCCTCGAATGTTCACGGAAATGGAATTGGGGCAGTGATTACCTCACCCAAGAATTTCCACTTACCATTCACAGCTAAGCTCTGCTTTCCATGCACCAATAACATGGCTGAGTATGAAGCTTGTATACTTGGATTGGAAGAAGCCATCAACTTAAGAATCAAGACTCTTGATGTGTTTGGAGATTCTGCTCTTGTAATACACCAGATTAGAGGTGACTGGGATGCCAAACATGCCAATCTAGTTCCATATCGAGATTCGTGGCAAAGCTACTTCCTAGATTTGATGATATCACCTTTACCCATGTGCCTAGAGAGGAAAATCAAATGGCAGATGCTCTGGCAACTTTAGCTTCTATGTATAAACTGATATGGCCCAACCATCGGCCGCATATTGATCTACAGCGATTTGAAGAGCCAGCTCACTGTTTGGATACCGATGAAGAGTCAGATGAAAAGCCATGGTTCTATGACATCAAACGTTATCTGGAAAAACAAGAATATCCAGAGGGCGCTTTGGCGGTGGATAAGAGAACTTTGCGCAGATTGGCATCAAATTTCTTCCTCAATGGGAATGTGTTATACAAGCGTAATCATGATACTGTGCTACTCAGATGTGTGGAAAAACATGAAGCTGAGCAGATTCTGAAAGACATTCATGAAGGTTGTTTTGGTACCCACGCAAATGGGCATACTATGGCAAAGAAGATATTGAGAGCAGGCTATTATTGGCTTACCATGGAGGCTGATTGCTACCATTATGCCCGAACTTGCCATAAATGCCAGATTTACTCTGATAAGATTCATGTACCTCCCACTCCCTTGAACGTCCTGACTTCACCATGGCCATTTTCCATGTGGGGGATAGACATGATTGGGATGATTGAGCCAAAAGCCTCAAATGGACACCGCTTCATATTGGTTGCCATAGACTACTTTACCAAATGGGTTGAGGCTGCATCGTATACGAACGTTACCAAGCAAGTGGTCGCTCGCTTCTTGAAACACAACATCATATGCAGATATAGAGTGCCTAACCGTATCATCACTGACAATGGGTCTAATCTCAACAACAAAATAATGGATGAATTGTGTGCCAGTTTCAAGATTGAGCACCATAATTCGACACCATACAGACCCAAGATGAATGGAGCCGTTGAGGCAGCCAACAAAAACATTAAGAAGATCATTCAGAAAATGGTGGTCACTTATAAAGATTGGCATGAGATGCTACCTTTTGCGCTGCACGGCTACCGTACCTCAGTGCGAACTTCAACAGGGGCAACTCCTTACTCATTGGTTTATGGCATGGAAGCGGTCCTTCCGATAGAAGTCGAAATCCCCTCATTGAGAGTATTGATGGAAGCTCAGCTTGACGAAGCAGAATGGGTGAAGACAAGATACAATGAGCTCCAATTTCTCGAAGAAAAACGCTTGGCAGCAATATGCCATGGCCAGCTCTATCAAAGACGCACGAAGAAGGCTTTTGACAAGAAAGTGCATCCTCGGATATTCCAGGAAGGTGACTTGGTGCTCAAAAGGATCATGACCATGTATAATGAATCTAGGGGCAAGTGGACGCCAAATTACGAGGGCCCATATGTTGTAAGAGAGGCATTCTCTGGTGGTGCCTTGAAGCTCGCAACTATGGACGGCGATGAGTTACCATACCCGGTGAATGCAGAGTACGTTAAGCGATACTATGCCTAGAAAAGTGGAATAATAAAGCCGCTAAGTCGAAAACCTGAAAAGGCGACTTAGGCAAAAAATGGCAATCCCGGTGGACCTGAAAAAAACAAAATCAGTCCAGGCAAAAATTAGGGATAAAATAAAAAGATATAGGCCCGCTGAATTGAAAACCCGAAAGGGCGGTTCAGGAAAAAAAGGGCGTCCCGGTGGATTGAAAACTCGAAAGGGCAATCCAGGCAAAAGTTAGGGACAAATTCCAAGGCAAAGTATCTAGTCTGCACGTCCACTTGATCCTGATGTACCACTGAAGAGAGGAATCAACCCAGCCGTCTTTCTACGAAGCAAGGTGTTGAAGTTATCAAAGTCATGGGGACCATAGCAGTGTTGAAACTCAATGGAACCTCATTAATTTGTATTGCCATTATGTTTTTTTCTTGCACCGCAATTACCTCATTAAGGAATTGCATCCCTGTACCTACTTACCCATTCCAGGGGCAAATCAATACAAAGAGAGATTTCTCACCAAATTGTGTTCATTTTTTTACTTTATCTGTTTGTTTGCAAATTGATTTTGTTTTTGATAAACTACGTTTTTGAAACTTCGGTTAATAAAGACAATATTTGAAAACGATAAAATTTGTTTGGTGTTGGGAGAACTAAAAGGAATTAGATAGTCTCCAAAAGAATTTCACCACAAGAAAGCATCAAATTAATTATCAGTCGTTCTAGCTCTTCACCACAAGCAGTGTGGCTTAATAGGAATGTACTTACCATAATCTCCAACAATGAATCTTTCAAGCTCAACAGGGGCAATCACGCTCCCTAGTCATATTTGGCTCGCTCAAAAGGGGTCGAGTAGTCAAACACTCTCATCATCCCCACAAAACCCAAAGTCCAATCCTCTATTGGCAACTACTCAAAAGTCCACGCTCGTTGGCACCTTCAAAGCTACCCTTCAAAGTCCAGTCTTCATTGGCAACCATTAAAAGTCCACCGCCGTTGGTATCCTCATAACACCAAAATAACCAAAGTCCAATTTCATTTGGCAATTACCAAATTCAATACCTGTTGATACCCTCGACAAGGAAACTTATCCCCAACGCGCCCGATCACTTGCATCTTCATGTGCATAACATTACATAATCATATCAAGCACTATCCTATCATACGTGCATTAGATTCCCTAGCAGTTAAATTTTAGTATATGTTTCAGTGTATCATGTTAGTGCATGGCATATCCACCCCCGACATAGCATAACAGGATCCAGGATCAGTTCGCAAGCATCTTGGCCAGTCCTCCGTCAAAGTCGGCAGTATTCTTCAAAAGAGAAGTTGATACCCCACACGTGCTCAAGGAATTTTATTCCCCAGCAAGTCATTCTTCAGCCATGCAGTTGATATTGACAATCCCCAACAACTGTTGCTTTTCTTACTCCCCAAGCAGAGGATATTCTAGAAAGTTTCTTGTGAGCTTTCCCCTGCAGAGCCAGCACATTTCCTTCGACAGGAATCTTGCTCGATTATTCTTCACTTTCCAAGATACTGCTTTGGTATCGTTGAGGAACCTTAATGGATAAGGTACTGCTTCAATGCTCCAGAGAATCTTCAGCTTTCAAAGATACTGCTTTGGTATCGTTGAGGAACCTTAATGGATAAGGTACTGCTTCAATGCTCCAGAGAATCTTCAGCTTTCAAAGATACTGCTTTGGTATCGTTGAGGAACCTTAATGGATAAGGTACTGCTTCAATGCCCTAGAGAATCTCCAGCTTTCAAAGATACTGCTTTGGTATCGTTGAGGAACCTTAATGGATAAGGTACTGCTTCAATGCTCCAGAGAATCTTCAGCTTTCAAAGATACTGCTTTGGTATCGTTGAGGAACCTTAATGGATAAGGTACTGCTTCAATTCTCCAGAGAATCTTCAGCTTTCAAAGATACTGCTTTGGTATCATTGAGGAACCTTAATGGATAAGGTACTGCTTCAATGCCCCAGAGAATCTTCAGCTTTCAAAGATACTGCTTTGGTATCGTTGAGGAACCTTAATGGATAAGGGACTGCTTCGACGACCCAGAGAATCGTCTGCCTTTCAGAGATACTGCTTTGGTATCGTCGAAGAACCTTAATGGATAAGGGACTACTTCGACGACCCAGAGAATCGTCTGCCTTTCAGAGATACTGCTTTGGTATCGTCGAAGAACCTTAATGGATAAGGGACTGCTTCGACGACCCAGAGAATCGCCTGCCTTCAGACATACTGATTTGGTATCATCGAGGAACCTTAATGGATAAGGGACTGCTTCGACGACCCAGAGAATCGCCTGCCTTCAGAGATACTGCTTTGGTATCATCGAGGAACCTTAAGGGACAAGGGACTGCTTCGACGACCCAGAGAATCGCCTGCCTTCAGAGATACTGCTTTGGTATCATCGAGGAACCTTAACGGACAAGGGACTGCTTCGACGACCCAGAGAATCGTCTGCCTTCAGAGATACTGCTTTGGTATCATCGGAGAACCTTATATGAATAAGGGACTACTTCGACCACCCAAAGGATCTCAAGTTATTTTGTTCAGTTTGAACCCCACTATCTCATTCTGTCAGCTTATACTCTACAACACTTTACCTTTTGTGAGACAAATTTTGGGGCATTCTTATATCTAATTGACTTCTACCCTTAGAATGAACGCCGTAGCCGTTCACTCTCTCGGTTCAAGCCAATTAGATAGGGGCATCTGTCATACCCCAAATTTGTCCTACCCTCTCATTTTTCTTATACTAAGCATGTTGTTGCTTCATGGATTTTTCTCAAGATCATATGGTTTTTGGCATTAATCTTCTAAAGTTTAGGCTATGGAGATTTGGTTTGTACTCTTTGTAATTAGAAGCTCCTTCGATTGTGTTCAATCCAAGTTTAAATTGTTACTAAATGAAGTGGCGATTTTAAAGCATATGTGAGGTAAGTTTCAAAGACCGATCATAATCAATGAGTGATCAAAACACATGTTCAACCCATGTCACGTTGAAAGACCATATCATGGCATAATTTGAATTGTCTTCAAGAGGAAGTCAAGCTCGTAAGTGGTGCCAAGGTCATGCTTGAGTTGTGTTTTATTCAAGTTATGATGCAAATTTAATTCAAGTCCATGTTCAAGTCATGAAGGGATTATTTTTAAGTCGTGTGAGAAATGAATCAAGCTAATTTGGATTTTGAGTGCAAAACCTTAAATTGTTACAAATTAAACCTCAGAAACATGAGCCACGTACACGGGCCCTGAAACTCTAATGAAAGGATCATTAGGACAACAAAGGATGAAGCTCAATCTGAATTGGCAAGAATCTTAAGCATCAATACATGCAATGTTCTCAACAATTGGCCTCCATCATCCATAGTGTCCATACGATGAGCATTATAATGGAACTAGGACGTGCTAAGTAGTTTAGTATTTCTATGTGACTCTAAGTCATCAATGCAATTTGCAGCCCTTGGTCCCACTTTATCAAACATGGCATTAATTGGCAGTACAGTAAACGATCATAAATTTCTTCACAAATCAAGATCGTGAATAATTCCTTGGTTCAAAATGCTTTAAAATGAGTTAAAGGTTCAAGTCATGTCTGTTGACCAAGAGGACGAATTACAAGCATGGAGAGGAAATACACATAACTACAAAAGTGCAAGCTAAGTTCCTTGATAAAAAAAACCATTGCACATTGCTACACCAATTGAGAAAACAACAAGTCACGAAAATTTTAGCTTTGGCTACTTTTCTTCATTTTTCATAAGACACATCAGTCAGTGTTCATTACAATAAAATGGAAATTATAATTACAGCAGAAATCCTTCAGCCTTAACATCACATGATGCTCAAAACTTGTAATTTAAACAGCCACAGTTCTGTCCAAGACCAAGCCACTACGCATGAGCATCTCAACCACGAATTGTGACCCAAACAAGCCTGAATTACCAAACTGCAACAAGAAGCAGTAAGTCAGCCACACAAGTTGTTACCACGTTTGAGTTTCACGAAGCAAAATGCACAGCAAAACAACAAATTCACCAAAAACAATTCCAAATTGCAAACAGAAAAGTGGACGGAGATATTTCATAATTTGAAAAAAAAAACCAATTCTGAATCTAAGAAAGTAATAACAGGTCCAGTAAGAGTCCAAGCACAAACAAACAATCAAAAACAGAGTAGAATGCAGAGGTTCAGAAGTTCAGAGCAGACTCAGAATTCACCAAAATAGAAAAAACATTTTCTAACATACGAAAGTTGTTAACAGACATACCAATAACGAAGATTCCTCAGCAAATTGTCAAACTTCAAACCCTAATCTTGCACTATAAAGGGAGGGATTCATCAGTTCAAAAAAAAAACCCAACAAACCCTAGCCGCAAAAATCCCTAATCCAGAAACCCACTAAAGCTCTTGGTCAAAAGTTTTTTTTGAGTCTCACATTGAAGCTCAAAAATCGCTTGAGCTAAAAGCCATTCAGAGAAGTATTCACACACACAGAGATCAAGAAGACAAGAAGAAGGAAAGCAAGCTTAAAGAAAAAGGTTCGAAGTCAAGTACCTGAGCTTAATCGCAGAAGTTGTTCTTCGAGGGTTAGTCTCCGAAACCTTATTTCTGATCTTCAGAGTTGAATACTTTGTTTATGGCTTGCTGGGTAGCTTAAATCGCGCTTGAGTTAATTTATTTTGCTTGTTCGTGTTGTTTTTTTGGGATTAGGGTTTATTGGGAAAACCATCGATTAGAGCGAATGTTTGTTTTTTAGAGAGATTTGAGCTTAGATTTGAGCAGAGCGTGAAAAGTGAGGTAGGTTTTGTGTGAAAGGTTTTCGTTTTGGGGGGTTTGTCGCCGAAGAAGACGGTGGCAGCCGCCGCGCGCCGCCGCTTCTCCGGTCGTGTAGGGTTTCCGGCGGAGAATGTTTGAGAGAGAAATTGAGAGTGTTGAGAAGAAATTGAGCGTTGGGAGACAAAATGAGGAGGGTGGACTGAATCACTTGGAACGTTTCTCTTTTGTTGATACCACTAGTAATGTTTGGTTCGTGTGGCACCTTCAGCCGGTGACACGTGTCACCGGTTGTCCACCCCCTTTGCTTCCGTGTGTCACTCCTACGCATCCCCACCATGCGCCCTTTCATCAAACCGTCTGATCAGAGTCAATGTTGACTCCCTCACGATCAGATGCTTCTCCTGCTTGCTGATAATCCTGTGTTGACCTGAAGGCCCACGATAGACCTTCATCCCTGCGTGGGCTTTCAATCCTGGGCTGGGGATATTTTCATTTTCGCACCCCCTATTTTCTATTTCCTGGCCCAACCTAGTGTTAGTGTTTTTGTTTTAGTTAAGAAACTCATTTTATTCCTATTTATTAATAATAAAAATACTTAAAAAAAAAACAAACATTTTATTTTCTTTAAAAAAAAAGAACTTATTAAAATATTGTTAATAAATTAACTTAGTTAGTTTTATTAAAATTTTTCATTTAATACTAATTAATCTCTTTTTGATTAATTTTATTAAATATCGAATTTTAATTTAATTAATTATTAATTTATTTTATTTCTAAAAAAGTTCTAAAAAAAACTTTTATTTAATTAATCTTAAAATTCTTATTTAATTAATTTTATTAAATTATTTTATTTAATATTAATTAATTTTTGATAATTAATTTTATTAAATATTTTGATTTAATCTAGTTAATTATTTGGACTTTAATTCTATAAAACCTAGAACTCTTTTTAGTCTAGGATACCTTCCTTAAACTAACTTTAGAATTAAGTGACTAACCATATCATGCTTGAGTTTATTTATTCAATGTTTATTATATGGTGTGTGCTTTTTTTTATCTTGTGGATTTTTATGCTTCGATTATATTATGCCATGTCATTGTGTGTTTATTCAAATCAAAATATTTTTTCAACTAATACCTTGACTCAATGTCAAGCCATTTTCATACCTTGTAAGTCGGTCGTTTTCACGATCGCAATCGACCTCACAATGCCTCCTCTTGGGCCTTATGCAACGATTACCCATTCTATTTTGATTTGTATACGTGTATGTGATTGGAATATTTTAATCGTGGCTTAATTAATTACCTAAGATTAAAATCAACCCTTTTTTATAAAAATAAAATAAACTTGATCCAATGTCAAGTATTTTCCAAATCAAATTCAATTAATATCCAAGCATTCACTTGATCCATATATCAAGTCCCTTAACCCTCTTGTAAGTCGAGTGCTTTTGCCTCGCAATCGACCTTACCTTGAACCATTAGGATCTCCTTTTCATTAGTCCCCAACCATTTCGCACGCAAATTCAAATCTCGATCAACATCGAGCATTTTTCAAATCAAATTAATACACTTAATCATATTTAAACACTTTTCTTAAAGGAAGAAAAGGGAGTAGAATGGAATCTTTGATTCTTCTCCTCAATTATTTGGGCCCGAGAAATCTTTCTTAAGTTCAAGTAATTGTCTTCTTTAAAAGACTCATAACGCAATTACCTATCAAACCCTTTTTACAATAAATCAAATCAAACCTTCTTTTCCTAAACACTTGGATGAAAAAGAGAGAGAGTCGGTTCTTCGACTAGCTTTCCCGATTACTTGGACCCGAGGAATCTTTCTTAAGTTCAAGTAATTGTCATCTATTTAACATACTCTAACCATATTAAAATCCTTCCATAATTAAGGATGAAAAAGAGAGAGAGTCGGTTCTTCGATTCGCTTTCCCGATTACTTGGGCCCGAGGAATCTTTCTTAAGTTCAAGTAATCGTCACCCAATCAACATACAAACACATTAATCCAACTCATCGCCGCCGTGCGATTAAAACTACTTTCCAAAAGAACAATGTTTAGCCCCCCTAAACACTTGTTCACTTAAAAAATACCAACCAAACAACCGTAGTCCCACGAACTACGAATGCTCTGACTTTCCCATTGCACGAGGGAATACGTAGGCACAAGGGTTCTCAATCCTTAGCGAGCACACTAATAATAAATCACCCATTTTCCCTTTTAAAAACCAATCCTTTTACCTTAGAAGATAACAAACAAACCTAGCTAACTTTCTCACGAATCGAATCGAGAGGTTCCCGTTGAGTACAACGGACGTAGATGGTGCTAATACCTTCCCTCTTGCGTAACCGACTCCCGAACCCGAATTTGGTTGCGACGACCATGTTCTTATATCCCTTTCAAAGGTTTTATCGATATTTTCCTTTCCCTCTTTTGGGATAAATAAAGTTCGGTGGCGACTATGTTTCGAACAGTTATTTCCGCGTCCATCGCGAGGATCGTATTTTTCGAGGTACGACAATGATGCTTGAAAAATCTTTGAATTCTTGTGCTTGGATTTGTGGAGATTAGTTTTTGAAGCTTGAACATTTACACTTCATCTAATATTTTCAAGCAAATTCTGAGAAGATTGCTCTGAGACTTAAATCTAAGATCACAGTTATTCAGGATTTTTACATCTTGAATCTGCTGTGTTTTGAAGGTTTGTCTTGCAGTCTTCAAAGGAAAGAAATGAAGTTAGATGATGAAAAACTATTCAACAGATCACCTTCTCAATTTAGCTCCAGTTTTTTGGAATGACTAATGATAAGAAACTTAGGTTTCTTGTCAGAAGAACTTCCATACTGGCTGAATATATTGTGATATCTGTTGATAGAAGGATAACTTTAGATGCTTCTGAAATACTTGTATTTCAACTGATTTCCCAGATCTAAAAGCAAGAAGAAATACTACCAGAACCTAATATCATATGCTCTTCAATGTATAAACTTTTGAAGCTGATATTAGTGCAGGATACAGTTGAAAAGAAACATATGTGTTCTGAAATAAAAATCAAGCATTGAAGAGTAAGAGATGTTGTCAAATCTATCTTGTTTCAAAATATTTGATAATATGGAGTCTGTTCCTTAAGGTGATATCTTAGGAGACTCCATTGCTTCTTGATTGAGGATCATCATGGAAGTTGTATTAAAATACATTTATATGAGAAGTCTTCAATCTCTCTTTGAGTTTTGTCACCTGTACTAAGATAGTACTTTGATTTGCTTTATGTCAATTTATGATAGTTAAAACCATCTGGTTTTGAGCTTGTCATTAATTTCAAAGTCAAAAGATTTAATCCTAGACAATGAGATTAGTGACTCTACTTAGAACAAGATTTTGTTCGTATCATATCTCATTCTAGACTTATACTCTGGAGTGGCTTATAATTTTATTATCAGGAAGAGACATAAGGTAAAGAAGAGTCTGTTTTTACTTACATGTATGGTCTAATATAAATATGAGTGTCATAATGTATCTGCTACAAATGTCAAGGAAAGAAGCAGAGGCACCTTCCATAAGGTTGTTTACAACATTTATTGGAGGAAGAGCCAACATCCCAGATTCAAGTACTGGTGGTACTGAATTTGGTGAGAGTAATGGAATCAATGGTTATACAGCCATTAAATCAGAATCCACTCAAAGCTGTGCTCAGACTCTATTGGTCAGTCTAAATATTGAATCAAGTCTGGCCAACAAAAAAGGAGGGTATGCTGGTTCTTCTCTGGCTTATCTTTTGATTCAATCAAACATTTGTATATATGTAAATACAAAGTTTCTGTTAGAATTCTAGAGAAGTTCTTTTGAAAAGAAGAACTTCAGAAATCTTTAAGAGGAAACTCTGTTGTGTTTGTCTATACCAAATGTCTTATTAAGCTAGATGATGATCTTATTTATGGAAATAGTTTCTTTACCCTCTGTGTCGTTACTGCTGTGTGTTAGTTGTCTAGAATTCAATTCAATATTCATATATCACTCATGACTCTTGTTTCAAGATGAAGTTCTAGTTCTGAATATAATCTTAGAGTATTGTAACTGACAGATGATATCTCAATCTTAGTCTAGATCTACTAGACTCTTATGAATGATAGCTTCCGAAAGTTGTTAATTTCTGAGATTCAGAAGAAGATTCTTTATGTCTGACATAACAATTTAAGTAAAAAAATTTCCAAAAACTTTTATAATGCTTAAATTTTCATAAAGGTGAAATTCATCTTGTGAAATTGAAACATTTGATGGATAAGAACCTCTGAGTAATGATGTTTTTTCTTTTGGTACTCGCTGTTACTATTCCCTGTCTTGTGTAACATCATTGTGCCCTTTTTCTTACAAGATTCTTATTCTTGTAGGATTCTTGTTCAGTTCTTCTTTTTCTTCTTCTTCTTTTCTTCCTAATTGTGTGCTGATCAAACCAAACCTGAGATGAATTCCTCAGTTCATTCTTCATTGAATCAGCTGGTTGTCATCAATGAAAAGTTTGTGGATTTTGATGAGTTGCTTAAGATTGGTTTCAACTTCTGGAAGACTGTGTCTAAACATGGTTGAAATGGCTACTTTGAGATGCTTTGTGGTTTCACTTATCCAAGTCTTGTCAAAGAGTTTTGGATTAATGCCTCCATTGCTGAGCTGAATTCTGAGTATTGTAGCGAGTGATTTTTGTCGGTGACACGACCACCTTATCGCAGAAATTGGGTTTTCTCCTCGCAATGAGGAGGGGGTGCTACTTTCTGATTTCTTATTTATCCTGTGAAGCTTGAAGCAAAAGAGAAGCTATCTAAAACTAATCTTTCACGCGAATATTTAACTGAACAAACGCTTTAAAGAGATTGGGGGCTCCGGGGTCAGGTTATACAATGGGGAGTTGTCAATTACCCATCCTATATGTGGTTATCCACAGGATATTAGCTTTAGGCTTCGCTTTGTACTTAATGGTGTTTATCCGTTAATGGGTTGGGAAAGTTTCTTGGGAAATATGAGTGAGTGAGTGAGTTTTTATTGATGTTCGGGCCATTCCCGATGTTTTTGGTAAGGTACTGGACCTAAGTTTTTGTTTAGTATGAAGGTACTAGACCTAGAGTTTTTGTTTAGTATGCTCGGTAAGATTTCGCAATCTTATGCCTACGTATTCCCATTTAAATGAAACAGGGAAATCAGAGCAATCATAGTTCCTCCTATTCTATGGGAGGAAAGATGATGTTTTGGTGTCTTGTTCAAAGCCCAAGATTGAAGCTAAAAGGGTATTTTGTGTCTTGTTCAAAGCCCAAGATTGAAGCTAAAAGGTCTGACTGAGAGAGAATTTGTTATCTCTAAAGAGGGATCGGGCTTCCTCTGAGGGGATTATTGATTTTTGTGTTCCTTGATCAAAGCCCAAGGTTGAAGCTAAGAGGTTGATTGACTTCACTGGGGAAGTCCTTATACAAAGCCTAAGAGGAGGCTGAAAAAGGCTGACTCAACAAGAGAGTGTTTATCTGTCTTGTACAAAGCCCAAGATTGAGGCTAAAGAGGGATTTTGAATCCGTCGGGGAGGTTTGTATGTGTCTTGTACAAAGCCCAAGATTGAGGCTGAGATGGGAAATTTAACTGACTTGGATGAGGATATTTCTATGTGTCTTGTACAAAGCCCAAGATTGAGGCTTAAATGAGTTTGACTCTGTTTAGGGAATTGTTTCTCAAAACCTAAAAGAAGGCTGGGAGGGATTGACTCTGCTGGAGAAGATGTTTGTCCCAAGCTTAAGAGAAGGTTATGAAGATTTATGTCTTGTACAGAGCCCAAGATTGAGTCTAAAAGGGTTTACTCAACCAGAGAGTGCTTTTATCTGTCATGTACGACGCCTAGGATTGAGGCTAAAAGGTTTGACTCAACAAGAGAGTGCTAAAAGGTGATTGACTCAACAAGAGAGTCTGAGAAGTGATTGACTCAACAAGAGAGTCTGAAAAGTTGGTGGACTCAACAAGAGAGTCTGAAAAGGTTAGCTCCGCTGGGGAGAATCATTTGTACAAAGCCCAAGAGGAGGCTAACTTCGCTGAGGAAGGATCATTATACAAAGCTTAAGAGGAGGCTAGCTTTCTGCTGAGGATTATTGAGATCCCTAGGCAGGTCCAAGTGGGGAAATTAACTCTTGCGAATGGTTTACAAAAGAGTTGAGATATCAGATACCCTGAGGTTCTGAATTGGGATAGTTTTATACTGCTGATAAACTAACCCTAGTTGAGAAATTTTTAGGAGAGAGACTGGGTTTTAACTCAGCAGGGAATTGATCGGATGATCGGGGTTCCTCCTATGCTCGTAGGGAACTTGAGAATGTCTTTGAGACTAAAGGGGATTTAGACTGTCCAAGTCTACTGATGCGGAAGAGTTTTATCTTTTGTATGATGCCCAAGAGGAGGCAAGGGTATTAAGGGATGAGAATCAACCCTAAATTGGTTTGTGATTTGACACTGGAAATACTGCTCTAGCAAAGGATGACTAAGTTCTGTCTTATACCTTTAAGAGGTCTTCAGGGTCCTTGTACTAAGCCCAAGAGAAGGCATGAGAACTTCTAGGAAGCCGGAGGGTCCTTTTACAAAGCCCAAGAGGAGGCGGGGATGCTTTTAGGAAGCCTGTGGGTCCCAAACCAAGAGAAGTTCAAGAAATGCTATTCACCGAGAATAGATCATTTAGTGAAAGTTCTGAGGTTTGAAGAAACTCAAGAGATGTTATTCACCGAGAATAGATCAACTCCGGGGAGTAGAATTTCTTTGACGATTTCTAATAGTGACAACCTGAGAAAAGGTTCACGAAGAATAATGCCTTTCTATTTGTTCCATATTGTTTAAGCCCAAGATAAGGCAAGAATGTATCTGGAAATCCTATAGGGATCTAGTTTTTAATTGTATTTAAAGAGTGACCAACATGGCTTTACCTAGTTCTAGACCTAGTTGTCGGGGAAAACTCTAAATAGCTATACTAGTATATATACAGTTGATATATGACAAGTATCTAAAAGGAGTTATGAAAGAATACTTACCGTGCGCAGCTTCCCACAATAAAGTTATATATATGAAAGCGAATAAATGAAAGTTGTTAAAACTTACAAGTGAGCAAACTTCCATACTGTATTGTTAGTTGTTCAAATAAATTAAAGTAAGTTTTGATAACAACATGTATATTTGAATCTAAATCAAAAGGGAAGTTGTTTTTGAAAAGATTGTAGGGGCTTATACTCAAGGAGAGGCCCAAGGTTTAACAGTGATCGTACCATTGTTTTGAATATCGCATCGGGACTTATACAACGACTGAGGCCCAAGTTGTTTTAGTTTCAAAAAGGGATTGGGTCTTACACTCTATTAGAGGCCCAAAGAGTTTGAAAATGAATAAAGATGGGCCTTATAGCTCAAGGAGAAGCCCAGTTGATTTTGTTACAAAGGCGACGACCGCGCCGAACTTTTGAAAATATACAGAGGGACTTATACAATGTGTGAGGCCCAAAATTGTTTTATTTACAAAGGGGTGGGACTTACACTCTATCAAGAGGCCCATGAGTGTTTGAAAATGATTTGTTAGGGTGAAAATCAAAGAAACCCTAATTTCATTTTCTTTTAAAAGTAATCCTTTTAATAAAAATAAATAAAATGACAAAAATACCAAATAAGTCTAAATAAACCACTTGTGATTTTTGGTTAAGGTTTGAAAAATGAGGTTTTAATCACAAGATGATTTAGGACTCATTTGATTTTGATTTTTAAGATGAATATTCATTTTTTAAAAGGTTTAAAAACAATAAAAATGAATTTATTTACAAAAATACCAACTATATTAAATAAATAATATAAATCTGATTTTTTTGTGAAATAAAATATTGGCTTAAATGGTATTTTCGTCCCTGTAAGTTGGCGAGTTTTTGTTTTTCGTCCCTGAATCTTTTTTTCCGGTTTTAGTCCATATATTTCACATTCGTATTCGTTTTAGTACTTAAAACCAAAATCCGCAGGAAAATCCGAAGGTTTCCTGCGGATTTTGGTTTTAAGGACTAAAACGAACACGAATGTGAAATATAGGGACTAAAAAAAAAGATTCAGGGACGAAAGCCAAAAACTCGCCAACTTACAGGGACGAAAACATTATTTAAGTCTAAAATATTTTAACAATTTTTTGATTAATTTTTAAAAAGAACCAATAAAAAATAATTAAAATTGAGAGAGAAATTAATTTTTCAAATCATTTAAAAATAATATGAAAAATAGCAAAAATGGAAAAAATAGTAAAAAGAGGGTCTAGGGCGAGGGGGATTCGAACCCCAGACCTCAAAGTTGCAGTGCACGCCTTCTAGCACTGGGGTGGTGATACATCCGTGTATCAAAACCACCCCATGAATACATAAGGCATGCCTTGTTTTAGGCCTGGGCAAGGCAAGGCAAGGCCAGCTTTTGGGCCAAAAACGTAAAGGTTATAACTTTCTCATTTCTCCATGGATTGGGACAAAATTTAGGTCTATCCTGCCTAGAATTTCACAAGGAATCCAATGGTGCCCTTGGTTTTTTTAGATGAGGTCCCCATTTTAAAACCCGGTGGTGTTTTTGAAATAGGCCTATAATTGCATTTTCTGTGCTACCTCATGGTACAGGCAAGAATTACATGAAAAATTGGTTCAAACACAACATATACAACATGCATGAAAGGTGTATGATCAGTGGACTTCAAATCAATGCATATTTCAAAGAGTTCAAGTTGTGATGCTTACCTCTTTATGAGCTTTTTGTGATATCTGCCAAGTTCCTTGTGCCAGAAGTAATTTAATGCTTTAGACACTCTCAATTGATCCCTTAGGAGCTTTTAGAATGATCACCATCAGATGGAACCTTCTGGAACAAGTTTGAGCTCTTTCTTGCAAAAGGGGCAAAAGTGACCAATATGACAACTTTCTCAAATGGTGTTCCAGATGTGGGGAACCATTTGGGATAGTTCAAGGATGATATTTGAAGTGTGTTTGAGGTTTTATCTGGTTTTGAAAGTGACTGAATCAAGACATGGCTTGAAAAATGCAAAAAAAAAAGTCCAATTTTGAGGTTTTGAGAGGGGACTTTGTGGTTTTGGTGTTATAGGTCACATATGAGAGTTTGGACAACTTTGATATGACATATTGGATGTGTTTGGATCATGAGCTATGATGGGATTGCTCTCTTACTCTAAAACTCAGAGATACCTTGCAAAAGAAGGAATTTTGGCCTAAAGAGAGAGATTTTGAGGAAAGCATCAGTTTGGGTGCTTTGGTGTACTCAAACTGATCACAATTGAGGCCTATTTATAGTGTGTCAAGTTTGTTTTGGCATCAATAGTGAATGGAGGCTATATCAGGCCTTTGGCCAATGTTATTCAAAAGGAATCTCAAGTCTCCTCTAGCCATTGACTTGAGATTAGAGCACAGACTTTGTAGCTTTGGTTCAAAGATAAACTTGGACTGAATTCAGTTGGAATAGGCTCATTTTATGCCACTTTGGTGCATCCATTGAATGCTTAAAAACAAAATTGGAGTCTTGGCACCTTTTAGCTCTTTTAGGTTTGGCATGCTACTTATAGATTCTTGGACTTTGGAGGCTTGGAGATTAGATCATCCCCCTTGGATTTGTCCTCAGATGTGTCCAAAATGATGACAAGGCTTGGATTGATCAGATTTGGACAAATCGAGCAAATGTTCACAATTCTGCCTTGAAAAACCAGTTCAGGATGCCATGTTCCAAGGGTTGTATCTCCTTGCTTAAATGGAATTTGGAGATGATCTGGTACTTGTTAGAAAGCCCTCATGGCATACTTTAACTTTGATGTCCACCCCTAAACTTGGTTTGACTTGGATTATGGTGAAAAATGTCCCTACATTTGGGAAAAAGTAAGGCAGATTTTGACTTAGTGAAAATTTCACTAAGTGTTGGAAAAATGTCATTTTCATGTTTTCAGCCATTTTGATCACTCCATAACTAAAAATCCATGAGGAATTGGAATGAGGTGTAGTTGACACTTTTAAAGTATGCCATGAGAGCTACAAATCCATCTTTAGACCATCCAAAATGGTTGCATGGATCTCAAGTTATGGTCCTTGGAAGTTGGTACACTAGCCACTTTGTTCCATAACTTAGAAAAATTCTAAGTTTTTTATGGTTACCCCTTTTACAAGTTAACTCACTTTCTTTGATTTTTCTTGATGAATGATGATTCAAATCACATATTAACATTGTTTTAGGCTTAAGAAACCATAATTGTGAAAAATTCCAAAATGTCAAACTTGATTTTGTGCACAGTTGACTTTTTATCGGATGAAATCCAAACTATGCGATCCTTGGTGAAATCAAGTCCTTGACCTAAATCAAACCTAATGGATATACTCCATAGGTTTTTTAGGGTGTATTGAATCATGTCCCAGGATTTGGGAGCATGTCTAGGTCAAAAGTCAAAGGTACAATTGACTTTTCCCTCGAAACCCTAATTGGGGTCTTGGTGAAATTGAAACTTGTGAACCCAGCTTCTTGGGTCAATCCATTGTTGCAAATGGAACAATGTAGTGTATTAGAGGCCCTCAAATCATGTCTTGAGGTCTTGGCTCATGTTTTGTCCCAAAAGTCAACTTAGGGGTGAATTAGGTCAAGAAACCCTAATTCCTGATTTTTTTTTATGAATGCTTCCCCTGAGGTTAAATTGACTTGATGACTGGGTCCATGAGATCCCTTGGAGTATCTTAAGTTGTGCTTTGAAGCAATGGCTCATTCCCAAAGGAAAATTTCCATCTGGAGGCCTCAGTCGACCAAAACCCTAATTTGGCGACACTGGCGATCTCGAGGCTTGATCCACTTGGAATGTTGCAACTTTGTGCTTGATTCTTGATGTGGGAGTCCTCTTGATCCTTTATGGGTATTTAAGAGGTTAGACGAGTTGAATATCATGTCATTTCTTGATTGATCCCTTGTCTAAGTGCCCTGAGAGGGCTTGAAACCCTTATCTTTGATTGTAGTGAATGCTCAACCATCCTTGAGGAGATTGATGAGGCATGATGGTTCATCCATATTGTGGTAATGATTTGCACAATGATGGGAAATATTAGTGGTCAAAATTTGGGGCATGACAAGTATGTTATTCTGTCTAGAGTAATTGGTGTTTCTATTATAGTAACCTCTAAAGCGATTGCAAATGTGATCAATTGTGAGGAGATTGGAGAAATCCCAGGAACTCTTGTTTAGGAACACTATCTTCCTACTTGGCGTATCTTTGTAGATCCATCTAATACATCAAAGGTCTCAAATCTTATTCCTAATGTTGTTGTTTGGAATCAGATTCTGAATTCAAACTTACTTCCTAAGGATAAAGATTTAGACCTTGTGGACCCTATTGAAAAAGATATGCTTCTACTTCTTAATTCAGATTCGAAGATTGATCTTCCTCAAGTTATGTTTGACCATCTGAAAAGGTCTCTTTCTTCTTTTCAAAAGGAAAAGATCTTCTTCATTCCTTTTGGATAAGTTATTTATGAGATACTTGTTCAGCAAGGGGTTAACATAAGTTCTAAGGCTAGTTCTTCTAAGATTTGGAGAGACAAGTTTGAAGCTATCTATGAAAGATTCTGATGTTAGATTTCTGCATAGTTATTGTCATACCCCAAATTTTGGCCACTAATATTTCCCATCATTGTGCAAATCATCATCACAGTATGGATGTACCTTCATGCCTCATCAATCTCCTCAGAGATGGGTGAGCATCGACTACAGCTAAGAATTAGGGTTTCAAGCCCTCTCAGAGCTCTTAGACAAAGGATCAATCAAGAAATGACATGATCTTCAACTTGTCTAACCTCTCAAACACCTACAAAGGATCAAGAGGAGTCCCACATCAAGGATCAAGCACAAGGCTGCAACTTTCCAAGTGAATTAAGCCTCAAGATCACCAGTGTCACCAAATTAGGGTTTTGGTCGACCAGAGCCTCCAGATGGAATTTTTCCTCTGGGCATAAGCCAATGCTTCAAAGCATAACCCAAAATACTCTAAGGGACCTCATAAACCCAATCATCAAGTCAATTTAGCCTCGGGGGATGCATTCATAAAAAATCAAGAATTAGGGTTTCTTGACCTAATTCACCCCTAAGTTGACTTTTGGGACAAAGCATGAGCCAAGACCTCAAGGCATGATTTGAGGGACCCTAATACACTACATTGATCCATTTGCAACAATGGATTGATCCAAGAAGCTTGATTCACCAGTTTCAAGTTCATCAGAACCACATTTAGGGTTTTGCGGAAAAAGTCAACTGTGCCTTTGACTTTTGACCAGGACACGCTCCCAAACCTTGGGACATGATTAAATACACCCTATAACACCTATGAAATCAATCCATCAAGTTTGATTTAGGTCAAGGACTTGATTTCGTAGAGGATCGCACAATCTGGAATTCATCTGATAAAAAGTCAATTGTGCCCAAAAGTCAAAGTTTGACTTTTTGATTTTTTGATCAATTATGGTTCCCTAACCCTAAAATGATGTTAATGTGTGATTGGAATCATCATTCATCAATAAAAATCAAGAAAAGTGGGATAACTTGTAAAAGGGGTAACCATAAAAAACTTAGAAATTTTCTTAGTTATGAAACAAAGTGGCTAGGGTACCAACTTCCAAGGATCATAACTTGTGATCCAAGAAACCATTTTGGCTGATCCAAAGAAGGATTTTTAGCTCTCATGGCATACTTTAAAAGTGTCAACTACACCTCACTCCAATTCTTCATGGATTTTTAGTTATGGAGTGACCAAAATGACAAAAACATGAAAATGCCACTTTTTCCAACACTTAGTGAAATTTTCACTAAGTCAAAATCTGTTTCACTTTTTTTAAAATGTAAGGGCATTTTTCACTTAGATCCAAAAAGTATCAAGACAAACTATGATCACACATATGTTGTATCATATGAGAGCTTTCCAAAATGGCCAAGAACCCCCATCAAATCCCATTTGAGCTAAGAGTTATGACAATAGCAATATGCCTTGCTGTAACTGTCATGGCAAGGCAGATTTATGCATTTTGCTCGATTTGATCAAATTGTGCAAATGACAAACAAGTTTATCCATCTGAACACCTTAGGGGGAGACCAAGGAGGAACAAACACTGATCCATCAGCCTCCCAAGTCTTTGGAACTAAAAGTAGCATGCCAAACCTAAAATGCCTAAAAGGGGGACAAGACTCCAATTTTATTTTGGAGCATTCAATGGATGCACCAAGGTGGCATGAACTGAGTCTTTTCCAACTGAATGAGTCAAGGATGATCTCTGAACTAGGGAACCAAAGGCATGTGCTCTAACCATTGACTAGAGGAGACTTAAGATTCCAAAGTGATGCAATTAGACAATGATCTGCTGCAGTTGCCATTCCAAAATCTCTTCTTTCACTCCAAAATTGCCTTCTAAAGCAAGTCACTATCGGGTTTTGAGTTTGAGAGCCATTCCAACCAAACCAATCATACACACACCTTATAAACATCATATAGAAGTGATCCAAACACTTAAACCACATCTGGAACACCAATTTCACAAAATCACCAGCCAATTGCTCAAGGTTTTAACCAAGTTGCAGCTGAGGTGCCATACTTTATTCCAGTCCATTTCAGATCACTCCAAGCATCCAAACACATTCCATATGATTTAGGGAAGCTGTTCAGATCATCACAACTCATGTGTAACACCTCCAACTTAAAAATCACTTTGCTCTTGCTATCACGACCTTCAAGTAAGCCTAAACTTGGTCATCTCTTAATCTTTGCATATTTCCTCGCACAATACTTTTGCCAAATGTTCATAATCATGCATAGAATGTTTCCCCTCAATTAACTGCTTTGTTTGAATCGTGTATCAAAATTCTCAGCCTTCATGCAAATTTTAGGCTTCTTGAGGTTTTGTCTTGATTCCTTATTCCATGCTTAAAATAAATGAAACTAAAGACCATAGACATGATCGTAAGGTAAAAACGAGTAGATTGATATGTGGATTGTGTGATTTCATCAAGTATTCAGTGAGATTGGTGAGAAAATGCAAATCTGCAGAAACAGAGGGGTGGCGCGTGTTCTTGGTGTGTTCTTGGCGCCATTTTTTTGAATATTTGAATATTTGAATTTTGTGATTTTATTTAATTGATTCAAAAATTAATTTCTCTCAGAGTTTTAATGGTTTTGAGTTGATTCTTTTTTTAATAATTCACAAAAATGTTAAAATATTTTATTTTGCCAAATATTCCCAAAAATATTATTTATTTCATACACTTGATATTTTTGCAAAGAATTAATCTTTTCTTTGTTTTTTTATATTTAAAATATTTTTTCCTCCTTGATTTTTCAAATTTAATTGGTTTCCAATCATTTTGTGAATAAAAACATGATTTTTCAAACATTAATCCAAGATCACAACTTGGTTTTTCATATATGTTTGATAATTTTTCATTTTAATTGAATTTTTATTTAATTAAAATACATTTTGAAACTAATTTAGGGTTTTGATCTTAATCACCCTAAACAAATCATTTTCAAACACTCATGGGTCTCTAATAGAGTGTAAGACTCAATCCCCTTTTAACCAAAACCTTTTTGGGCCTCAGATATTGTATAAGTCCCTCTGCGTTAAAAGAAAAATCTCGGCGCGATCGCCAGTTTAAAACAAAAACAATTGTGCTTCTCCTTGAGTTGTAAGTCACATCTCTTGTACAAAAATAAATCTTTGGGCCTCTAATAGAGTGTAAGACCAACCCCTTTTTTGAAACCAAAATGATTTGGGCCTCATATATTGTATAAGACCCATTGTGTTTTCAAAAACCTCGGCGTGATTGCCGTTTTCAAACAAATAACCCTGGGCCTACGCTCGTGTTATAAGCCTCATTTCTTTTCTTTAAGTTTCTTTGGGCCTCTAATAGAGTGTAAGACCCATCCCCTTGTACATAAAAACCTTTTGGGCCTCAGATATTGTATAAGTCCCTCTGTACAGTTTTCAAGACAACGGTGCGATCATCGTTAAAACTTGGGCCTCTCCTTGAGCTGTAAGCCCCAACAATCTTTTCAAAGCACTTTCCCCTTTGATTTTGAATTCAAATATATGTTGTTATCAAAACTTTCTTTAATTTATTTGTTGAACAACTAACAAAACAGCATGGAAGCTCTACAACGGGTAAGTGTTTATCCGCTTTCATTTACCGCTTTCATATGTATATAACTGTATTGTGGGGTTGTTTCACTGTAAGTCTTCTTTCACATTCTTTTATATACTTGTCACATATCCACTGTGTAATACTAGTATAGTTATTTAGAGTTTTCCCCGGCAACTACGTCTAGAACTAGGTAAAGCCCTGTTGGTCACTCTCGAATACAAACAAGACTAGATCCTCCATAGGATTTCCAGATACAGTCTTCCCTTCTCTTGGGGTTAAACAATATAGAACAAAGAGAAAGGCAGCATTCTCGGTGAAGCTTTTCTCAAACTGTCACCCTTAGAAATTGTCAAAGAAACTCTAACTCGCTAGAGATGATCTTTTCTCCGTGAATGGCATCTCTTGAGTTTCTTCCAAATTCTCGAACTTTCCTGGAATGATCACTTCTCTGTCAATTGCATTTCTTGAATTTCTCTTGGTTTGGGGACCCACAGGCTTCCTAAAAGCATCCCCGCCTCCTCTTGGGCGTTGTACAAGGACCATTCGGCTTCTTAGAAGTTCTCATGCCTTCTCCTGGGCTTAATACAAGGACCCTGACGACCTCTTAAAGGTATAAGACAGAACTTAGTTATCCTTTGCTAGAGCAGTCTTTCCAGCGTCAAAACTCCGACCATTTTAGGGTTGATACTCATCCCTTAATGCCTGTGCCTCCTCTTGGGCATTGTACAAAAGATAAAACTATAGACTTGGACAGTCTAAGCCTCTTGAGTCTCAAAGACATTCTCAAGTTCCTTTAAAACATAGGAAAAAACACCGATTACTCTGGATCAATCTCCAGCAGAAACCCGGTCTCTCTCATGAGAGTTCCCCATACTTGGACCCGCTTCAGGATCTCAATAATCCTCAGCAGTAAGTCAGCCTCCTCTTGGACTTTGTACAAATGATTCTCCCTAGAGGAGATAACCTTTTCATACTCTCTTGTTGAGTCAAAAACTTTTAGCCTCTGCCTTGGGCTTTGTACAAGACATATAAAAACACTCTCTTGTTGAGTATAAAAGGCTCTCTTGTTGAGTCAATCTCCTTTTAGCCTCAATCTTGAGCTTCGTACGAGATAGCATATCACTCTCTTGTTGAGTATAAAAGACTCTCTTGTTGAGTCAATCAACCTTCAGACTCTCTTGTTGAGTCAATCACCCGTTCAAAACTCTCTTGTTGAGTCAACCTTTTTTTAGCCTCTGTCTTGGGCTTTATACAGGACAGATAAAAGTACTCTCTTGTTGAGTCAAACCATTTCAGCGTTCATCTTGGGCTTTATACAAGATACATTCTCCCCAACGGAGTCAAAATCCCTTTTAGCCTCAATCTTGGGTTTTGTACAAGACAGAAAGAACATTTTCCCCGAAAAAGTCAAACTTCTAGCCTCCTCTTAGGCTTTGTATAAACAAATCCCCGGTTGAGTCAATCAACCTTTTAGCATCAAATTTGTACTTTGCTCACAGCATCCAAACATCAACAGTTCCTCTTTAGAGATGACAAATTCTCTCTCGGTCAAAACCCTTTAGCTTCACATCTTGGGCTTTGAACAAGATACAAACCACCTTTAGCTTCATGTCTTGGGCTTTGAACAAGACACCAAAACACGTCTTTCCTCCCATAGAATACGAGGAACTACGATTGCCCTGATTTCCTGGTTTCGTCAAACGGGAATACGTAGGCATACGATTGTGAAATCTTAGCGAGCATACTAATCAAAAACCCAAAGTCCGGTACCTCTATACATCAATCAAAGAAAATCGGGTCTAGTATCCTAACCAACATCCTCCTGTACAGTCAAGACACTCTGTTCTTTTAAGCAAATAACTAAAGACAGACCCCCCTATTTTGATAGCATCTGTAAACCAACAGTTTTAACTATTTAACCTCAGTATCCAAGCAGCGTTAATTGGAGACATCTATTTCCCTTCCTTAATCAGCTTCATAGGATAAAAAATGAATCGAATTGTAGTACCAAAGTGATAGTGATTCGAAACCACAAAAATTGCGCTATAGAAAAATGGCGACCACAGTGGGAGGCATTCTTTCTTACAGTCTTAAGTATAAGGCCTTATATTTACGAAGTGTCACAGAAATGGCGACTCTGCTGGGGAACCATTGTTTGTATAGGATCATAGGACTAGCGGTCTAGGATGTTAGGACAAATATATATACTACTTTTCCTAATAGATGTCTGTGTTTACTTTTCTGCTAATGGGAATGCGTGTGATGCCGCATGTGGAAATATTAAGTATACACCTAAGATAAGTGATGGCACTAGACGGGTAATCTTATGGGGAGTGAATCCCAGATAAGAGGTCCCGGTCGACCATCGAATCAGTGGAGATACCCTTTGCGGATTCAATGCCTATACGACTTCGGTTGTTGAAAGTAGATTGTTCGATTGAGTTATTTGAGAAGCAGAGGATTTTAGTAGACTAAAGCCATTTTGTAGTGCGGAAGCTATCGGAAATAGTTGTCACGCGATACTACCCTCATTTGAGACTACTCTAAGATACTACAGCTCGCTGGCGATCCGCTTGTTGTCGTTATCCCAAGAGGGGTCAGTGATTTTGAGGACAGGTACAAAAAATACCAGTATAAACCTTTGGGGATGGGTAGAGCCTTGACTTCATGACACCGACCCTTTGACCCCATGTTTTTTCTATGTTTTTGTGTGCTGCATTCATTTCATTAAAAAACTTTAAACAAAGAAAAATTTTCTCTTCTAGTCTCTCTTTTTTGAAATTAAGCTAAGACAATGATTGCAAATGTCAGAGAAAGAGATTGCGTTATGGATTTCGGTAGAAGGAAGACTCACAAGTACACCTTCAAGGTTCCAAAACTAGAGGATTTAAGAGGTCTGGCGAGGATGATCACCAACCCTGAGGCTTTCAGAGCTAAGTATGGAGGACTGCTATCTCTGTTAAGGGTCTATGTAATTGAAGGAATTCTGTCCACACTAATCCAGTTCTACGATCCGGTCTATCACTGTTTCACATTCCCAGATTATCAGCTAGCACCAACACTGGAGGAGTACTCTCACCTGACTGATTTACATATTATTGATCAAGCTCCCTTTTCTGGACTGGAAGAAATTCCAAAGGATCAAACCATTGCAAGAGCAATTTATTTGGACAAGTCAGAAGTCAGGACTCACATGACCACTAAGGGTGGAATCCAGGGTTTGCCAGCCCAGTTCTTGATAAATAAAGCTTTGTACTTTGCTAGTATAGGGAATGTGGCCGCTTTCAAAAGCATCTTTGTTTTGCTCACCTACGGGTTATTTTTGTTTCCCAACATCCATAACTTTGTAGATATTAATGCCATTAAGATTTTTCTTATTGGAAATCCTGTACCGACCCTGCTCGCAGATGCTTATCATTCTGTACACTTAAGGAATTTGTATAGCGGAGGAATGATCACACGTTGTGTACCCCTGCTGTACAAATGGTTCATTTCTCATTTTCCAAAGTCTACTGCATTTTGGGATCAAAAGAATACTTTACGTTGGTCATAGAGAATCATGTCTCTTACCAACTCTGACATCGATTGGTACAATCGAATCTATGACAGGATCAGAATCATTGACCGTTGTGGAAACTTCCCCAACGTACCCCTCATAGGAATTAAAGAAGGAATCAATTATCATCCAATTTTGGTTCGTCGTCAATTTGGATACCCGATGAGGCATGTCCCGCGTAATGCTTATCTGGAAGGTCTTTTCTTCAAGGAAGGGGAAAATGACAGGGCACTAAAGACAGAAATAGTGCACGCCTGGAAACATGTTCATAGGAAAGGAATAGAGTCTCTAGGAAAACCAGACTGTGTCTCGGTGGAACCTTATCTCCACTGGGTACAAACTAGAGCTCTCAAGCTGAGGATGCCTTACCCTCGTCAAGAAGTTCTTCCATTAAGGGACCATGTCCTTTACTTTATGTCTGATACAGAAAAACTTCAGGTTACTCTCAACAAGGTTCAACAGAAGAGGAGGTCTTGGAAGAACAAGTACCGTATTCTCAATGTGGAGTGCAAGAAAGTACAGCAACTGTTAAAAGAAAAGGATGCTCTGATCGAGATTTTAGAGCAACATGCTGTAGAAAATCGAGAGGATCAAAGGAATTTGCTCGCTCCTTTCACTTGGAAAAGGAATGACAAACCGACAACGGCTCAAAAGCCCCGGTAAAAGAAAAGGAAAGTACCAGAACCAGCACCTGAGCTCTCCTCAGAGAGGACTCGGGACCCATAAGTTTAGATTTCCTTTTACAACACTATGTAAATTACTGTATTTCCATTCCACAATCTTTGAATTCAATAAAACGGGGCTTCCCCACTGTTTGATATTTGCAATCCAATTGTTGAAGTTTATCTTGATTAAACAAAAAAATATATAATTAATATAATTATTGCATATCATTCATCATTCTCACGTAACGCATTCTTCTTACCTACGAATCTCACGTTTACGTCTCGATTCTAGAGTCAAACTGTCTTATTCGTACAATACTCGGGCCAATCGGAAGAAAAAGATGGATGATCTCGAGGAAGAGAACAGAGAGTTGAGGGAAGAGATCGACACTCTGAAAGAGGATCTGAGAAACCTTCATAATGACATGCAAGCTCTAGCAAAAGCTCAGATGCAACAACAAAAGAATGTGATCTAAGAGATCACATTAATGCCCATAGTGGAAAAGTATGACCCTCGGTATACCATGCCTAAAGATCGTCCCTGGGGCATGCCTATTAACTATATCCCGGAAGGATATGTTCCACCAATCACTGAGGATCGGGGAACTGCAGCAGGACCCGCTGGGCCTGAAGGTTACAAACTTCAAGAAAGCAAAGATGCCAGGGGCATGACAGTAACTCCTGAAGGTTACAAACTTCGGGAGGCACCAAGAGCCACAGCCGTAATGACTATAGCACCACCCGTGGTACACACTGTCCCGGAAGGACAGATTCCATAGATACCTTCTGGTGGAAATGGAAGTATGTTCGACATAATGAATGAGTTCCAGGAACTGTTCCTGGAAATGCAGAAAGAGCTGCAAGCCCTTCGCGGTCAGGATCTATTTGGAAAGGACGCCGCAGACCTTTGTTTGGTCCCCAATGTGAAAGTTCCGCACAAATTCAAGGTGCCCGAATTTGAAAAGTACAAGGGTAACTCTTGCCCTCAAAGCCATTTAGTGATGTACGCTTGGCGAATGTTAACTCAGACAAAGAACTAAGAGCTACTGATTCACTATTTTCAGGATAGTTTAACCGGTGCCGCACTCAAGTGGTACATGGGTTTAAACCGCACTAAGATCATCACTTTCAGAGATCTTGGAAAGCAAAGGCGACGGTACCAACCAGTAGCAGCGGTAACTCCTGCTATTAACCCTGCGCCTGTTCCTACGTATCAACCTCAAGTTGCGCAAAGCCAACCGAATCAACAACAATTTCAGCAAAGGACACAACAGCCTCTTCAGCAGGCTCGTCCTCCGTATAACAACAACCGTACAATGCGACCACCAGGGTTCGACCCTATACTGATGTTGTATGCATAACTGTTTCCACTGTTACTGGTCAAGGGGAATGTCCAAACCAGGTCTCCTCTTACAGTACCGGAAAATCCGCCTTTTTAGTTCAAAGCGGATCAGACTTGCCCTTACCATCAAAGAGGACCAGGGCATAACATAGAAAACTGTCTCAATTTCAAATCCGATGTGCAAAAGCTTGTTAGGAGCGGGGTCTTATCCTTCAAGGATACAAATCCAAATGTTCAGACAAATCCAAATGTTCAGACAAATCCGCTGCCTCAACACGAGAAAGCTGCGATAAATTTGATAGATGGAGAATCTAACAACAGCTATCAAATTCATGATGTGCTCTTATTGAAGACCAATCTGGTCAAGATGCATCGTAGACAGAGCGGATACGGGCCTGTACCACCTCACAATTATCACCAGTGTGATATCTGCTCTAAAAACAATCAAGGAAGTTGTGTGGTGCAATCAGCTCGACAGGAACAGTTGGATCTCGGGTGGATCCAAGAGCATTGTGTTCATGGAGTTAACATGACTCATGCAAGTTCCAACATCATTCAGAACCAGGACATCCGTGCGATGAATGTCAACTTAGTGGCAATGCACTCAAGGCAAAGCCAGTATCATAATCTGCCGCGACACGATTATAATTCCTGTCTGACTTGCTCGGTAAACAAACAGGGATGCTCTTTTGTACAAGAGGCCCTCCAGCGTCAGATGGATCTTGGGTGGATCCAGGACTACCATGATAGAAATCCTTATCAAGTTAACATGATTCAAATCTTTGATATTCGTTTGATGAATACCAACTTGGTGGAGTTACATGCCAAGCAAGTCCAACTCGGTTTTCTCACTTCACATGATTATCTGAGCTGTAAAGTATGTTGTGAGAGTAACCAAGGGTGCACTCTCGTTCAAAGAACTTTGCAACACTTTTTAAACCATTGGTGGCTTCTGATCTATCTAGACGAAGACACGCAACAAATCAGTGTGAAAAACGGGAACGCTACTAGGCATCAAAGTCTGGATGTGCGATCTATGGAAATAGACCTAGTGAGGTTACACTGCATTCGAAGCGGACGTGGCCAGGTGCCACCACACAACTACGAGCGCTGTAGAGTCTGCTTAGAAAATAATCAAGGATGTTACCTCGTGCGAGCAGCCCTTCAAAGTCAGTTGGCTCCCAAGGAGATTCAACCGTGTCCAAGTTCCGAATCAATCAATTGGATGCCAGACTATTTCGCTGATCAAATTAAGGATGTTGTCGTAATCTCTGATCATGAAAGAACCAAAGATGTTTGTACCATCATCCCTATACTTGACGAATCGAAGGTTATTAACCATGAATTTATTGTAGTTACTTACGACAGTCAGAGAAATTAGAAGACTCCCGTAGTTATCTATCTACCAGGACCAGTGTCGTACGAATCCGATAAGGCGATCCCTTACAAATACGGTGCAACAATAATTGAGAATGGAAAGGAAATTCCATTACCCTCCGTCGTGAATATTACAGACATCATTCGAGTAACACGGAGTGGTCAAATCTTCAACCGAGGAGTTGGAGAACCTAGCAGAGAAAAGGAACCTCAAACAGAAATTCCTGATCAACCGGTCAGTCAATCCAGTGATCCTGACCTTTCAAAGAACAATGATGAGATGCTGAAGCTCATCCAAAGGAGTGAATACAACATTGTTGATCAGCTATTACAAACTCCTTCAAAGATCTCTGTGTTATCTCTTTTACTCAGTTCCGAAGCCCACAGGGAAGCTCTACAGAAAGTATTAGAATAGGCCTTTGTGGAACAGGATGTGTCGATAAGGCAATTCGACAGCATCGTCTCTAACATCACTTCCTGCAACAACTTGGGGTTTAGCGATGAGGAATTGCCGGAAGAAGGCAAAAGTCATAACATGGCGCTCAATATTACAGGCATCTGCCAGGACGATGCATTAGCCAGCGTACTGGTAGACACTGGATCGGCTCTGAATGTTATGCCGAAGTCCACTCTAATGCGACTATCATTCAAAGGATCTCCGATGAGAGGCAGTGAGGTCGTCGTCAAAGCATTTGACGGATCCCGAAAAACAGTTATTGGTGAGGTCGACCTTCCCATAACTATCGGTCCTCACACTTTCCAAGTCACTTTCCAGGTCATGGACATCTGAGCAACATACAGCTGTTTGTTAGGAAGACCTTGGATACACCAGGCTGGGGCAGTCAGTTCGACACTTCACCAGAAGCTAAAGTTCGTCAAGAATGACCAGCTCGTCACAGTCTATGGGGAACAAGCCTTGATCGTGAGTAACCTATCATTGTCCACTTGTGTAGAACCCGAGGAGGTTGTTGGAAATTAGTTCCAGGCACTTTCGGTAAGCAGTGAGAATCAATCAGAGAAGGGAACATCGATATCCTCGTACAAAGATGCTCTCGAGGTGATCAAAAGTAACAATGCAAACGGATGGGGACAGCTTGTCATTCCTACTGATAACAAACCGAAGAAGGGTCTTGGTTTTTCTGCAACCTGTACCCAGACAGCTACTAAAGATGAAAGTCTTCATCCCATTCAGAACTTCTTCCATAGTGGAGGTTTCCTTCACCCAGTGTCTCAAGAAGTACATACCATCAACGAGGGAGACTCCTCCGATGCAGATGAAGAATGGAAGTCCTATCTTAACAAGGACGGTTATACCAAGGTCAGATGTCAAGATGATATACGGAGATTGTGATTCGAAGGATGCCGTGCTCCACCAAACTCATTAGAGGAGGACACTCTAATGAAATACAGCTTGACCACGACTATTATGGCCCGATGGATGGTCTGCCTATGTGGCAGCCTTACCCAGGAGACTCATGGTAAGAGAATCAGTCGAACCATGCATATCAGCTGAGCATCATTGAGAAGAATACATGTATCCCCACCATGACATGGGATCAACACTTAGGGCATTCAGAAAATATCCAGCACGACGATGAATTCGCAAAGTTCGCAGGACTAGAGTTCATCAACTATGCTTTTCCCGAGGTCAACGTCATCGAGAGAGATGACTCATCCGGTTCCAAAGAAGTGTGGGATACCTTAGGACAACTGAGTGGAAAGTATGACTTCATGGTCAAGTATACCACTCCCGAAAGCTCCCGTATTAGGCTCAAAGACATCCAGCCAACTGGATGGGGAGATATGCCTGAGAGTACAGACACTGTGCAAAATACAACTGAGGAATCCTCCTATGAAAATTCTGCCTAGGAAACAGATTCCAATGATCCTGCTCCGCCAGAAATCAACATTATTTCTGAAGACAAATCAAGGAAGGTATCGGACTTTATGATTCACCGAGGAGTTCGCCGCCAATGGGTTGCTGTCGATGTTCCGAAGATTGTTCATAAGTCAAAGTAATTGCCGTCTTTAACCTTTCACCCTGCCCAGGTGAAACGGATGTTTTGATAGGGCTCAATTTCTGTAAATATCCCTCTTCGCTTCGCCCAAAGCGACTGGGTTTTGTTTTATAGGGCTGTAGTTTCAAGAATAGACAAGATCATAAATAAAATAACGTCGTTCTATAATTTCCGCATTTATTGTTGTTTTCTCTTTTCGCTTTTTCAGAAAATGGTAATCCTAAAAAACATCTCAAATAATAAAAACAAACAGTTATCAGAAAATACACTGCACACACCCTTGCAATTTCTCTATCTCTTCTAAAAAACAATCACAATGTCATACATATTGCTTGTTTTGAACCCCATTAAAACATACGATCCAATGCCTTCTCCCAACTTTGAATTCCCGGTATTTGAGGCTGAAGAAGAAGATGGCAAAGAAATTCTAGAAGAGATCTCCCGATTACTCAGACAAGAGGAAAGGTCCATTAAACCTCACAAATAGCCGTTGGAAACAGTCAACTTGGGTTCAGAAGAAGAGAGAAAAGAATTCAAGATTGGGGCACTGCTCAGTCCAACTTTCAAAGAAAGTTTGACAAAGCTTCTCAAAGAGTTTCCCGATGTGTTCGCTTGGTCCTACCAGGACATGCTAGGGTTGGATACCAGCATCGTGGAACATCATCTACCGTTGAGATCAGAATGTCCACAAGTAAAACAAAGGTTGAGAAGGACTCATCCAGACATGGCCATCATAATCAAAGAGGAAGTACAGAAACAGATTGACGCGGGTTTCCTCGCCACATCAGAATATCCTCAATGGCTAGCCAACATAGTACCAGTTCCGAAAAAGGACGGAAAGGTCAGAATGTGTGTGGATTACAGAGATCTAAACAAGGCTAGTCCAAAGGACGACTTTCCCTTACCGCACATACACATGCTGGTCGACAGTACAACAAAGTTCAAAGTATTCTCCTTCATGGACGGATTCTCGGGCTATAATCAGATAAAAATGGCGCCGAAAGACATGGAGAAAACTTCATTCATTACCCCATGGGGTACTTTTTGTTACAAGGTAATGTCGTTCGGTTTGAAGAACGCCAGGGCAACCTATCAAAGGGCCATGACTACTCTGTTTCATGATATGATACACAAAGAAATCGAAGTATATGTCGATGATATGATTGCAAAACTATTTAAGCGGTTGAGGAAGTATAAACTCCGCTTGAATCCCAACAAGTGCACCTTCGGTGTCCGTTCAGGGAAACTCTTAGGGTTCATTGCCAACCAGAAAGGAATTGAGGTTGATCCTGACAAGGTCAAGGCCATTCAAGAAATGCCTTCTCCAAAGATTGAAAAACAAGTCTGAGGATTCCTGGGACGTTTGAATTACATTTCCAGATTTATATTCCTCATGACCGCGACATGCGCGCCAATCATCAAATTACTCAAAAAGAATCAGGACTGCATTTGGACAAAAGACTGCCAAATTGCCTTCGACAGTATCAAAGAGTATCTGTTGAACCCACCTATTATATCACCTCCAGTGGAAGGAAGACCACTGATCATCTACCTAACAGTCTTGGAAGACTCGATGGGTTGTGTACTTGGCCAACAAGACAAAACCAAAAGGAAAGAGTCTGCCATTTACTATCTGAGCAAGAAATTCACCGACTGCGAGACTCGGTACACTATGCTTAAGAAAACTTTTTGTGCTCTGGCTTGGGCAGCCAAACATCTCCGCCAGTACATGATTTGCCACACTACTTAGTTAATTCCAGAAATGGATCCGATCAAGTACGTCTTTGAAAAACCTGCTCTGACGGGAAGTATTGCCCGTTGGCAGATGTTGCTATTAGAATACGACATCGAGTACCATGCTCAGAAAGCCGTTAAAGGGAGTGTTTTAGCAGATCATTTGGCTCATCAACTGATTGACGATCAAGAATCAGTCGAATTTAACTTCCCATACGAAGATGTTATGTCTCTAAAAATGAAAGATTGCGATGAACCGCTACCCAGTGAAGGGCTAGAATCAGGTTCCCAATGGGGACTTATCTTTGACGGAGCTGTTAATCATTATGGAAATGGAATTGGGGCAATCATCATAACACCTCAGGGTACCCACATTATTTTCACCGCCCGACTTACGTTCAAGTGCACAAACAACGAGGCCGAATACGAAGCTTGTATCATGGGTCTCGAAGAAGCGATCGACTTAAGGATCAAGCACTTGGATGTATATGGCGATTCAGCCCTGGTTATCAATCAGATCAAAGGAGATTGGAACACATACCAATCAGGATTGATTCCTTACAAAGACTACGCAAGAAGGTTGTTACCCTTCTTCAACAGAATTGAGTTTCACCACATCCCTCGTGAAGATAACACATGGTTGATGCATTAGCCACTCTCTCTTCCATGATTAGTGTAGGTCAATGGAGCGACATACCTAAGATTGACATAATGCGCCTAGAACGGCCCGCTTACATCTTCACGATTGAAGCAGTCATAGACGACAAACCTTGGTATCACGATATCAAAAGCTTCCTTCAGAAACAAGAGTACCCACCTGGGGCATAAGAAAAGACCGAAAGACCCTCAGAAGATTGGAAGGCAGCTTCTTTCTGAGCAGTGATACACTTTATAAGAGAAACTTCGACATGGTCTTGTTCTGATGCGTAGACAGACCAGAAGCAAATATGTTGATAAAAGAAATTCATGAGGGATCCTTTGGCACTCATTCCAACAGACACACAATGGCGAGAAAAATTCTGAGAGCAGGGTACTATTGGTTGACCTTGGAATCCGATTGCTACAAGTATATGAGGAGATGTCACAAGTGTCAAACATACGCTGACAAAGTCCATGTACCGCCAACGCATCTAAAAGTTCTCTCTTCCCCATGGCATTTTTCCATATGGGGAATCGAAGTGATTGGCATGATTGAACCCAAGGCTTCAAACGGACATCGGTTCATCCTGGTAGCCATTGACTACTTCACCAAGTGGGTCGATGCAGCATCCTACACCAATGTAAACAGACAAGCGGTGGTCCGATTTATCAAAAACAATTCATCTGCCGTTATGGTGTTCCAAGCCAGATCATTACTGATAATGGATCTAACTTGAACAACAAGATGATGAAAGAGTTGTGCGCAGAGTTCAAAATCGAACACCATAACTCATCTCCCTACCGACCTAAGATGAACGGAGCGGTAGAAGTGGCTAACAAGAACATCAAAAAGATTGTTCAGAAGATGGTTGTAACCTACAAAGACTGGCACGAGATGTTGCCCTTTGCTCTTCACGGTTATCACACATCTGTCTGCACTTCAACAGGGGCAACCCCTTTCTCTCTAGTATATGGCATGGAGGCAGTGCTTCCCATAGAAGTAGAGATCCCATCAATCTGGGTATTGATGGAAGCTAAGCTAACAGAGGCGGAATGGTGTCAAAGTCGACACGACAAACTCAATCTGATCGAAGAAAAATGAATAACAGCACTATGCCATGGTCAGTTGTATCAGCAAAGAATGAAGAAGGTGTTTGACAAAAAGGTCTGACCCACGTCTTCAGGAAAAGAGACCTTGTGCTCAAGAAGATACAATCATTCCTCACTGATTCCCGGGGAAAATGGACTCTGAATTATGATGGCCCCTACGTGGTCAAGAAAGCCTTCTCAGCAGTGCCTTAAGACTCGCAACCATGGACGGAGAGGAATTTGCCTACCCCGCCAATGTTGATGTAGTCAAGAAATAATTCGCCTAAATAAAAAAACGTCTCGGTGGATTGAAAACCCGAAAGGGAGGTCCAGGCAAAAATTAGAGACATGATCAAAAATCATCCCGATGGATTGGAAATCTCAAAGTACGATCCAGGAAAAAGTTAGGGATAATGGCAAGTAACTACGTCCAACGAATGGGCAAGTCCCTCAGCAACAGTCATGCCATCCATCAGGAAAACTCTAGTCAAGGTCATCTTCGACAGAAGCTCAGGATGTCCATGTAGCGCGAGTTTTATGTGTGGTTGCGAAGCAATATCGCTTTGGGGGTACTACAGTTCGATTCATTTTTTATCCTATTGAAGCTGATGAAGGAAGGGAAATAGATGTCTCCAATTAACCCTGCTTGCAAACTGAGTTTAAACAGATAACTGTTGGTTTACAGATGGTACAAAGATTGTGGGTCTCTCTTAGGTTATTTTGTTAAGAACACAAGGTTTAGACTATTGGTAGGATGTTAGGACTGATGCTTTTCGATTGATGTTTGAAGATACGGGATTTTGGGTTTTTGATTAGTGTGCTCGCTAAGATTTTTCAATCTTATGCCTATGTATTCCCGTTTAATGAAACAGGGAAATCAGAGCGATCGTAGTTCCTCCTATTCTATGGGAGGAAATGGTGTTTTGGTGTTTTGTTCAAAGCCCAAGAAATGAAGCTTAAAGGTGGTTTATATCTTGTTCAAAGCCCAAGGTGTGAAGCTGAAGGGTCTATTTGTATCTTGTTCGAAGCCCAAGATGTGAAGCTAAAAGGGTGTTGACTTTAGAGAGAATTTGTCATCTCTAAAGGGGAATATTTGGTCTGTTTGGCATAATTGTTGGGTGACTGATTATAAAGGAGAATTACTTTAACTGGGATATGTGAATCCAGCAATGCCATAATTTCCTTTATAGGGGATTTTCAACCTGAAGGAGAAGACTTTAACTCAGTTTAGAGCAATGCCATCTTTCCTTAGGAATTTCTCATGCTAAAAGAGGGACAGTGGCGTGGATGTAAATAATCCAGAGGCTTGCCGCTTACAGCAATTAGACGAGGGAAAAGGAGTTGTTGATGTTTGTATGCTGTGACCAAAGCATGATTTGATGCTAAAAGGTTGATTGAATCAAACGGGGATTTCTTTTTACAAAGCCTAAGAGGAGGCTATTGACCCAACAAGAGGATGCTTTTATGTCTCGTACGAAGCCCGAGATATAGGCTAAAAGGATAGACTCAACAAGAGAGTGTTTTTATATGTGTTTTGTATGAAGCCCAAGACGGAGGCTAAAAGGGTTTGACTCAACAAGAGAGTCTTTTATACTCACCAAGAGAGTGATTTGTATCTCGTACGAAGCCCGAGATAGAGGCTAAAAGTGTTTGACTCAACAAAAGAGTCTTTTATACTCAACAAGAGAGTGTTTTTGTATCTCGTACAAAGCCCGAGATGGAGGCTGAAAGTGTTTGACCCAACAAGAGAGTCTTTGTACCTCGTACGAAGCCCGAGATGGAGGCTGAAGGTGAAGTGACTCAACAAGAGAGTCTGAAAAGGTTAGCTCCACTGGGGAGGATCATTGTACAAAGCCCAAGAGGAGGCTATCTAGGGTTTGACTCAACAATAGAGTCTTTTATACTCACCAAGAGAGTGATTTGTATCTCGTACGAAGCCCAAGATAGAGGCTAAAGGAGGATCGACTCAACAAGAGCATCTTTTTATACTCAACAAGAGAGTGTTTTTGTATCTCGTACAAAGCCCGAGATGAAGACTAAAAATATTTGACTCAACAAGAGAGTCTTTTATACTCAACAAGAGAGTGATTTGTATCTCGTACGAAGCCCGAGATAGAGGCTAAAAGGGGGTTGACTCAACATGAGAGCCTTTTATACTCAACAAGAGAGTGATTTGATATCTCGTACGAAGCCTAAGATGGAGGCTAAAAGGGTTAGCTCCGCTGGGGAGAATCATTGTACAAACCCCAAGAGGAGGCTATCTATGCTGGTGACTGTTTCAGTTTAGTGACAGGTCCAGTATGTTGTATAAAAGAGAAAATCAGTTCTTATAAAGAGACTGATTCCAGGCGAGGTTGTACTTTGGTACTGATCAGAAGATCGGGGTTATTTCCTGTTCTTTAAGGAAATGGGAAATCCAAAGGGTATTGAGACTGTCCAAGTCTACTGGTGTTTTGGAGAAATCGATTCTCAAATAGTGAATAATCTTTGTATAATGCCTAAGAGAAGGCTGGGTTACTGCTGAGGATTAAATCCATAGGCAGGCCAAAGGGTGAGGAACTCTCATGAGAGAGGCCGGCTTTTGGAGCGATCAGTGGAATTTTTCGATTTTGTGAAAGGAACTTGAGAATGCCTTTGAGACTCAAGGGGTTTTAGACTGTCCAAGTCTAGAGTTTTTGTACAATACCCAAGTGGAGGCACGAGCATTAAGGGATGAGTATCAACCCTTAAATGGCCGGAGTTTTGACGCTGGAAAGACTGCTCTAGTAAAGGATGATTAAGTTATGTCTTATACCTTTAAGAGGTTGTCAGGGTCCTTATATTAAGCCCAAGAGAAGGCATGAGAACTTCTAAGAAGCCGAAGGGTCCTTGTACAACACCTAAGAGGAGGCGAGGATACTTTTAAGAAGCCTGTGGGTCCCCAAACCCCGAGAAGTTCAAGACATGCCATTCACAGAGAATAGATCAAGCCAGGAAAGTCCGAGAATTTGGAAGAAACTCAAGAGATGCCATTCACGGAGAAAAGATCATCTCTGGGGAGTTAGATTTTATTTGACAATTTTTAAGGGTGCTTTTAAGAAGCCTGTGGGTCCCCAAACCCCGAGAAGTTCAAGACATTCCATTCACAGAGAGCTCTAGTTTCCGTCATGAAGTACATGACAGATTCCCTCGGCGGAAGAATTTCGTAACGAGGGTAAGGCATTTTTAGCTTGAGAGCTCTAGTTTGTACCCAATGGAGATAAGGCTCCACCGAGACACAGTCTAGTTTTCCCAGAGACTCTCGTCCTTTCTTATGAACGTGTTTCCAAGCGTGCACTATTTCCATCTTTAGTGCTTTGTCACTTTCTCCTTCCTTGAAGAAAAGACCTTCCAGATGAACACCCAGTGGGACGTGTCTCATCGGGTATCCAAATTGACGAAGAACCAATACCGGATGGTAGTTGATTCCTCCTTTAATTCCCATGAGGGGTACGTTGGGGAAGTTTCCACAACGATCAATGATCCTGATTCCATCATAAATCCTATTACACCAATCTATATCAGAGTTGGTAAGAGACATGATCTTCTGCGACCAACGTAAGGCATTCTTGCAATCCCAAAAAGCAGCAGACTTGGGCAAGTGAGAGATAAACCATTTGTAAAGCAGAGGTACACAGCATGTGATCTCCCCTCTGCTGTACAAATTCCCTAAGTGTACAGAATGATATGCATCTGTGAGCAAAGTCGGCACAGGGTTTCCAATGAGAAAAACCTTAATGGAGTTAATATTGACGAAGTTATTGATGTTAGGAAACAAAAATAACCCGTAGGTGAGCAAGACAAAGATGCTTTCAAAAGCAGTCACGTTTCCTATACTGGAAAAATACAGGGCTTTCTTTGTCAAGAACTGGGCTGGCAAACCTTGGATGCCACCCTTAGTAGTTAGGTGAGTCCTAACCTCAGACTCGTCCAAATGAATTGCTCTTGCAATAGTCTGATTCTTTGGAATTTCTTCCAGTCCAGAAAATGGAGCTCGATCTGTAATGTGTAGATCAATCAGATGAGAATACTCCTCCAGCGTTGGTGCGAGCTGGTAATCTGGGAATGTGAAACAGTGATAAACTGGATCGTAGAATTGAACGAGCGCGTCCATGATTCCCTCAATCACATGGACTCTTAACAGTGGTAGCAAACCTCCGTACTTGGCTCTGAAAGCCTCTTGGTTAGTGATCATCCTCGCTAACCTTCTCAAATCCTCTAGTTTTGGAACCTTGAAGGTATACTGGTGAGTTCTCCTTCTACCGAAATCCATTAGTGCAATCCTTTTCTCTGATATTTGCAATCACAGTCTTAGTTTATTTTGAAAAAACAGAGAGACTAGAAGAGAAGATTTTTGAATGTTTTAATGTTTTTTTTAAATGAATGCATGAATGCAGCACACAAAAACATAGAAAAAACATGGGGTCAAAGGGTCGTTGTCATGAAGTCAAGGCTCTACCCATCCCCAAAGGTTTATACTAGGGTGATTTTTGTACCTGTACTCATTATCATCAGCTCCTCCCAGGAAAGCAAAACAACAAGCGGATCGCCAGCGAGTTGTAGTGCAATCTTAGAGTAAGTGCCATTCACTGAGAATAGATCACCAGCCTCAAATGAGGGTAGTATCGTGTAACAACTATTCCCGATAGTTTCCGCACTACGAAAGGGTTTGGCTCCTCAGCTTCTCAGACTTAACAACCGGCCCATTGTCTAGGTGAGAGAATGGGTTGAGTTGGTCAGCCTCCACTGAGGTTGATGGTCGACCCCATCGCCATCACTTATCTTAAGTGTATACTCATTCTTTCCAAATACGGCATCACCCGCATTCCCATTAGCAGAAAAATAAACATGTATAGCAACTAGGAAAAGCAGTATATATATTTGTCCTAAACATCCTAGACCTTTAAAGCTATGAATCTTAAGTTCCTGACAGAAAATGGGTTCCCCGGCGGAAGCCCAAATCTGTGGTTTTCACATAAGTGAAGAAAAGGAAGACCGTGCCTAGATCTAACTTTGAACGGCCCCACGGTGGGCGCCATTTTTTCTGTAGCGAGCGATTTTGGACGCGGTTCTTAAGCGCTGGTCGCTCTCTGCGGTTTGAGCTTTGACTGCAGATCGATTCATTTTTTATCCTATTGTGAGCTGAATAAGGAAGGGAAATAGATGTCTCCAATTAACCCTGCTTTGCATACTGAGTTTAAACAGCGGTCTGTTAGGTTACAAATGCTATCAATGTGGGGGGCCTTTGTACTGGTTATTTGTATTTTTGCCAATACAGGTTTTTATCTAGATAGAAGGTTTCTGGCGGGGAACAAGGATTAGGATGTTAGGATTGGTGCTTTTGATAGATACATGGGAGTATGGGATTTTGGGTTTTTGTTTAGTGTGCTCGCTAAGATCTTTTCTTTCGATCTTATGCCTACGTATTCCCGTTTACCGAAACAGGGAAATCAGAGCGTTCGTAGTTCCTCCTATTCTATGGGAGGAAATGGTTGTTTTGGTGTCTTGTTCAAAGCTCAAGACGTGAAGCGAAAGGTGATTTGTATCTTGTTCAAAGCCCAAGGTGTGAAGCTGAAAAAGTCTCAACTTTAGAGAGAACTTGTCATCTCTAAAGAGGGGGTTGTATGTCACAACTGTTTATAAAGGAGAATTACTTTAACCGGGATTTGTGAATCCGGCAATGCCATAATTTCCTTTATAGGGGATTTCCAACCTGAAGGAGAAGACTTTAACTCAGTGTAGAGCAATGCTATCTTTCCTTAGGAATTTCTCATGCTAAAAGAGGGACAGTGGCATGGATGTAGATGATCCAGAGGCTTGCCGCTTACAGCGATTAGATGAAAGGAGTTGTTGATGTTTGTGTACTGTGAACGAGGCACAACTTTGAGGCTAAAAGGTTAATTGGATTAACCAGTGGTTTTCTTATACAAAGCCTAAGAGGAGGCTAATATGTGTCTCGTACAAAGCCCGAGAGAGAGGCTAAAAGGTTTTGACTCGACGATGGAGTCTTTTGGTATCTCGTATAAAGCCCGAGATGAAGGCTATTTGACTCAACAAGAGAGTTTTTTGTATCTCGTACGAAGCCCGAGATGGAGGCTGTTGTTTGTTTGGCTCAATAAGAACCTTTTTGTATCTCGTATAAAGCCCAAGATGGAGGCGAAAGGGGTGATTGACTCAACGAGGGAGTCTCTTATGTGTCTCGTACAAAGCCCGAGAGAGAGGCTAAACGTTGTTTGATTCTGCTGGGGAGAATCATTGTACAAAGCCCAAGAGGAGGCTATGATTATTTTTTCAGTTGAGTGACAGATCCAATATACTGATTTTAAAGAGAAAATCAGTTCTTATATGAGCAACACTGTACTCAGGGATTTGATTCAAGGATCTGGGTTATTCCTATTCTTTAAGGAAGTGGGTAATCCGAAGGGTATTGAGACTGTCCGAGTCTACGGGTTTCCTTCCTATTTAACGAAGGGGTCACTTGAGAATGTCTTTGAGACTCAAGGAAGTTAGATTGTCCAAGTCTAGAGTTTCATCTTTTGGACTATGCTTTGAGAAACAGTAGTAGACTCTATGAAAGGACGGTTCTATGCAAATGACTAAGTTCTGTTCCTATACCTCTAAGAGGTCGTCGGGACAATTTGTACGAACCCCAAGAGGAGGCGGGAAACTTTTAAGAAGCCGATCGGTCCTTGTACGAAGCCCAAGAGGAGGCTATCATTCCCGGAGGAAGAGATCATTATACGAAGCCTAAGAGAAGGTTGTGAATACTTCTAAGAAGTCGTAGGGTCCTTGTACTAAGCCCAAGAGGAGGCGGGGTTGCTTTTAGGAAGCCTGTGGGTCCTTGTATGATGCCCAAGAGGAGGCCGATGCTTTTAAGAAGCCCGTGGGTCCCCAAACCCCGAGAAATTCAAGGCAATGCTATTCACCGAGAATAGATCAAAGTCAGGAAAGTTCAAGAATTTGGAAGAAACTAAAAGATGCCATTCACGGAGAATACATTCATCTCTGGGAGTAGAGTTTCTTGACAATTCCTAATGAGGACAGCCTGAGAGAAGACTGTGTCTGGTGATCCTATTGGGGATCTAGTTGTCTATTTCTATGACTAATCGAAACGGCGTCACTTAGTTCTAGACGTAGTTGCCGGGGAAACTCAAAATATCTATACTATTATTACACAGTTGATATGAGTTTATGAAAGAAGACTTATAGTGAAACAGCCCCACAATACAGTTATATGTATATGAAAGCGGTAAATGAAAGCGATAACCACTTACTCGGTTGTAGAGCTTCCATGCTGTTTGGTTAGTTGTTCAACAAAGAAAGATTGAAAACAACAGTATATTCAAAATCAAAAGAGAAAGTGCTTTGAAAAAGAAAGATTTGGGGCTTACAGCTCAGGAAGAGACCCAGGGTTTTGCACTGTTTGGATTTGTACAGAGGGACTTATACAAGTGACTGAGGCCCAAAATGTTTTCTGTACAAAGGAATGGGTCTTACACTCCAATGGAGGCCCAAATGAGTTTTAAGAAAAAGAGTGGGGCTTATAACACGAGGGTAGGCCCAGATGATTTTTCCGTTTGAAATGGCGATCGCGCCGAGGTTTTCTTTTAACTCGGAGGGACTTATACAATAAGTGAGGCCCGAAATGGTTTGGTTAAAAGGGGATTGGGTCTTACACTCTATTAGAGGCCCAAAGTGTTTTTGAATGGGTCTTATAGCTCAAGGAGAGGCCCAGGGTTATTTTTCAAAAGGCGATGATCGTGCCGTTTATTTGAAAATGTACAAAGGGACTTATACAACGAATGAGGCCCAAAATATTTCTGTACAAGTGGGTTGGGTCTTACACTCTCCCAAGAGGCCCAAAGTGTTTTGAAAATGATTTATGAGGGTTGAATTAATCCAAAAACCCTAATTTGTTTTCAAAAATGTATTTAATTGAATAAAAATTCAATTAAAAATGATCAAAATTGTTTAACATATGAAAAACAAATTGTTATTTTGTATTAATGCTTCAAAAATTAAGTATTGACCTACAAAATAATTAGAAAGCATTAAAAGTTGCAAAATCAATGTAGAAAAAATATTTAAAATGTCAAAAACAATTAAAATATTAATTCTTTGCAAAAATATCAATTATATGAAATAAATAATATTTTTGGGATTTTTTGATAAAATAAAATATTTTAACATTTTTTTGAATTATTAAAAAAAGAATCAACTCAAAATCATTAAAACTCAGAGAGAAATTAATTTTTGAATCAATTAAACAAAATCACAAAATTCAAATATTTGAATTTGTGAAAAAGGCGCCAAGAACACAAGCAAGAACACGCGCGTTTTTCTGGGTTTGGCTGATTTGCGTTTTCCATCCAATCTCACTGAATACGTAATCATATCATGCAATCCATATATCATTATGCTCGTCTCAACCTCACGATCATGTCTATAACACTTAATTTCTTTTAAATTAAACATAAAACATGAAATCACGAAGAAACCTCAAGAACCCTAATTTCTGCATGAAGGCTAGGATTTTTGATACACGATTCAAACAATGCAATTAATTGAGGGGAAACATTCCATGCATGATTATAAACATATGGCCAAATTATTGTGCGAGGAAATATGCATAGATTGAGAGATGACCAAGTATGTGCTTACCTCTAGGCTGTGACAGCAAGTGCAATGTGATTTTTGATTTGGAGGTGTTACAGATGAGTGGTGATGATCTGAACAGCTTCCCTACACCCTATGGAGTGTGATTGAATGGTTGGACCTGATTGAAAATGGCTGGAACAATTTGTGGTACCTCAGCTGCAACTTGATTGAAAATTTGAGCAACCAGCTGGTTATTTTGTGAAATTGGTGTTTCAGAAGTGATCTAAGTGTTTGATCAGCGCATATGTGATGTATGTGAGGTGTGTGAGTGATTGGTTTGATTGAAAAAGCTCTCAAACTCAAAACCCGATAACTACCTTGCTAAGAAAGGCATTTTTGCCAAGAGAAAGAGATTTTGAGGAAAGCATCTGTTAGATGGCTTTGGTGTACTCAAACTGATCATAATTGAGCTCTATTTATAGTAGAGCAAGTTTGTTTTGCAAGGAATAGTGAATGGCAGCTGGTAAGTAGGTTTGGCCAATGTTGGCAAATGAAAATCCAAGTCTCCTCTAGCCATTGACTAGAGGTTAGGGCATAGAGCTTTGGTTCCCTTGGTCTTGGATAAGTCTTGACTGATTTTAGATGAGAATGGCTCAGTCCATTCCACCTTGATGCTTCCATTGAATGCTCCAATCCAAATTTGGAGTCTTGTCCCTATTTTGGCCATTCTAGGTTCAACATGCTATTTCTTGTTCCATGGACTTTGGAAGCTTGGCTCAGTGATTGTCCCCTTTAGATTCAATCCTCAGATGTGTCCAAGTGGATAGGAGCATTTGAATTTGGCTAATTTTGGCAAATCGAGCAAAGTTGCAAATTCTGCCTTGCCTTTGACAGATTTCAGCAAGGCAATTTGACAATGTCATATCTCATGGTGTAAGTTGAATTTGGCAATGTTCTTGGCCATTTTGGAAAGCCCTTACATGATACAACAACTGTTTGAACAAGTTTGGTTTTGATCTCTTTTGATTCCAAGTGAAAAATCCCCCTACATTTGGCAAAAAGTGAAGCAAAATCTGACTTAGTGAAATTTTCACTAAGTGTTGGAACAAAGTGTGATTTCTTGATTTTGATCACTCCATAACTCAAAATCCTTAATGAATTGGCCTTAGGTCTAGTTGAAGTTTTTGTAGAGGGTAATGAGGGCTACAAATCCATCTTTGGATGAGAAAAAATGGCCATGTGGGTTAGGAGTTATGATCCTCCAAAGTTAGTGCATTAGTGGTACTTTTTCCATAACTTAGAAAAATTTCTAAGTTTTATGGTTACCCCTTTTACAAGTTATCCAACTTTCTTTGATTTTTCTTGATGAATGATGATTAAAATCATACATTAACATCATTTTAGGGTTAAAAATCCATTTTGGTGAAAAATCTCAAAAAGTCAAAGTTGACTTTTGTGCACAGTTGACTTTTTATCAGATGAATTCCAAACTGTGCAATTCTTCAGGAAATCATGTCCTTGACCTAAATCAAACTTGATGGACATGTTCCATGGGTGTCATAGGGTATATTGGGGCATGTCCTAGGGTTTGGGAGCATGTCCTGGTCAAAAGTCAAAGTTACAGTTGACTTTCTTCGCGAAACCCTAATTGTGGTGCAGATGAAAATGAGACTTGTTGCTCGAGCTTCTTGGATTAATCCATTGTTCCAAATGGATCAATATAGTTCATTAGAGACCCTAAAATCATGTCTTGAGGTCTTGGCTCTTGATTTGCCCTAAAAGTCAACATAGGGGTGAATTAGGTTAAGAAACCCTAATTCCTAATTTTTGATGTATGCATCCCCTGAGGCAAAATTGACTTGATGAATGGGTCCATGAGGTTCCATGGAGTACATTAGGTTGTGTTTTGGATCTTTGGCTTGTGTCCAGATGAAAAATTTCCATCTGGAGGCCCTGGTCGACCAAAACCCTAATTTGGTGATACTGGCGATCTGGAGACTTGATCCACCTAGAAGGGAGCAGCCTTGTGCTTAATCCTTGAAGTGGGAGTCCTTTTGATCCATTGTGGATGTTTGAGAGGTTAGACAAGTTGAAGATCATGTCATTCCTTGATTGATCCTTTGTCTAAGGCTCTGAGAGGGCTTAAAACCCTAATTTTGATTGTAGTGAATGCTCACCCATCTTTGGGGAGACTGATGAAGTATGATGGTTCATCCATATTGTGATAATGATTCGCACAATGATGGGAAATCTTAGTGGTCAAAATTTGGGTTATAACAATAGGCCGCATTCAAGACCTTCAGAAGTGCATTTCTGTGAGCTTCAGAACATAACAGCAAAGACATAATGGAAATCTTCGACGGGGTTTGATGTAGTTGGTCCACGATCTTGTAATCACTCTTTAGGATGAGCCTCATAAACTCCTCTACATTTTTAGAAAAAGCATCATCAACCAGCTTTACTGTAGAATCAATAATCGCTGGAGGCTGCACAGAACCATCAACTACCTGTTTTCCCCTATCTTGCCTAGAAGTACCGGGTTGATCATTAGTAGGGGTAAGGACTCTACCACTTCTTGTTATAGCATCAGTCTCAACCTTAACCTCAGGACTAGAACTCACTGATGAAGTTACCATTAATTCTTGCTTTTTCCCATTAACAAACACCTCTGCGCCATAATTCCAGGGAATAGCCTTAGTACTTTCATACGGAATGGGTCCAGCCCTTGTGATAATAACTGGTGGTGGACTTACCGGACCTGAAATAGTAATCGTCTTGAAAGGAATGGTGATGGTAACAACCTTCTCACTGACGACTTCTTCTTGTTGATTACACCGATCAAATTGTAAACATCCCTCATTAATCAGATTCTGGATACCCATCTTCAACGAATCACAACCATTATCCTTCGTCAAACAATCTGAACAGTTCTCATCACAACCCAAATAGACGCCACCCTTTAGTAACCTGTTTTTAACCACAGCCAGCGGAGTCTTTATCTCCTCAATATCCATGATCAAATTCAAGCTTCACATTCCTCAATTATCGCATTCACCCTCGGCCCATTGTGATCAGGCATCGGGTTTTGAATAACATTGGGCCCATCATTCGAGAAATTGATAGCCTTGGAGTCTACAAGGTCTTACACCTTGTGATGAAACGCCCTACATTTCTCCACAGTATGCCCCGGAGCACCAGAGTGAAAATCGCAGTGTACGTTAGCATCATAGCCTCGTAGGAGTTCCCCTGTTGGTGGAGCTAGGGTACCGAGCTCAACTAGACGCAACTGCAGCAAATGTTGCAACAACTGTGTATACGACATCGGTGGTTGCTCAAAATGCCTCTCTGCATTTCTTTGTCTATTCTGATACTGGCCCTGCTGCCTGTTCTGATTAACATTATTCCTTTGTTGTTGTGGTGGAGGTAACATTGATAGTTACCGATGCTACTTGTTGATTATTGTTCTGGCGCTGTTTCCCTTTTCCCTTGTAAGATGATACAACATTGGCCTCTCCTTTCTTCTTATAACCATCAAATGGCTTCTTTCCATGCCCGGAGGACGATCCGTCACTACTAGAAACTTTTCCAGCCTTAATTCCAACCTCTACCTTCTGTCCGATCGCAATCAAATCTGCAAACTTACCTAGTGAACAAGGCAATAGCTTTTCGTAATAGTGCTTAGGTAGTGTGTCCATAAACATATCCAACATCTCCTTCTCCAGCATTGGTGGCTGTACCCTAGCCGCCAATTCACGCTACCTTTGCGCGTATTCTTTGAAACTTTCATCATATTTCTGGGACATGCTCAATAGCTGAGTTCTGTTGGGAGCCATGTCTGTGTTGTATTGGTAATGCTTGATAAAAGCTGCAGCTAACTCTCTCCTAGTATGAACATCTCTACTTTCCAGCGCCATATACCATTCCAAAGACGCGTCGGACAGGCTGTCTTGGAAAAAGTGCATCATTAGCTTTTCGTCCTTGGCATGGGCAGCCATCTTCCTGGTATACGCCTTTACATGAGTTCTCGGGCAGGTAGAACCATTATACTTCTCCAGTGTAGGAATCTGAATCTTGTGCGGAATGACAATATCAGGGACTCACCCTAAGTCGTCCAAATCTATTCCTAGATCATCCTACTTTACAACCCCTTTCAGTTGCGCCTCGATTAAACGGATCCTCTCATCACTGACCACAGGAGGGCCGCGTCCAAGCTTTTGACTGAAAAAACATCATCCTATTGATCATCAAAACGATAGCCATGGATAGCTCAAATAGTGTTTCCTTCTCCAACCACTGAAGGAATCCCACCCTATCCACCAGCACCAGGGATAGGAATGTTGGTACCAGCACCACCTCCGCCCGGAGGAATAACACGATTAAGAAGACCACCATGTAAGATACCATTTTCATCAACCTGCGCCACCAAAGGCTGAACTAGAGTTCTGAATTCATTCTGGCTCTGCACCACACCTTGCATCATCTCCGTGAATTGATCGATGCGAGCTTGCATAGCTGCCATGTCTGCCTGAACTTTGTCCATCACTTTGCTTTGATTAAGCCTGGTAGAATACCGATGAGCTGGTTGATCAATCCTGACTGTCAAAAAGAAAGAGCATAAGAAATCCAGAGAATCTAAGATAACCTGCTATGCAAAATGAGATGATTATGCAAATGCAAACATGTATGAACATTATCAAGGCGATCTATCCCTTGAATCCAGTTTTAACAACAGAAGAGAACTGAATTCCTGATCAATAAAGAGAATAAGCATCTGTTACAACACAAGTCTGAATAAGCATAAACAAAGACCCCGACCAACAAGCCTGGCGGTGATCCCGGAAATACAAAGAAAACAGCAGCAAGGAAACTAAGGCATGTCATCAAGACTCAGCCGTGCTAGAATTCCCCATTCGTCATTCTTTTTGCACCAATTCTGCACTTCCTTGAGAAGCTTCTTGGTATTAGGATGCTCTGGTCTCTGAATCAACTCCTGAATCAAAAGATCCCTCCTGTGCAAGATCCCTGTTAAATAACGACTATGCAATTCCCAATCATCTTCTCCAGAAGCTCCACCTGAACTTGGACCTTCGCTTCTGGCTCTTTTCACTTCGGCTTGGATCTTCAGTTGTTCCATATCTACCATGGTTTCCTTGAGCTTTTCCTCAATTGCTCTCCTCTCAAAGATCCCTGATAAAATCTCCTTATCCTTTTTCCGAAGCTTTATCTTCAAACCTCCAATCTGCTCCAGATACTTATCCTTTTTCAACCTGTTGGCAGTAATTGCTGTATTCCGACGGTCACGGAACCTCTGAATTCTTGACATAACATAAGCCAACTCTTTCTTTTTGGACGAAAGGACCTTGCTAACACTTTTCAACGCTTGAGCCACTTTCTCTCTGGGTTTGGCTTCTTTAGACAATTCTTTCTCCTTCACAGCCAAAAGTTCTGATTTCTACCTGGCAACATGGATAACTTCGCCTTTTTCATGCTTCAACTGACCAACCTCTCTGCCCAGCTCACGATTCTCCTCTCAGAGTTTCTCCTTCTCAGCCCATAACTTATCATACTTCTCTATATCAACAGTCGTGGGAGCCTCGATCATCAAAGGATACAAAGGTAGTTCCACCGGGAAAGGAAGAAGCTCCTCTTCTGCTATTTTCTTAATCCATTCTTCATAGGAAGGAAAACCCCGGTTATTACATTTCCCGAATGAAGTTTTTCCCTTCTTGGTCACCCGCTTCCAAGCATTCACAATCTTCCTTATCATCTCTTGATCCCCAATACCATTGAAGAATAAGGACTCTCTGATATCTCGCTCTTCGGGTGGACCTCTCAAAGGATAACCAAACTTCCTGATAACAAGGGAAGGATTATAGTTAATTCCACCTTTTCTCCCTATCAAGGGTACATTAGGGAATTCTCCGCACTTGCAAATAATCTCCATCCCTAGCAAGTCATGGTTGAACCAAACAATGTTGTCAGCAGTCAAGCCCATTAACCTCTTTGACCACTTCAGAGAATCTCTCGTATCAACGAAAACGCCAGCTTTGGGGAGATGACTCAGAAACCAAGTAGATAAGAGTGGGGCACAGCAACTCATAGTTTTTCCACGCCTATTTTCATTCTTGTAGTGGACTGAGTGATACACATCACCTAGCAAGCTAGGTATAGGATTCTTTGAAATAAAGATTCTGACAGCATGCATATCCACCAGATCAGGAACATTGGGAAATAGGACAATCCCAGAGATGCACATAGCCAGAATAGCTTGGAAAGCAGTCCAATTCCTCTCCTTAACATGTATGCAAGCTTGATAAAACAAGAACTTTAATAAGAAACCCTTAGCTCCTTGTTTCTCCACAATATTACTGCTCAGAGCGGATTCACCAATATGAACAGCAATGGCCATTTCTTCTATCCCAGGTGTTGCGGTGAAAATTGGATAACAAGCTATTAATTAACTTGCATCAGTTTCTTTTACAACCGAACTTGGTGAAATCAAGTCCTTGACCTAAATCAAACCTAATGGATATACTCCATAGGTTTTTTAGGGTGTATTGAATCATGTCCCAGGGTTTGGGAGCATGTCTAGGTCAAAAGTCAAAGGTACAATTGACTTTTCCCTCAAAACCCTAATTGGGGTCCTGGTGAAATTGAAACTTGTGAACCCAGCTTCTTGGGTCAATCCATTGTTGCAAATGGAACAATGTAGTGTATTAGAGGCCCTCAAATCATGTCTTGAGGTCTTGGCTCATGTTTTGTCCCAAAAGTCAACTTAGGGGTGAATTAGGTCAAGAAACCCTAATTCCTGATTTTTTTTATGAATGCTTCCCCTGAGGTTAAATTGACTTGATGACTGGGTCCATGAGATCCCTTGGAGTATCTTAAGTTGTGCTTTGAAGCAATGGCTCATGCCCAGAGGAAAATTTCCATCTGGAGGCCTCAGTCGACCAAAACCCTAATTTGGCGACACTGGCGATCTCGAGGCTTGATCCACTTGGAATGTTGCAACTTTGTGCTTGATTATTGATGTGGGAGTCCTCTTGATCCTTTATGGGTATTTAAGAGGTTAGACGACTTGAATATCATGTCATTTCTTGATTGATCCCTTGTCTAAGTGCCCTGAGAGGGCTTGAAACCCTTATCTTTGATTGTAGTGAATGCTCAACCATCCTTGAGGAGATTGATGAGGCATGATGGTTCATCCATATTGTGGTAATGATTTGCACAATGATGGGAAATATTAGTGGTCAAAATTTGGGGCATGACAAGTATGTTATTCTGTCTAGAGTAATTGGTGTTTCTATTACAGTAACCTCTAAAGCGATTGCAAATGTGATCAATTGTGAGGAGATTGGAGAAATCCCAGGAACTCTTGTTTAGGAACACTATCTTCCTACTTGGCGTATCTTTGTAGATCCATCTAATACATCAAAGGTCTCAAATCTTATTCCTAATGTTGTTGTTTGGAATCAGATTCTGAATTCAAACTTACTTCCTAAGGATAAATATTTAGACCTTGTGGACCCTATTGAAAAAGATATGCTTCTACTTCTTAATTCAGATTCGAAGATTGATCTTCCTCAAGTTATGTTTGACCATCTGAAAAGGTCTCTTTCTTCTTTTCAAAAGGAAAAGATCTTCTTCATTCCTTTTGGATGAGTTATTTATGAGATACTTGTTCAGCAAGGGGTTAACATAAGTTCTAAGGCTAGTTCTTCTAAGATTTGGAGAGACAAGTTTGAAGCTATCTATGAAAGATTCTGATGTTAGATTTTTGCATAGTTATTGTCATACCCCAAATTTTGGCCACTAATATTTCCCATCATTGTGCAAATCATCATCACAGTATGGATGTACCTTCATGCCTCATCAATCTCCTCAGAGATGGGTGAGCATCGACTACAGCTAAGAATTAGGGTTTCAAGCCCTCTCAGAGCTCTTAGACAAAGGATCAATCAAGAAATGACATGATCTTCAACTTGTCTAACCTCTCAAACACCTACAAAGGATCAAGAGGAGTCCCACATCAAGGATCAAGCACAAGGCTGCAACTTTCCAAGTGAATTAAGCCTCAAGATCACTAGTGTCACCAAATTAGGGTTTTGGTCGACTAGAGCCTCCAGATGGAATTTTTCCTCTGGGCATAAGCCAATGCTTCAAAGCATAACCCAAAATACTCTAAGGGACCTCATAAACCCAATCATCAAGTCAATTTAGCCTCGGGGGATGCATTCATAAAAAATCAAGAATTAGGGTTTCTTGACCTAATTCACCCCTAAGTTGACTTTTGGGACAAAGCATGAGCCAAGACCTCAAGGCATGATTTAAGGGACCCTAATACACTACACTGATCCATTTGCAACAATGGATTGATCCAAGAAGCTTGATTCACCAGTTTCAAGTTCATTAGAACCACATTTAGGGTTTTGCGGAAAAAGTCAACTGTGCCTTTGACTTTTGACCAGGACAAGCTCCCAAACCTTGGGACATGATTAAATACACCCTATAACACCTATGAAATCAATCCATCAAGTTTGATTTAGGTCAAGGACTTGATTTCGTAGAGGATCGCACAGTTTGGAATTCATCTGATAAAAAGTCAATTGTGCCCAAAAGTCAAAGTTTGACTTTTTGATTTTTTGATCAATTATGGTTCCCTAACCCTAAAATGATGTTAATGTGTGATTGGAATCATCATTCATCAAGAAAAATCAAGAAAAACGGGATAACTTGTAAAAGGGGTAACCATAAAAAACTTAGAAATTTTCTTAGTTATGGAACAAAGTGGCTAGGGTACCAACTTCCAAGGATCATAACTTGTGATCCAAGAAACCATTTTGGCTGATCCAAAGATGGATTTGTAGCTCTCATGGCATACTTTAAAAGTGTCAACTACACCTCACTCCAATTCTTCATGGATTTTTAGTTATGGAGTGACCAAAATGACAAAAACATGAAAATGCCACTTTTTCCAACACTTAGTGAAATTTTCACTAAGTCAAAATCTGTTTCACTTTTTTTAAAATGTAAGGGCATTTTTCACTTAGATCCAAAAAGTATCAAGACAAACTATGATCACACATATGTTGTATCATATGAGAGCTTTCCAAAATGGCCAAGAACCCCCATCAAATCCCATTTGAGCTAAGAGTTATGACAATAGCAATATGCCTTGCTGTAACTGTCATGGCAAGGCAGATTTGTGCATTTTGCTCGATTTGATCAAATTGTGCAAATGACAAACAAGTTTATCCATCTGAACACCTTAGGGGGAGACCAAGGAGGAACAAACACTAATCCATCAGCCTCCCAAGTCTTTGGAACTAAAAGTAGCATGCCAAACCTAAAATGCCTAAAAGGGGGACAAGACTCCAATTTTATTTTGGAGCATTCAATGGATGCACCAAGGTGGCATGAACTGAGTCTTTTCCAACTGAATGAGTCAAGGATGATCTCTGAACTAGGGAACCAAAGGCATGTGCTCTAACCATTGACTAGAGGAGACTTAAGATTCCAAAGTGATGCAATTGGACAATGATCTGCTGCAGTTGCCATTCCAAAATCTCTTCTTTCACTCCAAAATTTCCTTCTAAAGCAAGTCACTATCGGGTTTTGAGTTTGAGAGCCATTCCAACCAAACCAATCATACACACACCTTATAAACATCATATAGAAGTGATCCAAACACTTAAACCACATCTGGAACACCAATTTCACAAAATCACCAGCCAATTGCTCAAGGTTTTAACCAAGTTGCAGCTGAGGTGCCATACTTTATTCCAGTCCATTTCAGATCACTCCAAGCATCCAAACACATTCCATATGATTTAGGGAAGCTGTTCAGATCATCACAACTCATGTGTAACACCTCCAACTTAAAAATCACTTTGCTCTTGCTATCACGACCTTCAAGTAAGCCTAAACTTGGTCATCTCTTAATCTTTGCATATTTCCTCGCACAATACTTTTGCCAAATGTTCATAATCATGCATAGAATGTTTCCCCTCAATTAACTGCTTTGTTTGAATCGTGTATCAAAATTCTCAGCCTTCATGCAAATTTTAGGCTTCTTGAGGTTTTGTCTTGATTCCTTATTCCATGCTTAAAATAAATGAAATTAAAGACCATAGACATGATCGTAAGGTAAAAACGAGTAGATTGATATGTGGATTGTGTGATTTCATCAAGTATTCAGTGAGATTGGTGAGAAAATGCAAATCTGCAGAAACAGAGGGGTGGCGCGTGTTCTTGGTGTGTTCTTGGCGCCATTTTTTTGAATATTTGAATATTTGAATTTTGTGATTTTATTTAATTGATTCAAAAATTAATTTCTCTCAGAGTTTTAATGGTTTTGAGTTGATTCTTTTTTTAATAATTCACAAAAATGTTAAAATATTTTATTTTGCCAAATATTCCCAAAAATATTATTTATTTCATACACTTGATATTTTTGCAAAGAATTAATCTTTTCTTTGTTTTTTTATATTTAAAATATTTTTTCCTCCTTGATTTTTCAAATTTAATTGGTTTCCAATCATTTTATGAATAAAAACATGATTTTTCAAACATTAATCCAAGATCACAACTTGGTTTTTCATATATGTTTGATAATTTTTCATTTTAATTGAATTTTTATTTAATTAAAATACATTTTGAAACTAATTTAGGGTTTTGATCTTAATCACCCTAAGCAAATCATTTTCAAACACTCATGGGTCTCTAATAGAGTGTAAGACTCAATCCCCTTTTAACCAAAACCTTTTTGGGCCTCAGATATTGTATAAGTCCTTCTGCATTAAAAGAAAAATCTCGGCGCGATCGCCAGTTTAAAACAAAAACAATTGTGCTTCTCCTTGAGTTGTAAGTCACATCTCTTGTACAAAAATAAATCTTTGGGCCTCTAATAGAGTGTAAGACCAACCCCTTTTTTGAAACCAAAATGATTTGGGCCTCAGATATTGTATAAGACCCATTGTGTTTTCAAAAACCTCGACGTGATTGCCGTTTCCAAACAAATAACCCTGGGCCTACCCTCGTGTTATAAGCCTCATTTCTTTTCTTTAAGTTTCTTTGGGCCTCTAATAGAGTGTAAGACCCATCCCCTTGTACATAAAAACTTTTTGGGCCTCAGATATTGTATAAGTCCCTCTGTACAGTTTTCAAGACAATGGTGCGATCATCGTTAAAACTTGGGCCTCTCCTTGAGCTGTAAGCCCCAACAATCTTTTCAAAGAACTTTCCCCTTTGATTTTGAATTCAAATATATGTTGTTATCAAAACTTTCTTTAATTTCTTTTTTGAACAACTAACAAAACAGCATGGAAGCTCTACAACGGGTAAGTGTTTATCCGCTTTCATTTACCGCTTTCATATGTATATAACTGTATTGTGGGGTTGTTTCACTGTAAGTCTTCTTTCACATTCTTTTATATACTTGTCACATATCCACTGTGTAATACTAGTATAGTTATTTAGAGTTTTCCCCGGCAACTACGTCTAGAACTAGGTAAAGCCCTGTTGGTCACTCTCGAATACAAACAAGACTAGATCCTCCATAGGATTTCCAGATACAGTTTTCCCTTCTCTTGGGGTTAAACAATATAGAACAAAGAGAAAGGCAGCATTCTCGGTGAAGCTTTTCTCAGACTGTCACCCTTAGAAATTGTCAAAGAAACTCTAACTCCCTAGAGATGATCTTTTCTCCGTGAATGGCATCTCTTGAGTTTCTTCCAAATTCTCGAACTTTCCTGGAATGATCTCTTCTCTGTGAATTGCATTTCTTGAATTTCTCTTGGTTTGGGGACCCACAGGCTTCCTAAAAGTATCCCCGCCTCCTCTTGGGCGTTGTACAAGGACCCTTCGGCTTCTTAGAAGTTCTCATGCCTTCTCCTGGGCTTAATACAAGGACCCTAACGACCTCTTAAAGGTATAAGACAGAACTTAGTTATCCTTTACTAGAGCAGTCTTTCCAGCGTCAAAACTCCGACCATTTTAGGGTTGATACTCATCCCTTAATGCCTGTGCCTCCTCTTGGGCATTGTACAAAAGATAAAACTATAGACTTGGACAGTCTAAGCCTCTTGAGTCTCAAAGACATTCTCAAGTTCCTTTAAAACATAGGAAAAAACATCGATTACTCTGGATCAATCTCCAGCAGAAACCCGGTCTCTCTCATGAGAGTTCCCCATACTTGGACCCGCTTCAGGATCTCAATAATCCTCAGCAGTAAGTCAGCCTCCTCTTGGGCTTTGTACAAATGATTCTCCCTAGAGGAGATAACCTTTTCATACTCTCTTGTTGAGTCAAAAACTTTTAGCCTCTGCCTTGGGCTTTGTACAAGACATATAAAAACACTCTCTTGTTGAGTATAAAAGACTCTCTTGTTGAGTCAATCTCCTTTTAGCCTCAATCTTGAGCTTCGTACGAGATAGCATATCACTCTCTTGTTGAGTATAAAAGACTCTCTTGTTGAGTCAATCAACCTTCAGACTCTCTTGTTGAGTCAATCACCCGTTCAAAACTCTCTTGTTGAGTCAACCTTTTTTAGCCTCTGTCTTGGGCTTTATACAGGACAGATAAAAGTACTCTCTTGTTGAGTCAAACCATTTCAGCGTTCATCTTGGGCTTTATACAAGATACATTCTCCCCAACGGAGTCAAAATCCCTTTTAGCCTCAATCTTGGGCTTTGTACAAGACAGAAAGAACATTTTCCCCGAAAAAGTCAAACTTCTAGCCTCCTCTTAGGCTTTGTATAAACAAATCCCCGTTTGAGTCAATCAACCTTTTAGCATCAAATTTGTACTTTGCTTACAGCATACAAACATCAACAGTTCCTCTTTAGAGATGACAAATTCTCTCTCAGTCAAAACCCTTTAGCTTCACATCTTGGGCTTTGAACAAGATATAAACCACCTTTAGCTTCATGTCTTGGGCTTTGAACAAGACACCAAAACACGTCTTTCCTCCCATAGAATACGAGGAACTATGATCGCCCTGACTTCCTTGTTTCTTCAAACGGGAATACGTAGGCATAAGATTGTGAAATCTTAGCGAGCATACTAATCAAAAACCCAAAGTCCAGTACCTCTATACATCAATCAAAGAAAATCAGGTCTAGTATCCTAACCAACAGCCTCCTGTACAGTCAAGACACTCTATTCTTTTAAGCAAATAACTAAAGACAGACCCCCCTATTTTGATAGCATCTGTAAACCAACAGTTTTAACTGTTTAACCTCAGTATCCAAGCAGCGTTAATTGGAGACATCTATTTCCCTTCCTTAATCAGCTTCATAGGATAAAAAATGAATCGAATTGTAGTACCAAAGTGATAGTGATTCGAAACCACAAAAATTGCGCTATAGAAAAATGGCGACCACAGTGGGAGGCATTCTTTCTTACAGTCTTAAGTAGAAGGCCTTATATTTACGAAGTGTCACAGAAATGGCGAATCTGCTGGGGAACCATTGTCTGTATAGGATCATAGGACTAGAGGTGTAGGATGTTAGGACAAATATATATACTACTTTTCCTAATAGATGTCTGTGTTTACTTTTCTGCTAATGGGAATGCGTGTGATGCCGCATGTGGAAATATTGAGTATACACCTAAGATAAGTGATGGCACTAGACGGGTAATCTTATGGGGAGTGAATCCCAGATAAGAGGTCCCGGTCGACCATCAAATCAGTGGAGATGCCCTTTGCGGATTCAATGCCTATACGACTTCGGTTGTTGAAAGTAGATTGTTCGATTGAGTTATCTGAGAAGCAGAGGATTTTAGTAGACTAAAGCCATTTTGTAGTGCGGAAGCTATCGGAAATAGTTGTCACGCGATACTACCCTCATTTGAGACTACTCTAAGATACTACAGCTCGCTGGCGATCCGCTTGTTGTCGTTATCCCAAGAGGGGTCAGTGATTTTGAGGACAGGTACAAAAAATACCAGTATAAACCTTTGGGGATGGGTAGAGCCTTGACTTCATGACACCGACCCTTTGACCCCATGTTTTTTCTATGTTTTTGTGTGCTGCATTCATTTCATTAAAAAACTTTAAACAAAGAAAAATTTTCTCTTCTAGTCTCTCTTTTTTGAAATTAAGCTAAGACAGTGATTGCAAATGTCAGAGAAAGAGATTGCGTTATGGATTTCGGTAGAAGGAAGACTCACAAGTACACCTTCAAGGTTCCAAAACTAGAGGATTTAAGAGGTCTGGCGAGGATGATCACCAACCCTGAGGCTTTCAGAGCCAAGTATGGAGGACTGCTATCTCTGTTAAGGGTCCATGTAATTGAAGGAATTTTGTCCACACTAATCCAGTTCTACGATCCGGTCTATCACTGTTTCACATTCCCAGATTATCAGCTAGCACCAACACTGGAGGAGTACTCTCACCTGACTGATTTACATATTATTGATCAAGCTCCCTTTTCTGGACTGGAAGAAATTCCAAAGGATCAAACCATTGCAAGAGCAATTTATTTGGACAAGTCAGAAGTCAGGACTCACATGACCACTAAGGGTGAAATCCAGGGTTTGCCAACCCAGTTCTTGATAAATAAAGCTTTGTGCTTTGCTAGTATAGGGAACGTGGCCGCTTTCAAAAGCATCTTTGTTTTGCTCACCTACGGGTTATTTTTGTTTCCCAACATCGATAACTTTGTAGATATCAATGCCATTAAGATTTTTCTTATTGGAAATCCTGTACCGACCCTGCTCGCAGATGCTTATCATTCTGTACACTTAAGGAATTTGTATAGCGGAGGAATGATCACACGTTGTGTACCCCTGCTGTACAAATGGTTCATTTCTCATTTTCCAAAGTCTACTGCATTTTGGGATCAAAAGAACACTTTACGTTGGTCGTAGAGAATCATGTCTCTTACCAACTCTGACATCGATTGGTACAATCGAATCTATGACAGGATCAGAATCATTGACCGTTGTGGAAACTTCCCCAACGTACCCCTCATAGGAATTAAAGGAGGAATCAATTATCATCCAATTTTGGTTCGTCGTCAATTTGGATACCCGATGAGGCATGTCCCGCGTAATGCTTATCTGGAAGGTCTTTTCTTCAAGGAAGGGGAAAATGACAGGGCACTAAAGACAGAAATAGTGCACGCCTGGAAACATGTTCATAGGAAAGGAATAGAGTCTCTAGGAAAACCAGACTGTGTCTCGGTGGAACCTTATCTCCACTGGGTACAAACTAGAGCTCTCAAGCTGAGGATGCCTTACCCTCGTCAAGAAGTTCTTCCATTAAGGGACCATGTCCTTTACTTTATGTCTGATACGAAAAAACTTCAGGTTACTCTCAACAAGGTTCAACAGAAGAGGAGGTCTTGGAAGAACAAGTACCGTATTCTCAATGTGGAGTGCAAGAAAGTATAGCAACTGTTAAAAGAAAAGGATGCTCTGATCGAGATTTTAGAGCAACATGCTGTAGAAAATTGAGAGGACCAAATGAATTTGCTCGCTCCTTTCACTTGGAAAAGGATAGACAAACCGACAACGGCTCAAGAGCCCCGGTTAAAGAAAAGGAAAGTACCAGAACCAGCACCTGAGCTCTCCTCAGAGAGGACTCGGGACCCATAAGTTTAGATTTCCTTTTACAGCACTATGTAGATTACTGTATTTCCATTCCACAATCTTTGAATTCAATAAAATGGGGTTTCCCCACTGTTTGATATTTGCAATCCAATTGTTGAAGTTTATCTTGATTAAACAAAAAAAATATATAATTAATATAATTATTGCATATCATTCATCATTCTCACGTAACGCATTCTTCTTACCTACGAATCTCACGTTTACGTCTCGATTCTAGAGTCAAACTGTCTTATTCGTACAATACTCGGGCCAATCGGCAGAAAAAGATGGATGATCTCGAGGAAGAGAACAGAGAGTTGAGGGAAGAGATCGACACTCTGAAAGAGGATCTGAGAAAGCTTCATAACGACATGCAAGCTCTAGCAGAAGCTCAGATGCAACAACAAAAGAATGTGATCTCAGAGATCACATTAATGCCCATAGTGGAAAAGAATGACCCTCGGTATACCATGCCTAAAGATCGTCCCTGGGCATGCCTATTAACTATATCCCGGAAGGATATGTTCCACCAATCACTGAGGATCGAGGAACTGTAGCAGGACCCGCTGGGCCTGAAGGTTACAAACTTCAAGAAAGCGAAGATGCCAGGGGCATGACAGCAACTCCTGAAGGTTACAAACCTCGGGAGGCACCAAGAGCCACAGCCGTAATGACTATACCACTACCCATGGTACACACTGTCCCGGAAGGACAGATTCCATAGATACCTTCTGGTGGAAATGGAAGTATGTTCGACATAATGAATGAGTTCCAGGAACTGTTCCTGGAAATGCAGAAAGAGCTGCAAGCCCTTCGCGGTCAGGATCTATTTGGAAAGGACGCCGCAGACCTTTGTTTGGTCCCCAATGTGAAAGTTCCGCACAAATTCAAGGTGCCCGAATTTGAAAAGTACAAGGGTAACTCTTGCCCTCAAAGCCATTTAGTGATGTACGCTTGGCGAATGTCAACTCAGACAAAGAACCAAGAGCTACTGATTCACTATTTTCAAGATAGTTTAACCGGTGCCGCACTCAAGTGGTACATGGGTTTAAACCGCACTAAGATCAGCACTTTCAGAGATCTTGGAAAGCAAAGGCGACGGTACCAACCAGTAGCAGCGGTAACTCCTACTATTAACCCTGCGCCTGTTCCTACGTATCAACCTCAAGTTGCGCAAAGCCAACCGAATCAACAACAATTTCAGCAAAGGACACAACAGCCTCTTCAGCAGGCTCGTCCTCCGTATAACAACAACCGTACAATGCGACCACCAGGGTTCGACCCTATACTGATGTTGTACGCAGAACTGTTTCCACTATTACTGGTCAAGGGGCATGTCCAAACCAGGTCTCCTCTTACAGTACCGGAAAATCCGCCTTTTTAGTTCAAAGCGGATCAGACTTGCCCTTACCATCAAAGAGGACCAGGGCATAACATAGAAAACTATCTCAGTTTCAAATCCGATGTGCAAAAGCTTGTTAGGAGCGGGGTCTTATCCTTCAAGGATACAAATTCGAATGTTCAGACAAATCCGCTGCCTCAACACGAGAAAGCTGTGATAAATTTGATAGATGGAGAGTCTAACAACAACTATCAAATTCATGATGTGCTCTTATTGAGGACCAATCTGGTCAAGATGCATCGTAGACAGAGCGGATACGGGCCTGTACCACCTCACAATTATCACCAGTGTGATATCTGCTCTAAAAATAATCAAGGATGTTGTGTGGTGCAATCAGCTCGACAGGAACAGTTAGATCTCGGGTGGATCCAAGAGCATTGTGTTCATGGAGTTAACATGACTCATGTAAGTTCCAACATCATTCAGAACCACGACATCCGTGCGATGAATGTCAACTTAGTGGCAATGCACTCAAGGCAAAGCCAGTATCATAATCTGCCGCGACACGATTATAATTCCTGTCTGACTTGCTCGGTAAATAAACAGGGATGCTCTTTTGTACAAGAGGCCCTCCAGCGTCAGATGGATCTTGGGTGGATCCAGGACTACCATGATAGAAATCCTTATCAAGTTAACATGATTCAAATCTTTGATATTCATTTGATGAATACCAACTTGGTGGAGTTACATGCCAAGCAAGTCCAACTCGGTTTTCTCACTTCACATGATTATCTGAGCTGTAAAGTATGTTGTGAGAGTAACCAAGGGTGCGCTCTCGTTCAAAGAACTTTGCAACACTTGTTAAACCATTGGTGGCTTCTGATCTATCTAGACAAAGACACGCAACAAATCAGTGTGAAAAACGGGAACGTTACTAGGCATCAAAGTCTGGATGTGCGATCTATGGAAATAGACCTAGTGAGGTTACACTGCATTCAAAGCGGACGTGGCCAGGTGCCACCGCACAACTACGAGCGCTGTAGAGTCTGCTTAGAAAATAATCAAGGATGTTACCTCGTGCGAGCAGCCCTTCAAAGTCAGTTGGCTCCCAAGGAGATTCAACTGTGTCCAAGTTCCGAATCAATCAATTGGATGCCAGACTATTTCGCTGATCAAATTAAGGATGTTGTCGTAATCTCTGATCATGAAAGAACCAAAGATGTTTGTACCATCATCCCTATACTTGACGAATCGAAGGTTCTTAACCATGAATTTATTGTAGTTACTTACGACAGTCAGAGAAATTAGAAGGCTCATGTAGTTATCTATCTACCAGGACCAGTGTCGTACAAATCCGATAAGGCGATCCCTTACAAATACGGTGCAACAATAATTGAGAATGGAAAGGAAATTCCATTACCCTCCGTCGTGAATATTACAGACATCATTCGAGTAACACGGAGTGGTCAAATCTTCAACCGAGGAGTTGGAGAACCTAGCAGAGAAAAGGAACCTCAAACAGAAATTCCTGATCAACCGGTCGGTCAATCCAGTGATCCCGACCTTTCAAAGAACAATGATGAGATGCTGAAGCTCATCCAAAGGAGTGAATACAACATTATTGATCAGCTATTACAAACTCCTTCAAAGATCTCTGTGTTATCTCTTTTACTCCGTTCTGAAGCCCACAGGGAAGCTCTACAGAAAGTCTTAGAATAGGCCTTTGTGGAACAGGATGTGTCGATAAGGCAATTCGACAGCATCGTCTCTAACATCACTTCCTGCAACAACTTGGGGTTTAGCGATGAGGAATTGCCGGAAGAAGGCAAAAGTCATAACATGGCGCTCAATATTACAGGCAACTGCCAGGACGATGCATTAGCCAGCGTACTGGTAGACACTGGATCGGCTCTGAATGTTATGCCGAAGTCCACTCTAATGCGACTATCATTCAAAGGATCTCCGATGAGAGGCAGTGAGGTCGTTGTCAAAGCATTTGACGGATCCCGAAAAACAGTTATTGGTGAGGTCGACCTTCCCATAACTATCGGTCCTCACACTTTCCAAGTCACTTTCCAGGTCATGGACATCTGAGCAACATACAGCTGTTTGTTAGGAAGACCTTGGATACACCAGGCTGGGGCAGTCAATTCGACACTTCACCAGAAGCTGAAGTTCGTCAAGAATGACCAGCTCGTCACAGTCTATGGGGAACAAGCCTTGATCGTGAGTAACCTATCATTGTCCACTTGTGTAGAACCCGAGGAGGTTGTTGGAAATTAGTTCCAGGCACTTTCGGTAAGCAGTGAGAATCAATCAGAGAAGGGAACATCGATATCCTCGTACAAAGACACTCTCGAGGTGATCAAAAGTAACAATACAAAGGGATGGGGACAGCTTGTCATTCCTACTGATAACAAACCGAAGAAGGGTCTTGGTTTTTCTGCAACCTGTACCCAGACAGCTACTAAAGATGAAAGTCTTCATCCCATTCAGAACTTCTTCCATAGTGGAGGTTTCCTTCACCCAGTGTCTCAAGAAGTACATACCATCAACGAGGGAGACTCCTCCGATGCAGATGAAGAATGGAAGTCCTATCTTAACAAGGACGGTTATACCAAGGTCAGATGTCAAGATGATATACGGAGATTATGATTCGAAGGATGCCGTGCTCCACCAAACTCATTAGAGGAGGACACTCTAATGAAAGACAGCTTTGACCATGACTATTATGGCCCGATGGATGGTCTGCCTATGTGGCAGCCGTACCCAGGAGACTCATGGTAAGAGAATCAGCTGAACGATGCATATCAGCTAAGCATCATTGAGAAGAATACCTGTATCCCCACCATGACATGGGATCAACACTTAGGGCATTCAGAAAATATCCAGCACGACGATGAATTCGCAAAGTTCGCAGGACTAGAGTTCATCAACTACGTTTTTCCCGAGGTCAACGTCATCAAGAGAGATGACTCCTCCGGTTCCAAAGAAGTGTGGGATACCTTAGGACAACTGAGTGGAAAGTACGACTTCATGGTCAAGTATACCACTCCCGAAAGCTCCCGTATTAGGCTCAAAGACATCCAGCCAACTGGATGGGGAGATATGCCTGAGAGTACAGACACTGTGCAAAATACAACTGAGGAATCCTCCTATGAAAATTCTGCCTAGGAAACAGATTCCAATGATCCTGCTCCGCCGGAAATCAGCATTATTTCTGAAGACAAATCAAGGAAGGTATCAGACTTTATGATTCACCGAGGAGTTCGCCACCAATGGGTTGCTGTCGATGTTCCGAAGATTGTTCATAAGTCAAAGTAATTGTCGTCTTTAACCTTTCACCCTGCCCAGGTGAAACGGATGTTTTAATAGGGATCAATTTCTGTAAATATCCCTCTTCACTTCGTCCAAAGCGACTGGCTTTTGTTTTATAGGGCTGTAGTTTCAAGAATAGACAAGATCATAAATAAAATAACGTCGTTCTGTAATTTCCGCATTTATTGTTGTTTTCTCTTTTCGCTTTTTCAGAAAATGGTAATCCTAAAAAACATCTCAAATAATAAAAACAAGCAGTTATCAGAAAATACACTGCACACACCCTTGCAATTTCTCTATCTCTTCTAAAAAACAATCACAACGTCATACAGATTGCTTGTTTTGAACCCCATTAAAACATACGATCCAATGCCTTCTCCCAACTTTGAATTCCCGGTATTTGAGGCTGAAGAAGAAGACGGCAAAGAAATTCTAGAAGAGATCTCCCGATTACTCAGACAAGAGGAAAGGTCCATTAAACCTCACAAAGAGCCGTTGGAAACAGTCAACTTGGGTTCAGAAGAAGAGAGAAAAGAAGTCAAGACTGGGGCACTGCTCAGTCCAACTGTCAAAGAAAGTTTGACAAAGCTTCTCAAAGAGTTTCCCGATGTGTTCGCTTGGTCCTACCAGGACATGCTAGGGTTGGATACCAGCATCGTGGAACATCATCTACCGTTGAGATCAGAATGTCCACCAGTAAAACAAAGGTTGAGAAGGACTCATCCAGACATGGCCATCATAATCAAAGAGGAAGTACAGAAACAGATTGACGCGGGTTTCCTCGCCACATCAGAATATCCTCAATGGCTAACTAACATCGTACCAGTTCCGAAAAAGGACGGAAAGGTCAGAATGTGTGTGGATTACAGAGATCTAAACAAGGTTAGTCCAAAGGACGACTTTCCCTTACCGCACATACACATGCTGGTAGACTGTACAACAAAGTTCAAAGTATTCTCCTTCATGGACGGATTCTCGGGCTATAATCAGATAAAAATGGCACCGAAAGACATGGAGAAAACTTCATTCATTACCCCATGGGGTACTTTTTGTTACAAGGTAATGTCGTTCGGTTTGAAGAACGCCGGGGCAACCTATCAAAGGGCCATGACTACTCTGTTTCATGACATGATACACAAAGAAATCGAAGTATATGTCGATGATATGATTGCAAAACTATTTAAGCGGTTGAGGAAGTATAAACTCCGCTTGAATCCCAACAAGTGCACCTTCGGTGTCCGTTCAGGGAAACTCTTAGGGTTCATCGCCAACCAGAAAGGAATTGAGGTTGATCCTGACAAGGTCAAGGCCATTCAAGAAATGCCTTCTCCAAAGATTGAAAAACAAGTCTGAGGATTCCTGGGACGTTTGAATTACATTTCCAGATTTATATTCCTCATGACCGCGACATGCGCGCCAATCATCAAATTACTCAAAAAGAATCAGGACTGCATTTGGACAGAAGACTGCCAAATTGCCTTCGACAGTATCAAAGAGTATCTGTTGAACCCACCTATTATATCACCTCCAGTGGAAGGAAGACCACTGATCATCTACCTAACAGTCTTGGAAGACTCGATGGGTTGTGTACTTGGCCAACAAGACAAAACCAAAAGGAAAGAGTCTGCCATTTACTATCTGAGCAAGAAATTCACCGACTGCGAGACTCGGTACACTATGCTTAAGAAAACTTGTTGTGCTCTGGCTTGGGCAGCCAAACGTCTCCGCCAGTACATGATTTGCCACACTACTTAGTTAATTCCAGAAATGGATCCGATCAAGTACGTCTTTGAAAAACCTGCTCTGACGGGAAGGATTGCCCGTTGGCAGATGTAGCTATTAGAATATGACATCGAGTACCATGCTCAGAAAGCCGTTAAAGGGAGTGTTTTAGCAGATCATTTGGCTCATCAACCGATTGACGATCAAGAATCAGTCGGATTTAACTTCCCATACGAAGATGTCATGTCTCTAAAAATGAAAGATTACGATGAACCGCTACCCAGTGAAGGGCTAGAATCAGGTTCCCAATGGGGACTTATCTTTGACGGAGCTGTTAATCATTATGGAAATGGAATTGGGGCAATCATCATAACACCTTAGGGTACCCACATTATTTTCACCGCCCGACTTACGTTCAAGTGCACAAACAACGAGGCCGAATACGAAGCTTGTATCATGGGTCTCGAAGAAGCGATCGACTTAAGGATCAAGCACTTGGATGTATATGGCGATTCAGCCCTGGTTATCAATCAGATCAAAGGAGATTGGAACACATACCAATCAGGATTGATTCCTTACAAAGACTACGCAAGAAGGTTGTTACCCTTCTTCAACAGAATTGAGTTTCACCACATCCCTCGTGAAGATAACACATGGTTGATGCATTAGCCACTCTCTCTTCCATGATTAGTGTAGGTCAATGGAACGACATACCTAAGATTGACATAATGCGCCTAGAACGGCCCGCTTACATCTTCACGATTGAAGCAGTCATAGACGACAAACCTTGGTATCACGATATCAAAAGCTTCCTTCAGAAACAAGAGTACCCACCTGGGGCATAAGAAAAGACCGAAAGACCCTCAGAAGATTGGAAGGCAGCTTCTTTCTGAGCGGTGATACACTTTATAAGAGAAACTTCGACATGGTCTTGTTCTGATGCATAGACAGACCAGAAGCAAATATGTTGATAAAAGAAATTCACGAGGGATCCTTTGGTACTCATTCCAACAGACACACAATGGCGAGAAAAATTCTGAGAGCAGGGTACTATTGGTTGACCTTGGAATCCGATTGCTATAAGTACATGAGGAGATGTCACAAGTGTCAAACATACGCTGACAAAGTCCATGTACCGCCAACGCATCTAAAAGTTCTCTCTTCCCCATGGCATTTTTCCATATGGGGAATCGAAGTGATTGGCATGATTGAACCCAAGGCTTCAAACGGACATCGGTTCATCCTGGTAGCCATTGACTACTTCACCAAGTGGGTCGATGCAGCATCCTACACCAATGTAAACAGACAAGCGGTGGTCCGATTTATCAAAAACAATTCATCTGCCGTTATGGTGTTCCAAGCCAGATCATTACTGATAATGGATCTAACTTGAACAACAAGATGATGAAAGAGTTGTGTGCAGAGTTCAAAATCGAACACCATAACTCATCTCCCTACCGACCTAAGATGAACGAAGCGGTAGAAGTGGCTAACAAGAACATCAAAAAGATTGTTCAGAAGATGGTTGTAACCTACAAAGACTGGCACGAGATGCTGCCCTTTGCTCTTCACGGTTATCACACATCTGTCTGCACTTCAACAGGGGCAACCCCTTTCTCTCTAGTATATGGCATGGAGGCAGTGCTTCCCATAGAAGTAGAGATCCCATCAATCTGGGTATTGATGGAAGCTAAGCTAACAGAGGCGGAATGGTGTCAAAGTCGACACGACAAACTCAATCTGATCGAAGAAAAATGAATAACAGCACTATGCCATGGTCAGTTGTATCAGCAAAGAATGAAGAAGGTGTTTGACAAAAAGGTCTGACCCACGTCTTCAGGAAAAGAGACCTTGTGCTCAAGAAGATACAATCATTCCTCACTGATTCCCGGGGAAAATGGACTCTGAATTATGATGGCCCCTACGTGGTCAAGAAAGCCTTCTCAGCAGTGCCTTAAGACTCGCAACCATGGACGGAGAGGAATTTGCCTACCCCGCCAATGTTGATGTAGTCAAGAAATAATTCGCCTAAATAAAAAAACGTCTCGGTGGATTGAAAACCCGAAAGGGAGGTCCAGGCAAAAATTAGAGACATGATCAAAAATCATCCCGATGGATTGGAAATCTCAAAGTACGATCCAGGAAAAAGTTAGGGATAATGGCAAGTAACTACGTCCAACGAATGGGCAAGTTCCTCAGCAACAGTCATGCCATCCATCAGGAAAACTCTAGTCAAGGTCATCTTCGACAGAAGCTCAGGATGTCCATGTAGCGCGAGTTTTATGTGTGGTTGCGAAGCAATATCGCTTTGGGGGTACTACAGTTCGATTCATTTTTTATCCTATTGAAGCTGATGAAGGAAGGGAAATAGATGTCTCCAATTAACCCTGCTTGCAAACTGAGTTTAAACAGATAACTGTTGGTTTACAGATGGTACAAAGATTGTGGGTCTCTCTTAGGTTATTTTGTTAAGAACACAAGGTTTAGACTATTGGTAGGATGTTAGGACTGATGCTTTTCGATTGATGTTTGAAGATACGGGATTTTGGGTTTTTGATTAGTGTGCTCGCTAAGATTTTTCAATCTTATGCCTATGTATTCCCGTTTAATGAAACAGGGAAATCAGAGCGATCGTAGTTCCTCCTATTCTATGGGAGGAAATGGTGTTTTGGTGTTTTGTTCAAAGCCCAAGAAATGAAGCTTAAAGGTGGTTTATATCTTGTTCAAAGCCCAAGGTGTGAAGCTGAAGGGTCTATTTGTATCTTGTTCGAAGCCCAAGATGTGAAGCTAAAAGGGTGTTGACTTTAGAGAGAATTTGTCATCTCTAAAGGGGAATATTTGGTCTGTTTGGCATAACTGTTGGGTGACTGATTATAAAGGAGAATTACTTTAATTGGGATATGTGAATCCAGCAATGCCATAATTTCCTTTATAGGGGATTTTCAACCTGAAGGAGAAGACTTTAACTCAGTTTAGAGCAATGCCATCTTTCCTTAGGAATTTCTCATGCTAAAAGAGGGACAGTGGCGTGGATGTAAATAATCCAGAGGCTTGCCGCTTACAGCAATTAGACGAGGGAAAAGGAGTTGTTGATGTTTGTATGCTGTGACCAAAGCATGATTTGATGCTAAAAGGTTGATTGAATCAAACGGGGATTTCTTTATACAAAGCCTAAGAGGAGGCTATTGACCCAACAAGAGGATGCTTTTATGTCTCGTACGAAGCCCAAGATATAGGCTAAAAGGATAGACTCAACAAGAGAGTGTTTTTATATGTGTTTTGTATGAAGCCCAAGACGGAGGCTAAAAGGGTTTGACTCAACAAGAGAGTCTTTTATACTCACCAAGAGAGTGATTTGTATCTCGTACGAAGCCCGAGATAGAGGCTAAAAGTGTTTGACTCAACAAAAGAGTCTTTTATACTCAACAAGAGAGTGTTTTTGTATCTCGTACAAAGCCCGAGATGGAGGCTGAAAGTGTTTGACCCAACAAGAGAGTCTTTGTACCTCGTACGAAGCCCGAGATGGAGGCTGAAGGTGAAGTGACTCAACAAGAGAGTCTGAAAAGGTTAGCTCCACTGGGGAGGATCATTGTACAAAGCCCAAGAGGAGGCTATCTAGGGTTTGACTCAACAATAGAGTCTTTTATACTCACCAAGAGAGTGATTTGTATCTCGTACGAAGCCCAAGATAGAGGCTAAAGGAGGATCGACTCAACAAGAGCGTCTTTTTATACTCAACAAGAGAGTGTTTTTGTATCTCGTACAAAGCCCGAGATGAAGACTAAAAATATTTGACTCAACAAGAGAGTCTTTTATACTCAACAAGAGAGTGATTTGTATCTCGTACGAAGCCCGAGATAGAGGCTAAAAGGGGGTTGACTCAATATGAGAGCCTTTTATACTCAACAAGAGAGTGATTTGGTATCTCGTACGAAACCTAAGATGGAGGCTAAAAGGGTTAGCTCCGCTGGGGAGAATCATTGTACAAACCCCAAGAGGAGGCTATCTATGCTGGTGACTGTTTTAGTTTAGTGACAGGTCCAGTATGTTGTATAAAAGAGAAAATCAGTTCTTATAAAGAGACTGATTCCAGGTGAGGTTGTACTTTGGTACTGATCAGAAGATCGGGGTTATTTCCTGTTCTTTAAGGAAATGGGAAATCCAAAGGGTATTGAGACTGTCCAAGTCTACTGGTGTTTTGGAGAAATCAATTCTCAAATAGTGAATGATCTTTGTATAATGCCCAAGAGAAGGCTGGGTAACTGCTGAGGATTAAATCCATAGGCAGGCCAAAGGGTGAGGAACTCTCATGAGAGAGGCCGGCTTTTGGAGCGATCAGTGGAATTTTTCGATTTTGTGAAAGGAACTTGAGAATGCCTTTGAGACTCAAGGGGTTTTAGATTGTCCAAGTCTAGAGTTTTTGTACAATACCCAAGTGGAGGCACGAGCATTAAGGGATGAGTATCAACCCTTAAATGGCCAGAGTTTTGACGCTGGAATGACTGCTCTAGTAAAGGATGATTAAGTTTTGTCTTATACCTTTAAGAGGTTGTCAGGGTCCTTATATTAAGCCCAAGAGAAGGCATGAGAACTTCTAAGAAGCCGAAGGGTCCTTGTACAACACCTAAGAGGAGGCGAGGATACTTTTAAGAAGCCTGTGGGTCCCCAAACCCCGAGAAGTTCAAGACATGCCATTCACAGAGAATAGATCAAGCCAGGAAAGTCCGAGAATTTGGAAGAAACTCAAGAGATGCCATTCACGGAGAAAAGATCATCTCTGGGGAGTTAGATTTTATTTGACAATTTTTAAGGGTGCTTTTAAGAAGCCTGTGGGTCCCCAAACCCCGAGAAGTTCAAGACATTCCATTCACAGAGAATAGATCAAGCCAGGAAAGTCCGAGAATTTGGAAGAAACTCAAGAGATGCCATTCACGGAGAAATGATCATCTTTGGGGAGTAGAGAGTCTTTGACAACTTCTAAGGGTGACAGTCTGAGAAAGGGTTCACCGAGAATGCTGCATTTCACGTTTCCATATTGTTTAACCCCAAGAGGAGGGAAGACTGTATCTGGTAATCCTATGGGGATCTAGTTTTGACTCCATCTAAAAGCGATCAATGGGGCTTTACCTAGTGCTTAGACGTAGTTGCCGGGGAAAACTTTAAATAACTATACTAGTATTACACAGTTGATATTTGATAAGTATATAAAAGTTTGTGAAAGTAGACTTACAGTGAGCAGCCCCACGACACAGTTATATATATATATATATATATATGAAAGCGGATAAAGAAAACGGGTAAACACTTACTCGGTTATAGAGCTTCCATGCTGTTTTGTTAGTTGTTCAACAAAGAAAGCTTTGATAACAATATTATACTCAAAATCAAAGGAGAAAGTGCTTTGAAAAGATTGTTGGGGCTTACAGCTCAAGGAGAGGCCCAAGGTTTTATCAGTGATTGCACTGTTGTTTTGAATTTGTACAGGGACTTATACAAGTGACTGAGGCCCAAAAAGGTTTTCTGTACAAAGAGATGGGTCTTACACTCTCTCAAGAGGCCCAAAGGTTTATTTTTATACAAGTGGTGGGGCTAACAGCTCAAGGAGAGGCCCAAAAAAATGGTTTTTGAACTGGCGATTGCGCCGATATTTTCTTTTAACGCAGAGGGATTTATACAATATCTGAGGCCCAAAATAGTTTTGGTTAAAAGGGTTTGGGTCTTACACTCTAATAGAGGCCCAAAGGTGTTTAAAGAAAAAGAATGGGGCTTATAACACGAGGGTAGGCCCAAGGGTTTTATTTGTTAGAAAGGTGACGACCGCGCCGAATTTTTTGACGGTATCGGGACTTATACAATACACTGAGGTCCAAATTATTTTGGTTTTTCTAAAAGGGTTGGGTCTTACACTCTACTAGAGGCCCAAAGGGTTTGAAAAAGTTTGATGAGGGTTGAATTAATCAAAAACCCTAATTTGTTTCCAAAATGTATTTTAATTGAATAAAAATTCAATTAAAATGATCAAAATTGTTGAACATGTGGAAAACAAATTGTGATCTTGGATTAATGTTTCAAAAATCAAGTTTTGACCTACAAAATGATTATAAGTCATTAAAATTTGCAAAATCAAGAAGAAAAAATATTTTAAATGTCAAAATCAATTAAAATATTAATTCTTTGAAAAAATATAAATTATATGAAATAAATAATATTTTTGGGATTTTTTGGTAAAATAAAATACTTTAACATTTTTGTGAATTATTAAAAAAAGAATCAACTCAAAATCATTAAAACTCGGAGAGAAATTAATTTTTGAATCAATTAAATAAAATCACAAAATTCAAATATTCAAATATTTGAAAAAGGGCGCCAAGAACATGGCAAGAACACGCGCCCTTCCTCTGTTTCTGCAGATTTGCATTTTCTATCCAATCTCACTGAATACTTGATTGTATCATGTAATCTACATATCAATCTACTCGTTTCAACCTCAAGATCATGTCTATGGTCTTTAATTTCATTTATTTTAAGAAATCAAAGAGAAACCTCAAGAACCCTAAAATTTGCATGAAGGTTCAGAAATTCCATACATGATTCAAACAATGCAATTGATTGAGAGAAAACACTCCATGCATGATTATGAGCATATGGCCAAATTATTGTGCAGCAAAAATTGCATGGATCATAGAGTTAGAAGAGCTCGTGCTTACCACTTGCAGCTGGTGATCGTGTTTTGTGTTAGAGGTGTTACAGCTTGGTTCCAAGGTTATGGACAACTTCCCTAGGTGCTATGGAGTGTGTCTAGATGCTTGGAGTGGGTTGATTTGAGCTGGAACTTGATTTGGCACCTCAACTGCAAATCTGTCAAAGGCTTGAGCAGTTGGCTGGTGATTTTGTGATTTTGGTGTTCCAGATGTTATGTGAGTGTTTGGATCACTTCTATATGATGTTTATGAGGTGTGTGTGTATGATTGGTTTGATTGGAATTGCTCTCAAACTCAAAACCCGATAGTGACTTGCTTTGGAAGGCAAAATTGGAATGAAGAAGGAGATTTTGAGGAAAGCATCTGTTTGATGGCTTTGGTGTACTCAAACTGATCACAAATGAACTCTATTTATAGTAGAGCAAGTTTGTTTTGCAAGGAATAGTGAATGGCAACTGCTGCATAGGTTTGGCCAATGTTGAGCAATGAGAATCCAAGTCTCCTCTAGCCATTGACTAGAGGTTAGGGCACAGGTTGCTGGTTCCCTTGGTCTTGGATAAGTCTTGACTGAGTTCAGTTGGTGTTATACCCCAAATTTTTACCACTAAGATTTCCCATCATTGTGCAAATCATCATCACAATATAGAGGAACCATCATACTTCATCAGTCTCCCCAAAGATGGGTGAGCATTCACTACAATCAAAATTAGGGTTTCAAGCCCTCTCTGAGTGCTTAGACAAAGGATCAATCAAGGAATGACATGATCTTCAACTTGTCTAACCTCTCAAACATCCACAATGGATCAAAAGGACTCCCACTTCAAGGATTAAGCACAAGGCTGCTCCCTTCTAAGTGGATCAAGTCTCAAGATCGACAGTGTCACCAAATTAGGGTTTTGGTCGACCAGGGCCTCCAGATGAAAATTTTTATCTGGGCACAAGCCAATGATCCAAAACATAACCTAATATACTTCATGGGACCTCATGGACCCAATCATCAAGTCAATTTTGCCTCAGGGGATGCATTCATAAAAAATCAGGAATTAGGGTTTCTTGACCTAATTCACCCCTAAGTTGACTTTTAGGGCAAATCATGAGCCAAGACCTCAAGAGAGGGTTTGAGGGTCTCTAATGAACTATATTGATCCATTTGGAACAATGTATTAATCCAAGAAGCTTGAGCAACAACTCTCAATTTCATCTGCACCACAATTAGGGTTTCGCGAGGAAAGTCAACTATAACTTTGACTTTTGACCAGGACATGCTCCCAAGCCCTATGACATGCATCAATATACCCTATGACACCCATGGAACATGTCCATCAAGTTTGATTTAGGTCAAGGACACGATTTCCTGAAGAATTGCACAGTTTGGAATTCATCTGATAAAAAGTCAACTGTGCACAAAAGCCAACTTTGACTTTTTGAGATTTTTCACGAAAATGGATTTTTAACCCTAAAATAATGTTAATGTATGATTTGAATCATCATTAATCAAGAAAAATCAAGAAAAGTTGGATAACTTGTAAAAGGGGTAACCATAAAAACTTAGAAAATTTTCTAAGTTAAAAATAAAGTGACAAGGGTACCAACTTTGGAGGATCATAACTCCTAAACCACAAAGCCATTTTTCCTCATCCAAAGATGGATTTTTAGCCCTCATTACCCTCTACAAAAACTTCAACTAGACCTAAGTCCAATTCATTAAGGATTTTGAGTTATGGAGTGATCAAAATGGCTGAAAAATGAAAATGTCACTTTTTCCAACACTTAGTGAAATTTTCACTAAGTCCAAATCTGTCTTCATTTTTTTCCAAATGTAGGGGGATTTTTCACTTGGATTCAAAAGAGATCAAAACCAAACATGTTTAAACAGTTGTTGTATCATGTAAGTGCTTTCCAAAATGGCCAAGAACATTGCCAAATTCCATTTGGGCTATGAGTTATGACATTGTCAAATTGCCTTGTTGAAATCTGTCAAGGCAAGGCAGAAATTGCATTTTTGCTCGATTTGCCAAAATTGTGCAAATCCAAACACTCCTATCCACTTGGACACATCTGAGGATTGAATCTAAAGGGGACAATCACTGAACCAAGCCTCCAAAGTCTTCGGAACAAGAAATAGCATGTTGAACCTAGAATTGCCAAAATAGGGACAAGACTCCAAATTTGGATTGGAGCATTCAATGGAAGCATCAAGGTGGCATGGACTGAGCCATTTTTATTTGAATTCAGTCAAGACTTATCCAAGACCAAGGGAACCAGCAGCCTGTGCCCTAACCTCTAGTCAATGGCTAGGGGAGACTTGAATTTCCATTGGCCAACATTGAACAAACCTACTCAGCAGTTGCCATTCACTATTCCTTGCAAAACAAACTTGCTCTACTATAAATAGAGCTCAATTGTGATCAGTTTAAGTACACCAAAGGCCTACAACACTTGCCTTTCTAAAAATCTCTTTCTCTTGGCAAAAATGCCTTTCTTAGCAAGGTAGCTATCGGGTTTTGAGCTAGAGGGCAATTCCACTCAAACCAATCACTCACACACCTCACATACATCACATATGAGCTGATCAAACACTTAAACAACAACTGGAACACTGATTTCTCAGAATCACCAGTCAAATGCTCAAGGTTTTAACCAAAGTGCAGTTGAGATGCCATGAAGTGATTCAGCCAATTTCAATCAAGTCCAAGCATTCAAACACACTCCATAGGGTGTAGGGAAGCTGTTCAGATCATCACCACTCATCTATAACACCTCCAAATAAAAAATCACATTGCACTTGCTGTCACGGCCTAGAGGTAAGCATATACTTGGTCATCTCTCAATCTATGCATATTTCCTCGCACAATAATTTGGCCATATGTTCATAATTATGCATAGAATGTTTCCCCTCAATTAATTGCATTGTTTGAATCGTGTATCAAAAATCCCAACCTTCATGCAGAAATTAGGGTTCTTGAGGATTTTTCGTGATTTCTTGTTATATGTTTAATTTAAATGAAATTAAATGCCATAGACATGATCGTGAGGTTGAAACGAGTTGATTGGTATGTGGATTGCATTATATAATCAAGTATTCAGTGAGATTGGATAGAAAATGCAAATCTGGCCAAACCCAGAACACGCGCGTGTTCTTGGTGTGTTCTTGGCGCCATTTCTTTCAAATTCAAATATTTGAATTTTGTGATTTTATTTAATTGATTCAAAAATTAATTTCTCTCTGAGTTTTAATGATTTTGAGTTGATTCTTTTTTTAATAATTCACAAAAATGTTAAAATATTTTATTTTATCAAAAAATACCAAAAATATTATTTATTTCATATAATTGATATTTTTGCAAAGAATTAATGTTTTAATTGTTTTTAACATTTAAAATATTTTTTCCACCTTGATTTTGCAACTTTTAATGCTTTCTAATTATTTTGTAGGTCAATACTTAATTTTTGAAGCATTAATCCAAGATCACAATTTGTTTTTCATATGTTAAACAATTTTGATCATTTTAATTGAATTTTTATTCAATTAAATACATTTTTTGAAAGCAAATTAGGGTTTTGGATTAATTCAAACCTCATAAATCATTTTCAAAACACTTGGGCCTCTAGTAGAGTGTAAGACCTAATCCTTTGTAAATACAAACCATTTTGGGCCTCACTTATTGTATAAGTCCCACTGTATTTTCAAAAACCTCGGCGCGCTCGCCAATTAAAAAATCAAACCCTGGGCCTCTCCTTGAGCTATAAGACCCATTCAAAACTTTTGGGCCTCTATTAGAGTGTAAGACCCAACACCCTTGTACAGAAAACATTTTGGGCCTCATTCGTTGTATAAGTCCCTCTGTACATTTTCAAATAAACGGCACGATCGTCGCCTTTTCAAAATAACCCTGGGCCTACCCTCGAGTAGTAAGACCCATTTCTTTTCTTAAAACTCCTTGGGCCTCTATTAGAGTGTAAGACCCAATCCATTTTTAACCAAAACCATTTTGGGCCTCAGTCACTTGTATAAGTCCCTCTGTACAAATTCAAACAGTGTGCTCACTGATAAAACCCTGGGCCTCTCCTTGAGCTGTAAGCACCAAATCTTTCTTTTTCAAAGCACTTTCTCCTTTGATTTTGAAATATACTATTGTTTTCAATCTTTCTTTGTTGAACAACTAACCAAACAGCATGGAAGCTCTACAACCGAGTAAGTGGTTATTGCTTTCATTTACCGCTTTCATATACATATAAATGTATTGTGGGGTTGTTTCAATGTAAGTCTTCTTTCATAAACTCATATCAAACTGTGTAATAATAGTATAGATATTTAGAGTTTCCCCGGCAGCTACGTCTAGCATTAAGCCAGTTGATCACTCTTAGAAATAGTCTAAACTAGATCCCCATAGGATTACCAGACACGGTCTTCCCTCCTCTTGGGGTTAAACAATATGGAGACATGAAAGGCAGCATTCTCTGTGAACCCTTTCATAGACTGTCACTCATAGAAGTTGTCAAAGAAACTCTATTCCCCAGAGATGATCTCTTCTCTGTGAATTGCATCTCTTGAGTTTCTTCCAAATTCTCAGACTTTCCTGGCTTGATCTATTCTCGGTGAATGGCATATCTTGAACTTCTCGGGGTTTGGGGACCCACAGGCTTCTTAAAAGCAATTGTCAAGAAGCTCTACTCCCCAGAGATGATCTTTTCTCCGTGAATGGCATCTCTTGAGTTTCTTCCAAATTCTCAAACTTTCCTGACTTGATCTATTCCTTGTGAATAGCTTGCCTTGAATTTCTCTGGGTTTGGGGACCCATCGGCTTCTTAAAAGCAGCGGCCTCCTCTTGGGCATCGTACAAGGACCCACAGGCTTCCTAAAAGCAACCCAACCTCCTCTTGGGCTTAGTACAAGGACCCGCCGGCTTCTTAGAAGTATTCACAGCCTCCTCTTAGGCTTCGTATAATGATCTCTTCCTCCGGGAATGATAGCCTCCTCTTGGGCTTCGTACAAGGACCAATCGGCTTCTTAAAAGTTTCCAGCCTCCTCTTGGGCTTCGTACAAATTGTCCCGACGACCTCCTAAAGGTATAGGAACAGAACTTAATCATCTGCATAGAACAGTCTTTTCAAGAGTCTACTACTGTTTCTCAAAGCACAGTACAAAAGATAAAACTCTAGACATGGACAGTCTAACATCCTTGAGTCTCAAAGACATTCTCAAGTGACCCCTTCGTTGAATAGGAAGAAAACCCGTAGACTCGGACAGTCTCAATACCCTTCGGATTTCCCGCTTCCTTAAAGAACAGGAATAACCCGGATCCTTGAATCAAATCCATGAGTACAGTGTTGCTCATATAAGAACTAATTTTCTCTTTAAAATCAGTATACTGGACCTGTCACTTAACTGAAACAGTAACCACAGCCTCCTCTTGGGCTTTGTACAATGATTCTCCCCAGCGGAGTCAAACAACGTTTAGCGTCTCTCTCGGGCTTTGTACGAGACACATAAGAGACTCCCTCGTTGAGTCAATCACCTCTTTTGGCTCCATCTCGGGCTTTATACGAGATACAAAAAGGTTCTTATTGAGCCAAACAAACAACAGCCTCCATCTCGGGCTTTGTACGAGATACAAAAACTCTCTTGTTGAGTCAAATAGCCTCCATCTCGGGCTTTATACGAGATACCAAAAGACTCCCTCGTTGAGTCAAAAACCTTTTAGCCTCTCTCTCGGGCTTTGTACGAGACACATAATCGCCTCCTCTTAGGCTTTGTATAAGAAAACCACTGGTTGATCCAATCAACCTTTTAGCATCAAAACTGTGCCTCGTTCATAGTACACAAACATCAACAACTCCTTCCCCTTCATCTAATTGCTGTAAGCGGCAAGCCTCTGAATCATCTACATCCACGCCACTATCCCTCTTTTAGCATGAGAAATTCCTAAGGAAAGATGGCATTGCTCTACACTGAGTTAAAGTCTTCTCCTTCAGGTTAAAATCACCTATAAAGGAAATTATGGCATTGCCGAATTCACAAATCCCGGTTAAAGTAATCCTCCTTTACAGTCAGTCACCCAACAGTTGTGACAAACAGACCCTTTTAGAGATGACAAATTCTCTCTAAAGTCAACACCTTTAGCTTCATATCTTGGGCTTTGAACAAGATACAAACAGACTTTTCAGCTTCATATCTTGGGCTTTGAACAAGATACAAACCACCTTTCGCTTCACGTCTTGGGCTTTAAACAAGACACCAAAAACAACCATTTCCTCCCATAGAATAGGAGGAACTACGAACGCTCTGATTTCCCTGTTTCGGTAAACGGGAATACGTAGGCATAAGATTGAAAGAAAAATCTTAGCGAGCACACTAAACAAAAACCCTAAATCGCATACTCTCATGTATCTATCAAAAGCATCAGTCCTAACATCTTAATCCTCGTTCCCCGCCAGAAAATCTAAGAAAGAGAGAAAACCGTATTGGCGAAAATACAAATAACCAGTACAAAGGCCCCCCCACATTGATAGCATTCGTAACCTAACAGACCGCTGTTTAAACTCAGTATGCAAAGCAGGGTTAATTGGAGACATCTATTTCCCTTCCTTCATCAGCTTTAATAGGATAAAAAATGAATCGACCTGTAGTAAGCTCAACCGCAGAGAGCGACCAGCGCTTAAGAACCGCATCCAAAATCGCTCGCTACAGAAAAATGGCGCCCACCGTGGGGCTGATCTCTGTTTTTCTTCTTCCTTTTCACCTCTTGTGTGAATACCATAGATTGGGGCTTCCGTCGGGGAACCCAATTTCTGTCAGGAACTTAGGATTCATAGATTTAAAGGTCTAGGATGATTAGGACAAATTTATATACTGCTTTTCCTAATTGCTATACGTGTTTATTTTTCTGCTAATGGGAATGCGTGTGATGTCACATGTGGAAAGATTGAGTATACACTTAAGATAAGTGATGGCGACGAGGTCGACCATCAACCTCAGTGGAGGCTGGCCAATGCAACCCATTCTCTCACCTAGACAATGGGCCGATTGTTAAGTCTGAGAAGCTGAGGAGCCAAACCCTTTCGTAGTGCGGAAACTATCGGGAAAGTTGTTACGCGATACTACCCTCATTTGAGGCTGGTGATCTATTCTTGGTGAATGGCACTTACTCTAAGATTGCTCTACAACTCGCTGGCGATCCGCTTGTTGTTTTGCTTTCCTGGGAGGAGCTGATGATAATGAGTACAAGTACAAAAATCACCTTAGTATAAACCTTTGGGGATGGGTAGAGCCTTGACTTCATGACAACGACCCTTTGACCCCATGTTTTTTCTATGTTTTTGTGTGCTGCATTCATGCATTCATTTAAAAAAACATTAAAACATTAAAAAAATTCTTCTCATCTAGTCTCTCTGTTTTTCAAATTAAACTAAGACTGTGATTGCAAATATCAGAGAAAAGGATTGTGCTAATGGATTTCGGTAGAAGGAGAACTCATACGTATACCTTCAAGGTTCCAAAACTAAAGGATTTGAGAAGGTTAGCAAAAATGATCACTAACCCTGAGGCTTTCAAAGCCAAGCACAGAGGTCTGCTACCACTGCTAAGAGTCCATGTGATTGAGGGAATCCTGGATGCGCTCATTCAGTTTTACGATCCGGTTTATCACTATTTCACATTCCTGGATTACCAGCTAGCACCAACGCTGGAGGAATATTCCCACTTGATTGATCTACACATTACAGATCGAGCTCCATTTTCTGGACTGGAAGAAATTCCAAAGAATCAGACTATTGCAAGAGCAATTCATTTGGACGAGTCTGAGATCAGGACTCACCTAACCACTAAGGGTGGCATCCAAGGTTTGCTAGCCCAGTTATTGACAAATAAAGCCCTGTATTTTGCCAGTATAGGAAACGTGACTGCTTTTGAAAGCATCTTTGTCTTGCTCACCTACGGGTTATTTTTGTTTCCCAACATCAATAACTTCGTCGATATTAACTCCATTAAGGTTTTTCTCATTGGAAACCCTGTGCCGACTTTGCTCGCAGATGCGTATCATTCTGTACACTTAGGAAATTTGTATAGCGGAGGGGAGATCACATGCTGTGTACCTCTGCTTTATAAATGGTTTACCTCCCACTTGCCCAAGTCTGCTGCTTTTTGGGATTGCAAGAGTGCCTTACGTTGGTCGCAGAAGATCATGTCTCTTACCAACTCTGATATAGATTGGTGCAATAGGATTTATGATGGAATCAGGATCATTGACCGTTGTGGAAACTTCCCCAATGTACCCCTTATAGGAACTAAGGGAGGAATCAACTATCATCCGGTTCTCGTTCGTCGTCAATTTGGATACCCGATGAGACACGTCCCATGGGGTGTTCATCTGGAAGGTCTTTTCTTCAAGGAAGGAGAAAACAACAGAGCACTAAAGATGGAAATAGTGCACGCTTGGAAGCACGTTCATAAGAAAGGACGAGAGTCTCTAGGAAAACCGGACTATGTCTCGGTGGAGCCTTATCTCCACTGGGTACAAACTAGAGCTCTCAAGCTAAAAATTCCTTATCCTCGTTACGGAATTCTTCCGCCGAAAGGAATCTGTCATGTATTTCATGACAGAAACTGAAAAGCTTCAGGTTACTCTCAACAAAGTTCAAAAGGAGAGAAGGTCTTGGAAGAACAAGTATTGCACCCTCGACGTAGAGTGCATCAAAATACAGCAATTACTGAAAGAGAAAGATGCTCTGATTGAAATTTTGGAGCAACATGCTGTAGAGAATCAAGATGACCAAAGGAATTTGCTCGCTCCTTTCACCTGGCAAAGGAATGACAACCTGACAACGGCCCAAGAGCCCCGCTCAAAGAAAAGGAAGATACCAGAGTCAGCACCCGATTTCTCTTTAGAGAGGACTCGGGACCCATTAGCTTAGGTTTCTATTTCTACACTTTGTAATCTACTGTATTTCCATTTCTGTAATCCTTTGAATTCAATAAAAAGGGGTTTCCCCACCGTTTGATATTTGCAATCTAATTGTCGAAGTTTATTTTGATTAAACCAAAAAACAATTAATATAATCATTGCATTCATCATTCTCACATCGCGAATTCTTCTTACCTACGAATCTCACATTTGTGTCTCGGTTCTAGAGTCAAACTGTCTCATTCGTATAATACTCGGGCCAATCGTCAGAAAAAGATGGATGATCTTGAGGAAGAAAACAGAGAGTTGAAAGAAGAGATCGACGCTCTAAGAGAGGATATGAGAAAGCTTTGTAACGACATGCAAGCCATGGCAGAGGCTGTAGAAGCAAGCTTCACTCACATTGAGTTTTGATGAAGACAACACAACAAACTCTCTACAAAGATAATGTGCAAAAAGAAAGAGAATCAAGTTGTAATAAAAGAAGCTCAAGTTCAAGAAAATACCCTAAGTGTTATCAAGGTTGAACAAAGCTTCAAGGGTTCAAATGTCATGAAGATCAAAGGTTGAACAAAGGTATAACAATGTCATTTAAATGGTTATACAAGTGTTCACACATCTTGCATTTTGCATATCCTTGATCCAGTACATTGCATAGTTTGTATGGAAAGTTCACTTTGATTTCTAAAACTTTTTATTGTGATTTCAACACTGTTAATCGATTAACACATGGAGTTAACCGATTAACACATTCAAAATTTGAATATTTTCAAACGTTACAGGGGTGTTAACCGATTAACCTATATGGTTAACCGATTAACACTACTACTGTAAGCGAAAATTGGTGACTTTTCATGGAAATGTGCATTGCTCTCTCATCTCTTTTCATTCCTTTACTGCATATTTCACATACCTTTTTGTAGGGGTGTTTTACTCATATTTAAACACTTCAATTTCAGTTTTAACTCTCACCTCCTAACAATATCAAAATCAAAAATTCACTCATACTTTCATATTTTCAAAATATTGTTCAAGTGTCCATTCAGAATTTTTTTGACAGGAAACTTCTGCATATCTTTCACAAAATATCATTGTTTCATCTCATTCTTGTCAAGAACACTTGTATATTTCATTTGAGTGATATTTGTTTCAAGGAGAAGATCGATCATGAAGATTGATAGCATCATTTTCTCAAGACATCAAATTTATTATCAAGAATATTTTTCTGTTTTACCTTGTTGTCCAGGATTGTTGGAAACAAGTGAGTGTTTTGAAGAGGATTGTTCTTCATACACTTAATTACCTATAGGTTAGATAGTAAGCATCACTATTGGTGTGATTAGGTTGTACAATAATTCTAACTATAGTGAACTCTCTTTCGTGTTGAAGGAGGAGTGGAGTCCTCTCGGGCTGTGAGGGGAACCACTATAATTCTCTTGTGTCATTTTTCCTTTCCGCACTTTACTTTCCAGCACTTATCATAAAACGGAAAAATAACCAAGAACCGGTAAAAAGATCGAAGAAATTTTTAAGAACCTAATTCACCCCCCCCCCCCCTCTTAGGCGCATTTACACTAACAATTGTCATCAGAGCAGGTGATAGGTAACCTATTCCTATTCGATTCAGATGGCTTCCGCAAACAATGATCTTGTATTCAAAGACGGTGGTAGTAGCAACAAGCCTCCTTTGTTTTCTGGCCAATACTTCGACTTTTGGAAAATCCGTATGAAGGCACATTTAGAAGCACAAGGAAGTGATATATGGGAGGCTGTTCAAAATGGTCCTTTTATTCCTACAACGGTTTTCAATGCAGTTGGTATGCCAAAACCACAAGCATCATGGGATGAGGATGATAAGAAAAAGGTTCTCTATGACAAAAAGGCAATAAATATTTTACAAAGTGCACTTGGAATGGATGAGTTCTTTCGCGTCTCAACATGTACATCGGCCAAACAAATATGGGACACTCTTGTAGAAACTCACGAAGGAACCGCCGAAGTCAAAAGATCCAGATTGAATACTTTAAGTCAAGAGTACGAGTTATTCAGAATGCAACTAGGAGAATCCATCCTCGACTTGCAGAAGAGATTCGTGCATTTGACAAATCACTTGAATGCACTTGGCAAGACACTAACAAATGATGAACTTAATCTTAAAGTGCTTAGGTCTCTAACAAGAGAATGGCAACCCAAGGTGACGGCGATTTTCGAGAAGAAAAGTTTATCAACAATGACATCCGCTACTCTATTCGGAAAGCTTCAAGAATATGAGACGGAACTTGGACTATTGGAGAAACGTGAGGACCAAGAAAAGAAATCCAAGGGGATTGCCTTAAAAGTCGAATCCAAAGTTGTGAAGAAAGAAGATAATCTCGAAGAGGACAAAAACTTTATGCTTCTTGTAAAAAGACTAGGAAAATACTTCAGTGCAAAAAATAATATTGGAAACTCTAGTTTCACAAGAAGAAAGAAGTCCTCAAAGAACAAAGAAAAAGAAGCAACAACATCCAACGGAGACATTATATGCTATGAATGTGGAAAACAAGGCCACATCAAACCGGAATGTCCCAAACTCGTAAAGAATCGTGACAACAAAGGAAAGAAGGATCACAAAAAGAAAGCCTACGTTGCTTGGGATGACAACGAAATAAGTTCTTCATCGGACTCCGATAGTGATCAAAGCGCAAATCTAGCATTGATGGCATCACATCATTCCGACGATGAAGACGATGAGGTTAGTAGTAACTTTTCAATTTATGATAATGATGCTCAAGGAGCAATTGATGAACTTTTAAGTGAATGTAAAATTCTATATAAAACCATCTCATCTCAAAAGAAACAAATATCCATCTTGGAAGAAAATATTGAGAAAATGGAAAATAAGTTCAAAGATGAAAAAGAAGAATTAATCAAGAATTTTGCATGCACTAAATGTGAGTCACTTGCTTTTCAAATAGTTCAATTGAAAAGAGTCCTAGAAAGATATGAAAAAGGACAAACTGGATTGGAACATGTTCTTAGTAGTCAAAGATACTCAAATGATAAAAGTGGTCTAGGTTATTCAAGATTCTCCAAACAAACTTCTAACAAGACCATCTTTGTAAAAGCTAAAGAACAAATTCCTTTAGAGAAAAGTGACAAGCCTAAAAAGGTTCAACAATATAACAAAAGGAAAAGAAATAATAAGAAGAAGTCTTATAATAAGAAGAAATCTTATCCCCCTAGATATAAAAGCAACTTTGAGCCAACTTGTTTCTATTGTGGTATTAAAGGTCATACTCCTAATGCATGTTATATTAGAAACTTTAGTGTCGCTCAAGGCCATTATGTATGGGTCAAGAAAGGAACTAACTTTGAAGGACCCAAGGAAATTTGGGTACCTAATAAAATGTAACTCTTTTTTGTAGGTATGCTTGAAGACCTCTTCAAATCAATGGTATCTTGATAGTGGATGTTCGAGGCACATGACGGGTGACCTAAGCAAATTTTCACATCTAACGCTTAAGGCCAAAGGATATGTTACTTATGGTGACAACAACAAAGGAAGAATCCTTGGCGTCGGCATCATTGGTTCACCGCCTTCAACAACTATAGAAGATGTCCTATATGTGGAAGGTCTAAAGCATAGTCTCCTTAGCATTAGCCAATTGTGTGACCGAGGTTTCAAAGTTAACTTCACTAAAAATGAATGTTTGATTGAAAACAAAGTTACTCATGAAGTTATGCTAAAAGGTAAAAGAGTTAATAACATATTTTTAATTTCCTTAGATAACTTGTCTTTGAATGTTAGGTGTCTCTTGGCAAACAACAATGAATCATGGTTATGGCATAAGAGGTTTGCTCATATTCATATGGAGCACTTGAATAAGTTGATCAAGCATGACTTAGTCATTGGATTTCCGAAGATCAAATTCATCAAAGATGGGTTGTGTGGCGCTTGCCAAAAAGGAAAGCAAACCAAATCAACTTTCACATCCAAGAATGTGGTGTCCACAACTAGGCCACTACAATTGTTGCACATGGATCTCTTTGGTCCATCGAGAACAAAAAGCTTCGGAGGTAATGTCTATGCATTAGTTATTGTTGATGATTTCTCTAGATATACTTGGACATTGTTTTTAGTGCATAAAAGTGATGCTTTCAAAGCCTTCAAGAAGTATGCAAAACAAATACAAAATGAGAAGTCTCTTACAATTGCCTCCATTAGAAGCGACCATGGTGGAGAATTCCAAAATGCCTCATTTGAATAATTTTGTGAACAACGTGGAATCTCACACAATTTCTCCGCACCAAGGACTCCTCAACAAAATGGTGTCGTAGAAAGGAAGAATAGATCATTGGTGGAACTTGCAAGGACAATGCTAAGTGATTCAAATCTCCCTAAGTATTTTTGGGCGGATGCGGTGAGCACGACATGTTTTGTGAGTAACCGTGTCAATATTAGACATATTCTTAAGAAGACCCCTTATGAACTTTTTAAAGGGAGAAAACCAAATATTTCTTTCTTTCATGTGTTCGGGTGCAAGTGCTTTGTCCTAAACAACGACAAAGACAACCTTGGTAAGTTTAACGAGAAATCCGATGAAGGTATTTTTCTCGGCTACTCTCTCTCTAGTAAGGCATTTAGAATTTATAATAAAAGAACTTTAACTATAGAAGAATCTATGCATGTCAAATTTGATGAATCTAACCCCTCGAAAGAGGATATTATTGTTTGTGATAATGATGATGATCTTGTAGAAACTCGCAAAGAAGATACTTCTAAAGACTTCATTGAAAACCTAGAAGAAAAACAAGAAGAACATCATGATGAACCGATTCAACAAAAGTCGATCAATAATGATCTACCAAAAGAATGGAGAACACATAGGGATCATCCAATCGACAAAGTCATCGGAGACATAAGTCAAGGTGTAACAACAAGACTAAACCTCAAAGATGCATGCTTGAATATGGCGTTCGTTTCTCAAATAGAACCCTCCAAAGTTAATGAAGCTCTTGAAGATGATCAATGGATCATTGCCATGCAAGAAGAGTTGAACCAATTTGAAAGAAATCAAGTTTGGGAACTTGTCCCTAAACCAAACGATAAACATATCATCGGAACAAGATGGGTATTTAAGAACAAACTTGATGAAAATGGGATTATTATTCGTAACAAAGCAAGATTGGTGGCTCAAGGGTACAATCAAGAGGAAGGAATTGACTTTGAAGAAACATTTGCTCCGGTTGCAAGGTTAGAAGTTATTCGTCTATTACTCGCTTATGCTTGTTCAATGAATTTTCAGTTATTTCAAATGGACGTCAAAAGCGCCTTCCTAAACGGATATATCAACGAAGAAGTCTATGTCAAACAACCTCCGGGTTTTGAAGACTTCAAGCATCCTTCACATGTATACAAGTTAAAGAAAGCTCTCTATGGTTTAAAACAAGCACCAAGGGCATGGTATGATCGTCTAAGTAATTTCTTATGCGAAAAAGGTTTTGAAAAAGGCAAGGTAGACAAAACTCTGTTCATTAAGAGGATTAAGAATAATACCTTACTTGTTCAAGTGTATGTAGACGACATTATCATTGGTTCAACAAACAATCAACTATGTGAAGAATTTGCTTCAATGATGCAAGGCGAGTTTGAAATGTCTATGATGGGAAAAATGAATTATTTCCTTGGATTACAAATCAAGCAACAAAAGGACGGAGTCTTCATCAACCAATCAAAGTATTGCAAAGAATTATTAAAAAAGATTTGATATGGATGGATGTAAAGCTATGTCAACACCAATGGGATCCGGAACCTACATTGATCAAGACGAATCGGGAACATCGGTTGATATTACAAAGTATCGAGGTATGATTGGTTCTTTATTATATTTGACGACAAGCCGTCCTGACATAATGTTTAGTGTGTGTTTATGTGCTCGCTTCCAAGCAAATCCAAAGGAGTCACATCTCACGGCGGTCAAAAGAATCATGAAGTATCTCAAGGGGGCGACAAATGTTGGATTATGGTATCCTAAAGGTAGTGTTTGCACTTTAATTGGTTATTCTGACGCAGATTATGCAGGCTGTAAAATAGATTGAAAAAGCACGAGTGGAACATGTCACATCCTCGGAAATGCTCTAGTTTCGTGGTCTTGCAAGAAACAAGCATGTGTTGCACTTAGTACGGCCGAAGCGGAGTACATAGCAGCTGGTAGTTGCTGTGCACAAAACCTTTGGTTAAAACAACAATTAAGCGACTACGGAATTGATCTTGGCTGCATTCCTCTCTGGTGCGACAACACAAGTGCAATTAACATTACAAAGAATCCTGTCATGCACTCAAGGACCAAACACATTGACATTCGACATCATTTTCTGCGTGATCATGTGCTTAAAGGCGATGTCGAAGTGACTTTTGTTGATACTCATAACCAACTAGCAGATATCTTCACCAAACCGCTCGCAAAAGAATCATTCTACAAAATCAGGCGAGAACTCGGTATCTTGGATGAAGGTGATATCTAAACACATCTTTAAATTTTTTTTCATCAAGTTATTTTCATCAAAATTTGGCTAAAGTTACATGTTACTATGATATAGTATTAGTATATTTGTCTTGCACATGTTTTTCTAAAGTTTCATACTTGTTATCTTTTGTTATTATGCAATTTTTGACACTGTTAATCGGTTAACCCAGGGAGTTAATCGATTAACACCTGCAGCTCTTGAATTTGTGGAAATCTTGATTCTGTTAATCGATTAACCCAGGGAGTTAACCGATTAACCTGCGCTAACGTGGAATTTTTTTTAAAAACGTATGAGTCTAAGTTTTAAGTATGTGGATTAAAGATATTGGGTGCATGTACTTTCAGTCAACATTTTCTCTTACTCCTCTTCCTCACCTTCAAACTCACCATTAAAGCTCTCTTGGAACTCATCACTTCCACCCACTCAAGTTTTGATTCAAACCTCTCATTAAAAACCCACTACAATTACTCTCCTATAAAACCTTCTCATTCTCAACTCTCTTTCAACCATTCCTCACCCAAATCCGAATATCCCTCTCTCAAAACCTAAAAGCTTCAAACTTCATCCATGGCTTCTATGAAGAAGGGAAAGGGAAAAATGCCAGCAAGCAGCTCAGCAGAACATGAGGAAGATACTCAGATGGAAACTATCAAGAAAAGGAGAATGGATTTCAAGGTCCGGGTTCGTCAACTTCTTCCGGTAAAGTATGTAAATCTCTTAGATTTTCCGGCTCCTTTCTTTGATTTTCCGAATCTATTGAAAATTCAAAAAATAGACAAATTTGTTGCTGATAAAGGTAAATGTTATACCGATCTGGTTAAAGCTTTTATGAACACCATGTCGATTAATTTGGATATGAATGAACAACATATGTTGAGAGCAGTGGTTAGAAACTGTGAGATTGTAGAGAATTTGGCAGGAATAGCTGCGACGCTGAAAATTCCATATTCCGGATATTTTCTTCGCAAAGGCGTTACATTCTCGGATGGTCCTTGGGCTGAATTTAACAAGATGGAATACTACTACAGCATCTGTAGATTCCCAAGAGAAGTGGTGGTTGCTGGACAACGTACAGCCCGTACGCTTCGGTATGCTTCAAATCTGTCTATAAACGATCGAATGTTACATTATGTTATCTGCTATGTTTTGATTCCAAAGGACTCCAACCATGCTCAAATTAGTGATCTTGAGATGCAAATGTTGTTTGCAATCAAAAATAAGATCAAGATTAATTGGGTTCTAACCATGATGTATCATCTGAAGCAACAAATTTCTTTGTCCACCCGGCTCCCATATGGTCGCCTAATCTCAAGGATTTTAGAAAACACTGATTTGGACCTCAATAGGGAACCGGCTACTATTCCGAAGCAGTCCGCGAATGAAATCAACAAGACAACAATTGTGAGAAACACCGGAATCGTGGAAACAAGTCCTGGCAGTGGAGCATACAAGTATGTTGAAGCAGAATCTACTCCTACCCCCTATCCTATTCCCGAAGGTGGCATAACAAATGAATTTCTCTACATGACTATAATGAATCAACATAGAGAAACCACCAGAGCAATTGCTTCTCTTCGCAAGCTTGTGTTGGATTCACAAAGACAGCCTGAAGATGATGATGATAATGAAGATGGAAGTGAAGAAGGTGGAGAAGGGAGTGATGAGGTTTCTGATGACGATTGAAGTCCTTGCCCCATATCTGTTTTTGTTATGTCTTTTAGATTTTTGTTTTATGTCCTGTAGTTCAGAATTTATGTTTTGATCCTCTAAGTTGAATTTTGTGTATCGTAATTCAAATTCTGGTTTTGCTATGACTGCGTGTTCGTTGGATTATATGTGTGTGTTTACTATGTATAAACTGTCATTGTTTGGAATCCTCTTCCTTTTTGCTAATGACAAATGGGGAGAAGGATTGGTTTCTCTAACAGTTTTTGTGCAGAAATTTTTTTACCCTCATGAATTTAGGGGGAGCTCCACTTTAGGGGGAGAATCAAAGTTAGAGAAACATCAAGTCTAAAAGTTCAAGCTTTCAATGGATTGGTTGTAATCATCAAAAAGGGGGAGATTGTAGAAGCAAGCTTCACTCACATTGAGTTTTGATGAAGACAACACAACAAACTCTCTACAAAGATAATGTGCAAAAAGAAAGAGAATCAAGTTGTAATAAAAGAAGCTCAAGTTCAAGAAAATACCCTAAGTGTTATCAAGGTTGAACAAAGCTTCAAGGGTTTAAATGTCATGAAGATCAAAGGTTGAACAAAGGTATAACAATGTCATTTAAATGGTTATACAAGTGTTCACACATCTTGCATTTTGCATATCCTTGATCCAGTACATTGCATAGTTTGTATGGAAAGTTCACTTTGATTTCTAAAACTTTTTATTGTGATTTCAACACTGTTAATCGATTAACACATGGAGTTAACCGATTAACACATTCAAAATTTGAATATTTTCAAACGTTACAGGGGTGTTAACCGATTAACCTATATGGTTAACCGATTAACACTACTACTGTAAGCAAAAATTGGTGACTTTTCATGGAAATGTGCATTGCTCTCTCATTTCTTTTCATTCCTTTACTGCATATTTCACATACCTTTTTGTAGGGGTGTTTTACTCATATTTAAACACTTCAATTTCAGTTTTAACTCTCACCTCCTAACAATTTCAAAATCAAAAATTCACTCATACTTTCATATTTTCAAAATATTGTTCAAGTGTCAATTCAGAATTTTTTTGACAAGAAACTTCTGCATATCTTTCACAAAATATCATTGTTTCATCTCATTCTTGTCAAGAACACTTGTATATTTCATTTGAGTGATATTTGTTTCAAGGAGAAGATCGATCGTGAAGATTGATAGCATCATTTTCTCAAGACATCAAATTTATTATCAAGAATATTTTTCTGTTTTACCTTGTTGTCCAGGATTGTTGGAAACAAGTGAGTGTTTTGAAGAGGATTGTTCTTCATACACTTAATTACCTATAGGTTAGATAGTAAGCATCACTATTGGTGTGATTAGGCTGTACAATAATTCTAACTATAGTGAACTCTCTTTCGTGTTGAAGGAGGAGTGGAGTACTCTCGGGCTGTGAGGGGAACCACTATAATTCTCTTGTGTCATTTTTCCTTTCCGCACTTTACTTTCCAGCACTTATCATAAAACGGAAAAATAACCAAGAACCGGTAAAAAGATCAAAGAAATTTTTAAGAACCTAATTCACCCCCCCTCTTAGGCGCATTTACACTTACAATTGGCATCAGAGCAGGTGATAGGTAACCTGTTCCTATTCGATTCAAATGGCTTCCGCAAACAATGATCTTGTATTCAAAGACGGTGGTAGTAGCAACAAGCCTCCTTTGTTTTCTGGCCAATACTTCGACTTTTGGAAAATCCGTATGAAGGCACATTTAGAAGCACAAGGAAGTGATATATGGGAGGTTGTTCAAAATGGTCCTTTTATTCCTACAACGGTTTTCAACGGAGTTGGTATGCCAAAACCACAAGCATCATGGGATGAGGATGATAAGAAAAAGGTTCTCTATGACAAAAAGGCAATAAATATTTTACAAAGTGCACTTGGAATGGATGAGTTCTTTCGCGTCTCAACATGTACATCGGCCAAACAAATATAGGACACTCTTGTAGAAACTCACGAAGGAACCGCCGAAGTCAAAAGATCCAGATTGAATACTTTAAGTCAAGAGTACGAGTTATTCAGAATGCAACCAGGAGAATCCATCCTCGACTTGCAGAAGAGATTCGTGCATTTGACAAATCACTTGAATGCACTAGGCAAGACACTAACAAATGATGAACTTAATCTTAAAGTGCTTAGGTCTCTAACAAGAGAATGGCAACCCAAGGTGACGGCGATTTTTGAGAAGAAAAGTTTATCAACAATGACATCCGCTACTCTATTCGGAAAGCTTCAAGAATATGAGACGGAACTTGGACTATTGGAGAAATGTGAGAACCAAGAAAAGAAATCCAAGGGGATTGCCTTAAAAGTCGAATCCAAAGTTGTGAAGAAAGAAGATAATCTCGAAGAGGATGAAAACTTTATGCCTCTTGTAAAAAGACTAGGAAAATACTTCAGTGCAAAAAATAATATTGGAAACTCTAGTTTCACAAGAAGAAAGAAGTCCTCAAAGAACAAAGAAAAAGAAGCAACAACATCCAACAGAGACATTATATGCTATGAATGTGGAAAACAAGGCCACATCAAACCGGAATGTCCCAAACTCGTAAAGAATCGTGACAACAAAGGAAAGAAGGATCACAAAAAGAAAGCCTACGTTGCTTGGGATGACAACGAAATAAGTTCTTCATCGGACTCCGATAGTGATCAAAGCGCAAATCTAGCATTGATGGCATCACATCATTCCTGAAGAAACGAAAAAACACAAGAAGGGGGGTTGAATTGGAGTTTTTAAAAAATTAAGGCAAAGGACACGATGGTTATCCTGGTTCGATTGAACTCAATCTACTCCAGTCCACCCGCCAAGGTGATTTCGCCTCTCTTGAGGACTTAATCCACTATTCAATTAGAATTACACAGACACAGGGACAACCGTCACTGTCTTCTTGAGTTTTAACCACAACTTGGTTTTCTCAAGGAATTTCAACTTAGAAATAATATGCTACTAATAAGCTTTCTCACCACCGTGAGTTTTTTACAATATTTTTAACAAAAATGAAAACATATGAGGAACTGATGGATTGTGAAAAGTATGAGCGCTCGTGTGTTGTCATCTGTGAAGGTGCTCCTTTAAATAGATGAATGTGATTGATCCGTTGGAGACATGTGAGCCAATTTTGGAGAATGATAATAAAGCCTTTTAATGCGTCTTTCCAAAAATATAGATATTGTCTGTTTCAATCCGTTGCATTGTGATGCTCATTAAAGGTGAAGGATAGCGTATCAGAGTCCATAGAAATGTGATGCATAATCAGAGTTTCTGGCTGGATACAACTTTGGTGCTGGAGCGTGAGGCATCCTTCATCAGAGCTTAGCTAGTTTAGAGCTTGTGATCCGTCTATATCAGAGCTTCGCTTGATTAGAACTTTGCTTGGAACTCGCTTGCTTGGATATTGTGAGCTTCGCTATATTAGAACTTCGCTCAGATGAATCTTGTTGATGCTTCTGTATCAGAACTTCTTGACATTAGAACTTCCCTACATATCATAAAAAATTGAATTAAGGAGCATCAAGTTCTAAGTAATATATTGTTTGTTATCATCAAAACTATTTAGAGATGTAGAATCAATTCTTGTTCTAACAATATCCCCCTTTTTGATGATGACAAAAACTTATATTTTGATGATTAATTAATAGAGTATGGAGTAGAGAATACTCCCCCTGAGTTGAAAATTTCCTTGAAAATATTTTGATCTAAGACTCCCAAGAAGTTCTGATTGCCATTTTCCTGCTTTGTTAACAATAATATGGAAGCAGAGGTTAAAATGTTCGAGACATAGTCATGGTGCACTGTTATATTTCAAAATATTCTACGTTCTCCCCCTTTGTCATTAATCAAAAAGCGAACAGATACATGAGAACATAAGCAAAAAAAATTGCAAGATAAAACACAAAGCAAGGCAAAAAAAAAACACAGAGAATCTGAGGAAGAATCTAAGGTTGAGGAGCAGGTGGAAGTCTTGTGAACAATGCTTCCAGAAGGCCTTTGATCTGATTAGCGGATTCCTCTTGCTTGCCAAGCATTCCTTTAATTTCTGCGTTTGTCTCATCCTGTTTGTCCAATCTCTTTCTAACTTCTTCATTCTCTTTCTTCAACTCATCCAGAGCTTTTAGCACAAGAACAGATGAAGAAGGTTCTTCAGAAGTTACCAAATCCTCAGAGCTTTTTGCAGACACTTCCTTTGGAGGAGCTTCAGGTGATTTATCTTCCACTTCAGTAATAACCAGAGTTTGATGCTCAGAGTTTTGTGCATGAGGTTCTGAATCTATAGGAGCTGTCCAGCCTAGAGGAAGAATGGGTTTCTTTTCCCAGAATCTTAGAACCTGCTCATTGAAGATCTTCATATGGTCACAGAAGTTCTGTTGGGCTATGTTATAGCTTAGTTCCTTCATTTTCTGAGATTCAGAGTTAAACCACTTTCTGAATTTGGTCCAAAGATAGTCAGAGGCAGCTGGATTCAGATTCTCCAAACAACCCTGCTTCAGAAAGTTAATCCATTCCTGCATTTTTACCTCGAAAGCCAATAAAGAGTTACCAACATCTGATTTGGATACAGATGGTTTTGGTTTGGGAATGGCTATTTTGTGTGAGGTTGAGGTAAGCTTGTCTAGAGCTTCTAGGTCAATTATAGTTCTGAGGGGATCATCTGAGAGATGTGTTGAAGGGGAGTCAGAAATGAGAATAGGAGAGGTAGGTGAAGTAATTTCTGAAGAGATTTGAGGGTGACTGGAGAAATTAGGTGAAGGTTGAAAGAAGTTGAGAGGACAGTTGATACCAGGTATAGAAGTGTCAGGATGTTGAGTTTGATGTTCTGGTTCTGGTTGGAAGGATGTGAAGAGAGGTTCATGACCAATGTCTGACAGAACTTGAGCAAGTTCTGGTTGTGGTTCAATAAAATCAGAAGGAGTGGGGTCAATGTCAATGTCAAAATCCTCAAGAGTTTATGGTGATGGTGGTGGATTTTGAGTTTGTGGTGATGGTGGTGAATTTTCAGAGGGTTTAGGAGACGATGGGGTTTCAGATGTTGATACCATTATGGATTCGACGATAGAAATGAAAGAGGAGTTACCTTTCTTTTTAGCAGCTTTAGCAACTTTTGGAGTTTTCTGAGGAGTTCCTTCAGAGGTTTTCCTTTTTCTTGAAGTTCTGGGGGCAACTTCTAGAGGATCTTGCCTGAGCTGTTGCAGAGAAACTTCTGGTAGGGTTCCATCAGCTTTACATGCATCCAAATATCTGAGGACAATTTCTGGATGAGTATCTGATGAGAAAAGAGGAAAATCTTTCAGAGGAATTTTTCTGGTGGTGATGACTTCCTTAGAGATTAGGGTTGGATCCTTCTTGATGGTATCAATTATTTTCATCTTCTTGAGATTCTTTGCATTGAGAGGTCTTCCAGCAATAGTTTCTAGATCAGAGATTTCCCGAGCTTCAGTTAAGTGATCTATCAGCTTATTCTCTGTAAGAATATCTGATATAAGTCTACCTAGAGGAACCCAATCTCTCTTGGTTCTTTCATCTTCTCTCGTTTCTTTGACACTGTTCTTCAGATGATTGAATAAACAGTAGGGAAGATTCGCTTTGGTAAAGGTGGAGATGAGGTACAGGAGATACTGTTGATCGTTGTTGATGTAGTCAGACGAGCTTGAAGGTTTCCTGTGATAGATACACCCAAGAATGATTCTGGCCCAAATTCTGTGACGATCCTTTAGGTCTTTGATTTTGTTGGAGTGTTGACCGGAGGTGAAGATTTCCTTTGAGATAGTATTTAGATCAGTGCCCTTTTCCATCTCACTGCATCTGATTCCTGATCCATCATGATCAATCAGCTTACCAATAAGATCTTCAGTGATGACAACCTTCTTTCCCATAACATACGAAGTTACTTGATGTTTTGAGACCGATGCAAAAATCCAGAATTCCTTAACGAGTTGGGGAAAAACTGGACCCATTAAGCGATTGAAGTATTTATTCCATCCTTGAAACTCAATCTCAGGAGTAAGGTCATACCCATTGTCTTTCATGCTTTCAAAATCGACGATGAGCTCACAGAGAACTTCAAGAGAGGCAAAGGGGGTGAGGAGAGTTCTTGAAGGCTCAACGTACCTTTCTCCAATGACTTGGTCAGCTGATTCTTGAGACATTGCTTGTTGAGAGCTTTGTTGAGAGCAGAAGGCCATTGTTCACAGACTTAGGGTTTTGGGAACACAGAGAAACAAGAAATGTAGGCAGCAAGAAATGCAAATAATATGGAGAGGACGAAAGAGAGTTAGTGAGTGATAGTGAGCGTGTGAGGGTGTTAGAAGTGACATTTATATAAGAGAGACCAAGACTTAAATAGCAATTAAAAACAATAACATCATGATTAATAGCCGTAATGATTTCTGACAAGGGAGATAGCGTGAGAAATTTTTGGAACAGTTACCGATGTGACTTGGCGCCTCAATATGTCAACACAGATGTTTCAGTTTTCCAGAGTTTGACACGCGTTCATCATCAAGGAAATCTGGAGCGTAGGTTGACACGTGTTTGCTAGAGTGAACTTAATGATCTATCCATGAAATGAAAAGTTCAGATCTTCTGAATAGATTCTGACGCCATCTTTCTTCTCACTTCTGAAGAATTATTGGTCAGATGTTCACAAAAGAAAAGAAGTTCTGAGAGTTAAAAATATAGAAATTACATTTTTCATTCTGGACAAGCTTTCATACTGAGATTTTTCAGAATGAAATTAAATCTATCTTCAGCAAGGGGTTTGGTGAAAACATCAGCCCATTGATGGTCTGTGTCTATAAATTTTAAGCAAAGAATTCCCTTCTGAGTATAGTCCCTAATGAAATGATGTTTAATTTCTATATGTTTAGCCCTAGAATGCAGAATAGGATTTTTAGAAAGACAGATGGCAGAAGTATTGTCACAGAGGATAGGGATGTTACTCTCGTAAATGTGAAAGTCTTCAAGCTGATTCTTCATCCAGAGCATCTGAGTACTGCATCCAGCTGCAGCTATGTATTCAGCTTCAGCAGTTGATAGTGCAATGGTGGATTGTCTTTTGCTGGACCAAGAGATTAAGTTGTTTCCCAGAAACTGGCAGCTTCAAGATGTACTTTTTCTTTCTATTCTGTCTCCAGCAAAGTCAGCGTCACAGTATCCTACCAATTTGTATTCTCTGGACTTTCTATAGCAAAGACCAAGATTAGTAGTACCTTTCAGATATCTGAAAATTCGCTTAACAGCTGTTAAGTGAGATTCTCTAGGATCTGATTGGAATCTAGCACAAAGGCAAACGCTATAGAGAATATCAGGTCTTGAAGCAGTTAAATAAAGGAGAGAACCAATCATACCTCTGTAGAGCTTCTGTTCTACTTTCTTACTTACCTCATCTTTTTCCAGAATACATGTGGGATGCATAGGAGTTTTGGAAGGCTTACTTTCTGACATTTCAAATTTCTTCAGAAGGTCTCTGACATACTTGCTTTGATGTATGTAAGTTCCTTCTGGAGTTTGGTTGATTTGAATTCCCAAGAAAAACTTGAGTTCTCCCATTAAGCTCATTTCAAACTCTGCCTGCATAGTCTTAGCAAATTCTTGCCCCAAGGAGCTTTTAGTGGATCCAAAAATTATATCGTCTACGTATATCTGACAGATCAGAATGTGATTTTTAAATGACTTACAGAATAACGTTGTGTCCACCTTCCCTCTGGTAAAATCATTTTCTAAGAGAAAGTTACTTAGTCTCTCATACCAAGCTCTGGGAGCTTGTTTTAGACCGTATAACGATTTCTTAAGTTTATAAACATATTCTGGATGTTTTGTGTTTTCAAAACCAGGGGGTTGATGCACATAAACTTCCTCATCAATGTAGCCATTTAAAAACGCACTTTTGACATCCATCTGATAAAGAGTGATGTCATTATTTACAGCGTATGAAATTAAAAGTCTGATAGACTCTAACCTTGCGACTGGAGCAAAGGTTTCTGTATAGTCTATCCCTTCTTGCTGACTATAACCTTGTGCAACCAGTCGTGCTTTGTTTCTGAAAACTTCTCCCTGTTCATTTAGTTTGTTTCTGAAGACCCATTTGGTTCCAATGATGTTGAAGCCTTTGGGTTTAGGAACTAGATCCCAAACGTCGTTTCTGGTGAACTGATTCAGTTCTTCCTGCATTGCGAGGATCCAATCATTGTCTGTGAGTGCTTCGTCAATTGTAGTGGGTTCTATCAGAGAGACTAATCCCACTAGAGATTCTTCAGTCTTTTTGAATGAGGATCTTGTTCTAATTGGGTCATCCTTCTTTCCCAGAATTTTGTCTTCGGGATGAGTTAGAGAACTTCTGGACAGTCTTTTCTGGATGGGTTCTTCAGAATTAGGGTTTCCTTCTGTTTTGCTCGCCAGTTTTTCTGATGATCTGGTTTCAGTGCCTGTTATTTGAACTTATATTTCTGCAAGAGATTCATCATGCTTTGGCTTTTGAAGGCCAAACTCATCATCAAATCTGACACAGATGGATTCTACCACACTTCGTGTTTCTGTGTTATATACTCTGTATCCTTTTGAACGTTCAGAGTATCCTAACATGAAACATTTTTGTGCCTTAGAATCAAACTTGTTCAGAGGATCATTAGTGTTTAAGATAAAGCATGTACATCCAAAAGGATGGAAGTAAGAAATGTTGGGCTTTCAGTTCTTCCACAATTCATATGGAGTCTTTTCCAGAATAGGTCTTATAGAGATTCTATTCTGAATGTAACACGTTGTATTAACTGCTTCTGCCCAAAAGTGTTTAGCCATGTTAGTCTCATTGATCATGGTTCTGTCCATTTCTTGTAGAGTTCTATTCTTGCGCTCTACAACTCCATTTTGTTGTGGAGTTCTAGGACAAGAGAAATCATGAGAAATGCCATTTTCATTAAAAAATGTTTCTAGATTTTTTGTTTTCAAATTCCCCACCATGATCACTTCTGACTTTTACAATTCTAAACTCTTTTTCATTCTGAATTTGATTGTAGAAAGTAGAGAATACAGAGAGTGACTCGTCCTTGTGTTTTAAGAACTTTACCCATGTCCATCTGCTATAGTCATCTACGATCACTAAACCATACTTCTTGCCACTGGTGGATGCAGTTTTCACTGGTCCAAACAGATCTATATGAAGAAGTTCTAATGGTCTGGAGGTAGAAACAACATTTTTTGGTTTAAAAGAGGGTTTTGAAAACTTGCCTTTTTGACATGCTTCACACAGAACATCTAAGCTGAACTTCAGATTAGGAAGTCCTCTGACCAGATTGAGTTTGTTAATCTGAGATATTCTTCTCATACTAACATGCCCCAATCTTCTGTGCCAGACCCATTGTTCATCGTCAGCAGACAAAAGGCATTTTACATTCTGACTTTTTAGTTCAGAAAGTTTTATTTTGTAAATGTTGTTCTTTCTCTTTCCATTAAAGAGGATTGTTCCATCTTTCTGACTAACTGCCTTGCAGGACTTTTGATTGAAGATTATATCATAGCCGTTATCACTTAATTGACTTATGGATAACAAGTTATGCATTAATCCTTCTACTAACAAGACATTAGATATGGAGGGTAGAGTACCGTTACCTATGGTTCCAGAGCCAATGATTCTCCCTTTCTGATTGCCTCCGAAACCTACATACCCTCCAGCTTTAAGTTCCATACTTTGGAACATATGCTTTCTTCCCGTCATGTGTCGCGAGCATCCAGAGTCCAGGTACCATGATTGGTGTTTCAATCTTGCTGTTAAAGACATCTGCAACATATAGGATTTTATCCTTAGGTACCCACAATTCTTTGGGTCCTTGTTTGTTAGTGTTCACAGAATTCTGATTGACTTTTGGTTTCTTAATAGAATTTGAAGAGTAAGATTCACTGGTATATTTTATGTCATGTTTGTGTCCATATGTGAAGTGAGAGTTTAAAGGAGAGTATTTTATGATCATATCATCAACTTGTTTTGGTTTATATGGAGCTTCACCTTTAGGATTAACATAACCTATGCCCTTTCTCCCATTTCTACTAACTCCATAGATCATTGAAGCCATTTTGCTTCTGTCTATGTTTTTAGCTAGAAATTTTTGAAAGTTATAGTCGTAATGTTTTAAAATATTATCAGAACTAGTGGAAACTTCTGAATCAGATTGTTTCTGAGATTTTTCAAAAGAGTTGAGTTTTGAAACAGTTTCTTTTAACTCAGAATTTTCTGCTTTTAGCTTTCTGTTCTCTTCAGACTCAGATACCAGATCGTGTTTCAGATTCTTATATTTGAGCTGAAGTTTCTGATAGTTTTCAAGAATTTCTGACAGACTTTCTTCTAATTGAGATCTAGAAAAGTTAGAGAATACCTCTTTAGTTTCTGAATCAGATTCTGATTCTGATTAGTTTGAATCATCTGATATGTTGGCCATTAGGGCAATGTTCGCGTGTTCATTTTCTGATTCGGATTCTGCTTCAGAAGATTCTGAGTCATCCCAGGTAGCCATAAGACTTTTCTTTCTCTCCTTGTTAAACTTTTTATTTGGCTTTTCTTTCTGCAGCTTAGGACAATCACTTTTGTAGTATCCAGGTTCCTTGCATTCGTAACACACTACCTCTTTGTTTCTAGACTTTTTGTGTCCAGAGGATGGTTCAGAATGACTGCTTGATCTTCTAGAGTTTCTGAATTTTCGTTGCCTATTTTTCCAAAGTTGTTGGATTCTTCTGGAAAGGAGTGATAGTTCATCTTCTTCTGAGGAGCCACCAGAGCTTTCTTCTTCTGCCTGAAAAGCTTTAGTTTCATATTTATATTTAGATTTAAGAGCAATAGACTTACCTTTCTTCTGGGGTTCATCTTCTTCTAGTTCTATCTCGTGACTTCTTAAAGAGCTGATCAGTTCTTCAAGAGATATTTCGTTGAGGTTCTTGGAGAGTTTTAGTGTTGTGACCATGGGTCTCCATACTTTTGGTAAGCTCCTGATGATTTTCTTGACATGATCTGATGTTGAGTACCCTTTATTCAAAACTTTTAGTCCAGCAACTAGAATTTGAAACCTTGAGAACATTTTCTCAATTATTTCATCTTCTTCCATTTTGAAGGCTTCATACTTCTGGATGAGTGCCAGAGCTTTAGTCTCTTTGACTTGAGAGTTGCCTTCATGCGTCATTCTCAGAGAATCAAATATGTGTTTGGCTGATTCTCTGTTAGTGATCTTCTCATATTCTGTGTGGGAGATTGCGATGAGGAGAATCGTTCTGGCCTTGTGATGATTTCTAAAATCTTTCTTCTGTTGATCAGTCATGGTTTTCCTTTCAATCTTCTGACCGTCTTTTCCGACAGGGTGAGTGTAACCATCTGTTACCATATCCCAGAGATCGCCGTCATGAGCCAGAAAGAAACTTTCGATTAGATCTTTCCAGTAATCAAAGTTTTCGCCGCCAAACACCGGTGGTTTGCCACTGATTTTGTCGTTGTAGTTTTGAACGGATTCCGCCATAGTGCTTTTTCGTGAAGGATCTTTTATCTGACACGGTTAAGTGTTAGCACCCAGAACCAGGCGCTCTGATGCCAATTGAAGAAACGAAAAAACACAAGAAGGGGGGTTGAATTGAAGTTTTTAAAAAATTAAGGCAAAGGACACGATGGTTATCCTGGTTCGATTGAACTCAATCTACTCCAGTCCACCCGCCAAGGTGATTTCGCCTCTCTTGAGGACTTAATCCACTATTCAATTAGAATTACACAGACACAGGGACAACCGTCACTGTCTTCTTGAGTTTTAACCACAACTTGGTTTTCTCAAGGAATTTCAACTTAGAAATAATATGCTACTAATAAGCTTTCTCACCACCGTGAGTTTTTTACAATATTTTTAACAAAAATGAAAACAGATGAGGAACTGATGGATTGTGAAAAGTATGAGCGCTCGTGTGTTGTCATCTGTGAAGGTGCTCCTTTAAATAGATGAATGTGATTGATCCGTTGGAGACATGTGAGCCAATTTTGGAGAATGATAATAAAGCCTTTTAATGCTTCTTTCCAAAAATATAGATATTGTCTGTTTCAATCCGTTGTGTTGTGATGCTCATTAAAGGTGAAGGATAGCGTATCAGAGTCCATAAAAATGTAATGCATAATCAGAGTTTCTGGCTGGATACAACTTTGGTGCTGGAGCATGAGGCATCCTTCATCAGAGCTTAGCTAGTTTAGAGCTTGTGATCCGTCTATATCAGAGCTTCGCTTGATTAGAACTTCGCTTGGAACTCGCTTGCTTGGATATTGTGAGCTTCGCTATATTAGAACTTCGCTCAGATGAATCTTATTGATGCTTTTGTATCAGAACTTCTTGACATTAGAACTTCCCTACATATCATAAAAAATTGAATTAAGGAGCATCAAGTTCTAAGTAATATATTGTTGTCGCTCCCGGGATTTTCATCCTAGTACAAACGCGAAAGTGGCACCAAACAGAGTCGCCAGCAATGTGTATTTATCCCAAGAGAGGGAAAGGAAACACCGCGTAAACCTGAGAGAAAGGAAAAGCATGGTCTTGCGACCAAGAGAAGTGGGTAAGGGAGTCGGTTACGCGAGAGGAAGGTATTAGCACCCCCTCACGTCCATCGTACCCGATGGGATCCACGCTTGCTTGTCTCGACCAAAGGGTGTAAAGAAAGGAATACTGAGAAAGAACTGAAAAAGGAAAGGAGAAAGAGAAACAAATGTAGGGAAAATAAAAGAAGTGCTCGCATGGGCCCTACCCCACTGCCTACGTATCTCATCGGGAGCATGAGAATCAGAGCGACGTAGTTCCCCTCACTAGGGATGAATTGTTTGTGTTTTTTAGAGAACGGCTTACGTTCTGGCTCAGGTGTTGCAGGCTCGCTGGTCCGAGTGCGTTACCATCTTGCAAGAGAACGAGTAGAAGCGCGTTCATACGTTGAGAGTGAATGAGGTGAGACAAGAATTCCCGAAGGAAATACGTTATTGTTTGTTTTTGTCTTTTAGGAAAGAAATGTTTTGATTGTTTGATGTTTTGCAACACATATTGTATTTAAGTCCCTCATGTAGGATCGAATGCCTCGCATATCGACCCAAGACAGGACGTATGCTAAACATTCCAAGAAAGTGCGAAAAGATCCCCCACTTCCTTGTTCCCACATGAAAGGCCTAAATACAATAGGTGTTGTGCCTTTATTAAGTGTTTTTTTGGATTATCTTTTAGAAGATGAGAAAAAGAGACTCAAAGAGAGAAGGTAAAATCTAATGTGGGGGACTAAGACTCACCCTAGTGTTATCATGCTTGGTGATCCTAAGGTTAATGAGGTTAGGAACTAAGTCTAAAAGGAAAAGGGGGATAGCACTACCTAATGTATATCCTACCTCACTTTAATCAAAGATTAAAGTTGAGCTAAGATCCCAAGGGGTGTGAGAAAATTCTACACACAGCATTATATCATGCTATTCATAAAAGAGAAAATCAGAAATTAATCAACAATTAGCAATCGAAATTATAGTCACCAATCAAGTTGGAATTAACATGCTAAGTAAAAAACAAGATTAAATTCTAACAAGAAAAGTTAATCTATGACTAAAAACTAATTCTAAAAACAATTAGTCCTAAAATTAATTCTAGAATTAAAACTGATATTGATCCTAAAAGTTAATTCCAATTAGATTCTAATTAAAAAAAAAAAGTTCTAACTAGTCAAATTCTAAAGTTAAAACTATAAACTAATTTTAAAGAAAATTAGTTCTAAACTAATGTGAAAATCTAAATGAAACTTCTAATCAAAATCTAATTCTACACTAATCTTAAAAAATTACTATCTAATTATTATCTAATTAGAAAAAAGTCAGAATTTAATTAAAAAACTAAAACAAAAAGAAATCAAAAGGAGAGTGCATAATTGACTCTAGGAGGTGTGATTAAAAGGTTTGGGCGTGTGGGCTTTACGGATTAGGCCCAAAATCTTCAGCTTGCGGTCAGGGGTGTGAAGAGTGTTTTGGTGGTGTAGGTAGTGAATTGTGTGGATGGGTTCCAAGCCGATTAGGCCCACGGTCCTCTTTGTTTAGAGAAAAGAAAAAAGGAAGCGAAAAGGAGGTGCAAGAAGTAAAAGGCACAATGAAACTAATGGGCTAAGGCCTGACCCGATTCCTCATGAGAAACCAATTCTGTTAAGAAACCCTAGAGGATACCAATCAAGCCTCATCACTCATTCTCACTGCCACGCCTCCAACTTCTCTTCTTCATCTCCTTCCTTCCTCAACTCTCAGCGCCACCATGCTCACCGCCTCCACCATCATCTTCATCTCTCCCTCCGTCGAATCCTCTTTCAACAAAAGTCGCTCGTCAGAAAACCACGACACCCGGCCGGCTCCTTCATCGATTCATCATCTTTCAACATCATCGTCTCCACCGTCTCCGATTCACTCTCGCTCTCCAATCGCTCGCTTTCTCAACCGCGATTTCAGCCTTCAGCATCCGTGTAAAAGAAATCGGATTCAAGCCAAAACAACAACGCGCTACAACTCTCTTAAACTACACGCGATCGCGACCATACAATGAACAGAGAGATTCAAGCAAAAGCGAACCACTCCGAACCTACCGTATACGAAAGGAAGAAAGGAAACGTTCAGAGAACTTACCGACCGGAGAGAGTCCGGCGCTTCTTCAAGTTCGCGACGAGCAACAGAAAACCAGAAAACCAGAGGTGAGATAATATTCTTCTTCACTTCGTCTTTGTTCTGATTCTTCTTCTTCGATCGCTGATTATTGATTATTGTTCATCTCCGATGCCACTCGCTTACATGTTGATGATAAGCTCTTAAATCAGTCGTTGTGGTTGTTGATGTTATTTTTCTTGCAGGTTTTGATTCGATGAGAGAATTGCAATTTGAAGTTCATTGCGGTTTTGAAGAATTGATGAATTCAGGAATTTGAAGATGATGAAACTTGAGAGCAGAAGGAGATTAGAAGAGTTCTCGTGAGGTTTCTGCAGATTTTGGTGATTGAATCACGATGAGGAAACGTTTTTTTTACATTGAAGAATTGTTGAAGGTTTTCTTTCAAATTGCCTCGATTGAAGTTTGTTGGAGAGAAAAAAGAAGTTGCAGAAAAGTGGTTGATTGAAGATGAAGATGAAGAGTGGAAGAATGAGAATTTAGAAGATGGTGCGGAATGAAGAACCCCCCGAAGAATGAAGAGGATGATGCCTTTATAGCAGAATTCAGGGAGGGTTAGTTTGGTATTTACAGGTGAAGTTCAGTTAGAACTTTGTTAGAGACTTGTTGGAGAAGTTGGAGGTTTTGTTAGAGTGTTTGTGGAATTGAATTGTGAGTGATAGTTTCTATTAGGAGGTTATGGTTAGTTATTGACAGTTAGCCCTATTAGATTCTATTAGAAATTGTGTTGAATTCTGTTGTATTCGGCTGTTGTGATAATGAACCACTGTGCATCCTTCTTCTCACTGTCAAATTCTGTTATGAGCCATTTTTTCCTTGGAATTGAACTGAATTTTCTGTTATAATAAATCAGCTGGTTGTATGGTTTTTTCAGTTCGTGAAATGCTTTTGAACAACTAAGGAAAGGCTCAATCTAACTGAGTCATCTGCATATTCCAAAAGCCTGATATATGTGAACCATGCATTAAGCACGTGACCGACTGCTAGCTTCTCCTTATTCATTTCGCCATAAACCACTTTTTTCATTTTCAAAGGTCCTTTTTCACCCTAATGTTTGTATCAAAAACAATTAAGTAATGGTGTTTGATCATAACAAGTGGCTTGCTACCAATGGAAAAGAACTTGCAAATAAAATTGTAATTCCTTTAGCACATACTCCCAAGCAGTAAACAAGTGTTCCTCGAATCTTCACATGTTATGTTTTGAGTATGAGTTTGGTTTAACAATGGGTAATTGGTTTTAGGAAGTGGTAAAATGGGTTAATGGATATGGATAGAGAAAAAAGATGGATATGGATCACTTGGAATTTAAAAGTGGACAATTGGATTTTGAGTGAGCAAATGGATTTTGATTTAATTTGGTTTAGAATGTGGATTTTGGATATGGACGTGGAAATGGTTAATTTGGATTGGGTTCAAAAACGGATACTATGGTGTGAATAAATGGGTTAAAATGAATTTGGATATTTTGTGGTAGAAAATGGTTTAAGAAAAGATTACGAAAAGAATGGAAAAATATGGATAATAGAGAAGATAAAAATTGGATTTGAAAAATGGTAAGGAATGGATATCGAAATAAATTTGGACGTGGAAAGAAAACTGGTTAAAATGGTTGAAAATGGTCATGATGGATAGAAAGTGAATAACCCAAAGAATTCAAAACCAATCACAAACTATTCACAAGCCTCTGATAAAATGGTCACAGCTACCACTGAACAATCTGGCCACTCACATGATCCACTGAAGAATCTCAACTGATAAACAGTCCACAAGCTCAACCATGAATAAACCTAAATCACCCAGATGTACACTGATGAACTTTGCAGAAGATGACTTGCAGAATAGTCCCGAACAGAGCAAACACTTATAACAAGAAAATCCTTCGATCCCGTGTCTCCGAAAACCAATGCAATGATATGATTATGAGTTATGACCTAAAAATGCAGATGAACGCGAAGCAAAAGCCAGAAAAAGGTAGGGCAAATTTTGGGGTGCTACAGCTGCCCCTATTCAATCAACTTGGACCTGAAGGGATGATTACAATTGCTTTCAGACATTCAAGGTACAAGGTGATTGAATACAAAAAGAACCGCAAAATTTGCACTCTGTGGAGAATAAGAAAAGGGATATGAACCCAACCAAATGAACACTACTTGGATAAAACTTTGATATAAAGAAAAGCACTGGAGAGATGTCTTTTGTACAACGCCAGATGACTACTGGCCTGCCACACTACGGGTGGACTTTAGCAATGTCTTTTGTACAACGCCAGACAACTACTGGCCTGCCACACTACGGGTGGACTTTGCTCATCTGCCACCCGAAGATGGACTTTTGCCAATCTACTGTTGGACTTTCTTTTAGAATTTGCCACCCTTAGATGGACCTTCCGCCAATCCACTGTTGGACTTTTGACCAGAGGTTTGTAGAATCAACGACCTTACAAAGATGACTCCGTTGGGGATAAGAGGTAGACCATCAACTCTGAGATTGATGAAAAAAATGGCATTCGCTCTGAGATTGAGAAAATTTGAAGTAAACAATAACACTGAGGTTGAGGAAAGGGTAAACATCAACTCTGAGGTTGAGAAAAACCATAACTTCAACTCTGGGGTCGGAAGATGGATATACGTCAACTCTGAGATTGGTAAAAGGGTATACATCAGTTTTGAAACCGGAGATAAAACCATTGACTTCAACTCTGAGGTCGAGAAAAAGTATACGACAACTTTGAAGTTGGGAAATGAAAGGATATTCATCAACTCTGAGGTCGAGAAAAGGTATACAACAACTTTGAAGTTGGGGAAGAAAAGGATATTCATCAACCCTAAGGTCGAGAAAAGGAGGTGCGACAACTCTGAGGTTGGGGAAAAGATATATGACAACTCTGAGGTTGGTAAAAAAGGCTTCTACTCTGAGGTTGGAGACAAAAGGCGTCAACTTTGAAGTTGGGGCAAAAAAATGATATTCATCAACTCTGAGGTTGAGAAAAGGTATATGTCAACTTTGAAGTTGGAGAAAGGCTATACGACAACTCTGAGGTTGGTAAAAAGGGCTTCAACTCTGAGGTTGGAGAAGGAATGTACGACAACTTTGAAGTTGGGGCAAAAAAATGATATTCATCAACTCTGAGGTTGAGAAAAGGTATATGTCAACTTTGAAGTTGGAGAAAGGCTATACGACAACTCTGAGGTTGGTAAAAAGGGCTTCAACTCTGAGGTTGGACAAAACAGGCGTCAACTCGGAGGTTCGAGATCACTGCCTTGATTGAGGGTTGATCTGGGCTTTCGTACAAGGTACCAAATCTGGCTTATGCTTCGATGCATGTTTGAATTTTCTTTCTATGGCGTAATGCTCCATACGAAATGGAAATGCTACGCGTTTTGAGGATGCAATGCAATGATGATTACTATATGCAAGAATGAGAGGACACTCCACTGAGGAATGCGCAGAACAGAACAAGCAAACTTCGCTGAGGAAGGGATCACCAATATCTGACCTCCTGTGGGGAGATAACCAATTGTACCACCAATAACCCCTGGTGATGCCAACCCTGTCGAGGAACTGCAAGCTGCATTGCGAACTTTGTTGGGGAGATGCCAATGAAGATTGGACTTTAAACTGCTGAGAATGCCAATAACCATTGGACTTTGACTCGTGGAGAAAAACCGAATCTGACTGTTGAGGAGGAGGGTACTCTGACTTCTCACCATCTTCAAACAGCTTGAAAATATTCTGTCATCTTACCCTGCTGAGAATGAGGAATCCACCTACGCTGCTGGGGGTAAGGAAGCTTCACAAAGAACCCCTTTTCAATGTGAGAACGATTCTCCGCTTGGGGAAGAATATCAATTCCAACGCCTTGCTGGAAAAGATACCTTCTGGCTCTTCGCTGGGGAAGAGACTTAGTACTTCAAGATCTGACTGTTGAGGAGGAGGGTACTCTGACTTCTCACCATCTTCAAACAGCTTGAAAATATTCTGTCATCTTACCCTGCTGAGAATGAGGAATCCACCTACGCTGCTGGGGGTAAGGAAGCTTCACAAAGAACCCCTTTTCAATGTGAGAACGATTCTCCGCTTGGGGAAGAATATCAATTCCAACGCCTTGCTGGAAAAGATACCTTCTGGCTCTTCGCTGGGGAAGAGACTTAGTACTTCAAGTTTCTACCGACCAACTGCATACTGATTGTCAAGAGTGAACGACGGTTCCTTTATGACTTGCCCCAGACCACACGGTCTAATGAAAGAAATCATCTCAAGAGGATTTTACAAAAGACTGGGCGTTCACACTGCCCCAGGGTCTTCAAACTCTTGGAGAGATTCATCGGATCTCGACGTAACTGCCCCAGACTGTATGATCTGTGAAGGAATTTGCCCCGAGAGGACTTGTAATGATTTGAAATATTCTGCCTCAGTACTTTAAACCTTGAAGAGGTACCTCTGATTAACCGTCTTCTGGAGAGGATAACTTCTCATGCTCCGGAGGTGGCTTGCCTCGACATGAGCTTTGAAGTGACTTTGCCCCTGATCTGAATGAATGCCCCAAAATAACTGAACTTTAGAGAGATTTCTCGACGTGACTGCCCCAGATTGGCTACATCTCATTACGACTTACTGGGGAAAGCCCACGACACTGAGTCTCTTGGGAACATGCCCCTTGATATGACTGTCCTTCAGAATTTTCAGGCATCCTAACTCGGCAAGATCAAGCTTCTCGACTGGCATTCACTGTGTAAGCTTCATTGATGCTTAGGCACATGTATGCAAGCAAAACAAGTTTATTATGAGAATGATAATTCTAATGCAACAAACATGTTAACTTTGAAGTTTTTATTAAAAAAAAAAAAAAATAAAAAAAAAAAAATTAAAAAAAAATAAATAAAATGTCGCAAAGCCATGTGAACGAGTCACTAGTTACGACATTGATTTTTGAATGGAAAACAATATGCACATGCAATACCAACAAAAATCTTATTAGCGCAACTCATGGGAGTCAGGAACGCCATCTCGTTGAAGTACACCTTCAGCATAAACTCTGTTTCAATTAGGACTTTTAAGGGTTGTAACGTGGCCTGGTTCACGGTTTTAGATAAAAGGATTTATGGCTCAAAATTTGTTTGTACCTACCCATTCTCCTTAATGTTTTTCAGTCCTACGTTCAGTTAATTTGGCACAAGCGCTCATCTCCCAAAAGGATTTTTGTGAGGATCGATGGTTAAGGAACCCATGAGGTTTTTTGAATGTCAGTCACCCCTTTTGTCTTCCGTGTTTCGGTCACACGACTTGTTCTTTATCGAGGATTTTCTCTTGAGCATTTCTTTTTCATTTTTCGCTTTTTTTATTTCCCTGATTTTGCCTGGACTGATTCTTTCTGAGTTCTTCAATTTTGAAGTCCAGCGGGATGCCCTAACTTTTGCCTAAGTCACTTGTTTTCAATTTTGGACTTAGCGGGCTTTCTTTTTTTCTTTTTCTTTTGATTCTTTTTTTTGAACAAATCGTGTGACACAGGCTGTCTGACTTGCTTGAGAGGGTGGTGACTACCTCATTACTTTGAACACTGATGGATAACCATTGTGGTTTCACATCTCTTGACCTCCTCCAGGTAATGGATCCTCAGATGCACACTCCTTTTGAAATATGAACGCTTGGTCAAATTACTGACAACTACCCTGCCCCTGGTTAAATGTGAGGGTTTTTTCGAATGAAAAGAAACTCCTACTTCAAGGTTCAAAGGGGTTGACGAGGGTCTATCTCCCTTATCTCTCCGGTGTTTGGGGATTGAAACAATGCCTGTACATCCTCAACAGGGTTTTATCCGAAAGCATATGACCAAAGATTTTGCGTTTTTACCTCATCATCCTCCCTCCAAGAGTTTAAGTAAGAAAGTTGGTATTGCAATGCGCAGAAACAATATATGAATGAATAAAAATGAACTACTTCAAGAAAAACATATTCATTGCATTAAAACATCATTCAGAATACAAACAAGTTTTTTAGGCATACAATGCTTTAACAAGAAATGAAAAACTACAAATGAAAATGCAGTAAAGAAGCTGAAGATTGCCATCGCCGAGGAGGCTTGATTATGTCTGGACGTCCTTGTAAACTGAGTTCTCACTTGAGACAGGAGGCTTCAATTGATGTACATATCATCTTCAGTGAATGCAATGATCTCTGAGTCCACCAGGTCTTGCACCTTGTGCTTGAACACGTTGCAATTTTCAATGGAATGACCCGGTGTGTCTGAGTGATACTCGCATCTAGCATCCAAATCATAATCAGGAGGAATGGGGTCAGGGACAGGCTTGGCATCCCTTAGTTCAACCAGAGAACTCTCAAGTAGCCGGGCAAGAACATCACTGTGAGGAATAGGGAGTGGATCGAACCTTCTCGCAGGCCTTCGTGATCTTTGTTGTCTCTGTTGCTGAGGAGCATAAGGTCGCTGATACTGAACAGGTTGTTGAACAACAGAAGGAAAATACACAGCACTGGTTTCTCCTTCTTTTCCCTTGGAGGACCCAGCATAAGGTTTCTTTGCATCTTCAGCAGCAATTCGAATCTTTCCCGTTTTGATGCCATTTTCGACCCTTTCTCCTGCCAATACAAGACCTGAAAATCCGGCTGACAAACATCCAACCAATTTCTCATAATAATGCCCCTGAAGCGTATCCATGAACATATCAACAAGCTCTCTTTCCAACATCGGAGGTTGAACTTGGGAAGCCAATTCACGCCACCTCTGGGCGTATTCTTTGAAGCTTTCGTTTTGTCTCTGAGAAAGACTTTGCAATTGCATTCTACTGGGTGCCATGTCCGTGTTGAATTGGTAGTGCTTGATGAAAGCCTCTGCCAAATCTCTCCAGCTTTTAATATGCGTTCTCTCCAGGCTCATATACCAGTCTAAAGATGCCCCAGTTAAGCTGTCCTGAAAGAAATGCATCAGCAGCTTCTCATCATCCGTATAGGCAGACATTTTGCTGGAATATGCCATGATGTGAAGCTTAGGACAGGTGGATCCATTGTACTTCTCGAAAGTAGGTGCCTTGAACTTCGGAGGAACCTTCACACCTGGGACCAACCCTAAGTCGTACATGTTCATGCCCAACTCATTATGGCCTTTTAAAGCATTCACTCTCTCTTCGAGCATACAGAACTTCTTGTCCGTGTCAGTAGGGAAATTCATCTCAGCATCATAAAATTGTTCCTCCTGATTATTCACCTTCTGACGAGGAACATGAATCCTAGCAGCACTTCCTTTGGATTGAACCATAGGAGAGGGTGGAGGAATATCAACACGTGGTGGATTCACAACTCCGCCCGGAGTATTACCAACAACATTCCCATTACCAGCCTCTGGGATAACAACAGTCCTTTGAATAATTGCCTCAAGTTCCTCTTGTTGTTGAGTCATGCCCTGCATCATCTCAAAGAACTGAGCCATACGATTCTGGAATTCCGATAACTCTGCTCGCACCTGATCCATGATCCTCCTCTGATTGCTTCAAGTTGCGTAGTGGTGAGAAGTCAGGTTTGCAGTTCTGGAGACAATAGCAAGTCAGAATAAGAATCCCCTCTCTGAATACCTGTTATGCATATGAGTATGAGAATGCAAAATGACATGCGATGCAAATGCAAAGACACGGGATCAAGGTATCCACAAAGCTCTGGATAAGTGCTGTACTGATGACTGAATAAGCTCATAGGTCTGCTCTGAAGAGAATACCGGAACCAGAATATCCGAATAATCATAATACCATAACACCAGGCTGATACTGATAAGAAATCCAAAGTACCGAGTAGGTAGAAGGTCAAGGTTACCTGCAAACCTGTAAACACCCGCCCATTCTCACATGTGGGTACTAAGATCCTCAGTATCCCGGGCTCTCAGGTCGAGAAATGATGATACGTTCACCATTTCTGGTTTGGCATCATCATCAATCGAGGAGGCCTCAACTGATTCACCAAAATGAAAGGTCCTCAGCTTCTGGCACTGAGGTCGAGAAGCAATAGTACATTCATCCCTCGGGGTGCAGTACTATCACCAAACGAGGAGTGCCTCCACTGATTCTCTTTCAAAAAGGAAATCCTATGCAAGTTCCAAAGTGGGCCCTCGGGTGCGAATGGGTTTGCCACAGAATGTGGTCTGCCACTGTCACCACTAAAGAGGGATGTTTCCACTAAGGTCCTCATGATCGGTCACTAGAGTCGACAGCTCTCTAGATCGACATCCTGGAATACGCAAGATGCGCATGCCATGATGGGTCCCAAGATAGCCTCGTCTAGCTGTGAATTTCGTGAATACCCAACGCACTCCAGACGGCACGTAGGTCCCACTACTCTCCACTCTAATCCTAAGTGTATACTCAAGCCTGTGTAATGGGCTTATCTCTCAGAAATCCCAATCCCGCCAAACAGACAGCACAGTGCAACACAGTATAATATATGAAATGTAAATGCTACAATGCTGTAAATATGGTACAAGTAATAAAATACAGTAAACAGCAAATACAAGATAACAGTAAACACCCAATGAAAGAAAAGCACACAAGCGCTAGGATTGACTCGCTTAGGGATGGACCAGCAATAGGTCAAAATCTACTTTCCCCAGCAGAGTCGCCAGCTGTCGCTCCCGGGATTTTCATCCTAGTACAAACGCGAAAGTGGCACCGAACAGAGTCGCCAGCAATGTGTATTTATCCCAAGAGAGGGAAAGGAAACACCGCGTAAACCTGAGAGAAAGGAAAAGCATGGTCTTGCGACCAAGAGAAGTGGGTAAGGGAGTCGGTTACGCGAGAGGAAGGTATTAGCACCCCCTCACGTCCATCGTACCCGATGGGATCCACGCTTGCTTGTCTCGACCAAAGGGTGTAAAGAAAGGAATACTGAGAAAGAACTGAAAAAGGAAAGGAGAAAGAGAAACAAATGTAGGGAAAATAAAAGAAGTGCTCGCATGGGCCCTACCCCACTGCCTACGTATCTCATCGGGAGCATGAGAATCAGAGCGACGTAGTTCCCCTCACTAGGGATGAATTGTTTGTGTTTTTTAGAGAACGGCTTACGTTCTGGCTCAGGTGTTGCAGGCTCGCTGGTCCGAGTGCGTTACCATCTTGCAAGAGAACGAGTAGAAGCGCGTTCATACGTTGAGAGTGAATGAGGTGAGACAAGAATTCCCGAAGGAAATACGTTATTGTTTGTTTTTGTCTTTTAGGAAAGAAATGTTTTGATTGTTTGATGTTTTGCAACACATATTGTATTTAAGTCCCTCATGTAGGATCGAATGCCTCGCATATCGACCCAAGACAGGACGTATGCTAAACATTCCAAGAAAGTGCGAAAAGATCCCCCACTTCCTTGTTCCCACATGAAAGGCCTAAATACAATAGGTGTTGTGCCTTTATTAAGTGTTTTTTTGGATTATCTTTTAGAAGATGAGAAAAAGAGACTCAAAGAGAGAAGGTAAAATCTAATGTGGGGGACTAAGACTCACCCTAGTGTTATCATGCTTGGTGATCCTAAGGTTAATGAGGTTAGGAACTAAGTCTAAAAGGAAAAGGGGGATAGCACTACCTAATGTATATCCTACCTCACTTTAATCAAAGATTAAAGTTGAGCTAAGATCCCAAGGGGTGTGAGAAAATTCTACACACAGCATTATATCATGCTATTCATAAAAGAGAAAATCAGAAATTAATCAACAATTAGCAATCGAAATTATAGTCACCAATCAAGTTGGAATTAACATGCTAAGTAAAAAACAAGATTAAATTCTAACAAGAAAAGTTAATCTATGACTAAAAACTAATTCTAAAAACAATTAGTCCTAAAATTAATTCTAGAATTAAAACTGATATTGATCCTAAAAGTTAATTCCAATTAGATTCTAATTAAAAAAAAAAAGTTCTAACTAGTCAAATTCTAAAGTTAAAACTATAAACTAATTTTAAAGAAAATTAGTTCTAAACTAATGTGAAAATCTAAATGAAACTTCTAATCAAAATCTAATTCTACACTAATCTTAAAAAATTACTATCTAATTATTATCTAATTAGAAAAAAGTCAGAATTTAATTAAAAAACTAAAACAAAAAGAAATCAAAAGGAGAGTGCATAATTGACTCTAGGAGGTGTGATTAAAAGGTTTGGGCGTGTGGGCTTTACGGATTAGGCCCAAAATCTTCAGCTTGCGGTCAGGGGTGTGAAGAGTGTTTTGGTGGTGTAGGTAGTGAATTGTGTGGATGGGTTCCAAGTCGATTAGGCCCACGGTCCTCTTTGTTTAGAGAAAAGAAAAAAGGAAGCGAAAAGGAGGTGCAAGAAGTAAAAGGCACAATGAAACTAATGGGCTAAGGCCTGACCCGATTCCTCATGAGAAACCAATTCTGTTAAGAAACCCTAGAGGATACCAATCAAGCCTCATCACTCATTCTCACTGCCACGCCTCCAACTTCTCTTCTTCATCTCCTTCCTTCCTCAACTCTCAGCGCCACCATGCTCACCGCCTCCACCATCATCTTCATCTCTCCCTCCGTCGAATCCTCTTTCAACAAAAGTCGCTCGTCAGAAAACCACGACACCCGGCCGGCTCCTTCATCGATTCATCATCTTTCAACATCATCGTCTCCACCGTCTCCGATTCACTCTCGCTCTCCAATCGCTCGCTTTCTCAACCGCGATTTCAGCCTTCAGCATCCGTGTAAAAGAAATCGGATTCAAGCCAAAACAACAACGCGCTACAACTCTCTTAAACTACACGCGATCGCGACCATACAATGAACAGAGAGATTCAAGCAAAAGCGAACCACTCCGAACCTACCGTATACGAAAGGAAGAAAGGAAACGTTCAGAGAACTTACCGACCGGAGAGAGTCCGGCGCTTCTTCAAGTTCGCGACGAGCAACAGAAAACCAGAAAACCAGAGGTGAGATAATATTCTTCTTCACTTCGTCTTTGTTCTGATTCTTCTTCTTCGATCGCTGATTATTGATTATTGTTCATCTCCGATGCCACTCGCTTACATGTTGATGATAAGCTCTTAAATCAGTCGTTGTGGTTGTTGATGTTATTTTTCTTGCAGGTTTTGATTCGATGAGAGAATTGCAATTTGAAGTTCATTGCGGTTTTGAAGAATTGATGAATTCAGGAATTTGAAGATGATGAAACTTGAGAGCAGAAGGAGATTAGAAGAGTTCTCGTGAGGTTTCTGCAGATTTTGGTGATTGAATCACGATGAGGAAACGTTTTTTTTACATTGAAGAATTGTTGAAGGTTTTCTTTCAAATTGCCTCGATTGAAGTTTGTTGGAGAGAAAAAAGAAGTTGCAGAAAAGTGGTTGATTGAAGATGAAGATGAAGAGTGGAAGAATGAGAATTCAGAAGATGGTGCGGAATGAAGAACCCCCCGAAGAATGAAGAGGATGATGCCTTTATAGCAGAATTCAGGGAGGGTTAGTTTGGTATTTACAGGTGAAGTTCAGTTAGAACTTTGTTAGAGACTTGTTGGAGAAGTTGGAGGTTTTGTTAGAGTGTTTGTGGAATTGAATTGTGAGTGATAGTTTCTATTAGGAGGTTATGGTTAGTTATTGACAGTTAGCCCTGTTAGATTCTATTAGAAATTGTGTTGAATTCTGTTGTATTCGGCTGTTGTGATAATGAACCACTGTGCATCCTTCTTCTCACTGTCAAATTCTGTTATGAGCCATTTTTTCCTTGGAATTGAACTGAATTTTCTGTTATAATAAATCAGCTGGTTGTATGGTTTTTTCAGTTCGTGAAATGCTTTTGAACAACTAAGGAAAGGCTCAATCTAACTGAGTCATCTGCATATTCCAAAAGCCTGATATATGTGAACCATGCATTAAGCACGTGACCGACTGCTAGCTTCTCCTTATTCATTTCGCCATAAACCACTTTTTTCATTTTCAAAGGTCCTTTTTCACCCTAATGTTTGTATCAAAAACAATTAAGTAATGGTGTTTGATCATAACAAGTGGCTTGCTACCAATGGAAAAGAACTTGCAAATAAAATTGTAATTCCTTTAGCACATACTCCCAAGCAGTAAACAAGTGTTCCTCGAATCTTCACATGTTATGTTTTGAGTATGAGTTTGGTTTAACAATGGGTAATTGGTTTTAGGAAGTGGTAAAATGGGTTAATGGATATGGATAGAGAAAAAAGATGGATATGGATCACTTGGAATTTAAAAGTGGACAATTGGATTTTGAGTGAGCAAATGGATTTTGATTTAATTTGGTTTAGAATGTGGATTTTGGATATGGACGTGGAAATGGTTAATTTGGATTGGGTTCAAAAACGGATACTATGGTGTGAATAAATGGGTTAAAATGAATTTGGATATTTTGTGGTAGAAAATGGTTTAAGAAAAGATTACGAAAAGAATGGAAAAATATGGATAATAGAGAAGATAAAAATTGGATTTGAAAAATGGTAAGGAATGGATATCGAAATAAATTTGGACGTGGAAAGAAAACTGGTTAAAATGGTTGAAAATGGTCATGATGGATAGAAAGTGAATAACCCAAAGAATTCAAAACCAATCACAAACTATTCACAAGCCTCTGATAAAATGGTCACAGCTACCACTGAACAATCTGGCCACTCACATGATCCACTGAAGAATCTCAACTGATAAACAGTCCACAAGCTCAACCATGAATAAACCTAAATCACCCAGATGTACACTGATGAACTTTGCAGAAGATGACTTGCAGAATAGTCCCGAACAGAGCAAACACTTATAACAAGAAAATCCTTCGATCCCGTGTCTCCGAAAACCAATGCAATGATATGATTATGAGTTATGACCTAAAAATGCAGATGAACGCGAAGCAAAAGCCAGAAAAAGGTAGGGCAAATTTTGGGGTGCTACAATTGTTTGTTATCATCAAAACTATTTAGAGATGTAGAATCAATTCTTGTTCTAACAATTCCGACGATGAAGACGATGAGGTTAGTAGTAACTTTTCAATTTATGATAATGAAGCTCAAGGAGCAATTGATGAACTTTTAAGTGAATGCAAAATTCTATATAAAACCATCTCATCTCAAAAGAAACAAATATCCATCTTGGAAGAAAATATTGAGAAAATGGAAAATAAGTTCAAAGATGAAAAAGAAGAATTAATCAAGAATTTTGCATGCACTAAATGTGAGTCACTTGCTTTTCAAATAGTTCAATTGAAAAGAGTCCTAGAAAGATATGAAAAAGGACAAACTGGATTGGAACATGTTCTTAGTAGTCAAAGATACTCAAATGATAAAAGTGGTCTAGGTTATTCAAGATTCTCCAAACAAACTTCTAACAAGACCATCTTTGTAAAAGCTAAAGAACAAATTCCTTTAGAGAAAAGTGACAAGCCTAAAAAGGTTCAACAATATAACAAAAGGAAAAGAAATAATAAGAAGAAGTCTTATAATAAGAAGAAATCTTATCCCCCTAGATATAAAAGCAACTTTGAGCCAACTTGTTTCTATTGTGGTATTAAGGAAACCTTCCGGAAGGACAGATTCCACAAACACCTTCTGGTAAAAAGGAAACTATGTTTGACCGAATGGATGAATTCCAGGAAGAGCTCTTGGAAATGCAGAAGGAGCTGCAAGCCATTCGCAGTCAGGATTTATTTGGAAAGGACGCCGCAAATCTCTGCTTGGTCCCAAATGTGAAAGTTCCGCACAAATTTCAAGTGCCCGACTTTGAAAAATACAAGGGTAACTCTTGCCCTCAAAGCCAATTGGTGATGTACGCTCGGCGGATGTCAGCTCAGACGGAGAATCAGGACCTACTGATTCACTATTTCCAGGATAGTTTAACCGGTGCCGCATTAAAATGGTACATGGGTTTAAACCGTACTACGATCAGTACATTCAGAGATCTTGGTACTGCCTTCGTCCAACAATACAAATACAATTTGGAGATGGCACCCGACAGAGATCAACTCAGATCAATGTCGCAAAAGGACAAGGAAACCTTTAAGGAGTATGCTCAAAGGTGGCGTGAAATTGCCGCTCAAATTTGTCCACCTCTTGAGGAAAAAGAGATGACAAAGATCTTCTTAAAAACCTTAAGCTCATTTTACTATGACCGAATGGTTGCCAGTGCACCCAGTGATTTCACCGAGATGGTGGGCATGGGCGTACGTCTTGAGGAAGCCGTCCGAGAATGACATTTGGTAAAAGACACTGGATCGACGAGCGGTACTAAAAAATACGGTAGTGCTCTCCCTAAGAAAAAAGAGCAAGATATTGGGAATATCTCTCTCGGAAAGCAAAAGCGACGTTATCAACCGGTAGCAGCTGTGACTCCTGCTATCAACCCTGCGTCTATTCCTACGTATCAACCTCAGGTTGCATAGAGCCAACCTGATCAGCAAAGGACACAACAGCCTCTTCAGCAGGCTCGTCCTCCATATAACAACAACCGTACAACGCGGCCACCAGGATTTGATCCTATACCCGTAACGTACGCAGAGTTGTTTCCATTACTGCTAGCCAAGGGGCACATTCAGACTAAGTCCCCTCTTACAGTACCAAAAAATCCGCCTTTTTGGTTTAAGGTGGATCAAACTTGCCCTTATCATCAAGGAGGACCAGGGCATAACATTGAGACTTGTCTCAATTTCAAGTCCGACGTACAAAAGCTTGTTAGGAGCGGGGTCTTATCTTTCAAAGATACAAATCCCAATGTTCTTACGAACCCGCTGCCTCAACATGAGAAGGCTGCAGTCAATCTCATTGAGGAGAGTCTAACGATGTCTATCAAATTCACGATGTACTCTTGTTGAAAACCAATTTGGTCAAGATGCATTGTAGACAGAGTGGATATGGCCATGTACCACCTCATAACTATCATCAGTGTGATGTCTGCTCTAAAAACAATCAAGGATGTTCTGTGGTGCAAACAGCTCTGCAAGAACAGATGGATCTCGGATGGATCCAAGAGCACCGAGTTCGTGGAGTTAACATGGTCTACACGAACTCCAACATCATTCAGAACCACAATATCCGTGCAATGAATGTCAATCTGGTGGCAATGTATTCAAGGCAAAGCCAGTATCATAATCTGCCGTGGCACAATTACAGTTCCTGTCTGATTTGCTCGGTAAACAAACAGGGATGCTTTTCATACAGGAGGCCCTCCAGCGTCAGATGGATCTTGGATGGATCCAAGACTACCATGATAGGAATTCCTATCAGATCAACATGGTTCAGATCTTCGATATTCGCGTGATGAATACTAACCTGGTAGAGTTACATGCTGAACAGGTCCGACTCGGATTCCATATATCACACGACTATCAAAGCTGTAAAGCGGGTTGCGAAAATGATCGAGGTTGTACCCTTGTCCAGGAGGCACTTCAGCACTTGTTAAATCACTGGTGAATGCCAATCTATATGGATGAAGATACTCAGCAGATTAATATCAATAACAAAAACCCCACTCAGCGTCAGAGTCAGGATGTCCGATCTGTGGAAGCTAACCTAGTGAGGTTACATTATATTCAAAGTGGGCGTGGCCAGGTGCCACCACACAACTATGAACGTTGTGGCGTCTGTTCGGAAAGTAACCAAGGGTGCTACCTTGTGAGAGCAGCTCTTCAGGGTCAGGTAGATCGTGGAGAGATTCGTCCATATCCGGGTTCTGGACCTATCAACTGGACGCCGAACTACGTTGCTGATCAAATTGAAGATGTTGTCACAATCTCTGGTCATCATAGGACCAGGGACGTTTGTGCCATTATCCCTCTATTGGATGAATCTAAGGTTCCCAACCGAGAACGGATCGAAATTACTTATGATGGTCAGAAAAATTAGAAGGCTCCTGTAGTCATCTATCTGCCGGGACCAATACCGTATGAATCAACTAAGGCAATCCCTTACAAATACGGTGCAACAACAATTGAGAATGGAAGAGAAATTCCATTACCCTCCGTCGTGAATATTGCAGACATCAGTCGGGTAACACGGAGTGGTAGAATCTTCAACCGAGGGGTTGGGGAACTTAACAAAGAAAAGGAACCTCACACAGAAGTTCCTAATCCATCAGTCGGTCAATCCAGTAATCCCGACCTTTCGAGAAATATTGATGAGATGCTAAAGCTCATCCAAAGGAGTGAATACAACATTGTCGATCAACTGTTACAAACTCCTTCAAAGATCTCTTTGTTATCACTGTTACTCAAATCAGAAGCGCATAGGGAGGCTCTACAGAAAGTCTTGGAGCAAGCCTTTGTGGAACAGGATGTAACAATCAGACAGTTCGATAGCATTGTCTCTAACATCACTTCCTGCAATAATTTAGGATTTAGTGATGAGGAATTACCCGAAGAGGGTCGCCGTCATAACATGGCGCTCAACATTATAGTTAACTGCCAGGACGATGCTTTAGCCAGCGTACTGGTAGACACAGGGTCAGCCCTGAATGTTATGCCGAAGTCCACTTTGATGCAATTGTCATTCAAAGGCCCTCCGATGAGAATCAGCGAGGTCGTCGTCAAAGCGTTCGACGGATCCAGAAAAACAGTTATCGGCGAAGTTGATCTTCCCATAACTATCGGTCCTCACACTTTCCAAGTCACTTTCCAGGTCATGGACATTCGGGCAACATACAGTTGTTTATTAGGAAGACCTTGGATACACCAGGCTAGAGCAGTTACTTCAACCCTCCACCAAAAGCTAAAGTTTGTCAAGAACGATCAACTTGTCACGATTTGTGGGGAACAAGCCTTGCTTGTAAGCAACTTGTCATCGTCTACTGGTATAGAACCTGAGGAGGTTATTAGAACTCAGTTCCAAGCACTGTCGGTGAGCAAGAACAATTAGTTCAAAGGAGGAACCTCTATTTCCTCATACAACGATGCTATCAAAGCGGTCGAGAGTACCGATACAACCGGACGGGGACAGCTCGTCATTCCTATTGACAATAAAACAAAGACGGGTCTTGGTTTTTCTGCAACCTGTACCCAGACAGCTGCCAACGATGAAAGTCTTCATCCCCTTCAAAATTTCTTCCACAGTGGAGGTTTTCTTCACCTAGTGTCTCAGACAGTTCATGCTATTAATGAGGAAGATCCCTCTGACACAAATGATGAGTGGAAGTCCTATCTTAATGAGGACGGTTATATGTCTCAGGAAGAGGTGCATATACCATTTTGCTATCCCGCACAGATTCCGAGATTTATACCACGGTCAGATGTCAAAATGATATATGGAGATTGTGATCCGGAAGGATGTCGTGCTTCGCCAAATTCATTAGAGGAAGACACTCTGATGAGGGACAACTTTGACTACAATTACTATGGCCCAATGGATGGCCTGCCAATGTGGCAGCCTTACCCAGGAAACTTGGGACAAGAGAGTTAGCCGAACAATGAAAATCAGCTGACCGTCATTGAACAGAATACCTGTGTCCCCACCATGTCATGGGATCAACACTCAGGTTATTCAGAAACTATTCAACATGAAGATGAATTCGCAACGTTTGCAGGACTTGAATTCATCAACTATGCTTTTCCCGAGGTCAACATCATCGAGAGGGATGACTCCTCCAATTCCAAAGAAGTTTGGGACACTCTGGGAGAACCGAGTGGAAAATACGACTATATGGTCAAGTACACTGCTCCCGAAAGCTCTCGTATCAGGTTCGAAGATATCCAGCCAACTGGATGGGAAGATACAACTGAGAGCACAACTACTCTGCAAAATGCAACAGAGGAATTCTCCTATGACAACTCTGCCTGGGAGACAGATTCCAATGATCCTGCTTCACCAGAAATCAGCGTCATTTCTGAAGACAAATCAAGGAAGGTAATAGACTTTGTGATTCACCGAGGAGTTTGCCGCCAATGGGTTGCTGTCGATGTTCCGAAGGTCGTTCATCAGTCAAAGTAATTGCCATATTTAACCTTTCACCCTGCCCAGGTGAAACAGATGTTTTGATAGGGCTCGTTTTCTGTAAATTTTCCCCCTTTGCTTCGCCCAAAGCGACAGAGTTTTGTTTTATAGGGCTGTAGTTTCAAGATTCGACTTGTTCATTAATAAAATAACGTCGTTCTGTAATTTCCGCATTTATTGCTGTTTTCTCTTTTTGCTTTTTCAGAAAATGGTAATCCTAAAAAACAATTCAAATAAAAACAAGCAGTAAATTAAATACACTGCACACACTTGCATTTTCTCTATCTCTTCTAAACACGAATCATCACGTCATGCAGATTGCTTGTTTTAAACCCCGTTGAAACATACGATCCGATGCCTTCTCCCAACTTTGAGTTCCCGGTATTTGGGGCTGAAGAAGAAAATGACGACAAAATTCCAGAAGAGATCTCCCGATTACTCAGACAAGAGGAAAGGTCCATTGAACCTCACAAAGAACCGTTGGAAACGGTAAACTTGGGTTTGGAAGAAGAGAGAAAAGAAATCAGGATTGGGGCACTGCTCAGTCCAACTGCCAAAGAGAGTTTGATAAAGCTTCTCAAAGAATTTCCCGATGTATTCGCTTGGTCCTATCAGGATATGCCAGGGTTGGATACCAGCATCGTGGAACATCACTTACCGTTGAGATCGGAATGTCCACCAGTAAAACAGAGGTTGAGACGCACTCACCCGGACATGGCCATCAAAATCAAAGAGGAGGTACAGAAACAGATTGACGCGGGTTTCCTCGCCACATCATAATATCCTCAATGGTTAGCCAACATTGTACCTGTTCCCAAAAAGGACGGAAAGGTCAGAATGTGTGTCGATTACAGGGATCTGAACAAGGCTAGTCCAAAGGACGACTTTCCTTTACCACACATTGACATGCTGGTTGACAGTACAGCAAAGTTCAAAGTTTTCTCCTTCATGGATGGATTCTCGGGCTATAACCAAATCAAAATGGCGCCGAAAGACATGGAGAAAACTTCGTTCATCACCCCATGGGGCACCTTTTGTTACAAGGTGATGCCGTTCGGTTTGAAGAACGCCGGGGCAACCTATCAAAGGGCCATGACTACTCTGTTTCATGACATGATACACAACGAAATCGAGGTATATGTCGATGATATGATTGCAAAATCAAAAACAGAGAGTGAGCACGTTGAACATCTGTCAAAATTGTTCAAACGTTTAAGAAAGTTCAAGCTCCGCTTGAATCCCAACAAGTGCACCTTCGGTGTTCGTTCAGGGAAACTACTAGGGTTCATCGTCAGCCAGAAAGGAATTGAGGTTGATCCTGACAAGGTCAAGGCCATTCAAGAAATGCCTTCTCCGAAAACTAAAAAACAAGTCAGAGGATTCTTGGGACGTTTGAACTACATCTCCAGATTCATATTCCTTATGACTGCCACTTGTGCGCCGATTTTCAAATTACTCAAAAAGAACCAGGATTGCGTTTGGTCAGAAGATTTCCAAACCTCCTTCGACAGTATCAAGGAATATCTGTTGAATCCTCCAATTCTATCACCTCCAGTGGAAGGAAGACCACTGATCATTTACCTCACAGTTCTAGAGGACTCAATGGGATGTGTACTTGGCCAACAAGACGAAACTAAACGGAAAGAGTCTACCATTTACTATTTAAGCAAGAAATTCACCGACTGCGAAACTCGGTACACGATGCTCGAGAAAACTTGTTGTGTTTTGGCTTGGGCAGACAAACATCTTCACCAATACATGATTCGTCATACTACTTGGTTGGTCTCCGAAATGGATCCAATCAAGTATGTTTTCGAAAAACCTGCTCTTACGGGAAGGATTGCCCGTTGGCAGATGCTGTTATCAGAATATGACATAGAGTACCACACTCAAAAAGCCGTTAAGGGAAGTATTTTAGCCGATCATTTGGCTCATCAACTGATTGACGATCAAGAATCAATCGGGTTTGACTTCCCAGACGAAGATGTCATGTATCTAAAAATGAAAGATTGCGATGAATCGCTACCCAGTGAAGGGCCAGAACCAGGTTCCCATTGGGGACGTATCTTTGATGGAGCAGTTAATCATTACGGAAACGGAATTGGGGCAATCATTGTTACCCCTCAGGGTACCCACATTCCTTTCACTGCCAGACTTACGTTCAAATGTACGAACAACGAGGCCGAATACGAAGCTTGTATTATGGGTCTCGAAGAAGCAATTGATTTAAGGATCAAAAACTTGGACGTATACGGCGACTCAACCTTGGTTATCAATCAGATAAAAGGAGATTGGAACACATACCAATCAGGATTGATTCCTTACAAAGACTATGCAAGAAGGTTGTTACCCTTCTTTAACAGAGTCGAGTTTCATCATATCCTTCGTGAGGAGAATCACATGGCTTATGCATTAGCCACTATCTCTTCCATGATTAGTCTAGGTCAATGGAATAACCTACCTAAGATCGACATAATGCGCCTTGAAAGGCCCGCTTACATCTTCACGATCGAAGCAATCATAGACGATAAACCTTGGTATCACGATATCAAACGCTTCCTCCAGAAACAAGAGTACCCATCTGGGGCACTCAGAAAGACAGAAAAACCCTCAGAAGATTGGCTGGAAACTTCTTCCTGAGCGGTGACACCCTTTATAAGAGAAATTTTGACATGGTCTTGCTCCGATGCGTAGACAGACCAGAAGCAGACATGCTTATGAAAGAAATTCATGAAGGATCCTTTGGCACTCATGCCAACGGACACACAATGGCGAGAAAAATTTTAAGAGTAGGGTACTATTGGTTGACAATGGAATCCGACTGCTACAAGTACATGAGGAGGTGTCACAAGTGTCAGATATACTCCGACAAAATTCATGTACCGCCATCACATCTCAAAGTTCTCTCTTCCCCATGGCCATTTTCCATATGGGGAATTGACATGATTGGCATGATTGAGCCCAAGGCTTCAAACGGACATCGGTTCATCCTGGTGGCCATTGACTATTTCACCAAGTGGGTCGAAGCAGCGTCATTCGCCAATGTAACCCGACAAGTGGTGGTCCGATTTATCAAAAACAATATCATCTGCCGTTATGGTGTTCCAAGCGAGATCATTACTGATAATGGATCTAACTTGAACAACAAGATGATGAAAGAGTTGTGCGCAGAGTTCAAGATCGAACATCATAACTCATCTCCCTACCGACCCAAGATGAACGGAGCGATAGAAGCGGCCAATAAGAACATCAAGAAGATCGTTCAAAAGATGGTTATAACTTACAAAGACTGGCACGAGATGCTACCCTTTGCTCTTCATGGTTATCGCACATCTGACCGCACTTCAACAGGGGCTACCCCTTTCTCTCTAGTATATGGCATGGAAGCAGTGCTCCCCATAGAAGTAGAGATCCCATCAATCCGAGTACTGATGGAAGCTAAGCTCACCGAAGCTGAATGGTGTCAAATCCGACACGACGAATTAAACCTGATCGAAGAGAAACGAATCACGGCACTATGCCATGGTCGGCTGTATCAACAGAGAATGAAGAGGGCGTTTGACAAAAATGTTCGACCTCGCATCTTCAGGAAAGGAGACCTCGTGCTCAAGAAGATACAATCATTTCTCACTGACTCCCGGGGCAAGTGGACTCCGAATTATGATGGCCCCTACGTGGTCACGAAAGCTTTCTCAGGCGGCGCCTTGAGAATTGCAACCATGGACGGAGAGGAATTTGCCTACTCCACGAATGTTGATGTAGTCAAGAAATACTTCGTCTAAACTAAAAAAAAACATCTCGGTGGATTGAAAACCCGAAAGGGCAGTCCAGGAAAAAATTAGAGACATAAAAGGAAAATCATCCCGGTGGATTGGAAACATCAAAGTACAATCCAGGCAAAAATTAGGGATAATGGCAAGTAACTATATTCAACAGAGGCAAGTCCCTCAACAACAGTTACATCATCTGTCAGAAAACTCAAGTCAAGGTCATCTTCGACAGAAGCTCAGGATGCCCCGAATTCAAAGTTGGTAGAAGGATAGTGGTCGTTATGTTTCAACGTAGCCCTTTTCCTTGTAAATTACCATTTTCTAACTTTGTAAATACTCTTTGGAATCATGTGTTTGGCTGATCTCCATCTTATCAATAAAATTTGAGCCTTTGTGCTTTTGCTTGTAATTCTCATTTGTTTTAGCTTTACAGAACGGCGTTGTTAACATGATTAACGATTCTTGAAATAAAACAAAATTGAATTTACTTGTTAAAACTTTTTCTGCTTTTAAAATAAAGACGTCAATTTCTTTTGACTGTTGAACATCAGAAGAACATCGGTCGCTTCTCTAGAAGTAATTGAACCTCAAAGTGCAGAATCAAAGTACTCCTTCTAAGCCAGTACGCCTGAATGAAGGGATCGACTGTGTCAGAGACCTTGCTTCGTCTGACACGCCTCGGCCGAGTTCTTATCTCCTAAGCCCGACCAACGGTAGCTCCTAACAGGGACTATCTCTCCTAAGCAAGACGGAATTGCTATTCTGAACCAATGGTACTTCTTCGCCCCGCGATGGCCGAGTATCCAGTCGTGTTCACCTGTCAGTTTGTATGTCGCGTCAGTTTTGTCAGCATAAACATACATACATCATGCATTGTTGATTTACATTCACATTTCATATTGCATCGCTATCACTCTAGTCGGTCTTGTACCCTAGTGATAAAAGTCATCTCAATCGAGTTGTCAGTTCTTGCCTCGTCAGGAAACGCTGAGTTTGAACCATCTCGCCTCCAGTGTATCTCTGGATTAGAGTCGGCACTCGACCACTTTGATAACTTGAACCTCTGAAAGACCAGAGAGCCCTCAGTTAACATCACTCTTCGCCATTGAAGATGATATCCTTGTTTTCCCGGATTAAATAAAATCCCGAGGGAAAGCCTTGTAATCAGAGATTCGGCAGCATGTCGGTTTTGCTCCGAAAAGACTGCTAGTGAAAAGGTCATCGGCACCTCAAAATTGGACCCCATCATTTGGCATTTCTCCGGGAAGATCCCGAGAACAGTATGATGTAAGATCCTAAGCGACGACAGTCTCCCAAGAGACTCGCTTTCCCCATTAGAAACAAATGGCGTCTCCAACAGAGAAGTTTGTACAACTCTACAGCTCAGACGGTTGGGTTCCCTAACAAGTCTGACATCAAAACTTTTTCCATCAAATGGCATCTCCCCAGGAAAATTCGGCGAGAAGTTTAAGGAAAATCGCTATGCATAGCGTCCCTTGTCAATTAAGTTTATTGACAAAAGAAACTAAGACCAGTTCGGTAGGAAACCAGGATCGAGGGGAAGTTTAAATTAGAAACTAAGACCAGTTCCTTGGTAGGAAACCAGGATCAAGGGGAAGTTTAAATCATCAACTGAGACCAGTTCCTTGGTAGGAAACCAAGAACGAGGGGAAGTTAACAAAAGAAAACTGAGACCAGTTCCTTGGCTGAAGACCAGGATCGAGGGGAAGTTTACCTTTTCTAAGCATCATTGCTTAGCAAAAGAAGATGAATGTGATCTACCATTCATAACCGCCGTCAAAATTTTGGGTATTCCGATATTTAATCCTCTTGTACCCCGAATGCCCGAATACCTTCGTCATTCACACCTTCGTGTCCAAGAAGATTAAATAAGGGCATCTGTTATACCCCAAATTTTGACCACTAAGATTTCCCATCATTGTGCAAATCATCATCACAATCTGGAGGAACCATCATACTTCATCAGTCTCCCCAAAGATGGGTGAGCATTCACTACAATCAAAATTAGGGTTTCAAGCCCTCTCTGAATGCTTAGACAAAGGATCAATCAAGGAATGACATGATCTTCAACTTGTCTAACCTCTCAAACATCCACAATGGATCAAAAGGACTCCCACTTCAAGGATTAAGCACAAGGCTGCTCCCTTCTAGGTGGATCAAGTCTTAAGATCGACAGTGTCACCAAATTAGGGTTTTGGTCGACCAGGGCCTCCAGATGAAAATTTTTATCTGGGCATAAGCCAATGATCCAAAACATAACCTAATATACTTCATGGGACCTCATGGACCCAATCATCAAGTCAATTTTGCCTCAGGGGATGCATTCATCAAAAATCAGGAATTAGGGTTTCTTGACCTAATTCACCCCTAAGTTGACTTTTAGGGCAAATCATGAGCCAAGACCTCAAGAGAGGGTTTGAGGGTCTCTAATGAACTATATTGATCCATTTGTAACAATGGATTAATCCAAGAAGCTTGAGCAACAAGTCTCAATTTCATCTGCACCACAATTAGGGTTTCGCGAGGAAAGTCAACTGTAACTTTGACTTTTGACCAGGACATGCTCCCAAGCCCTATGACATGCATCAATATACCCTATTACACCCATGGAACATGTCCATCAAGTTTGATTTAGGTCAAGGACGTGATTTCCTGAAGAATTGCACAGTTTGGAATTCATCTGATAAAAAGTCAACTGTGCACAAAAGCCAACTTTGACTTTTTGAGATTTTTCACCAAAATGGATTTTTAACCCTAAAATAATGTTAATGTATGATTTGAATCATCATTCATCAAGAAAAATCAAGAAAAGTTGGATAACTTGTAAAAGGGGTAACCATAAAAACTTAGAAAATTTTCTAAGTTAAAAATAAAGTGACAAGGGTACCAACTTTGGAGGATCATAACTCCTAAACCACAAAGCCATTTTTCCTCATCCAAAGATGGATTTGTAGCCCTCATTACCCTCTACAAAAACTTCAACTAGACCTAAGTCCAATTCATTAAGGATTTTGAGTTATAGAGTGATCAAAATGGCTGAAAAATGAAAATGTCACTTTTTCCAACACTTAGTGAAATTTTCACTAAGTCCAAATCTGTCTTCATTTTTTTCCAAATGTAGGGGGATTTTTCACTTGGATTCAAAAGAGATCAAAACCAAACATGTTCAAACAGTTGTTGTATCATGTAAGGGCTTTCCAAAATGGCCAAGAACATTGCCAAATTCCATTTGGGCTATGAGTTATGACATTGTCAAATTGCCTTGTTGAAATCTGTCAAGGCAAGGCAGAATTTGTATTTTTGCTCGATTTGCCAAAATTGTGCAAATCCAAACACTCCTATCCACTTGGACACATCTGAGGATTGAATCTAAAGGGGACAATCACTGAGCTAAGCCTTCAAAGTCTTTGGAACAAGAAATAGCATGTTGAACCTAGAATTACCAAAATAGGGACAAGACTCCAAATTTGGATTGGAGCATTCAATGGAAGCATCAAGGTGGCATGGACTGAGCCATTTTCATTTGAATTCAGTCAAGACTTATCCAAGACCAAGGGAACCAGCAGCCTGTGCCCTAACCTCTAGTCAATGGCTAGGGGAGACTTGAATTTCCATTGGCCAACATTGAACAAACCTACTCAGCAGTTGCCATTCACTATTCCTTGCAAAACAAACTTGCTCTACTATAAATAGAGCTCAATTGTGATAAGTTTAAGTACACCAAAGGCCTACAACACTTGCCTTTCTCAAAATCTCTTTCTCTTGGCAAAAATGCCTTTCTTAGCAAGGTAGCAATCGGGTTTTGAGCTAGAGGGCAATTCCACTCAAACCAATCACTCACACACCTCACATACATCACATATGAGCTGATCAAACACTTAAACAACAACTGGAACACTGATTTCTCAGAATCACCAGTCAATTGCTCAAGGTTTTAACCAAAGTCCAGTTGAGACGCCATGAAGTGATCCAGCCAATTTCAATCAAGTCCAAGCATTCAAACACACTCCATAGGGTGTAGGGAAGCTGTTCAGATCATCACCACGCATCTGTAACACCTCCAAATCAAAAATCACATTGCACTTGCTGTCACGGCCTAGAGGTAAGCATATACTTGGTCATCTCTCAATCTATGCATATTTCCTCGCACAATAATTTGGCCATATGTTCATAATCATGCATAGAATGTTTCCCCTAAATTAATTGCATTGTTTGAATCGTGTATCAAAAATCCCAGCCTTCATGCAGAAATTAGGGTTCTTGAGGATTTTTCGTGATTTCTTGTTATATGTTTAATTTAAATGAAATTAAATGCCATAGACATGATCGTGAGGTTGAAACGAGTTGATTGGTATGTGGATTGCATGATATAATCAAGTATTCAGTGAGATTGGATAAAAAATGCAAATCTGGCCAAACCCAGAACACGCGCGTGTTCTTGGTGTGTTCTTGGCGCCATTTCTTTCAAATTCAAATATTTGAATTTTGTGATTTTATTTAATTGATTCAAAAATTAATTTCTCTATGAGTTTTAATGATTTTGAGTTGATTCTTTTTTTAATAATTCACAAAAATGTTAAAATATTTTATTTTATCAAAAAATCCCAAAAATATTATTTATTTCATATAATTGATATTTTTGCAAAGAATTAATGTTTTAATTGTTTTTAACATTTAAAATATTTTTTCCACCTTGATTTTGCAACATTTAATGCTTTCTAATTATTTTGTAGGTCAATACTTAATTTTTGAAGCATTAATCCAAGATCACAATTTTTTTTTCATATGTTAAACAATTTTGATCATTTTAATTGAATTTTTATTCAATTAAATACATTTTTTGAAAGCAAATTAGGGTTTTGGATTAATTCAACCCTCATAAATCATTTTCAAAAGACTTGGGCCTCTAGTAGAGTGTAAGACCCAATCCTTTGTAAATACAAACCATTTTGGGCCTCACTTATTGTATAAGTCCCACTGTATTTTCAAAAACCTCGGCGCGCTCGCCAATTAAAAAATCAAACCCTGGGCCTCTCCTTGAGCTATAAGACCCATTCAAAACTTTTGGGCCTCTATTAGAGTGTAAGACCCAACACCCTTGTACAGAAAACATTTTGGGCCTCATTCGTTGTATAAGTCCCTCTGTACATTTTCAAATAAACGGCACGATCGTCGCCTTTTCAAAATAACCCTGGGCCTACCCTCGAGTAGTAAGACCCATTTCTTTTCTTAAGACTCACTTGGGCCTCTATTAGAGTGTAAGACCCAATCCCTTTTTAACCAAAACCATTTTGGGCCTCAGTCACTTGTATAAGTCCCTCTGTACAAATTCAAACAGTGCGCTCACTGATAAAACCCTGGGCCTCTCCTTGAGCTGTAAGCCCCAAATCTTTCTTTTTCAAAGCACTTTCTCCTTTGATTTTGAAATATACTGTTGTTTTCAATCTTTCTTTGTTGAACAACTAACCAAACAGCATGGAAGCTCTACAACCGAGTAAGTGGTTATTGCTTTCATTTAGCGCTTTCATATACATATAACTGTATTGTGGGATTGTTTCACTGTAAGTCTTCTTTCATAAACTCATATCAAAATGTGTAATAATAGTATAGATATTTAGAGTTTCCCCGGCAGCTACGTCTAGCATTAAGCCAGTTGATCACTCTTAGAAATAGTCTAAACTAGATCCCCATAGGATTACGAGACACAGTCTTCCCTCCTCTTGGGGTTAAACAATATGGAGACATGAAAGGAAGCATTCTCTGTGAACCCTTTCATAGACTGTCACTCATAGAAGTTGTCAAAGAAACTCTATTCCCCAGAGATGATCTCTTCTCCATGAATTGCATCTCTTGAGTTTCTTCCAAATTCTCGGACTTTCCTGGCTTGATCTATTCTCGGTGAATGGCATGTCTTGAACTTCTCGGGGTTTGGGGACCCACAGGCTTCTTAAAAGCAATTGTCAAGAAGCTCTACTCCCCAGAGATGATCTTTTCTCCGTGAATGGCATCTTTTGAGTTTCTTCCAAATTCTCGAACTTTCCTGACTTGATCTATTCCTTGTGAATAGCTTGCCTTGAATTTCTCAGGGTTTGGGGACCCATCGGCTTCTTAAAAGCAGCGGCCTCCTCTTGGGCATCGTACAAGGACCCACAGGCTTCCTAAAAGCAACCCAGCCTCCTCTTGGGCTTAGTACAAGGACCCGCCGGCTTCTTAGAAGTATTCACAGCCTCCTCTTAGGCTTCGTATAATGATCTCTTCCTCCGATAATGATAGCCTCCTCTTGGGCTTCGTACAAGGACCGATCAGCTTCTTAAAAGTTTCCAACCTCCTCTTGGGCTTCGTACAAATTATCCCGACGACCTCCTAAAGGTATAGGAACAGAACTTAATCATCTGCATAGAACAGTCTTTTCAAGAGTCTACTGCTGTTTCTCAAAGCACAGTACAAAAGATAAAACTCTAGACACGGATAGTCTAACATCCTTGAGTCTCAAAGACATTCTCAAGTGATCCCTTCGTTGAATAGGAAGAAAACCCGTAGACTCGGACAGTCTCAATACCCTTCGGATTTCCCGCTTCCTTAAAGAACAGGAATAACCCGGATCCTTGAATCAAATCCATGAGTACAGTGTTGCTCATATAAGAACTGATTTTCTCTTTAAAATCAGTATACTGGACCTGTCACTTAACTGAAACAGTAACCACAGCCTCCTATTGGGCTTTGTACAATGATTCTCCCCAGTGGAGTCAAACAACGTTTAGCCTCTCTCTCGGGCTTTGTACGAGACACATAAGAGACTCCCTCGTTGAGTCAATCACCTCTTTTGCCTCCATCTCGGGCTTTATACGAGATACAAAAAGGTTCTTATTGAGCCAAACAAACAACAGCCTCCATCTCGGGCTTTGTACGAGATACAAAAACTCTCGTGTTGAGTCAAATAGCCTCCATCTCGGGCTTTATACGAGATACCAAAAGACTCCCTCGTTGAGTCAAAAACCTTTTAGCCTCTCTCTCGGGGTTTGTACGAGACACATAATCGCCTCCTCTTAGGCTTTGTATAAGAAAACCACTGGTTGATCCAATCAACCTTTTAGCATCAAAACTGTGCCTCGTTCACAGTACACAAACATCAACAACTCCTTCCCCTTTATCTAATTGTTGTAAGCGGCAAGCCTCTGGATCATCTACATCCACGCCACTGTCCCTCTTTTAGCATGAGAAATTCCTAAGGAAAGATGGCATTGATCTACACTGAGTTAAAGTCTTCTCCTTCAGGTTAAAATCCCCTATAAAGGAAACTATGGCATTGCCGGATTCACAAATCCCGGTTAAAGTAATCCTCCTTTACAGTCAGTCACCCAACAGTTGTGACAAACAGACCCCTTTAGAGATGACAAATTCTCTCTAAAGTCAACACCTTTAGCTTCATATCTTGGGCTTTGAACAAGATACAAACAGACTTTTCAGCTTCATATCTTGGGTTTTGAACAAGATACAAACCACCTTTCACTTCACGTCTTGGGCTTTGAACAAGACACCAAAAACAACCATTTCGAACTACGAACGCTCTGATTTCCCTGTTTCGGTAAACGGAAATACGTAGGCATAAGATTGAAAGAAAAATCTTAGCGAGCACACTAAACAAAAACCCAAAATCGCATACTCTCATGTATCTATCAAAAGCATCAGTCCTAACATCCTAATCCTCGTTCCCCGCCAGAAAATCTAAGAAAGAGAGAAAACCATATTGGCAAAAATACAAATAACCAGTACAAAGGCCCCCCATATTGATAGCATTTGTAACCTAACAGACCGCTGTTTAAACTCAATATTCAAAGCAAGGTTAATTGGAGACATCTATTTCCCTTCCTTCATCAGCTTTAATAGGATAAAAAATGAATCGACCTATAGTAAGCTCAACCGCAGAGAGCGACCAGCGCTTAAGAACCGCGTCCAAAATCGCTCGCTACAGTTGGCAATGGCTCAGTCCATGCCACCTTGGTGTATGCATTGAATGCTCCTATCCAAAATTGGAGTCTTGTCCCTCTTTTAGGCAATTCTAGGTTTGGCATGCTACTTCTTGTTCCAAAGACTTTGGAGGCTTGGATCAGTGTTTGTTCCCTTTAGATTTGATCCTCAGATGTGTCCAAAGTGATGACAAGGCTTAGAATTATCTGAATTTGCCAAATCGAGCAAAAGTGCAAAATTCTGCCTAGCCTTGGCAGTTTTCAGCAAGGCATATTGCCATTGTCATATCTCATGGCTCAAGTGGAATTTGATGGAGTTCTTGGCCATTTTGGAAAGCCCTCATATGATAAAATAACTGTTTGATCATAATTGGTTTTGATACTTTTTGGATCCAAGTGAAAATGCCCCTACATTTGGAAAAAAGTGAAGGCAGATTCTGACTTAGTGAAAATTTCACTAAGTGTTGGAAAAAAGTGACATTTTCACTTTTCTTGATTTTGATCATTCCATAACTTGAAATCCATGGGGAATTGGAATGAGTGGTAGTTGAAGCTTTTGTAGAGGGTAATGAGAGCTACAAATCCAGCTTTGGATGGGAAAAAATGGCCTTGTGGTTTAGGAGTTATGATCCTCCAAAGTTGGTACCCTAGCCACTTTTCTTGATTTTTCTTGATGAATGATGATTCCAATCACACGTTAACATCGTTTTAGGGTTAAGGAACCATGATTGTGAAAAATCTCAAAAAGTCAAAGTTTGACTTTTGTGCACAGTTGACTTTTTATCAGATGAATTCCAAACTATACGATCCTCTATGAAATCAAGTCCTTGACCTAAATAAAACTCGATGGATTGATTTCATAGGTGTTATAGGGTGTATTGAATCATGTCCTAGGGTTTGGGAGCATGTCCTGGTCAAAAGTCAAAGGCACAGTTGACTTTTCTCGCGAAACCCTAATTGTGGTTCAGATGAAATTGAAACTTGTTGATCAAGCTTCTTGGATCAATCCATTGTTGCAAATGGATCAATGTGGTTTATTAGAGACCCTCAAATCCTCCTTTGAGCTCTTGGCTCATGATCTGTCCCAAAAGTCAACTTAGGGGTGAATTAGGTCAAGAAACCCTAATTCTTGATTTTTTTTATGAATGCATCCCCTGAGGCTAAATTGACTTGATGATTGGGTCCATGAGGTTCCAAGGAGTATTTTAGGTTATGATTTGAAGCATTGGCTCATGCCCAGAGGAAAATTTCCATCTGGAGGCCCTGGTCGACCAAACCCTAATTTGGTGACACTGGCGATCTTGAGGCTTAATCCACTTAGAAGGGAGCAGCCTTGTGCTTAATCCTTGAAGTGGGGGTCCTCTTAATCCTTTTAGACAAGTTGAAGATTGTGTCATTCCTTGATTGATCCTCTGTCTAAGAACTCTGAGAGGGCTTGAAACCCTAAGTTTGATTGTAGTGGATGTTCACCCATCTTTGGGGAGACTAATGAGGCATGATGGCTCGCCCATATTGTGATGATGGTTTGCACAATGATGGGGAATATTAGTGGTCAAAATTTGGGGTATGACAGTCCATAATTCAAAGTTGGTAGAAGGATAATGGTCGTTATGTTTCAATGTAGCCCTTTTCCCTTAAATTACCATTTTCTAAACTTTGTAAAAACTCCATGGGATCACGCGCTTGGCTGATTTCCATCCTATCAATAAAATTTAAGCCTTAGTGCTTTTGTTTTGCAATTCTCATTTGTTTTAGCTTTATAGAATGACGTTTTAATGTGATTAACGATTCTTGAAATAAAACAAAAAAAAATGAATTTACTTGTCAAACTTTTTTCTGCTTTTAAAATAAAGATGGCAATTTCTTTTGATTGTTGAACATCAAAAAGATGTCGATCGCCTCTCCAGATGTAATCGAACTTCAAAGTGCAGAATCAAAGTACTCCTTCTAAACCAGCACACCTGAATGAAGGATCAGTTGTGTTAGAGACCATGTTTCATCTGATACCCCCGGCAGAGTTCTTATCTCCTAAGACCGACCAACGTTGTTCCCCGCAGGGACCATCTCTCTCCTAAGCATGGCATAATTGCTATCTTGAAACAACGATACCTCTTCGTCCCCCGTAGTGGCCGAGTATCCAGGCATGTTCACCCACTAGTCTGTGTGTCGTGTCAGTTTCGTCAGCATATACATACATACATCATGCATTATTGATTCATACATGTTCATATTGCATCACTACCACGCTATTCGGTCTTACCCCCTAGTAATAAAAGTCCTCTTGTCAATTGAGTTGTCTGTTCCTTCCTCGTCAGGAAGTGAATCATCTAAGCAATCTCTCTCCAGTAGAGATGGTCTTCGACCACTTTGATAACTTGAACCTCTGAAAAGCAAGAGAAATTTCGACAAACATCACTCTTCGCCATTGAAGATGATATCTTTGCTTTCCCGGATTAATGAAAATCTCCAAAGAAAGCCTCTTAATCAAAGATTCGGCAGTACAGCAGTTTTTCTTTGGAAAATCCGCTGACGAAAAGGTCATCAGCACCTCAAAATTGGATTGCATCACATGGTATTTCTCCGAGAAGATCTCAGAGAAAAGTATGATGTAATATTCCCAAGCAGAAAGCAGTCTCTCAAGAGACTCATTTTCCCCAGTAGAGTCAACAAATGGCGTCTCTAATAGAGAAGTGTGTACACCTCTGCAGATCAGAAGAATGGGTTCCCCAGCAAGTCTGACATCAAAACTTTTTCCATCAAATGGCATCTCCCCAGGAAAATTCGGCGAGAAGTTTGAGGAAAACCGCTACAAATAGCGTCCCTTTTCAAGAAAGTTTATTGACAAAAGAAACTGAGACCAGTTCCTTGGATGAAGGCCATGATCGAGGGGAAGTTTATATCAGAAACTGAGACCAGTTCCTTGGTTGAAGACCAGGATCGAGGGGAAGTTTATATCAGAAACTGAGACCAGTTCCTTGGTAGGAAACCAGGATCGAGGGGAAGTTTACATCAGAAACTGAGACCAGTTCCTTGGCTGAATACCAGGATCGAGGGGAAGTTTTTACCTATTCTAGGCATCATTTCCTAGCAAAAGAAGATGGATGAGCAAGCAGCCATTCATAACCACCATCAAAATTTCGGGTATTCCGATATTTAATCCTCTTGCACCCCAAATGCCCGAATACCTTCGTCATTCACACATTCGGGTCCAAGAAGATTAAATAGGGGCATCTGTTATACCCCAAATTTTGACCACTAATATTTCCCATCATTGTACAAATCATTATCACAATATTGATGTACCTTCATGCCTCATCAATCTCTTCACAGATGGGTGAGCATCCACTACAGCTAAGAATTAGGGTTTCAAGCCCTCTTAGAGCTCTTAGACAAAGGATCAATCAAGAAATGACATGATCTTCAACTTGTCTAACCTCTCAAACATCTACAAAGGATCAAGAGGACTCCCACATCAAGGATCAAGCACAAGGCTGCAACTTTCCAAGTGAATTAAGCCTCAAGATCACGAGTGTCACCAAATTAGGGTTTTGGTCAACCAGGGCCTCCAGATGGAATTTTTCCTCTGGGCATGAGCCAATGCTTCAAAGCATAACCCAAAATACTCTAAGGGACCTCATAAACCCAATCATCAAGTCAATTTAGCCTCGGGGGATGCATTCATAAAAAAATCAGGAATTAGGGTTTCTTGACCTAATTCACCCCTAAGTTGACTTTTGGGACAAAGCATGAGCCAAGACCTCAAGGCATGATTTGAGGGACCCTAATACACTACATTGATCCATTTGAAACAATGGATTGATCCAAGAAGCTTGATTCACCAGTTTCAAGTTCATCAGAACCACAGTCAGGGTTTCGCAGAAAAAGTCAACTGTGCCTTTGACTTTTGACCAGGACATGCTCCCAAACCTTGGGACATGATTCAATACACCCTATAACACCTATGAAATCAATCCATCAAGTTTGATTTAGGTCAAGGACTTGATTTCATAGAGGATCGCACAGTTTGGAATTCATCTAATAAAAAGTCAATTGTGCCCAAAAGCCAAAGTTTGACTTTTTGATTTTTTGATCAATTATGGTTCCCTAACCCTAAAATGATGTTAATGTGTGATTGGAATCATCATTCATCAAGAAAAATCAATAAAAGTGGGATAACTTGTAAAAGGGGTAACCATAAAAAACTTAGAAATTTTCTAAATTATGGAACAAAGTGGCTAGGGTACCAACTTCTAAGGATCATAACTTGTGATCCAAGCAACCATTTTGGCTGATCCAAAGATGGATTTGTAGCTCTCATGGAATACTTTAAATGTGTCAACTACACCTCACTTCAATTCTTCATGGATTTTTAGTTATGGAGTGACCAAAATGACAAAAACATGAAAATGCCACTTTTTCCAACACTTAGTGAAATTTTCACTATGTCAGAATCTGTTTCACTTTTTACAAAATGTAAGGGCATTTTTCAATTATATCCAAAAAGTGTCAAGACAAAATATGATCACACATATGTTGTATCATATGAGAGCTTTCCAAAATGGCCAAGAACTCCATCAAATCCCATTTGAGCTAAGAGTTATGACAATGGCAATATGCCTTGCTGCAACTGTCATGGCAAGGCAGATTTGTGCATTTTGCTCGATTTGATCAAATTGTGCAAATGACAAACAAGTATATCCATCTAAACACCTCAAGGGGAGACCAAGAAGGAACAAACACTGATCCATCAGCCTCCCAAGTCTTTGGAACTAAAAGTAGCATGCCAAACCTAAAATGCCTAAAAGGGGGACAAGACTCCAATTTTGTTTTGGAGCATTCAATGGATGCACCAAGGTGGCATGAACTGAGTCTTTTCCAACTGAATGAGTCAAGGATGATCTCTGAACTAGGGAACCAAAGGCATGTGCTCTAACCTCTAGTCAATGGCTAGAGGAGACTTAAGATTCCATAGTGATGCAATTGGACAATGATCTACTGCAGTTGCCATTCACTATTCCTTGCAAAACAAACTTGTTCTACTATAAATAAAGCTCATTTATGCTCAGTTTAAGTACACCAAAGCCATCAAACTGATGTTTTCCTCAAAATCTCTTCTTTCACTCCAAAATTGGCTTCCAAAGCAAGTCACTATCGGGTTTTGAGTTTGAGAGCCATTCCAACCAAACCAATCACACACACACCCCCTCATAAACATCATATAGAAGTGATCCAAACACTTAAACCACATCTGGAACACCAATTTCACAAAATCACCTGCCAATTGGTGAAGGTTTTAACCAAGTTGCAGCTGAGGTGCCATACTTTGTTCCAGTCCATTTCAGATCACTCCAAGCATCCAAACACATTCCATATGGTGTAGGGAAGCTGTTCAGATCATCATAACTCATCTGTAACACCTCCAACTCAAAAATCACTTTGCTCTTGCTGTCACGACCTTCAAGTAAGCCTAAACTTTGTCATCTCTTAATCTATGCATATTTCCTCGCACAATACTTTTGCCAAATGTTCATAATCATACTTAGAATGTTTCCCCTCAATTAAATGCTTTGTTTGAATCGTGTATCAAAATTCTCAGCCTTCATGCAAATTTTAGGCTTCTTGAGATTTTGTCTTGATTTCTTATCCCATGCTTAAAATAAATGAAATTAAAGACCATTGACATGATTGTGAGGTGAAAACGAGTAGATTGATATGTGGATTGTGTGATTTCATCAAGTATTCAGTGAGATTGGTGAGAAAATGCAAATCTGCAGAAACAGAGGGATGGCGGGTGTTCTTGGTGTGTTCTTGGCGCCATTTTTTTGAATATTTGAATTTTTTAATTTTGTGATTTTATTTAATTGATTCAAAAATTAATTTCTCTCAGAGTTTTAATGGTTTTGTGTTGATTCTTTTTTTAATAATTCACAAAAATGTTAAAATATTTTATTTTGCCAAAAATTCCCAAAAATATTATTTATTTCATACACTTTATATTTTTGCAAAGAATTAATCTTTTATTTGTTTTTTTATATTTAAAATATATTTTCCTCTTTGATTTTCCAAATTTAATTGGTTTCCAATCCTTTTGCGGATAAAAACATGATTTTTCAAACATTAATCCAAGATCACAACTTGTTTTTTCATATATGTTTGATAATTTTTCATTTTAATTGAATTTTTATTTAATTAAAATACATTTTGAAACTAATTTAAGGTTTTGATCTTAATCACCTAAACAAATCATTTTCAAACACTCATGGGCCTCTAATAGAGTGTAAGACCCAATCCCCTTTTAACCAATACCTTTTTGGGCCTTAGATATTGTATAAGTCCTTCCGCATTAAAAGAAAAAAATCGGCGCGATCGCCAGTTTAAAACAAAAAAATTGGGTTTCTCCTTGAGTTGTAAGTCTCATCTCTTGTACAAAAATAAATCTTTGGGTCTCTTATAGAGTGTAAGACCCAACCCCTTTTTTGAAACCAAAATGATTTGGGCCTCAAATATTGTATAAGACCCACTGTGTTTTCAAAAACCTCGGTGCGATCGTCGTTTTCAAACAAATAACCCTGGGCCTGCCCTCGTGTTATAAGCCCCACTGCTTTTCTTTAAGTTTCTTTGGGACTCTAATAGAGTGTAAGACCCATCCCCTTGTACATAAAAACTTTTTGTGCCTCAGATATTTTATAAGTCCCTCTGTACAGTTTTCAAGACAACGGTGCGATCATCGTTAAAACTTGGGCCTCTCCTTGAGCTGTAAGCCCCAACAATCTTTTCAAAGCACTTTCCCCTTTGATTTTGAATTCAAATATATGTTGTTATCAAAACTTTCTATAATTTCTTTGTTGAACAACTAACAAAACAGCATGGAAGCTCTACAACGGGTAAGTGTTTATCCCCTTTCATTTACCGCTTTCATATGTATATAACTGTATTGTGGGGTTGTTTCACTGTAAGTCTTCTTTCACATCCTTTTATATACTTGTCACATATCCACTATGTAATACTAGTATAGTTATTTAGAGTTTTCCCCGGGAACTACGTCTAGAACTAGGTAAAGCCCTGTTGGTCACTCTCGAATACAAACAAGACTAGATCCCTCATAGGATTTCCAGATACAGTCTTCCCTTCTCTTGGGGTTAAACAATATGGAACAAAGAGAAAGGCAGTATTCTCGGTGAACCTTTTCTCAGACTGTCACCCTTAGAAATTGTCAAAGAAACTCTAACTCCCCAGAGATGATCTTTTCTCCGTGAATGACATCTCTTGAGTTTCTTCCAAATTCTCGAACTTTCCTGGAATGATCTCTTCTCAGTGAATTGCATTTCTTGAATTTCTCTTGGTTTGGGGACCCACAGGCTTCCTAAAAGCATCCCGCCTCCTCTTGGGAATTGTACAAGGACCCTTCGGCTTCTTAGAAGTTCTCATGCCTTCTCTTGGGCTTAATACAAGGACCATGACGACCTCTTAAAGGTATAAGACAGAACTTAGTCATCCTTTGCTAGAGCAGTCTTTCCAGCGTCAAAACTCTGGCCATTTTAGGGTTGATACTCATCCCTTAATGCCCGTGCCTCCTGTTGGGCATTGTACAAAAGATAAAACTCTAGACTTGAACAGTCTAAGCCTCTTGAGTCTCAAAGACATTCTCAAGTTCCTTTAAAACATAGGAAAAAACACCGATCACTCTGGATCAATCTCCAGCAAAAACCCGGCCTCTCTCATGAGAGTTCCCCACACTTAGACCCGCTTCAGGATCTCAATAATCCTCAGCAGTAAGTCAGACTCCTCTTGGACTTTGTACAAATGATTCTCCCTAGCGGAGCTAACCTTTTCAGACTCTCTTGTTGAGTCAAAAACTTTTAGCCTCCGTCTTGGGCTTTGTACAAGACATATAAAAACACTCTCTTGTTGAGTATAAAAGACTCTCTTGTTGAGTCAATCTCCTTTTAGCCTCAATCTCGGGCTTCGTACGAGATAGCATATCACTCTCTTGTTGAGTATAAAAGACTCTCTTATTGAGTCAATCAACCTTCAGACTCTCTTGTTGAGTCAATCACCCATTCAAAACTCTCTTGTTGAGTCAACCTTTTTTTAGCCTCTGTCTTGGGCTTTATACAGAACAGATAAAAGTACTCTCTTGTTGAGTCAAACCATTTCAGCCTCCATCTTGGGCTTTATACAATATACATTCTCCCCAACAGAGTCAAAATCCCTTTTAGCCTCAATCTTCGGCTTTGTACAAGACAGAAAGAACATTTCCCCCGGAAAAGTCAAACTTCTAGCCTCCTCTTAGGCTTTGTATAAATAAATCCCCGGTTGAGTCAATCAACCTTTTAGCATCAAATTTGTGCTTTGCTCACAGCATACAAACATCAACAGTTCCTCTTTAGAGATGACAAATTCTCTCTCAGTCAAAATCCTTTAGCTTCACATCTTGGGCTTTGAACAAGATACATACCACCTTTAGCTTCATGTCTTGGACTTTGAACAAGACACCAAAACACCTCTTTCCTCCCATAGAATAGGAGGAACTACGATCGCTCTGATTTCCCTATTTCATCAAATGGGAATACGTAGGCTTAAGATTACGAAATCTTAGCGAGCATACTAATCAAAAACCCAAAGTCCAGTACCTCTATACATCAATCAAAGAAAATCAGGTCTAGTATCCTAACCAACAGCCTCCTGACACTCCGTTCTTTTAAGCAAATAACTAAAGACAGACCCCCCTATTTTGATAGCATCTGTAAACCAACAATTTTGACTGGTTAACCTCAGTATGCAAGCAGGGTTAATTGGAGACATCTATTTCCCTTCCTTAATCCCCAAGCAGAAAGCAGTCTCTCAAGAGACTCGTTTTCCCCAGTAGAGTCAACAAATGGTGTCACTAATAGAGAAGTTTGTACACCTCTGCAGATCAGACAAATGGGTTCCCCAGCAAGTCTGACATCAAAACTTTTTCCATCAAATGGCATCTCCCCAGGAAAATTCGGCGAGAAGTTTGAGGAAAACCACTACAAATAGCGTCCCTTTTTAAGAAAGTTTATTGACAAAGGAAACTAAGACCAGTTCCTTGGCTGAAGACCATGATCGAGGGGAAGTTTATATCAGAAACGGAGACCAGTTCCTTGGTTGAAGACCAGGATCGAGGGGGAGTTTATATCAGAAACTGAGACCAGTTCCTTGGTAGGAAACCAGGATCGAGGGGAAGTTTACATCAGAAACTGAGACCAGTTCCTTGGCTGAATACCAGGATCGAGGGGAAGTTTTTACCTTTTCTAGGCATCATTGCCTAGCAAAAGAAGATGGATGAGCAAGCAGCCATTCATAACCACCATCAAAATTTCGGGTATTCCGATATTTAATCCTCTTGCACCCCAAATGCCCGAATACCTTCGTCATTCACACATTCGGGTCCAAGAAGATTAAATAGGGGCATCTGTTATACCCCAAATTTTGACCACTAATATTTCCCATCATTGTGCAAATCATTATCACAATATTGATGTACCTTCATGCCTCATCAATCTCCTCACAGATGGGTGAGCATCCACTACAGCTAAGAATTAGGGTTTCAAGCCCTCTCAGAGCTCTTAGACAAAGGATCAATCAAGAAATGACATGATCTTCAACTTGTCTAACCTCTCAAACATCTACAAAGGATCAAGAGGACTCCCACATCAAGGATCAAGCACAAGGCTGCAACTTTCCAAGTGAATTAAGCCTCAAGATCACGAGTGTCACCAAATTAGGGTTTTGGTCAACCAGGGCCTCCAGATGGAATTTTTCCTCTGGGCATGAGCCAATGCTTCAAAGCATAACCCAAAATACTCTAAGGGACCTCATAAACCCAATCATCAAGTCAATTTAGCCTCGGGGGATGCGTTCATAAAAAAATTAGGAATTAGGGTTTCTTGACCTAATTCACCCCTAAGTTGACTTTTGGGACAAAGCATGAGCCAAGACCTCAAGGCATGATTTGAGGGACCCTAATACACTACATTGATCTGTTTGAAACAATGGATTGATCCAAGAAGCTTGATTCACCAGTTTCAAGTTCATCAGAACCACAGTCAGGGTTTCGCGGAAAAAGTCAACTGTGCCTTTGACTTTTGACCAGGACATGCTCCCAAACCTTGGGACATGATTCAATACACCCTATAACACCAATGAAATCAATCCATCAAGTTTGATTTAGTTCAAGGACTTGATTTCATAGAGGATCGCACAGTTTGGAATTCATCTAATAAAAAGTCAATTGTGCCCAAAAGCCAAAGTTTGACTTTTTGATTTTTTGATCAATTATGGTTACCTAACCCTAAAATGATGTTAATGTGTGATTGGAATCATCATTCATCAAGAAAAATCAATAAAAGTGGGATAACTTGTAAAAGGGGTAACCATAAAAAACTTAGAAACTGTCTAAGTTATGGAACAAAGTGGCTAGGGTACCAACTTCCAAGGATCATAACTTGTGATCCAAGCAACCATTTTGGCTGATCCAAAGATGGATTTGTAGCTCTCATGGAATACTTTAAATGTGTCAACCACACCTCACTCCAATTCTTCATGGATTTTTAGTTATGGAGTGACCAAAATGACAAAAACATGAAAATGCCACTTTTTCCAACACTTAGTGAAATTTTCAGTATGTCAGAATCCGTTTCACTTTTTCAAAATGTAAGGGCATTTTTCACTTATATCCAAAAAGTGTCAAGACAAAATATGATCACACATATGTTGTATCATATGAGAGCTTTCCAAAATGGCCAAGAACTCCATCAAATCCCATTTGAGCTAAGAGTTATGACAATGGCAATATGCCTTGCTGCAACTGTCATGGCAAAGCAGATTTGTGCATTTTGCTCGATTTGATCAAATTGTGCAAATGACAAACAAGTATATCCATCTAAACACCTCAAGGGGAGACCAAGAAGGAACAAACACTGATCCATCAGCCTCCTAAGTCTTTGGAACTAAAAGTAGCATGCCTAACCTAAAATGCCTAAAAGGGGGACAAGACTCCAATTTTGTTTTGGAGCATTCAATGGATGCACCAAGGTAGCATGAACTGAGTCTTTTCCAACTGAATGAGTCAAGGATGATCTCTGAACTAGGGAACCAAAGGCCTGTGCTCTAACCTCTAGTCAATGGCTAGAGGAGACTTAAGATTCCATAGTGATGCAATTGGACAATGATCTGCTGCAGTTGCCATTCACTATTGCTTGCAAAACAAACTTGTTCTACTATAAATAAAGCTCATTTATGCTCAGTTTAAGTACACCAAAGTCATCAAACTGATGTTTTCCTCAAAATCTCTTCTTTCACTCCAAAATTGCCTTCCAAAGCAAGTCACTATCGGGTTTTGAGTTTGAGAGCCATTCCAACCAAACCAATCACACACACACCCCTCATAAACATCATATAGAAGTGATCCAAACACTTAAACCACATCTGGAAAACCAATTTCACAAAATCACCTGCCAATTGCTGAAGGTTTTAACCAAGTTGCAGCTGAGGTGCCATACTTTGTTCCAGTCCATTTCAGATCACTCCAAGCATCCAAACACATTCCATATGGTGTAGGGAAGCTGTTCAGATCATCATAACTCATCTGTAACACCTCTAACTCAAAAATCACTTTGCTCTTGCTGTCACGACCTTCAAGTAAGCCTAAACTTTGTCATCTCTTAATCTATGCATATTTCCTCACACAATACTTTTACCAAATGTTCATAATCATACTTAGAATGTTTCCCCTCAATTAATTGCTTTGTTTGAATCGTGTATCAAAATTCTCAGCCTTCATGCAAATTTTAGGCTTCTTAAGGTTTTGTCTTGATTTCTTATTCCATGCTTAAAATAAATGAAATTAAAGACCATAGACATGATTGTGAGGTGAAAACGAGTAGATTGATATGTGGATTGTGTGATTTCATCAAATATTCAGTGAGATTGGTGAGAAAATGCAAATCTGCAGAAACATAGGGGTGGCGCGTGTTCTTGGCGCCATTTTTTTGAATATTTGAATATTTGAATTTTGTGATTTTATTTAATTGATTAAAAAATTAATTTCTCTCAGAGTTTTAATGGTTTTGAGTTGATTCTTTTTTTAATAATTCACAAAAATGTTAAAATATTTTATTTTGCCAAAAATTCCCAAAAATATTATTTATTTCATACACTTTATATTTTTGCAAAGAATTAATCTTTTATTTGTTTTTTTATATTTAAAATATATTTTCCTCTTTGATTTTCCAAATTTAATTGGTTTCCAATCATTTTGCGGATAAAAACATGATTTTTCAAACATTAATCCAAGATCACAACTTGTTTTTCATATATGTTTGATAATTTTTCCTTTTAATTGAATTTTTATTTAATTAAAATACATTTTGAAACTAATTTAAGGTTTTGATCTTAATCACCTAAACAAATCATTTTCAAACACTCATGGGCCTCTAATAGAGTGTAAGACTCAATCCCTTTTTAACCAATACCTTTTTGGGCCTTAGATATTGTATAAGTCCCTCCGCGTTAAAAGAAAAAAATCGGCGCGATCGCCAGTTTAAAACAAAAAAATTGGGTTTCTCCTTGAGTTGTAAGTCCCATCTCTTGTACAAAAATAAATCTTTGGGTCTCTAATAGAGTGTAAGACCCAACCCCTTTTTTGAAACCAAAATGATTTGGGCCTCAAATATTGTATAAGACCCACTGTGTTTTCAAAAACCTCGGCGCGATCGTCGTTTTCAAACAAATAACCTTGGGCCTACCCTCGTGTTATAAGCCCCATTGCTTTTCTTTAAGTTTCTTTGGGACTCTAATAGAGTGTAAGACCCATCCCCTTGTACATAAAAACTTTTTGTGCCTCAGATATTTTATAGGTTCCTCTGCACAGTTTTCAAGACAACGGTGCGATCATCGTTAAAACTTGGGCCTCTCCTTGAGCTGTAAGCCCCAACAATCTTTTCAAAGCACTTTCCCCTTTGATTTTGAATTCAAATATATGTTGTTATCAAAACTTTCTATAATTTCTTTGTTGAACAACTAACAAAACAGCATGGAAGCTCTACAACGGGTAAGTGTTTATCCGCTTTCATTTACCGCTTTCATATGTATATAACTGTATTGTGGGGCTGTTTCACTGTAAGTCTTCTTTCACATCCTTTTATATACTTGTCACATATCCACTGTGTAATACTAGTATAGTTATTTAGAGTTTTCCCCGGCAACTACGTCTAGAACTAGGTAAAGCCCTGTCATCCTTTGATTTGATCCTCTAGCTTTGGTTTTATGCAGCATTTTTATTTCATTTTAATTATTTTAAATTTCTCTTTTATTTCAAAAAATCATAAGAAATAGCTCCTTTAACCTTTTTCACTCCAATTTTTTATATAATCTTCTAAAAATATTTTCTACCTTGTGTGCATTTTTTTCATATTTTTATTTCATGATTTAATAGTTTTCATTTATTTTCTCATTTTTCATGCATTTTAATTGGTTTAAAAATACTTTTGTGCATTTGAAATTTCTCCGAAAAATATTATATGATCCTTCACTTATTTTTGAACTATCTTGATTTTATTGAGCTTTTGTTTGATGTTTAGATGTTTTATTTTCATTTTCTCTCTTATTTTAATTTTAAAATTATTTTCATATATTTTATTTGTATATTATTGCATTTTAATTTGATTTGACTTCTGGTTGCCTTGGATCATCACTTCTTGATTAAAATATTTCTCAATCTCAGAGGACTTAGGGTGTTAATGAGGTTGGATGAATCTTCATCCATTCAAACTTATTATTAAATTATCATTTAGATCATTTTTAGTACTTTGGATTGATGATAGGTTTAGTACCTTAATCCACCAAGATAGGTGATTGAAATTTATGATAGATGGATATCAAGTCATGGTTCAATTTGATTTTTCTCTTCATCTCTTCTTCTCCTTCTTTTTATTTTTTCTTTTCTCTTGATCAATTGGATGATTTAGTGTCCATCTTGTTCATGAAGTTTGGATTGATGCTTGATGAAATTTCATCATTTCAATTCTACCTTCCAATTGATCATGGATCAATTGAGGTACTTTGGATTGATGCATAAGTTTGTCTTAAGTTGTCATGAAGGATGATTGATGTAATGGACTAATCTCCTTGCCTTAGTGTTTGATCTCTCCATGGTTTTTACTTGTGCAACATGTTTTAGGAGTATAATTTCTATCATATATCTAACATGTATGGTACATAAATTGTTATTGACCGACCTCCCATAGTATGATCTTCCTAATAGATTGTGCCACGATTGCTTAACATGATGCTAAATTTGTCCCGAATCAGATCATTAACTCTAACATCAATACTAACATTATCATTGTGTTAACCTTTACTTAATGCCATTTACCTTTCTTGCCCTTTTCTTTCTTGTCATTTAATTTCTTGTTCTTTACTTTTTATGCCTTTATTTTTAGCATTACATGTCATATTGTTTATGTTTATGCTTCTTTTTCCTTTGTCCACTTGGACATTTCCTTTTTCTTTTAAAGACATTAATAAAGGAAAACCCCCTAAAAACTTGGTTCTTTAATCTTTGGACTAATGGTCACTATCCTTTGCTTGACTTGAAGTTGGACTTTTGGACCTATGGACTTTGGTTACTTTTCCCTATGTTATTAGATTCATTTGATACTTGATACTTTTGATTGATCTTTGAAGACTTGGCTTTAATACATTGCTTTGACCTTATGGCTTAAGTTATTCTTTCAACTGATGCTTGTCTTATTCTGTGCTTGTTGCTTATGTCTTACTCCAAAGGAATGGGATATTGGTTTTGACTCTTGTCAAGTGCTGGCTAGATCCTGGTTAGTCCACTTGCACACACTTCCACTTTATTGATTTTCTTAGGATAGTCTCTTCATCTCCTCCCCTTCTTAAATTTTTAAAATCTTATCCTTTTTTCAAAACCTTCTTATTTTCAAACTTGAACCACTTTCTCAACAAACTTTGACTTTGTCAAGTGATTTTCAAAACCTCTTTCTTAAATCAATGCTAAGACATCTTAAGCATATCAAAACAATTTCAAATGACTTAAAAAACACAAAAATCATTCAAATATTTTGTGCCTTTATGCACGTTTTTCTTTTAAACTTTTTCTTAAGGATAGTCACTAGTTGTGTTCTTGTAGTGATGCAACTCCTATACTTCTACAATAATGTAGTGAAGTATGAAATTTCCCACTTAGATGTTCAGTGATAGACTTGTTGATTTCAATCCAAGCAAAAGTCCTCCATCTTAATGTGATGCAAATGCTCTTTCCTCATTAATTGTGGGTAGTAAGTTGAGTTTCCACTCGAATACAACGAAATGTCTATTCATTTAAAATCAATCAAAACAAACATTTTTGTTATTTTTACCACGAACTACGAGATTTTGATCCTCCATTGCACTTTGTGGGTATGTAGGCACAAGGCTCAGGAAGTCTTGTCAAACAAAATCTTAAGAAATATTTCTCTTTTCACCTCCCTAATCTTTTGCAAACAACCCTTTTTAAGCCAAACCCAGATTTTCAAGAGATTCCTATAGAGTACTATAGATGTTTTGGGTGCTAACACCTTTCCTTTGCATAGCCATCCCTTGTACCCTTGTCTTTTTGTTTTATTAGTTTTGTTTTAAAACTTCTGTGGGTTTTATTCGTTCTTTTCTCATTCCTTTGGAAATAATAAAGAGCGGTGGCGACTCTTGCTTTGTGAGTTAAGTTAATCAATAGCTTAATCTCCAATTTTTCACCGCTACACACGCATTTTTGGTTCACAAAGAAGTTGCACATGTGCTTGTGGTCCCAGATTGAGATTGGAGTGAAAATCATGACCTGAAACTTGTGCGGAGAACATAGTTCATGACACCTTGTTTGAACTTAGGCCAAATAGAATTCACTCGTGCGTTTTGAGATTTTCTTTGTGCCAAATATTCTCATCATTGCAAGGAATAAGATGAAAAAATAATCACACCAAAAGGATGCTTGTATTGAAAATGGCATTGATTCACAGTTAAGGTTGTGACTTGAAATTCTAGGCCAGGCATTAGGTCGACCAAGTCTTGGGCCTACTTTTGTGCACACATGGGCAGTTGAGCAAATCCCAAAATTGAAGGACTTAGGTGTTGAATTGATGTTTGAACTTTGAAGAAAAGTTGTAGAGGAATTAAAATGTAACACTTGGCTCAAATAATATTCCAAAAATGTTGAAAGATGAAGAAGTTATGATGTTTGGACCAAGTGACATGCCATACTTGATTTTAGGTCAACCAAACATGTGCCAACATGTGATTTCTTGCTATTTTCTTGCATCTAAAGGCCCATTGATGAACACTTGGATACCAAATAAGGGAAACTTGATTGCCCTTTGAATATTTTTTATGCTTTCTTGAGAATTGGATGGAGATGGCATGGAAATAAACACATGAACCATACTTGAATCAACTTTGAAACCATGCACCAAACATGAACCTCTCTTGATCAAATGATGTTGGATGAAGCTTGACATGAATGTGACCTAAGATTATAGGTCATGCCTTGAAATGAGAGCTCTTGTGAATCATTTGTTGACCAAACTTTGCCTTTGAGAAACCAAAACCTAATTTAGAAACCAAGCTTGATCCATTGGTTGAAAGTCCCTACCTTGTACAATAAGAAAGAGAAAACAACATATATTTTTGTATTTTGGATGAGGTTAGCAATGTTAGCATACAAATAAGCAAAGAAAACATAAAGGTGCTTGGTGATCCCTTCGCAAAGGAAAACTCAAAGAGAGGGGTTAGGAGGATACCATGCTTATGATTTTGATGATATGTAAATGATACGATGGATGGAATCTTAGGGGTAAAAATTAGGGTACGATAACCTGGTCACTTCATTGCTGAGTGTCCTGATCTCTACAGTGACAAAAGCAAGAAGGAAAACTTCCAGAGGAACAACTTCAAAGGCAAGTTCAAGAAGAGACTCATGGAAACATGGGAAGAACTTGACAATGAAGGAGAAGATGAAGAAGTCAACCTTGCCCTGATGGCTTCAATCTTTTCAGACTCTGAATCTGAAGCTGGTTCTGACTCAGATTCTGAAGACACAAATCAGGTACTTTCTAATCTCTCTATATCTAATTTGGGTGATCTTTGTTAAGATCTCATGGAAAGATTTTAGCAAAAATCCAGGCATGTGAAAATGGTAACAAAGCAATGTGATCTTTTGAAAGATGAGTTAAAACTTTCTAAAGAAAAATATGAAAAACTTGAGAAAGATCAAATTGCTTTAGCATAAGACATGTCCGACAAAACTCTGAATAGGAATGAATTAGCTCTTCAAAATTTCATTATATTTGGGTTTGAAAGAACCAAACTTGCTTCCATGATCTATGGAGTAAGTAAGAGCAAAGGAGAAGGCCTTAGATACTGTCAAAAGCCTTATCATCCAAGGACTGATGTTTTGATGAAACTATCAATTCCTTCTCCTTCAAGCATTTCTCTAAAGGGGTTGCATGCATACTTCATGCCTGCTGCTGAAAAAGGAAAAATTCTGAATCAACCAAAATCCATGACAGGAAATTCTTTAGCTCTAAGAGAACCAAGATCTCAAACACAAAGTCAAAAGATCTAAGTAAATTAGAATCTAAGATTCTCAAGTTTAATGTTTTGAAGAACTCAAAACCAAAGATTGCTACATCTATGGTTTTGAGAGATTCATAAATTAAGGTTAAAACTTATTCTAGACAAGATGTCAGGAATGAGTCTAAACCTTACTATAAGGCTAAGGAACAGAGTAAGAAGAAACACTTCAAAGCTAACCTCAATGGACCCATAAGAGTATGGGTACCAAAGAGTGAAATTGTTTTTGATGCGGATGTGCGTAAAGGAATTAACAAGGCAACATCTTCTCTAGGATAATGGTTGCTCATAAATTTCAAAAAGAATGAGGCATAAATTCCTAATCCTAACTGTGAAAGAGGAATGAGATGTGGAATCCTGAAGAAATCAGATAGACAAGCTCACTGGTATTGGGAAGACTTATGTCTTCCTTTGGTGAACCGGTGCTTCATATTTGTGGCTTTATTTCTAAAGTTCATCCAATTATCTGTAGAATTCTGAGAAGACTTCTGATAGTGTCAGAAGAGAATTGTTGGAACAAGAAAGTTCCCCTTGGACAATCTTAAAATTTGATATTGTGAATTGTGAGGTATGATTTTCTCTGTTTTTATTGGATAGTTTCTAATCCTAACATTTTCTAATGTCTGTCAGAAGATATTCATATTTACAAAATGATAATTACACTTTACAATGATAATTCTACTTCTATTAGTTGAACATAAAATCTTACTCTATATCAGAGTCTGATGATGTTTAAAAGCTACCCTGATCAGAAAGTTATGAGTCAGCTTCTGATTAATGTACAGCCTCTGAAGCATCTCAGTTTCTGATACCATGAATAAGGTTAACTATATATGATACGTACATAAGTGAACATCCTCTAGTAACTACCCCTTGGTATCTCTCTTCTTACGTGTCATAAATTTGAAACGTCTTTTGACACGTGGATTATAACTTTTAAGCAAAAAGTCCTATGTTCTTGGTGATTTCTATTTACTTCTTTGTTGTTTGTTTCTTTTGCATTCATGTTGTTTGTTGGTTGAAATTCCTTTTTCACTAAAAAAACCTTATATCAGAAATACACACTTCACTTCTCACTACCTACATTTTGCTTTTTCTAACCTTCTCTGGAAAACCCCCTTTCAAAAAGCAAACCCTAAAAACTCCTTTCAACAGTGGCATCTTCATCATATGTTCAACATGCACACATGGCAGTCGACTCTGGAAAAGTATAACCATCAAGCCTAAGTCCATGACCTTGAATCGAGATAATCTAAAGTTGTTGGTGGAACAAATTATTGATTCTGATTCCTTCAGTTAGAATGAGTACGATATGTGGAGTTTCTTCAGAATTCAAGAGCGGGCTCCTATCTTTAAAATGTTGAATGGACCAACCTATCCTCATATTGTAAAGGATGTTTAGGTCTGGGAAGAAATATTTGATGAATCTAATGTATCTGAGGAACTTAGACTTCTGATGGTGAAGAACAGTTCTTTGAAGGGGAAGAGTAGAGAAGAAGTTAGTTTGAAGAAGTTTGAAGAAGTTGAGATCATGTCAGTTGTGATGGGTATTGATGTGGTCGCTACTCAAACGACTATTTCCAAACTTTTGAGAGCCCCAATCTCTGGAAGGTTTGTGGTGGGTACCAAAGACAACAGTCCTGAAGCAGATGGAATCTTCTTAAGAATTTTGATAAACTTTGTTCTTCTGATTTTGGAAAAGTCAATAATTTGAAGGATGAATTCAGGGTTTTGTTCAATAGAGAAGGAAGTATTGATCAGATCTCATGGGATCACAAACACTTTCTTTTCTACTTGAAGAATGAAGACAAGATAAATTTGTCTGCCTACATTTTCCATAATCTATGTGAAGCAATTAGAGATAGAACAAAGCTTCGCAAGAAGAATATGCCTTATGCTAGATTATTTTCAGAATTGTTCTTTTAGGGTCGCTTGATTGATGCATTGAAGAACATGCCCGATAATGGCGATCATGAGGAGATTTATGGAAATACCTTATCTGATTCTGTTCTTGGTAACATGAAGATTTTGAATAAAGGAATCATTGATGCTTCAAAGGTACCATTCCATGTTAGATGTACCAATCCTGACTATCTTGAGGATTATCTCATTATCACCAAGTTGGATAATCCTGAAGTAATCAAGAACTTCATCATTCAATATTTCAAGGAAGGAAAGACAATCAAAATTAAGGATATTCCTGACAACCCTATTGAAGTGTTTAAGGCTTCCAATAAAAGAAAACAGGAGGCCTCAGTTATTCAAAAACTCTCTAAGAAGAAATATGTTCATCAGAAGGAAAATTGAGAAGGAAATTGAGAAAGAAAGTGAGGAAGTAGTTGCTACTACTCAAATAATTCCCTCCGAGACTAGGAGTGGAAAACGCCCTCAAAAGGTTGCTTCCGTGTCTGTCATATCAGAAGGACCTAGAAGAAAGAATAGATTGAGGAAACTGGTAGAGATAGAAGAGGAGGAAGAGGAAGAAGAAGAGGATGAAGGTACATGTTTGGTCAAAAAGAAAAGGGCTGCAAATGTCCCCATTCAGAAATAGTCAATAGGGTCTAGCTTAAAGTGTGCTCAACTTTTGGCATATGTAATGTTGGATCAATCCTTGAAGTCTGTAGAATTTACTGTTGTTGAGAACTGATCTTACCTGGATCAGACAGTTGTTCAGTGGCCAGCAACATCGTATGGACTTCAGCTCCGGTGATGATGATACGGCGCGGGGGGGGGGGGGGGGGTGTACCTGCAAGGTACTCCGATGCTCAAGTAAGAAAGGGAGTAAGCAAGTACAGAAAAACAGGTGAGAGTTAGAATATGTTGTGTAACCTGACCCTCTCAAGTGAGAGGGTATTTATAGAGAGCCCCCAGCGCGAGGCCAACGGTTACTTACACTGGGCTGGATCGTAAGGCCTAATCCAAGTAACTGTCAGGGCTTACGTGGCGTAGTGAAGACCAGCACGTGGTCTTCGCCCTGGTGTAACGATCCCTAAATCTCCGGAAGTAGGGCATACCGATTCCTTCGGGAGTGGGAAGTTACAAGAGAACGTGTCCTCGCGGGGAGGAGCACGTGGGTGTCGAGGAGAGGTACATCCGCGGGCTATATGCCTCTGCTCGACAGTCTTTGCCTCGCGTGCCCGACATCCAAGGGGATTGGTACGTGCCTGACACGGAGGTGATGTTGGGCTTTGTTGGGCCTTCGTTGGTCATTGGGCTTGGGCCTGCCCGATCGTAGGGCAGGCGCCGACCCAGTCTGGAATAGGAGCCCCCCAAGTCGTTGTTCTGAGGTGTCAGAGTAATGACTTAAGGGCCAGTAATATGTCGAAGAAGTATCCCGTCGAGAAAGGGATTCTAGACGAGGAGTGGTCAGTCAAACGGGGAGAAATAAATCGCTCCGCTCGGGCTAGGCTGGTTGCGGATGAGCGCCGTCGCGGGGATACGAGAAGTTTGAACCGAGGAGAACAGAAGGATGCGTGTTGGGGAATGAAGAGACATGCGTGGGAGAGCGTGTGCCACATGTCGCATCTCATCATTGCCTAGGGCGGCTACGCTAGGGTAGCGTAATCGATTGCCTAGGAGCCCTCGAGGCTCGTGAGACCCTTATAAATAGGGGCCATCTCGTTTCATTTCCATTTTCGCTCTCCCTCTGCTCAGAATTTTCCTTCTTTCGTTCTCTCTTCAACCGCCGTTCGCCGCCGCTGACAGCCGCACCGAAACCCTACCGGAAGCACCTTCGAAGTAAGTTTCTCTCTTTTTTCCTCTTTTGCTTGCATTTGTAGGGTGAATATATGGTGAACCGATGAAGTTCCCATGGAAATCACGAAATATCCGGCGAAAACGGCGGAATTTCCTAGTTTACTCGTTGAATCTCGTGGGGAGAGACGATGAGATCCCCGAGGACATGAAGAATGCCCCGGGGTTGTGAGATGAACATCTCTCAGTTCTTTTGTTGAGTCTCTCGGGGATAACTGATGAAATCCCCAGGGACACGAAGAATGTCACGGGGATATGGGTCGAATATCTCGGGGTCCCGCCCAACGCCGCTCCCCGCAGACCTGAGGATGGTCGCGGGTTCGTGTTTCCCGACGTTCCTTCCTCGCCCTTTCACTTGATCAGCGGTGGAGGGTGGATTTGATATGGGTCATCAAATTCACCATTTCCTTCTTCTTTTCAGGTAAATGGACGTATTGCAAGTGGCCGAGGGATCTTTAGATACTTACGACGAGCCTGACTCACATATGGCGGAGACGACCAGCGCCGGGGAGAGGTTACCCGACGACTGGGCCTGCGAGGAGGCTATAAACATGATCTCCCAGTTTGTCAATTTGGACGAGTTTGACATATTTTGCACCGTCGAGCACCGTCTAGTGGGTTCATCGAAGACGTGGAACGTGTTCAGGCCTTTGCCACATCACCGAATATGCTCGACATATAGCGGGATGCGGTTTCCAGTATACGAGTTCATGTTCGACAAGGCGGGGTGGCGTTTACCCTTCACGGATTTTCAACAGTCAGTGTTTGTCTGGCTGCGTTTGGCCCCTTCTCAACTCCACCCCAACTCTCTCGATTTCGTTAGGGCTTTCGAGCTCGTGTGCAAATACCTGAAGATCAGGACGACTGTGCCCCTATTTTTTTGCATTTTCCATCTTCAACGGCAGGTCGTCGACGGCAAGCATGGATGGGTGTCCTTCAAGCAGGTGAGCAGCCTGTTTCACACTTATATAGACTCTGTGCGAGATTTCAAGTACTGGTACTACCTCGTGAGGCCGGTCACACTTGAGGCCATAAATTCATTGTACCATCGGGTCGTCGAAGAAGTAGATGGGTGGCGAGAAGAGGCCCTCGTACCCAGGTTCCCGTTGTTCTGGACTGAAGAACACTTCAAGAGGGGAACGGACAGCTATATTGTCAGCCCTAGTAAACTCTGTGAAGGGGATCGCTTGACTCACGAGGCCATAGTCAATTTCGTCGGTGGGTTTAATAAAGCCAAGTTCGTGACGCCGAACAGGGACTTCCTTCTGGGCGACGACGGGGAGGTCTTAACGAAGCGTCGATTGATCAACACTAGGGATCTCCTCGAGACGTTTTCTAACGAGGAGGCTCTCGAGCTGTTAGGTGGGGTGGCCTCCCCGACCTTCCTTTCCCTTCGTCCTACTTTTCGAATTACTGACCTCTTTGTTTTCTGTGCAGGTAAGATGTCGAGTGTCGAGGAGCGTCTCAAGAAACTGAAAAACATCCGTGCTTCGAAAAAGGGTCGGGTCGAACAACTCTGAGCACAGCATCCTGCCACGACTTTAGTGCTCACAGATTCTTCGACCTCTCCCCAAGGGAGTCAGTCTCCCAATAGCCAAGGGTCTCCGAAACGGCAGCGCACAGACGGGCAGGTGGACGTCGACCTGACGGTTGAGAACAGTCCTCCCTCTGAGAAGTTCATACTTCCTCCTTGTCACTTGAGGCCCCACTTCTTCTTGGGTGCCAACTCTCCAGGTATCCCTGCTGCCAAAGTCCAGGCCGTCCTGGGTGCTCCTCAAGCTTCGAGTAGGAAAGCCCTGCTTGAGGACTTATCCGCCGTTATGCGAGTTTGTTCGACGGCTTTAATCTTGAACGACGAGACTTGTCCAGCAGTCAAGCTGACTGGGCTACAAGAGAGGTTCCAGACTGTTGTTGTTGTCGAGGTGACAAAAGTGGGCAAGGAGCTGGTGTCGCTCCCGGGATTTTCATCCTAGTACAAACGCGAAAGTGGCACCGAAACAGAGTCGCCAGCAATGTGTATTTATCCCAAGAGAGGGAAAGGAAACACCGCGTAAACCTGAGAGAAAGGAAAAGCATGGTCTTACGACCAAGAGAACTGGGTTCGGGAGTCGGTTACGCGCGGGGAAGGTATTAGCACCCCCACGCGTCCATCGTACCCGATGGGATCCACGCTTGCTTGCTTCAATCAAAGGGTGTAAAGAAAAAAAACTGGAAAAGGAACTGAAAGAAAGAAAGGAGAAAGAATGGAACAGGAACGAGAAACAAATGTAGGGAAAATAAAAGAAGTGCTCGCATGGGCCCTACCCCACTGCCTACGTATCTCATCGGGAACATGAGAATCAGAGCGACGTAGTTCCCCTCAATAGGGATGGATTGTTTGTGTTTTTTAGAGAACGGCTTACGTTCTAGCTCAGGTGTTGCAGGCTCGCTGGTCCGAGTGCGTTACCGTCTTGCAAGAGAACGAGTAGAAGCGCGTTCGTGCGTTAAGAGTGAATGAGGTGAGAAAAGAATGATTGTTTGTTTTTGTCTTTTAAGAGAGAAGAGTTTTTGATTGTTTATTGGTTTGCATATGATAGTGTATTTGAATCTTAGTCATTGGAGTGTATACATTCTCACACACTCCAAGATGGAATGAATAAGAAAGTACACTAAGTGTGAAGAAGACCCTCACACTTATTTCCAATTATCAAGGTTCAAACACAATAGCATACTTGTGTTTATTAAGTGTCCTTTGTTGGTTAAGAGATGAAGAAGTGTTTTATTATTTACACCTTCAACAACTATTGCATTTAAGTCCCTCATATAAGGTCAAATGTGTAACACATTGACCCAAGATGGGCCATATGCTACTCATTTAAGATTATAAGAGAAGACCCCTTATAATCTTTCCTTTATATGAAAGGCCTAAATGCAATAAATGCTTACCTTTATTAAGTGTTTTTGGATTTTCTTTTTAGATGAGAAGAGAGACTCAAGAGAAGGAGAAAGGTAAGATCTATGGGGGGACTAAGACACACCCTATTGTTAGCATGCTTGGAAGTCCTAAGGTTTAGTGAAGTTTAAGAAACCTAATCCTAAAAAAAAAAAAGGAGAAGAAAGAAGAAAGAACACCACTTACTTCCAAGATGGAAGCTAAGTGGTTTCAAAAGAGGGAGAAAGAAGGTATGAAGACAAAGCATTATGAAATGCTTAAACAATCACAAATTGAATGATTAAAAGATGAAGAAATAAATTAGAATGTGGAAGCATATCCACACTCACATGACTTACCATTAGCCCCTGAAAAGGTTAGTACCATTATTTGCAAGTAAAGAAAGAACATAGGATGAACAAACTAAACTCAAACAAATTGAGGAACAAAGTAAAATGAGATTGAATGCTATAAGAACCTCCAAGTCAGAATGTACATCTCCAAAGGTGTTCACTAATATAAACACATCAAACACCAAACCACAAGTACACAAACAAAGAACTAAAGCACCAAGAAGTGCATTATAAAAGAAGTAGAAAAGGATGAAAGAAAATGCAAAGAAACTATGCAAGAATGCTTCATGAGAGGTTATGGTCAGAATATGGACAACTTAAACATGTGCCTAAACATGGTCTTCAAACCTCACTCAAATCATGCAAACAATTTCTCAATCCATTAAGAGGCAAAGAAGCAAAAGTGAAGTGATGTGATCATGATCCATGCTTATGCAAAAAGTGACTTAGAGTGAAAGGCAAACACAAACATGCAAATATGAGGTTCCATTATCACAACCAGAGATCAATTAGCATGCTATCAACCCTCAAACAAGACCTCAAATTATGGCACAGGTGCCTTCATGATCAAGCAAACCAAACATGAAGCATACATTCATAAAATGAACAAGTTAGATTTCATGCTTCAAACAAATATCAAACATGCTTCAAAAATTATGACTTTCAACAATCAAACACCTTAAACATATGTCATTAACATATCAAAGCCACAAGCAATGGATCAGAACCAAAGTCATTCAACAATTAGGTCAAGACCTCATGAAAGTTTCATGCATCCATGCACAAAGCAACACATCCAAAGTCATCCAAAAAGACTTAACAAATCAAACCATAAAGCTCAAACATACTTCAACATGTTATAAGCACAATGCAAAAAGAAAGGGATCAAAATCAACTTTTATGATCAAGAACAAAAATGCACAAAATGGTATATCACAATAAGCATGCATATAAATGGAAATTCAAAAGAAATGATGGAACAGGGGCAAAATAGTCATAAAATCAGAAAATAAAAACATGAAAAATTTCCTAAATGTTTCAATGATGTTTATGAATTTTTGTAGAATTTTCCAATATGTTTTGGTATTTTTAAAAAATTAGAAATGAAACATGTACAATAAAGGAAAAATGAAAATGAAATGCAAAGGGAAGGGGGTATGAACATAGCAATAATGCAGTGCAAATTAATTGGGCTTGGAAACAGGGGGGTGTGATTATCAATCTGCATAGGTCCATTTACGCGCCAAACACAATAACAAGTATGAACCCTCAGTCAACAATCTTGACTCACTCACAACCATTAGATCAAGTCCAAGTCCAGTCAAAGTCAAAGTACGCATGATCAACAAACACACGTGAAGGAACACATGACATACCATGCACCACACCACACCATGCTTAAGTGAAATCAGAAATATGACACATGCATAGCACGTGATTTTTAATGTGCTGTCACCATTGTGAGCATTAGATCAAACGAAATCAACGGCTGTGACTTAATCTGGCATGCAAAACCCTAATGTAACCTCACCGGCCGGAGAGGGACCTCCGGTCACCTTCTCCGGCCACTCTCCGGCACTGTAAATATCACATGCTTCCCGAAATCAACAAACTAGGTATCAAACGAAAGCTAATCTCATGAGGAACACAAATTCAGCAACAAAATTCACAGATCAAGCATGAATAAAGAGAATCGAAGAAGAGAAACTTTGCCCTAAGTTTCAGTTCTAAACTCCTAAGGAGCTCTATCAACTAGCCGGTTTCACATAGCTTCTAATAAGCTCAAATAACACATCAACAAGTTAAAACAGGATAAAATCATGCAAGCAAAGTTTGAGAAATTTTGGAACCTGAAACTTGAAGATCTTTGAGTTGTTGAGAAAACCAGAGGTGAGAACTTGTTCTTGAACTTCTAGAACTTCAATTTGAGCAAAATAAATGCTATTTGGTCTTGAGAATAAGAAGAAAAACTGAATCTGAGATTGAAGCTAACTGTGCTATTCAATGCTTCAGTGAGGTATTCTTGCTTGATGGTGAAGATTGAAGAAGAACTTGAGGAATTCGTGCAGGTAGAGGGAGAGTTCAGAGAGAAAGCTTGATAGTGTTTTTTGGAGTGAGAGTGCAAAATCAGAGTTTTTTTTTTTTTTAGCTCCAAATTCTGTTAGAGTTATTTATATAGGTGTGGTTATGGTTTAACTCTGGTGGTTGATGGTTAGAACTCTAGTTAGAGTGAGTTAGTTAACTGAGTTTGAGTTAACTAACTGAGTCCTGTTAGTTATTGGCACGAGTTGGAGAGCTTGGTTAGAGTGTGGAAAAGCTCATGGTCACTTATGGTGAGGATAATGGAGAATGGTGATGATGGTACTGATGTTTGCATTATGACTTGCAGGGCAAGCTTCTGTTTTCCCTTTTAGTGTATGATAGCAGCATGGTATTCATGTGTGTAAGGGAATGTTGGTCTTAATGAAGTAAGGGTGGATGGTGTGTAGCATACGCGTGAACTGTCATGGACCAAACAAATGCCAAGTCACAACATTATGTTTTGGCAACCTCTCATTAGTGAAAACATGGAGATTTGGAGATGGAGTTCTTGGTGTACAATGAATGAAATGAAGAGCATTTGGTGTCATTAGAAAGAGGAGACATAAGAGAACATGTTTAGTGTTGGAATTAGATTGAATGGAAGTTTGGAACATGATCAAAAATAGCTTGCAACAGAAGGAACCAAATTGGTGTATGGGCATGTGACTTGGTCTGCAGGCAAGGCCTTGGTGCCTATGGAAATTCAGTTGTGTTGACCAATCTTTGAGCTATCATAACTCCTTATCCTTTGATCAAATGAAAAAATCATGAACATCAATCTTGAAGATCTCACATAGGGGAACAACTTTGATGTTGCAAGATTTTCCATTTGAAGCCTTTAACCATGAGTAATTGATCCATACATTTTTCCCACCAACTGTTTGAGAAAATGACTGCGCGCAGACCTGGCCAAACTTGGTCATGACATGGTTTTTGGCCTACTTTCCTCCAACTTTGATCAATCATATCTCCCTCATTTTTTATCCAATGGAAATGTTCTACCCATGGATTTGAAGCTTAAAGCAAGGCCTTTCATTGAGGCAGAGTGGAATTTTCATTTGGTGCTCCAATTTTGAATGGCCTTGGTTCCAATTCTAATGCAAAATGGCCAAAAACTTGCTATTTTTAGTAACCCTACTTCATCCAAAAATGGCAACTTTCCAAATCTTGATTTTTTCATGATTCCTTTGGAGTTTCTTGATCAAATTTTGTACATTGGTCACATATAACATGAATTTCATGAATTTGGCCTTAAAAAGTCAAGGGTTGACTTTTTCCCCTGATTATTTGACTTGGCCCCCAAATTCCCTGATTTTTTATCTTTCTTCCAATTGAATCACTTCTAAAACCAATTGAGATGCAATCTTCCACATCCATATACCTAGGGACATATAGGAAACCATGACATCAAGTCTTGCCCAAAAAAGCAAAGATTCCCTGATTTAAATGGAAACCCTAATTTTGGCCCCCTCTGGTTAGGAGGTAAAAGTGCAGTCTCCAATTTCAAATTCCTCAGAGTATGTTGTGTATCCTCTTAAAGGATGATGAGATGTGCCACTTGAGGATGATCTTGAATCAATGATCTATCTCTTTTGAGGGTTTTCCTTCAATTTTTGACCCTCTTGCATGATGAAAGATGTATTGCTTCAATCTCCCCTTGGATTTCACTTTCTTGAGATAGTGGATGATCAATTGAGGTAGTATGAGACATGAGAGACCTCTTGACTTGCCTTGAGACCACTTGATTAACCTTTTGTGCTTTGAATGGTCTCTTGATTGTCCACCTCCCACTTGACCACATGCCCTGATGGTAAGAAGGATGCCATGCTTCATTTTTCTATGTTAAATGCAATGTAATGTTAATGAGGTGGATATGATATGATAAATGATAATGCCATGCTATGATGACAAAGGGGAGAGCAAATTTTGGGGTATTACAGCTGCCCCTATTCAAGCGCTGTAGACCTGAATGCCCGAAAGCAATCGCTTTCGGACTTTCAAGGTATATAGTGATTGAATACCAAATATAACCAAAAATTTGCTCTGGATGATGAAGAAGAAACTTCCACGACATTGCTGGCTTGAATCTTCAATGACACATTGTCGGAGAAAATTGTCTTTTGAATGACGCCAGACGACTACTGGCTTGCCACGCTGCTGGTGGACTTTAATAATGTCTTTTATGCAATTCCAGACGACTACTGGCCTGCCACGCTACTGGTGGACTTTAGAAATGTCTTTTTGAACGACGCCAGACGACTACTGGCTTGCCACACTGCTGGTGGACTTTAATAATGTCTTTTATGCAATTCCAGACGACTACTGGCTTGCCACACTGCTGGTGGACTTTAATAATGTCTTTTATGCAATTCCAGACGACTACTGGCCTGCCACACTACTGGTGGACTTTGCAGCTTCGTGCCACCCGAAGATGGACTTTTGCCAATCCATTGTTGGACTTTTGCCAATCCACTGTTGGTCTTTTAGCTGCTTTGCCACCCGAAGATGGACTTTTGCCAATCCACTGTTGGACTTTTGCCACCCGAAGACGGACTTTTGCCAATCCACTGTTGGACTTTTGCCACCCTTAGATGGACCTTTCGCCAATCCACTGTTGGACTTTTGCCACCCGAAGACGGACTTTTGCCAATCCACTGTTGGACTTTTGCCACCCGAAGACGGACTTTTGCCAATCCACTGTTGGACTTTTGCCACCCGAAGACGGACTTTTGCCAATCCACTGTTGGTCTTTTAGCTGCTTTGCCACCCGAAGATGGACTTTTGCCAATCCACTGTTGGACTTTTGCCACCCGAAGACGGACTTTTGCCAATCCACTGTTGGTCTTTTAGCTGCTTTGCCACCCGAAGATGGACTTTTGCCAATCCACTGTTGGACTTTTGCCACCCGAAGACGGACTTTTGCCAATCCACTGTTGGACTTTTGCCACCCGAAGACGGACTTTTGCCAATCCACTGTTGGACTTTTAGAATTTGCAAAATTGTATTACTCTCTGCATCTGTGTCAGACATCTCTGCTGACTCTGCTGAGGAGCAATGACCAATGATTTGACTTTGGAGACTCCTGAAAGGATAACCTCTCCACTGGAGAATGAATGAACAATCCGTCTGCTTCGAATTGCCAAGCTTGCCAAAAATAAATTGGACTTGAAGAATAATTGATCTGCCAGTAATCACTTCATCTGCTGGGGGAATGAATTCTGGTCACAGCGACTCCGCTGGGGATGAGAATTTCTTTGCATGGCGTCCTGCTAAGGAAGAAAATTCATAAAAAAACTCTGCTTGGGGATCTATCCAATCCAAGACCCTTTGTAGGGGTTATCCACCTTTTGACCCGGCTGGGGAAAGACTGTGCCATCCTTGTTGAGGAATAGATTCTGCCGATCTTATAAACCTCTGCGGGGAGAACAACAACTCAGCTGGGGAGTATTGCTGACAAGATTCGATGCTGACCTCTGTGGGGGATCATTACCAGAGACACAAACTTGCTGGGGACCAGGGCTACTTTGCCAGGGATATGCGAATCCTGGTTAGAACATTCCCCTGCAACTTGCTAGGAAAGAGTCCTTAGAGATCTGTTGGGGAAACCTAAAGCAAATCCACAGTAGTCTGCTGAAGAATATGACTGTCAAGTTTAGGATAAGTACCACAATGCCCCATGTTAGGCGAGCTTCCCTTTAGACAATTCCGTTAGGGATGACGAGTTTATAACAAACTCTGCTTGAGGAAACTGCTTTAAAACGTCTCGTGCTGGGGAATGCCTTTTGAGAGGATTTTACAGAAGACCAACTGTCCTCGAACTCTACTGGGGATGATCAACACTTCATGATGGGGAAACAAACATGCCCCATGCTTGGACAAACCAACAATTTGTCCCCGAAGAAGATGTCATAAGAGGATTTTACAGAAGATTTAGCCTCTTCAAACTCCTGCGACTTCGCTGGGGATAATGACCATCAGCTTCGGTGTCGACGAGACCACTCTTTTGGGGAACCTGTGACCGTTATCGACACAGAAAAGCTTGTAGCTGTTGGAAGGACTGAATAAGAGAATCGACTTAATAAGATACCACGATACCCAGTTGAGCTCAATTCGTTGATATCGAATCGTCGTGACCGACCGTCGACCGAATGATGGACTTAATCAGTGAACATTGTGACAAAAAGGGTGACCACCTTTCTCGAACATGATTGCCCCAGTCTTCTGCATGGAAGTAAGTGATTACTCGTCTAGAAGACATGATCCCGTGATCTCGCAAAGGCTTCAATTTTTCCTTTGAGCCTAGTATGAGGCTGCTACCTGCAAGCAAAGGATATGCACGTATACCCCGTGCGAGATATGACTTCTGCAACTGAGAAAATCTAACTCTGAACCACCACTTGTTGGGGAGAAAGGTTTGCATGCAATCTCTTGCTGGAGAACATTATTAATGAAGCCTACTGAAGACGGGGACCAAAAATGCCTTGGGTTGGAATGCCCCTTAGTTTCACTCCTTTTGGCTGATTGACTGCATATGCGTGACCAACTGTTTTTCTTCACTTGTCCCAAACCAACATGGTCCACCGGAAGAAATTGTCCCAAGAGGATTTTACAGAAGACTTGACATCCAAAACGCTTCAATGTCTTCAAACTCTCGTAGAGATTCGTTGGATCTCGCCGTAACTGCCCCAGACCGCATGGATTACTTAGAAGAAGTCATCGCATGAGGATTTTACAGAAGACTTGGCAAGCTCAATGCTTCAGTGTCTTCAAACTCTTGTAGAGATTCGTTGGATCTCGACGTAACTTCCCCAGACCGTATGGACTACAGAGGAATTCGCCTTGAAAAGATTCATGAACAATCTCATACCACCGTGGGATATTCTGTCCCAGTATTCTGAACTCTGGATAGGCTGATTAGTCGTTAGGATGGACTAACTTCTCGTGCTCTTGGTATAGCTTGCCCCAGTATGAACCTTGAAGTGGTTTTGCCCCTGACTACTGATCTTCGAAGGAAAACCAAAAATGCTTGCATTTGTAGGGATTTGAATCTCGCAATAATTGCCCCAGTTTGGTTGAACTTTGAAGAGATTTCTCGACGTGATTGGCTCAGATGAGCTACACCTTAAAGAGATGGTTCGACGTGATTGCCCCAGATCGACTACGTCTTAGCACAACTTGTTGGGAAAGCCCCTGCCCAACAAAGTTTCCTGAGGAAGTACCATTGGATATGGCTGCCCTTCGGGAGTTTCAGGATCCTCAACTCGACAAGATTAAGCTTCTGGACTGAATTTCCATATGTAAACTTCTTTTGATGTCAAACAAATGTATGCAAGCAGAAAATGTTTTATTCTGAGAATGAAAATTCTAATGCAACACAACATGGTAATCTCGAAGTTTTACTAAAAAGATGTAGCAAACCCTTTTGTGAGCGAATCACGGGTTAGGATACGACATTAATTTTTGAAAGAAATAATGCAATGCACATGCAACACCAACAAAGATCTTTTAGCACAACTGATAGGAGTCAGGAACGCTATCTCTTGGTAGTATGCCTTTGAAATAACCCTGTTTCAATTAGGACTTTTGAGGGTTGTAACGGGGCCTGGTTCACGGTTTTGAGAAAAAGGATTTATGGCTCAAAGTTTATTGGTGCCCACCCACTCTTCGTGATGTTCTCCAGTCCTACGTTCAGTTAATTTGCCCAAGCGTTCGCCTCTCAAAAAGATTTTGTGATCTTTAAGGAAACCATGATACTGATGGTTTGACACCTAATGAGGCTTTGGATTGACAATCACCCCTTTGTCTTTTGTCCATAGTCACACGACTTTGTTCTTGCTCGAGGATTTTCTTTTGTAATCCTTTTGTTTTTCGCTTTCACATTCTTTTGCTTTTTGATCCCTAATTTTTGCCTGGACTGATTCTTTTGAATCTTTAATTTCAGAGTCCAGCGGGATGCCCTAACTTTTGCCTAAGTTGCTTGTTTTCAAGTTTCAACTTAACGGGCTTTTTCATTTTTTTCTTCTTTTTCTTTTTCTTGAACACGTCGGGTGACACTGGCTTGTCTTGACTTTGTTGAAAGGGTTGTGACTGCCTCACTCTTTGATTGTTGATGGATAACCATTGTGGTTTCACATCTCTTGACCTCTCAGCGGTGAATTAAAAGGTAATGGATCCTCAGATGCACACTCCTTTTGAGGTTTGAACGCTTGGTCAAACTAACTGACGCCTACCCTGCCCCTGGGTTAAATGTGAGGGTTTTTTCATACGAAAGAAACTCCTACTTCAAGGCTCAAAAGGGTTAACGAGGGTCTATCTCCCTTATGTCTCCAGTGTTTGAGGAGTTGAAACAATGCCTGTACATCCTCAACAGGGTTCTTATTCCAAAGCACACCGTTAGAGATTTTTGCGTTTTCAGATCATCATTCTCCCTCATAGAGTTTGAGCAAGAAAAATGGTATTGCAGTACACATTAGCATTAAATGAGTAAACACAAATGAAATTCTTCAAGAAAACATATTCATTGCATTAAAATCCTCATACCAAATACAAACAAATTTTAACATGCGAACAATGTCTGAACGAACAAATAAAGACTACATATGAAAATGCAGCAAGGAAAATAAAGATTGTCGTTGTTGAGGAGGCTTGGCTCCGTCTAGACTGACCACTTCTGGCGATGTTCTTGTAACTTTGAGCACTCACCATGGTATAGAAGCTTCACCTTGTGGGGTACCGTCTGGGGTGATAACCTTTGAGTCAATCAAATCCTGCACCTTGTGCTGGAACACATTACAGTTATCAAGTGTGTGCCCAAACGTTCCTGAATGGAACTCACAGCTAACACTCATGTCATAGTCCGGAGGAATGGGGTATGGCACGGGCATGGCCCTTCTCAGCTGGATTTGCGAACTTTTGAGCGAACGAGCCAACAACTGACTGTACGGAATAGGAATAGGATCAAATGTCCTCTTGGGCTTCCTTGGTCTGAGTAGCCTCCGCTGCTGATAATCTTGCTGCTGCTGGTTCGGGCGCCCAACCTGGCCCTGCACTTTCCTTTCTGCATTCGGCTGAGGCACAAATAAGGGTTGCTGACATAGGTCTTCTGCAACACAGGGTTGTGGAAGAGATCCCTGACGCGAGGTAGACCCTTTGGAAAAGGAGAGAGTCCTCAGTTCCCTTGCAACAATGGGAGTGACATCACTTGGTTTACCAGCACCAACTGATGCAAACTTGATTGCCCCTGAATCAATTAGCTCCTGGACTTTATGCTTGAACCTGGTACAATTCTCAACATTGTGACCAGGTGCCCCAGAATGGAACTCACATCTAGCCTTAGCATTAGGTCCCAGAGGAATCTTCGTGGGTAACGGTCCCAAACTAACACACTCAACCAGCTTGAGCTCGAGCAAGTAAGAAAGCAATTGTGCGTACGAAATCGGAATGGGATCGAACTTCCTCTTAGGCCCCTCTGACTTAGGATCCTCTTGAAAATCAGGAAGTGACTGCTGATGAGAGAGCTCTGAACCTTTAGCTTTCAGAGGAGATTCACGAAGCAATCCATGATCTAGAGCATGTCCCAAAGAGATGGGAGGAGTAGAGACTTCTGTTGTGGAAGCAGGCACATGATCATTTTCCTTTTTTAACACCTTATTCAAGATTTCCATGACCAGGCCCATTTGAATCTTCATCTGGTTGACTTCCTCCCTCAGTAGTTCCTGACCTCGGGACAGCGCCTGAATGTCCCCCATAAAATGCCCCAATTGGGCCCTCACCCCAGCCAAATCCTTCTGCATTTGATCCATGATTCTTACTTGATTTCTTCGCGTCGAATATCGGTGAATATGATTCTCAGCTATACTGCCTGAAACCAAATAAAGGTTAGAGACCCCGCAACGAGTACCTGAAAAGCAAGTAACAAAAAATGCAAAATGATATGCAATGCCATGCAATGCCATGTTTGTCATTTCCGAGGTGCTTTATACCCTGATTCCAATCCAACCACAGAAATCTGAAGAACAGAAATTGTGATATAAAGAGACGTGTCGTGGTCATGTGCTTGTGTGCAGCTATCTGATAAGGAATAATTCTGAATAAAACTGCTCATACTCATTCAACAAAGTATTCAAGTACATTTAAGAAAGGCTCATCCGCAAATGCAATACAAGGAAAAATGGATCCATCAACAAGCCTGATGGTAACCATTAATAACAAAATATAAGGAAAAGAACATCAGTCTGACAATTCCACACCCTTCAGCTTATCACTTGAGTATTTGATCTCCTCAAAAAGTATACGGGTACGCTGGTGATTCGGCTTTTCAATCATTTCTTTGATCAAGACATCCCTTTTCTCAAGAGCTTCAGTTAAAGAACCCATATGCAGCATCAGAGCCTCGTCATCACACACTCCTTTGTGTCTCTTTATGCCGGCTTGCGTCTTGAGTATCTCCCTTTCTATCATGACTTCTTCAAGCTCTTTCTTGGTATTCCTCAGCTCACCTCTAGCTTCTTCTAGCTGTTCTTGACTCTTACCGAGGCTTTCCCGATACTTTCTTCTCTGCTCATGCGCCTTTTCAAGCTCTTCGTCCTTAATCTGCAACTGTTCCTGTAATTCAGCATTCTCTATCCTAACTTCGTCCCAAGCGTGCTGAAACTTTGTTAACTTTTCTTTGGTCTGTGCTAACGCCTGTTTGGTTTGCTTGTGGGCTTGAGTAGCATCATCAGCACCTTTACTAATCTTCCGGAAATGTTGGGCTCTTCCAGCAAAGTCTTTTTCTTTTGCAGTTAGGATTTGTTCAGCATCTTGGGCTTTCCGCTCCAGCTCTTTGTTGGCATGTAGAGCATTCTGAAGACGGCTACTCAACTCGGAATTCTCTCCTTGGAGCTTTTTCACCAAGGCTTGCAACTTGTCAACTTCTTCCACAGTAGCAGTGCTTCTTGCTTTCTCATTCTCCGGATACAAAAGGGGTGCCTTACCAAAAGGCAAGAGAAAATCTTCAACTCTTTTCTTCACCCACTCTTCATATGCTGGATAAGCCCGGTTGTTAGGCTTGCCTAGAGTAACTTTCCCCTTTTTCAGTATGCTACCCCAGCTTTCAGAAGCTTTCTGTGCTGCTTCCCAACCATCTGATGTATGAAAATAGAGGGACTCCTCCACATCTCTCTTAATAGGCGGACCTGTCAGGGCATACCCAAATTGTCGGATGGCCAAAGAAGGATTGTAGTTAATCCCACCCATTCTTCCTATCAGTGGAACGTTAGGGAACTTACCACAGCTGTGGATAATATTCTTGCCAATCAGCCCATGATCTACCTATACGATGTCCTTGGCCACCAATCCCATTAAACGCTGTTTCCACTCTAGAGAATCTTTGGAATCCACAAAAGCCCCTGATTGTGGTAAACGGCCCTCAAACCACTTATAGAACAAGGGTGCACAACAACGAATTATCCCTCCTCTTTTCTTTTCATTTCGGTTGTACAATGAGTAGTGAAGATCTCCCAGTAGCGTTGGCACCGGGTTCTTCATCATGAATATTCGTATAGCGTCCGTATCAATGAAATCCGGCTCGTTGGGAAACAACACTATGCCGTATATACAAAGGGCTAGCAAAGCATTAAAAACAAGCCAATTCTCGCCTTTAGCTGCTTCCTGGGCCTTCTTAATTAGATATTCCAGCTTGTAACCACGAATCTTTCCTTTGTTGGAGACATTGTCACTTAACTCTGATTTGCTCAAATAAAGAGCACCAGCCAACTTCCCAAAGTCAAGATCCCCCACCGATCCAAAGAAAGGGGGCTCCTCCTTGATAGCAATCCCCAACATGTTGGAATACTCCTCCAAGGTAGGAACCAACACATAGTCTGGAAATACAAAACATCTCAGAGGCGGGTCATAGAACTGCATCAACGTATGGAGACCTCTGGCTTCATAATCACTGACATTACGGACCATAGATAAAATCCACCCATATTTCTCTTCAAAAGCTTCTCGTGCTGCAGGGCTCGCCATTCCCTTCAGCACAACAATAGGGCCCAAAGTAGGCGTAAGGAACTTATAGCTGATGATATTCTTCCTCTCTTTAGTGTTCATCTTTGCAGGGACCTGATGACTGGAATCAAGGGTAATATATGCACCTGGAAATGAATAAACATGTATGTTAGGATATGACAATGCAATGCAAAGGGCAATGTGATCAGGTAATCAGGTGTCTGTGCTGAACTGTGAACGGTGTCAGTGTAGCTCTGAGACTAATATAGAACCATAGATAAGAACCATCTGCATACAATAGGATGAAACTTCCTTTTTGTGCAATGATGATAGAAAACCGGGTATGTAGGAGGTCATGGTTACCTGCAAACCTGTAAACAACCCGCCCTTCTCACATGTGGGTACTAGGATGTTCAGTATCCCGGGTTCTCAGGTCGAGAAATGATGATACGTTCACCATTTCTAGTTTGGCATCATCATCAATCGAGGAGGCCTCAACTGATTCTCCAAAACAAAAAGGTCCTCAGCTTCTGGCACTGAGGTCGAGAAGCAATAGTACATTCATCCCTCAGGGTACAGTACTATCGCCAATCGAGGAGTGCCTCCGCTGATTCTCTTTCAAAAAGGGATGTCCTATAGCAAGTTCCCAGCATTGGGTCCTCGGATCGAGGATGTGCAATAGGTTTGCCACGGAATGTGGTCTGCCACTGTCACATCTCGGGAGGAGTGCCGCAACTAAGTCCTCGGGAATGGTCACCAGAGTCGACAGTTCCTCAAGAGAATAACCACTGGCCTGCATAACATGCAGTAGCAGAAAGCTCCTGATAGAACCTCGTCTGGTTGTGGGTCTCATGAACAACAATACGTGGTCACCACCACGCAAGCGTCATGACTATCCACTCTAATTCCTATGTGTGTACTCAAGCCTGTGTAGTGAGCTTATCTCTCAGAACACCCCGCCCGCCAAACAGAAAACAACAGCACAGTCCAGCACAATAATGATATGTAATGCAGTAAATGTGATAAATACAGTAAAGTACAGTAAAGCAGCAATACGGTAAATAATAATACAATACAACAGTAAATACCGCAAACCAAATACACCTAATGAAAGAAAAGCAAACAAGCGCTAGGATTGACTCGCTAAGGAAACCAGAGATTCTGGGTTCCTTCCCCAGCAGAGTCGCCAGCTGTCGCTCCCGGGATTTTCATCCTAGTACAAACGCGAAAGTGGCACCGAAACAGAGTCGCCAGCAATGTGTATTTATCCCAAGAGAGGGAAAGGAAACACCGCGTAAACCTGAGAGAAAGGAAAAGCATGGTCTTACGACCAAGAGAACTGGGTTCGGGAGTCGGTTACGCGCGGGGAAGGTATTAGCACCCCCACGCGTCCATCGTACCCGATGGGATCCACGCTTGCTTGCTTCAATCAAAGGGTGTAAAGAAAAAAAACTGGAAAAGGAACTGAAAGAAAGAAAGGAGAAAGAATGGAACAGGAACGAGAAACAAATGTAGGGAAAATAAAAGAAGTGCTCGCATGGGCCCTACCCCACTGCCTACGTATCTCATCGGGAACATGAGAATCAGAGCGACGTAGTTCCCCTCAATAGGGATGGATTGTTTGTGTTTTTTAGAGAACGGCTTACGTTCTAGCTCAGGTGTTGCAGGCTCGCTGGTCCGAGTGCGTTACCGTCTTGCAAGAGAACGAGTAGAAGCGCGTTCGTGCGTTAAGAGTGAATGAGGTGAGAAAAGAATGATTGTTTGTTTTTGTCTTTTAAGAGAGAAGAGTTTTTGATTGTTTATTGGTTTGCATATGATAGTGTATTTGAATCTTAGTCATTGGAGTGTATACATTCTCACACACTCCAAGATGGAATGAATAAGAAAGTACACTAAGTGTGAAGAAGACCCTCACACTTATTTCCAATTATCAAGGTTCAAACACAATAGCATACTTGTGTTTATTAAGTGTCCTTTGTTGGTTAAGAGATGAAGAAGTGTTTTATTATTTACACCTTCAACAACTATTGCATTTAAGTCCCTCATATAAGGTCAAATGTGTAACACATTGACCCAAGATGGGCCATATGCTACTCATTTAAGATTATAAGAGAAGACCCCTTATAATCTTTCCTTTATATGAAAGGCCTAAATGCAATAAATGCTTACCTTTATTAAGTGTTTTTGGATTTTCTTTTTAGATGAGAAGAGAGACTCAAGAGAAGGAGAAAGGTAAGATCTATGGGGGGACTAAGACACACCCTATTGTTAGCATGCTTGGAAGTCCTAAGGTTTAGTGAAGTTTAAGAAACCTAATCCTAAAAAAAAAGGAGAAGAAAGAAGAAAGAACACCACTTACTTCCAAGATGGAAGCTAAGTGGTTTCAAAAGAGGGAGAAAGAAGGTATGAAGACAAAGCATTATGAAATGCTTAAACAATCACAAATTGAATGATTAAAAGATGAAGAAATAAATTAGAATGTGGAAGCATATCCACACTCACATGACTTACCATTAGCCCCTGAAAAGGTTAGTACCATTATTTGCAAGTAAAGAAAGAACATAGGATGAACAAACTAAACTCAAACAAATTGAGGAACAAAGTAAAATGAGATTGAATGCTATAAGAACCTCCAAGTCAGAATGTACATCTCCAAAGGTGTTCACTAATATAAACACATCAAACACCAAACCACAAGTACACAAACAAAGAACTAAAGCACCAAGAAGTGCATTATAAAAGAAGTAGAAAAGGATGAAAGAAAATGCAAAGAAACTATGCAAGAATGCTTCATGAGAGGTTATGGTCAGAATATGGACAACTTAAACATGTGCCTAAACATGGTCTTCAAACCTCACTCAAATCATGCAAACAATTTCTCAATCCATTAAGAGGCAAAGAAGCAAAAGTGAAGTGATGTGATCATGATCCATGCTTATGCAAAAAGTGACTTAGAGTGAAAGGCAAACACAAACATGCAAAGATGAGGTTCCATTATCACAACCAGAGATCAATTAGCATGCTATCAACCCTCAAACAAGACCTCAAATTATGGCACAAGTGCCTTCATGATCAAGCAAACCAAACATGAAGCATACATTCATAAAATGAACAAGTTAGATTTCATGCTTCAAACAAATATCAAACATGCTTCAAAAATTATGACTTTCAACAATCAAACACCTTAAACATATGTCATTAACATATCAAAGCCACAAGCAATGGATCAGAACCAAAGTCATTCAACAATTAGGTCAAGACCTCATGAAAGTTTCATGCATCCATGCACAAAGCAACACATCCAAAGTCATCCAAAAAGACTTAACAAATCAAACCATAAAGCTCAAACATACTTCAACATGTTATAAGCACAATACAAAAAGAAAGGGATCAAAATCAACTTTTATGATCAAGAACAAAAATGCACAAAATGGTATATCACAATAAGCATGCATATAAATGGAAATTCAAAAGAAATGATGGAACAGGGGCAAAATAGTCATAAAATCAGAAAATAAAAACATGAAAAATTTCCTAAATGTTTCAATGATGTTTATGAATTTTTGTAGAATTTTCCAATATGTTTTGGTATTTTTAAAAAATTAGAAATGAAACATGTACAATAAAGGAAAAATGAAAATGAAATGCAAAGGGAAGGGGGTATGAACATAGCAATAATGCAGTGCAAATTAATTGGGCTTGGAAACAGGGGGGTGTGATTATCAATCTGCATAGGTCCATTTACACGCCAAACACAATAACAAGTATGAACCCTCAGTCAACAATCTTGACTCACTCACAACCATTAGATCAAGTCCAAGTCCAGTCAAAGTCAAAGTACGCATGATCAACAAACACACGTGAAGGAACACATGACATACCATGCACCACACCACACCATGCTTAAGTGAAATCAGAAATATGACACATGCATAGCACGTGATTTTTAATGTGCTGTCACCATTGTGAGCATTAGATCAAACGAAATCAACGGTTGTGACTTAATCTGGCATGCAAAACCCTAATGTAACCTCACCGGCCGGAGAGGGACCTCCGGTCACCTTCTCCGGCCACTCTCCGGCACTGTAAATATCACATGCTTCCCGAAATCAACAAACTAGGTATCAAACGAAAGCTAATCTCATGAGGAACACAAATTCAGCAACAAAATTCACAGATCAAGCATGAATAAAGAGAATCGAAGAAGAGAAACTTTGCCCTAAGTTTCAGTTCTAAACTCCTAAGGAGCTCTATCAACTAGCCGGTTTCACATAGCTTCTAATAAGCTCAAATAACACATCAACAAGTTAAAACAGGATAAAATCGTGCAAGCAAAGTTTGAGAAATTTTGGAACCTGAAACTTGAAGATCTTTGAGTTGTTGAGAAAACCAGAGGTGAGAACTTGTTCTTGAACTTCTAGAACTTCAATTTGAGCAAAATAAATGCTATTTGGTCTTGAGAATAAGAAGAAAAACTGAATCTGAGATTGAAGCTAACTGTGCTATTCAATGCTTCAGTGAGGTATTCTTGCTTGATGGTGAAGATTGAAGAAGAACTTGAGGAATTCGTGCAGGTAGAGGGAGAGTTCAGAGAGAAAGCTTGATAGTGTTTTTTGGAGTGAGAGTGCAAAATCAGAGTTTTTTTTTTTTGAGCTCCAAATTCTGTTAGAGTTATTTATATAGGTGTGGTTATGGTTTAACTCTGGTGGTTGATGGTTAGAACTCTAGTTAGAGTGAGTTAGTTAACTGAGTTTGAGTTAACTAACTGAGTCCTGTTAGTTATTGGCACGAGTTGGAGAGCTTGGTTAGAGTGTGGAAAAGCTCATGGTCACTTATGGTGAGGATAATGGAGAATGGTGATGATGGTACTGATGTTTGCATTATGACTTGCAGGGCAAGCTTCTGTTTTCCCTTTTAGTGTATGATAGCAGCATGGTATTCATGTGTGTAAGGGAATGTTGGTCTTAATGAAGTAAGGGTGGATGGTGTGTAGCATACGCGTGAACTGTCATGGACCAAACAAATGCCAAGTCACAACATTATGTTTTGGCAACCTCTCATTAGTGAAAACATGGAGATTTGGAGATGGAGTTCTTGGTGTACAATGAATGAAATGAAGAGCATTTGGTGTCATTAGAAAGAGGAGACATAAGAGAACATGTTTAGTGTTGGAATTAGATTGAATGGAAGTTTGGAACATGATCAAAAATAGCTTGCAACAGAAGGAACCAAATTGGTGTATGGGCATGTGACTTGGTCTGCAGGCAAGGCCTTGGTGCCTATGGAAATTCAGTTGTGTTGACCAATCTTTGAGCTATCATAACTCCTTATCCTTTGATCAAATGAAAAAATCATGAACATCAATCTTGAAGATCTCACATAGGGGAACAACTTTGATGTTGCAAGATTTTCCATTTGAAGCCTTTAACCATGAGTAATTGATCCATACATTTTGCCCACCAACTGTTTGAGAAAATGACTGCGCGCAGACCTGGCCAAACTTGGTCATGACATGGTTTTTGGCCTACTTTCCTCCAACTTTGATCAATCATATCTCCCTCATTTTTTATCCAATGGAAATGTTCTACCCATGGATTTGAAGCTTAAAGCAAGGCCTTTCATTGAGGCAGAGTGGAATTTTCATTTGGTGCTCCAATTTTGAATGGCCTTGGTTCCAATTCTGATGCAAAATGGCCAAAAACTTGCTATTTTTAGTAACCCTACTTCATCCAAAAATGGCAACTTTCCAAATCTTGATTTTTTCATGATTCCTTTGGAGTTTCTTGATCAAATTTTGTACATTGGTCACATATAACATGAATTTCATGAATTTGGCCTTAAAAAGTCAAGGGTTGACTTTTTCCCCTGATTATTTGACTTGGCCCCCAAATTCCCTGATTTTTGATCTTTCTTCCAATTGAATCACTTCTAAAACCAATTGAGATGCAATCTTCCACATCCATATACCTAGGGACATATAGGAAACCATGACATCAAGTCTTGCCCAAAAAAGCAAAGATTCCCTGATTTAAATGGAAACCCTAATTTTGGCCCCCTCTGGTTAGGAGGTAAAAGTGCAGTCTCCAATTTCAAATTCCTCAGAGTATGTTGTGTATCCTCTTAAAGGATGATGAGATGTGCCACTTGAGGATGATCTTGAATCAATGAGCTATCTCTTTTGAGGGTTTTCCTTCAATTTTTGACCCTCTTGCATGATGAAAGATGTATTGCTTCAATCTCCCCTTGGATTTCACTTTCTTGAGATAGTGGATGATCAATTGAGGTAGTATGAGACATGAGAGACCTCTTGACTTGCCTTGAGACCACTTGATTAACCTTTTGTGCTTTGAATGGTCTCTTGATTGTCCACCTCCCACTTGACCACATGCCCTGATGGTAAGAAGGATGCCATGCTTCATTTTTCTATGTTAAATGCAATGTAATGTTAATGAGGTGGATATGATATGATAAATGATAATGCCATGCTATGATGACAAAGGGGAGAGCAAATTTTGGGGTATTACAGCTGGCTGAGTGCAAAGAACTGAACCGAGTTCAGGCCGAGCATCAGAAGCAGCAGGCCGAAAACCTGAAACAGATTGAGGAGAAGTGGAGAAAAGCCGAGGAGGGAAGGAAAAGCCTCTTGGAGAAGGTCACTGAATTGGAAAATGCTGCGCGTCCCACCGAGGAAGAAACCGAGGAAGATAGATTGTTGACGTCGCAGGCAGCGTTGATTGCTAAACTCCGAGAGACTGAGCAGGACAGCCTTGTGGCCGCTGAAATAGGCTTCAAGAATGTTGTGCAGCAGCTTCAGATCCTCAACACTGGCCTCATTACGGAGGGATCCCACTCTGACTACGACGTGGTTGATGGTCGAATCGTGCGGCCGGTGGAAGAGGAAGAGGTTGATGGGGACACGACCGGGCGTGAGCAGCCAGAGGGGACGGCCGCGAAATAGGTTATGTTTTCTTGTTTTGCTTGGCCTGCGGGCCATTTCATTTTGTTTCTTTTGTTTTCCCGGCCTGCGTGGCAAGGGCTTTTGGAATATTTGTAATATTTGTACAATGGGCTTTTTGCCCGGATTTATATTTTGATCGCTGTGTTTATATGTGTGTGATGTTTACTTGTTTTATTTGTGTGTGATGTTATTGTATTTGCTATACTTTGTTTATTTTTGTCTAAGTATAGAGATTTTGGGGCTTGCTCGACTTCGATAATCCTCGACTGCGTGGAGAGCTGGTCGAGTGGCCGGAAGTGTATTCCGACCTTCAACGAGGCTAAGAGCTCGGTCGAGGTCTTAGCTTCGTGGCGTGAACTTCCCATCACGAGCTGGGTGTTCTGCCTGATTGCTACAATGATGGCGGAGCTCGATCAAGGTATCCTCGTCAGATCAAAAGTCCTCGCGCACACACAACGCGGCCTTTGATCATCGTGTTCTGTATAGGGGTGTTGCGCTTGTACCCTAGTGCGTCCCTGTAACCGCAATGCTAGTATGTCGTGGGCAATGTTTAACTGTAGTACTGTTTGAGTTTCTCAGCGTTCCATGATCGAGCAAGTTCTTCCCCGTGCAGATTTTCGAGGAAGTAGGGTCCTGTCCTCGTTTTCGCGCGGACGCGGTACGGGCCCTCCCAGTTCGCGGCGAGTTTGCCTTCCCGCAAATCTTTCTAGTTCCTTCGTAGGATGAGGGTACCTACTTGAAAATCGCGTTTGATAACTTTGTCGTTATAACGTAAAGTTATTTTCTGTTTAAGTGAAGCTTCTCGGAGAGAAGCGCCCGAACGCGTCTCCTCGACGAAATCGAGCTCTTCCCTCAGGGCTTCGTTGTTCGCGTCTCCGTCGAGGGGGGCTTCCGTCCTCCTCGAGGGTTCCCTGATCTCCACAGGGATCACCGCTTCTGTTCCGTAGGTTAGACGAAAAGGGGTCTCCCCGGTCGTGGAATACGGGGTTGTTCGGTAGGCCCAGAGGACGCTGTGTAGCTCCTCGACCCACCGTTGTTTGGCGTCGCCTAATCGATGTTTCAGTCCTCGGAGGATTACTATGTTCGCCGCTTCGGCTTGCCCGTTCGTTTGAGGGTGCTCGACCGACGTGAAGTGCTGCTTCGTGCCCAGTTTGGTGACGAAGTCTTGGAAGTTCCTGTCGGTGAACTGTGTTCCGTTGTCGGTGACAATAGCTTGGGACACTCCGAATCGGGCGAGGATGTTCCTCTTGTAAAAACGTAGTATGTTGAAGACCGTGATTTTGGCCAACTCTTCCGCCTCGATCCACTTCGTAAAATAATCCACCCCGACGATGAGGTATTTGTTTTGGTACGATCCCACGACGAAAGGTCCGAGGATATCCATCCCCCACCATCCAAACGGCCACAGGGAGGATAGTGTTTTAAGCTCGTTAGGAGGAGCGAGGTGCATGTCCCCGTGTCGCTGGTATCTATCGCACTTCTTGACGTGTTCCTTGGCATCTTGTTGCATGGTGGGCCAGTAATACCCTGCCCGAAGTGCTTTACGGGCTAACGATCGTCCACCGAGGTGCTGTGCATTGATTCCCTCATGGATTTCCTGGAGTATGCCGGGGACCTTGGTCTCCTCGGCACACCTGAGGAGGGGAATAGAAAACCCTCGCCGGTATAGCTTATCCTCGACTATCGATTACGAGCACGCCCGCCGCTTCACCATCCCCGCTTCCTTGGGATCTTTGGGCAGTTTTCCCGTCGTGAGGTACTCGTATACCGGGGTCATCCAGCAATTGCTGTCCCCGATGACGTTCACGTCTGCTGCCGGAACGGGTTTGTCGATGCTCGGGCGGGAAAGCACTTCTTGTATGACGGATTTGTTTCCGCCTTTCTTCTTTGTGCCTGCCAATTTGGACAAGACATCTGCTCGGGTATTGTGCTTGCAAGGGATGTGGGTTACCTCCGTGGAGGTGAATTTTTTCATCTTCTCTTTCACTAAGGTCAAGTATTCGATGAGGCTGTCGTTCTTGGCCTGGTACTCTCCTCGGACTTGCGAGGCCACGAGCTGGGAGTCGGTGAAGATTTTAACCTCCTTGGCACCGAGGTCCTCGGCCAACCGAAGCCCGGTGATGAAAGCCTCGTACTCTGCTTGGTTGTTCGACGTCGGGAAGGATAGTTCGAGTAGGGGTGGCAAACGGGCATGCCCGCCCCGTTTAGGCCCGCCCCGCAAATGCCCGCAAAAAAACGGGGTGGGGCGGGGCGGTCATAGTTGAGGATGCGGGCCAAAAACTTAGGCTCACCCCGCAAAAAATTGAGGGCGGGGCAGGGAAAACCCGCGGGCACTGCACCTTTTAAGCTTAAAAATGCAAAATTTTATGTAAATGCTCGTGCCCGCAAAAGCCCGCGAAGAAAATGAGGCGGGGCGGGGCGGCCACATTAGAGGGTGAGAGTCTAAATCCTTGGCCCACCCCACACTAAAGTGCGGGTAAAACGGGCATGCCCAACGGGCGGAGCCCGTTTTGCCACCCCTAAGTTCGAGGGATACCTCGATCAGGATGCCTTCCTCGTTTTCGAGGATAATGCCCTCCCCGCTTCCCTTCGTGCTGGATGCTCCGTCGACATAGATCATCCATTTTTGGGATCCGTTGGTCGAAGGTTCTGGGACGGTCATCTCCGCCACAAAGTCGGCCAATACCTAAGCCTTCAGGGCTTTCCTTCCCTCGTATTGGATGTCGAATTCGTCAAGTTCGAGCGACCATCTGAGCATCCTCCCCGCCATATCTGGTCATCCAAGGAGTTGCCTTATAGGTTGTTCGGTCCTCACGACAACAGTGTGGGCTAGGAAGTAATGGCGCATCCTCCCTGGAGGGCCTTACTCGTGAAGTAAATCGGTTTCTGCCCGTCTGGGGTTTCCCGGATGAGGATGGCGCTGACCGCTTCACTCGTGATTGCGAGATACAAGAACAGTGTCTCCCCATGATCAGGCCGTGAGAGGGCCGGGGGTCGTGATAGGACTTGTTTTAGGTGGAGGAGCGCCTGCTCGCACTCTTCGCTCCATTCAAATGTCGCTTTTTGTCGAAGAAGTTTGAAAGGGCGGTGAGTATCCCGTTCAATGATTGTATTGACTTCTTCGAGTCCGGAGTAGGGATCTCAGAGAAAGCCCTACACTTGTCGGGGTTGGCCTCGATTCCTCGCTCTGTGAGGTAGAAGCCGAGGAACTTACCTGCCCGAACGCCGAAGGTGCATTTGTCGGGATTGAACCTCATGCGGCATCTCCTCGCTGTGCCGAACACCTTCTTGAGGTGCGCGGCATGGTCGACTTCCTCCGCGGATTTGACGATCATGTCGTCCATATAGACCTCGAGCATGTCGCCGATTTCGGCCCGGAAAACCTTGTTCATCATCCGTTGGTAGGTCGCCCCGGCGTTCTTCAGGCCGAAGGGCATTACGTTGTAGTAGTAATTACCCGACTCAGTCATGAAGGTCGTGTGCTGTTTGTCAACCTTATCCATGGGAATTTGGTTGTATCCCGAGTAGGCGTCCATGAAGGATAATAGTTTGTAACCTGCAGAGTTGTCGACCAGCTGGTCGATGTTAGGCAATGGATAGCAGTCTTTCGGGCATGCCCGGTTAAGATCAGTATAGTCAATACACATCCTCCATTTTCCATTATTCTTTTTGACGAGTACAACGTTGGACAGCCAGGTTGTGTATCTGGCCTCTGAAATAAAATTCGCCTCTAGGATGTCTTTCGGAGGCGCTCCATGCGAACAGATCAGAGTTCTCCCGGAGACATGCCTTCAGCTGCTCCTTCGCCAGGTTGGGGATCCCGGTGCCAATCTTCACGTTACGGTCTGGATCGTCCCCGAGGGCTACAAGCTCGAAGTCTCCGTCTGGTATGGGACGCGTTGGTTGGAGAGGTCGCCCGTTGTTTTCCGCCTGGAGGTCGAGGTCCGCTGCTCCGCCCTCTTCGTGCTCGTCCAGGAACCTGCTGTCGAGGTCAACCGCGTTGACGCGTGGGAGAGGCCTCTGCACGGTGTCCATGGCTGGCTTTGCTCCGGTCTTGGGCTTGGTGCCGATGGAACTCATACCTTTGATCGCAGTGTTGAAGCACCTCCTAGCCGCGTCTATGTCCCCGTGCATCGTAACTACACGTCCCCTGGTCATGTAGTACTTCATCTTGAGGTGGACCGTTGATGGTACTGCTGTGAGTTCGGCCAGGGTGGTCCTCCCGAGGATGCAGTTGTAGAGGGATGGGCATTCAACCACCAGGAAGCGGGTATTCACTTGGCGGGCGGTGTCTTCGGCCCCAAATGTGACCATCAGTTCAAAGTAGCCCCATGGTCTGGTGGTGGTGCCGTTGAACCCCTGCAGATCTGAACCGACGTACGGGGTGAGATGTCTCTCGTCGAGCTGGAGAGTCCCGAACAGATGGGCATACATGATGTCGACCGAACTTCCCTGGTCGACGAGGATCCTTCGAATGTCAAAATTCGCCATCTGTGCCCTGACCAAGAGGGGGATGGTGGCGTTGGGCACTCCGCCTGGGACCTCTTCAAGGTAGAAGGTGATAGGTTTTGATTTCCCTTGCACCTTCTCGAGAGTATTGGTCTTCGCCGATGTTGCAGACTCCAGTTCGTCAAATTTCCGCTTGATCGACCCGACGAACACCTTCTCGTAACCACCCCCGGAGATGACCGGAGTCTTGGGGAAACCTTCCCATGTGTTGCGGGCAGCGACGGGGTCTTCATGGGGGAAGTTTGCCCACATGTTGTGAACTGCTTCTTGGCCCTCGATGCCTTCGGGGACAAAGAAGTCTTCGGGTCGAGTGACGCTGAGGGCGACCTGAAGCCGACTCTCGTCGGGAGAGGGTGTCGTTTCCTCGAAGTTTTAGGCTTCCCGGGAGCTGGGACAAGGAGCGTCATTCTTCTGGGAGTATTTCTTTAAGTGCCCTTCCTTGATCAGGATCTCAATTGCATCTTTGAGATGGATGCAGTCCTCTGTGACATGTTCATGGCTCCGGTGGAACCTGCAATACTTGGACCTGTCCGTGTTTGATTTGGGGGTCGTTGGCTTCGGAGAGCGGATGCCTCCTTTGATAAATTCCGAGTTGGAGCACTCGGAGAGGATTCGCGCGTGGGGAGCGTTGAGCGGGGTGTATTCCGTGAAACGGCCAGCTGGTCCGCGCAGTTCACGAGGATCCCGGGGGCGATTTTCTTTCTTTCTTTCGCCTCCTCGTCGGGGAGGAGAGTGTTCTTCTTTGTGGCCGCGGGGGTCTTCCTTCCGCCTCAACTCAAGGGAGATTTACGTTGCCTCCGACTCCTCGAGCTCGATGTACGACTGAGCTCGTTGGAGGAGGTCCTCCAGACAGCGAGGTCTACGGAGGCCCACGGACTTGGCAAAATCGGATCCAAAACGTAGTCCGTGGATGATTAAATACTTCTTCATGTCGTCGGTCGTATGAAACTCGACAGCTTCCCTATTGAATCTCTCAATGTAGTTCCTGAGAGATTCGTTCTTCCCCTGGAAGATGCTCTCTAGTACAGCTTCCGTCTTCGGGTGTCGACGAGACGCTGTGAAGTGTTTGGTGAAGCGTTATCTTAGTTGCTTCTAGGATGTGATCGACCCGGGTGCCAGACCCTTGTACCAAGTCATGGCACCCTTCCGCAAGGTGGTGGGGAAAAGCCTGCACTTAATGGCTCCCCTGACGTTTCTGAAGTCGAGCATGGCTTCAAAACTTTCGACGTGATTGTCGGGGTCGTCCAGGCCGTCGTAGATCCCCAGTGGCGGGGGATTCTCCATGCCCGTAGGAATTGGAGCGTCCATGATCTCCCATTATAGGGGGTCCTCTGGTCGTCGTCGTCGCTTCCGGTCGGGGACCTCGAAGGGATTCGGTGATGTCGACCAGGCTCTTGTCATGGAGGGGAATTCCTTGAACGGTTCCTCGGCCTCTCCTCGGTGGTCTTGGTCTTCTTGGTAGTTGAGGAGAGCCTGGGTTCCTTCCGAGGCAGGGAACGATGGCACTTTTGGGAGATCGCTGGCTGGGGGCGTTCGAGGCGCGGCCGACGGCCCTCGCGCACCGGCGAGGGGGTTTGAGATTCTTCTGAAGGAGTCCTCCGCGGGGAAGGAGAACGGCGAGGCGAAGGTGGGCGAAGATGTCTTCGCGGGGAAGATCGTCGTGCCCGCCCTTGCTCGAGTGCTTCGATTCTGAGATTCTGGTGCATGATCAGCTAGTTGGTCTGATTGACCAAGGCAAATAGGGCCACGGTGCTCGAATCTGCATTAGGCGGAGGAGCAACTGGCTGAAAGACGGCTTACTGGTCGTCCTGGCGGGCGGCGTCGTAAGCCGTGTCTTGGGAGTTTGGGGAGGCGGTATGCCCATCTCTTACATCGCCTTCTTCGACGTTGAGGGCAGCAGCGTCCTCATGGTGGTTTTCGTTCTCGAGTTGCGCGAGGACGGTGTCCAGAGCTTTGTTCGCAGACGGGTTATTGGCCATGCTAGTGATGAACGAAAGGATTGCTTTAGTTTATCGTTGAAGGAAAAATGGGGAAGCAATGTTTCCCACAGACGGTGCCACTGATCTTACCTGGATCAGACAATTGTTCAGTGGCCAGCAACGTCGTATGGACTTCAGCTCCGGTGATGATGATACGGCGGAGGGGTGTACCTGCAAGGTACTCCGATGCTCAAGTAAGAAAGGGAGTAAGCAAGTACATAAAAATAGGTGAGAGTTAGAATATGTTGTGTAACCTGACCCTCTCAAGTGAGAGGGTATTTATAGAGAGCCCCCAGCGCGGGGCCAACGGTTACTTGCACTGGGCGGATCGTAAGGCCCAATCCAAGTAACTTCCAGGGCTTACGTGGCGTAGTGAAGACCAGCACGTGGTCTTCGCCCTGGTGTAACGATCCCTAAATCTCCGGAAGTAGGGCATACCGATTCCTTCGGGAGTGGGAAGTTACAAGAGAACGTGTCCTCGTGGGGAGGAGCACGTGGGTGTCGAGGAGAGGTGCATTCGCGGGCTATATGCCTCTGCTCGACAGTCTTTACCTCGCGTGCCCGACATCCAAGGGGATTGGTACGTGCCCGACACGGAGGTGGTGTTGGGCCTCGTTGGGCCTTCGTTGGTCATTGGGCTTGGGGCTTCCCGACTGTAAGGCAGGCACCGGCCCAGTCCGGAACAAGAACCAAGAGGTTTCTTCTGCTAGTAGGCTGGAATCTGCCGAAGTTCAAGCTGTAGAGCTTATGGCTGGTTTGAAGTCTGTTGTGTTTGAAGCTCCTAGTGCTCTTGAAGAAACTGTCTCAAAAGCTATGAATACTAAAGAAGCTTTGAATGCTAGTGGAACAGGTATTAATCTGAATATATTATCAGAAGATGATTTTGATTACCCCTCCTCCCAGAACACCTCAACCATCACCTATACCCTCACCTCAGCTTATAACTTTTGCATCAACTCAAAGAGAACCTACCCATGTTTAGAGTCAACCTGAGAATGAAGTTGTATATGAAACTCAAAGTGAAACTGAACAAATTGTTCAGGATCCATCAGTGGTTTAGTTTACTACAAATTCTGGTGTTGAGTCTGGACAAATTCCCTTTGATTATCTTTATCCTGAAATAGTCATTAACCTACTTGTCCAGTTAAATCAATCCTCTGAACCCGAACCCTCTCAAATAACTCATGTGTCAACCTCACATATTATCCAAACCAATCTAAAGGTAATAAAAAATGTCTTAGTGGATGATATTTAGAATCTGGTCCTTGAGAAGTCCTTTATTTCAGATCCTATAGCATACTATGCTAAGTGGGATTCTATTCATACTTTTTTTGCTACAACCATTCTGAATCTTACGGAAGCGACTTCTGAGTCATCATGTTCTAGGCACGATGCTTTGGAGAAGAATCTGAATTCAGTTGCTTCATCACAACAAATCTTGGCTGAGAAGCAAAAGCAAATGGATGACATAATGAAGTCTATGGATGTCATACAAGATTCTATGTGCGCAGATCTTCGGGCCATTTTGTATTTATTGAAGAAACCTTAGTTTTAGGTCTCTAGAACACTTATTTTGTTTTATTTTTCATGTCTTATGAACTGTGTTCTTTTATGCTAAGTCTATATATGTCATTTCTGTGTTCTTGTTCATTCATTTTTTCTTAGCCTATCTGTCTTGTGACTAATCATGAATGCTTATATTATATATTACGCTATATTTATCTGGGTTTTGCATGGTTATTCCTTGGTTAAATGTTTTTGCTGTGAAAATGCAGTTAGTGAAATATAAAATAATCTGGTCAAAATCATTGCAAACCAAAAAGAAAATGTTTATTAATAAAGTTTTTTACATAGTTCTTGACTACATTATTTTGTCAAAATCATTGCAAACCAAAAAGAAAATTTTCATTAATAAAGTTTTTTACATAGTTCTTGACTACATTATTTTGTCAAAATCAGAACTATAACCCCTTGCTGCTGTTGAATCTTCATAGTTGGGCACTCTCTCCTTACTACCCTCGTCGGAATCATAAAAGTACATTCTATTTGACACCCTTCTTTTCTTCTTTTGTTTCTTCCTGTTCTTCTTGCGTCGTCTCACACGTAATGCCTCCTTTGCAATAACGGACCCAGTCGGTTGGGTTTCTTCTAATGGTTGTTGTGGGAGAGGAGTTGGAACTTCAGTGGGCATGGTGATAGTTTCCATCTTACTTGAAGAGCTCATTATGCTTGAAGAAAAGTAGATTTGAATGAAAAGATGAGAAATGTGATTCTGATGGTCTGCTTTTATAGAAGAGGTTGAGTGTCTTGAACATTGCAATAGAAAGATGGAACATCCAAGCTTTTAATGCTTGCAATGATGACCTCTGATGGTTGATATTCTTGAATGACATACAACATCTTGAGAAACACAGAAAAATAGTTTAACAATTGTCGTACCTCGAAAAATATGATCCTTCGCGATGAACGTGAAACAAAATTAGTTTGAACAGAGTCTCCACTGAACTTTATTCATCCTAATGAAGGAATAGGAAAATATCGATAAAACCTTTGAAAAACAGAATAATGGTCGTCGCAACCATATTCAGGTTCGGGAGTCGATTACGTAAGAGGAAGGTATTAGCACCCCTCGCGTCCATTATACTCAACAGGAACCTCATAGTTAGATTTGCGATTGAATGTTAACACATGTTTATTTGTTTTCTTCGAATGATAAAAGAACTAAAGATAAAAGGAAACTGCTAAAGGGGAAAAGGGAAGGTTATCTACAAGGGTGCTCATCAAGGATTGAGGCCCTTGTGCCTACGTATTCTCATTGATAAATGAGAAATCAAAGCGTCTGTAGTTCGAAGGACTACGGGAAGAAGGTTTGGATAGAAAAAAGAAAAGGTAGCTCGCTAGGATCTCACAATCCTATGCCTATGTACCCTCATAGTGCAATGAGGAAGTCAGAGCTCCGTAGTTCGGGCGACTATGGTTGGTTGGTGTTTTTTAATGAACGAGTATTTAGGTTGCATTCTAACTGCTAAATGTTGGGTTGCCTGCTCGCTAGGGGGCTGAAGCACTAGTTTATATGCGCGAAAGAAGGACTAAACAATGTTCTTTTGAAAACGTGTTTGATTTGTTGATCGCACGGGGGCGAGGAATTAGTGTCTTGAGGAGTTTCAATCGCATGGGGGAGAGAAAAGACAAGTTTGAGGTGTTGAAGTTGATTATAGGGTTTTGAGAAGATTGTTTGTGATTTGGATTGCGCTAAAGATTATGGGTAGAGGTGAATATTTCAAGCTACCAAGTCAAACGTCTTGTGTCGAAATTATCAGTGTGAGTGTATGAAATATCCATTCTCACTCCTTCCCCACAACTTAAGGCTCGTGGCACGTAATCCTAATCACTTTTTATTGTGTTTTTGAAGTTTATTCGAGAAAATGTCACTTGATGTTGGATCAGGGGTTTTATTGCGGGATAAGTTTGAAAAAAAATGAAATGGAAAAGGTTAATGGCGATGCACGAAGCGGTCGACTTACAAAAATGGGATATGGCTTGATATAGATCAAGAATGCTTTGGGTTTGGTTAATGGTGATGGAGATCCTATTGACTTTGATTTTTTTATGAAAAATGCTTGACGTTGGATAAGCTTATTTGTCTTCTTTTGAAAAGTGGTGATTGATTTTATTCTTGCATTAGAGACTACCTAGGCAAAAGCAAGCAAAGAGAAAGGGGAAAAATTATTACACGTCATAGGGGTTGGGATACATTTTTCCAAATAGGGATAAGAATAAACACACAACCCAAACAATAAACTACGCGTGTACTAGAAAAATGGGCTAGTCTTTTAAACGACCAACTAGAAGTAATTGATCGAATAAGTCTCATTGTAAGAAAGCCCAAGAGTAAGCTATGAATGATGTGTAATGTGTCCTAAGACAAAGACAAACAAAATACATAATCCAGCTCCAAGTCTCCTTTTGATAGGGTTTAGTTACAAGGTCCAAAAGTCCATGTAAAGGATAGTAACCATAGTCCATAATCAGCGTCTTTTAGGGTTTGAATGGTTTTATCATGTTTTTATGTTTTCATTAGATGAAGAATCAAAGAAGAAGCAGATAACATAATCATAAATGAACAATGAATAATATGAGCAATAGAGTAAATTATGAAAGGTAAAAGACAGAATGTAAATGACAAGAAAATAAAGAGCGGAAAGTAAAGTTAGAAGTCAGTTGTTAATGATTATTGATCGGATGATCACTTATTCGAATCAGGACCAATTTAGCGGTATGTTAAGCAATCGTAGCACAATCTATGAGGAAGATCATACAATGGGAGGTCAGTCAATAACAATATTTGTGTTAAAACATGCTAGAGAAATGATATGTAGATCATTCTCCTAAAGCCATGCCACACGAAAAGAAAAGGGAACAACCTCATCTTTAATCAAGAGTTTCGAATGATTAATCAAGGGCAACCTATCAATGCCTCAAAGTGTCAAGAATAATTCAAATGATCATTCATCAACATATTTGAAACATTGAAGGTTCAATCAACCTTGCATCAATTCCACCATGTTAATCAAGATCTCATTGACCAAAAATCAAAATAAAATAAAATCCAAGAGGAAATGAAAATAATAATAAAAGGAGAACCTCAAAATTAAGAAGAAAATCAAAATCCAAAAGGAAAATATTGATGAATAAAATGTGAAGTCAAATTGTTGCAAGAAAGAAACTACAAGTTTTTAGAAAACAAAAAAAAACCATTAAAAATAAAATTAAAAGAACAAGAAAAAGAAAAACAAAGACAACGGGGAGGGTGAAACGACTTGAGGGCAGTGTGAAGAGGAGATATTCAAACTAAATGGGTTGATCCCAAATCAAAATCAAAAAAAGGAAGAAAAAAAAACAAAGAACAAAATGATCTAATATAAGGTCAGCAACGAGAAAACCCAAATCAAGTGCTTTCTCAACCTTTCCCTTCTGCTTTCAATTGTGGTTTTTTAGTGGCTCTATTCTTTGTGGTTCCATCTCAATTCCTATCAATCTCGATTTGTCTTCATCTCAATCTATTTCTCTCTCTCAGTTTCAAATCTTTCTCAATCACGAATCTCTCGCGTCACCCTGTTTCTGTTGTCGATGTTAATGGTTTGTTGTGCGTCTGTTGTTGTAAAGCGATGTGTTAGACTGTGGCAATGATCTATAAGGGGGGTCGAATAAATCACTAATTTTTTAAACAGAGTCGGCACTTAAAATTTTGTTTTAAAATTATGCGGAAGCGGCCGAGGAACCAAATCATCTAAACGAACTGTTATCGAAAAGATCAGATATGCGACAAGCCAAATGGAATAACAAATCTAATGAGAAACCGAATCAATAGTTTGAGGATTAATCAATACAAATAGTACCACTTTAGTTTGTCTAATTTTCAATGACTTGTGAAGTTTAAACTTAATTTGACAATATCACAAACAGTTTGTATGCAATCAATTCGTCGAACACTTGGTGTGCAAAACACGCCAAGTATTTTTTTCCTATGTAATGTTAGTGCAGAATTTTTGCAATTACAATCCAAGTGATTGTAATGAGTTTTCAAAACAGATTTTCAGTACTACACGACAGCAGAAATTTATCGATCAATTGATTTTACATAAACGTGAACAATTCAAAATAAAGAGATAGAGAAAGAGAGAACAACACCAAATTTGTATAGACAATTCCCCTTTCGTCCTCGCTTCGGCTATGTCTGCCCCCAATTCTAAAAACAAGAATTGAGATATGTATTATCTTGTGGCAAAAGTTTATACAAGAGTAGCAATAGCCACCACACACTCAAGCCTAATTACTGAAGTTGATACTAAGTCTTCTCTCCCCTTAATTCAAGTCGAATCAAGTACCTTGAACGTGTTGAACAAACCTTCGGTTCCCGCTACTTGTCTTAAAAAACCCAACGGTCTTCAAACCTTTCGCTCGGCTGATTTCGATCACACACCGTTCGAACCCAAATCTTTCTTACACAATCCTCCGGTTACCACTATTTGATTGAACGAACCAACTATTCTTCAATCCCTTCGCTCGGCTGAATCTGTGAAGCAAAGATCTGTGCAAAAAACCCCAACTCCTCGAGATCTTGGAGGACAAAACCCTAACGGTTTTATTCAAGAAAAACCCAGCGAATTCTCAACCCAAACTAGATACACGATCCTACGTTTGGACGTTATCACCCCGATGATGCAAAAGATCAACAAAAATTGTTATGTGTAATTGTTGAGAAAATGCAAGAATGAGGATGAAGATGATGAGAAAAATTTAGTGTATATCTTTCACTTTTCTTGTTGTATATTTAAAAATGATGAGACAAAATGAATATATATGATGCCTAGACCCACTAACAAACATAATAGCATTTTAAAACATAACAGATCAGAAAATTAGTCACAAGTCATCAAATGGTCGATCAAAGTAACAAGGGGGTCGACCTGAGCACACCCGAATGCAAAAATGCACAAAAAAAATAAGCTATGCATCGACCAGAACAGGGTCATGCGTCGATGTAAGCTTGCTCTAAAACAACAAATTTAAATGCTTACAGTATGAGTCGACCAAAGGGTCGACGTGAGCATACCCGAGAGCAAAGGAGTGCAAATCAACATTTATGCGTCGACCTAAGCAAGGCTTTGAGTCGACGCAAGCACCCTAAATATCCAAAAACATTTTCTTTGCTCATATTTTGGTCCACCTAAGCCATGTTTGTGTAGACCTAAGTTTCCTAACATGATCAAATGCACACATAACATATATGAGATGCTCCTATATGTATAGACACATGACCTTAGAATATTTTGTGCATTGTAAAGCATGAATGTAAACTAAGATGCGATGATACCGTCCAAAGTACAAAGTACGAGCTAATAAAAATTTTGACATCATTAAAATGAGGACTAAGGCACCTTGCCCTCACATACTCCCCCTTTTTGATGATGGTAAAACAGTTGTAAAATATTCAACTTATCGAGTACTTTGAGAATCATCATCCCCCTGATTTTATGCATTCTTCCAAAAGAAAATCTGATCTATCTTTGTGAAATGAAGTGTTGTTTTTTGCATTCTCTTCTCCCCCTTTGACAATATCAAAAAGAGCGAAGCATAAGGTCAACGAGACCAGAATATATCCATATGAACACAATCATATACTTTGCAACAGATACACATTAACAAACATTCACATAAAATGATGTTAATGCAAGGATTATGAACATAAATAAAACAAGAAGCATATAAAAAAAATTTAGTGCATTACACAACCAAAATGTTCAATACAACTTCAAGTCATAAAAACCAACATAGATAACAAAACATAAAATGACATGCAAAATGAAACATGAAATGCACTACATCAAAACAAATCAACCCTCTAAGGTCTCCCCCCTATATGGATGACCCCTCCCTCTAAAATAGTAATCTGGAGGTGGTGCTTGTTACTCATCCAAGCGTTCAGTAAGTTCCAAGATAGCCCTGTCGAGAGTATTGAAGCTATTCATAAGAGCGCGATTCTGACCATCAGTTGTTTCAGCCATAGTATCAAACCGTTTTATCACAGTGGAGGCAAACAAATCAAAGTTCCCACTTTGAGCTTGAAATTGGTCCTGAAAAGAAGTGTACCTTTCCTCTTGAGCAGTAGCAAAATTTTGTTGTTGAAGCTACATGTTTCTCAACATGTCAAGAACTTCATCATTGTTTTGTCAAGGTCTAAGTGGAGACGGAGGCATGTAGTATGAATCTTGATAATTCCAGTCATTTGTTGGAGGCATGTAGGATGAGCTTAGAGTTGTCCAGCCTGTGTGTTGCCATTCACCCTAGCCTTAATTGGCATAGGGATCCTGAGCAGGTGAGTGACCCAACCAATCATTGTTATCATGATCACCATCATGATGGTTAGTCTCCATCTCATGAGCTTCCTCTTCCTCCTCTTCATCTTCATCTTCATCTTCATTCGAATCCTGAACCCTTGAACTTGAGGCGTTTACCTTGAACCTATAGCATTTATCTTGATGATCCCAAATGTAACCCATTATAGTTAGGGTTTTTTTGACTAAATTCTTGATCAGCCGTCAAATAAACGTATGGAATACCTTGGACAACAACCTTAGCCTGATTAAGAACACTTTGAATAAAAGAGGCATAGCACAAAGCAGTACCTCGACCAGATTCCTTCAGAGCAAATATCCTACTAGCAATGTAATGAGGCCAATGAATCCTTATCTTATTCTTCAGCACATAAACCAAATGTACCTCAGCTTGGTAAACTCTAGAGTAACCTCCCTTCTTGGGACGGAGGATGTGAGATACGATCCATTGTAGAATTCTATCAATCGGCTTCAAACGACCAGTAGTAACAGTCTTAGGAAAAAAATCACTAGCCACAATATGATCAGGATAAGGATCCTTCAACATTGAGTTCAGAGTAGTCTTAAACTCATATCCTGTATCCAATTTTGTATTTGTGATCTTAGGATTAGGTGATAACCTTGGACACATATCGAATAAATCTTTCCAAACATTGGCATCAACCGGGAGACTTTTATCGCCTATCTTATAGCAATAATCAAAACCATCGAACTTACCATGTATACCCGTATAGAATAACCTGAACAAATCTTCATTATATTTTGTATTACATTCTAAAAACTGATCAAACTTTTGAAAACCAAGCAGTTCAACAATTTCCCGAATTTGCATGTGTTCAGCCCTTTTCAGATAATACACAAATTGCTTGACAGTTGATTTTTTACTAAAATTCTCCCTATGGGTTGCAGCCAGTTCATCAGAGAGTAAAAAAAGAGCATTTACCGAAATGTTTGACTGAGGTTGTGAAGTACCTGCCTGAGAGGTTAAAGCTCTTGTGGTTCTTTTGCCTGTTGCTCTTGTAGAAGCCATGGAAACTCTAATTTTGGTGAAGGATGAACAATACCTGAGTATGGATTGATGATGAGAAACCCACTTGAAGGCTTATGAAAACTTGAAATTTCTATTTTGATGAAGTTTTGAAAATGGGTTTTGAGTGTTTGTAGAGAGTTTTAGAGAGTGGGAGAGGAGAGTGAGAGGAAGAGATGCAAATGATGATGATATTAAAGTTTTGAAATGAGTCAATACAATAAATGAGTCAAAATTTCCAAGAAAAAGCTGAAGTGCTTCATTTTCCAAGGAAATTTCTGCATTTCACAGCGACGCGTCGACCTAATCCTAGGATGCGTCGACACAAGCTATGTAAAAATGCACAAATTTAAATTCCAACAGTATGATTCGACCCATGGGTCGACCTGTGCTTACTCGATTCAAAATATATTGAAATGGAAAAGGCATGAGTCGACCTATGCCCTGTTTTGGTCGATGCATGCAGTTCCAACATGGAAAAATGCAAAATTTCAAGTTATTTATGCATAAACTAAGAATAAATAACAGGCTCACACATATTTCAATCATTAAAATGGATTAAAATTGGTCCAAACAATAGAATAAACATCAAGATGACACACATCATAGTACAATTTCTTATATATACATGTATGATCAAGATATGTCAAATAGAGATGAACGATATTACCTCCAATGAAGATGGATGATGGATGCCCTCACATAGCTTGATCTTCTCAATATAGTTAATCAAAGTATAGACAAGCATAGATATAGAGCATGCAACCATATATTTTTAAACACGATCCGAGATATCGAGAACACCAAATTCCCTACGGATGTTAAAGAAAGGCTCTATCGCAAGTGGTTTTGTGAAAATATCAGCAACTTGATTCTTGGTATCAACATGCTCAAACACAACATCACCTTTCTCTACATGATCCCTAAGGAAATGATGGAGAATTTCAATATGTTTCGTGCGTGAATGTAGTACAGGGTTTTTGGTTAAGTTAATGGTGCTTGTATTATCACTCAAAATGGGAATACGTTCAAGTTTAACATTGAAGTCAAGTAATTCTTTCTTGAGCCACAAGACTTGGGCACAACAACTACCGGCGGCAACGTATTCTGCCTCGGCTGTTGATAAAGCAACGAAAACTTGCTTTTTGCTATGCCAATCACTAAGGAATTTGAGAAGAAATGACAAGTGCCACTAGTGCTTTTCCTATCCGACTTGAAACAGGCAAAGTCGAAATCAGAATAGCCAACCAAAGAGCAATCACTTCCCTTGGAATACCAAATCCCATACTTTGGAGTACCACATAGGTATCTAAGTATGCGGTTGACAGCTTTTAAATGCGATTCCTTGGGACATGATTGATACCTAGCACACATACATACACTAAACATGATTTTCGGTTGAGATACGGTGAGATAGAGGAGAGAACCTATCATACCTATATATTTCTTTACATCCACATCCTTACTATTCTCATTTTGATTCAAGTTTACACATGTAGGCATTTGAGTGTCAATTGCTTTAGAGTTAGCCATGTCAAAGCGCTTAAGTAGCTCATAGTAATACTTTGTCTGGCTCACGAACGTTCCTTCTTCGAGTTGCTTGATTTGCAATCTGAGGAAGTAGTTTAGCTCTCCCATCATGCTCATCTCGAACTCTCCCAACATCAACTTAGAGAACTCCTTGACCATATTCATGTTAGTAGATCCAAATATTATATCATCTACATATACTTGTACCAAAAATGAAGTGTTTTCCTTGATGTTTAATGAAGCGAGTGGTATCAACCTTCCCTCTTGAGTACCCTTCGTCTAGTAAAAATTAGCTAAGGCACTCATACCAAGCCCTAGGGGCTTGCTTGAGACCGTACAAAGCGCGTTTAAGCTTATAAACATGATTAGGATACTAATGAGATTCAAAACCAGGAGGTTGAGATACATAGACCTCTTCATTAATGTATCTGTCTAGAAAAACAATCCTTACATCCATTTGAAATAATTTGAAATTTTTAGCACATGCGTAAGCAAGCAAAAGACGTATAGCCTCTAGTTGGGCAACAGGAGCATAAGTTTCCTCATAGTCTATGCTCTCCTTTTGGTTATACCCTTGTGCCACTAAGGGCGCTTTGTTTCTTGTAATGACTCTGTTTTTGTCAAGCTTGTTCCTAAACACCCATCTGGTGCCAATTACTCGATGGCCTCGTGGAGGAGGGAAAAGATCCCAAACCTCATTCCTTTTAAATTGATTTAATTCCTCTTGCATTGATAAAAACCAATGTTCATCGAGTAAGGCCTCTTTAGAGTTTTTAGGCTCAATCTGAGAGACAAAAGCAAATTGTTGCTGTGAGAATTGGATATCAAGCTATTGATTAAACTAGAATCACGAATCTTTTAAAGATTCAACACCGAGCTTTGATTTATTCAAGGGAAATGGTAAAGATCGTAGAAAACCCTAAGTTTACAATGTTACAACAATGCTAAGAGATTTTGGGGGTCGGGGTTGGTTATACCTAGTGAAGGTGTTAGCATCCTAAGCATCTATAGTACTCTATAGGAACCTCTTACTAGTATTTGTGATATTGTTTGCTATTATTTTGTGTTTGGGCTTTATGGTGAGATATAGGAGCCTAAGGTTTTAGTCACTAAGTATGCTCGCAAAAACTTCGCGGTCTTGTGCCTACATATCCTTACAAGGATAGAATCAGAGCACTTGTAGTTCACCTCACTAGGGATGAATGAACACTTGATTATGATCAAGGTTCAAAGGGGGAGGTAAGTGTTAAAGTCATAACACTTACTTGAATTAACAAAGTCAAAATAGTTATAAATCCTAACTTAAGTCTAAATTGCAAGTTTTAATGATTCTAACAAGGTCAAAGAGTTGTACATTCTATCCTAAGCCCAAGTTGTAAGACCTAATGACTCTAACAATGTCAAAGGGAATGGGTAATGCTAAGCTACTTATGATAAGTGAGTTAATAGAGAGACTTTCCCTTGTATCAAGGAATAAAAGGCAACTTAAGGATGGAAGCTAACAAGCTAACATAATTTGGGAAAATAACTTGACAAAGTTAAAAGAAGGTATGAATATATGGATGATATGAACAAGTACGATATTCAAACATGATGTCAATTGAAAGTATTCAAAGTAACATTTAAACATGACGTTAAGATAAGACACATGGTTACAACCAAAGCATAAGGATAAATATGACAACATTTAAAGCAAAGACTTGACAAAGTCATATGTTCAAAATAGGATTCAAGTTCAAAACAAACATGGTAACAACCAAGATAAGCAAAGATGTTATAACATCTAAACAATCATGAAGTAAAGTTCTAACAAGACTAAAACATCATGGATGATAAGTTAAGGTTCATTATCAAAGAAAGCATGCATTAGAGTTAACTAACACCACTTAATCATGAATACAAGACAAGTATGAATAAGTTATAACAACACTTAATCATGAATACAATTTAAACATTTCAAACATGGATAAGTTATTACAACACTTAAACATGGTAAGATTCATGGTTCAAGTTAATAAGTGGGAGAAGACAAGATTTAGATTGAACAAGTAAAAGTTATAACAATACTTTAGACATGGATGAAAATTCAAAGATGAAGTAGGGCATATACAAGTCAAGACATTACTTGTCATGGTGTCATTCAAAGATCAAGGTAAACATGCCTAAGTTAAAACATCACTTAGTCATGAATACAATTTAGGACAAACAAAGGTAACATCCAAACATACTTGAGCAAGAGTGACATGTTTATGACAATAACATGTGGATAAAGATGCAAACATACAAGAGATGACATGTGAGCATTCTTAAAGATGACAAGTTTAAAACTTAAACATCATGTGAACAAGTTAAGGCATTACTTGAATATTTAAGCATGGATACAAGTTGAACATGTTAATACAAGTAGGTGACAACCAAACATACATGTTAAGAGCTCAATCAATGTCATGAACAAGTAAGAACATCACAAAGGACAATGTAAACAAACATGTATTTAATGGCATATTCATGACAAAATTCAAATGTTCAAGAACACACAAACATGGTGAAATCATTCACAAAGGCAAACATACACATCATGGTCATGTAAACATGGAGAGGTCATCTTGTATTAAGGAAAGATAGTTGTACAAAGGTTCATGGTATAGGCAACAAAAATTCAAGTCATTTAGGCATGTAAACATACATAAAAGTAAGCCAAAAATCATGTTAAAACCAAAATATACAAGTAGACAAAATCACACAAGGTTTGTACATGCTACATAACAATCATACAACTCATGGTTATCAAAGTAATTCCAAGAATCACTCAAAATAAACACAAAATGTCCTAAGGAAACCCTAAAATATCACACACTTTGAACCATCAATAGTATGAGAAAAATAAATATTTTTAGGGAAAATTTTATACCACGTGAAAGTAGACATCAACATGAGTACATGGCAAAAAAAAGGGATCCAAAAGGTGAAAGGATGAACAAGTTATGGTGTTTTGAAGTTATGAATAAAAATGAAGAGGAAAAAAGCTAAAAAAAATGTTTTGTCCCAGCCACGACTAGAACCCACGCCCTCATGTTCAACAACTCAAAACTTAACCATCTCAACCAACGTGCGTAAGTGATAACAACATGGAAGCACAACATTATATTTTAAACATGATTCATAAATGCTGAAAAATAAAACAAATCAAAAGGGTCTGGGCGAGGGGGATTCGAACCCCAGACCCTGCGCTTGCAAACACACTCAAACTCTCCTTCTGGACCAGTGGTGCTACGCTCTCATCCAATAATATACTTACTTTTAATAATATATATTTTAAAAACACGTCAAAATGGATAAGTCAGCGCCATGTCACCTTCACCTCACTTCCACCTCACTTCTTCTTCCTCATTTTTCTTTTCTCTTTCTCTCTCCCCGAGTGCAACAACAACAAAAGCTTGTTTTTCTCATTTTTCAACTTAATATATCTCCCTCATTTCTCCATCTTTTTTCACAAAATAAAAACCCATCTTGCTTAGAAAATTCCAAGGAATATAAATATGCTATTTGTTTGCCTTAAAACTAAACACACTAAACACACGAAAGCAAAAACCAGTGTAACAACACTAAAACTTAAAGGTTCAAAACTTTAAAAATACAAGTTATAGAATGAAAACAGTGATTTAAACAACACAAGCACAATAGTATCTACACATTAGCTTCAAAAGAGAGTCATTAACAAAGCATGCACGTGAGTTTCAAAAGTTTTAGAAACTTATTTCTTGGAGACAGTCCAAGGCTTCTTCAAATGATGTTATGGTTTCAAACTAAATAATCAAAAAGCCTCATTGATGTATTTGGAGAGTGCTTGAGCAGAGAGAATGACCAGAAATTCCTTGGAGAACTCACACGAAGGTTCTTGCAAAGTGAACAAGTGGAAATGGAAAAAAGTGTTGAGGGTGTTACAAAACTTTTTCAATGGTTTGAATGAATTCTATTGGGTTTTTAGGGATGGTTTATGAAGTTTGTTTGAGGTTTGCATGATTGGAAATTTGTTTTGGAGATAACTTGCAAGAATAGTGTATTCTTGCAAGTTGTGATGAAGACAGATTTTGAGAAGGTTTTGAGGGTGATTTTTTGTGTGTTTTGAAGCTTGAGACATCCCTCTATTTATAGGGAAAAGGTTGGGAGAAGCTCTGGTCAGAATAACAAATGGTAGAGTTTTGGCTCCAGTTGGATTTCAAGTGATGGTTTATGATAAACTTGTGGTTTCCATGAAAAGTACAAAGGCTTTTGGAGTAGTTTCAGACCTTAGACATGTTGCTTCTGGATTTAGTGTTTGAGTGTGGCCAGAGGAAACAAAGGATGGGCTCAAGAAAGTGGTTTAGTGATTAACGTAACCTTTTCAAGAATGGAAGTGTGGTCTTTCTCCCAAAAATAACATAATTCAATGGACAAAGCTTCAAATTAGTGTGTAATGCTTCCCTAAATCGTGTACTATTCTAATTAAGGTGAGATTTGCAATCAACAATCCCTGCAAAGCAAGATCATGTGGTAGTCAAGTGGTTTTGCATCAAGTTCATCATGTTGAAAGTTTTGAAAATCAAGTTTGGAGCCCTAACTTCATCTCTTCGAAACTCATAACTCAATAATGGGATTGAGGAGTTCATGTACTTTTTGGAAAGCCCTAAACATGCTCTACAACTTCCATGTTTGACAAATTTCTAGAATCTCAAGGGATCATAGTGAAAACTGGCTCCAAAGATTGACACTTTTGAAGAACAAAATCTGCCTCAAAATTTTTCTAAGTTTTTAAAGATTTTCCCAAACTTTATGGCTCCATAAATCAAAATCTAAGCATTTTTTGGAGATGGACTCAAAGTGACAAAGTTGTAGTATGTTGTGAGGGCTTCAATATGATCTTTGAAACTCAAAAATTGGATGTGTGGATTAAAATTTATGATCCTTCAAAGTTGGCATCAAAACTAGGGTTTTTTCCTATACTTAGAAAAATCCAAGATTCTCAACTTTGCCCCTTTTGCAAGGAATCATTCAAATCTTGGTTATTTCATGCTCAAACTCATTGATCAAGCATGTTTTGATGAAATTTGGCTTGATGACCTTAATTTTGACCAAAGAACCTAAAATTCAAAGGGTTGACTTTGTCAAATAAAGCTTATGTATCAGATAAATTCAACTGTGTGATCTTCATTGATCTTGCATTCTTGATCTTGTCAATCATCATGGATGGATTCCAAGGGTGTATTTGAGTGTCTTGAATCATGTCCCAAGGCTTGGGATCATGCTTTGATCAAAAGTCAAAGGCACAGTTGACTTTTCAGGCAAAAACCCTAATTTGTGACCAGATGAAGCTGAGCTTCAAAGAACTTGTAATGAGACCAATTTGCACTTGATTAATGATGAAGATAGACCTCTTGAGTGTATGCAAGCTTTATAGGTTGATGATCAATCCAAGACATTGACTGACCATGTGAAGATCCTCTTATTTTTCTTGAGCCAAAACCCTAATTCAGATGGAATCAAGCAAGAACAAACTTGAATAATATTAGGGTTAGCAATGCAATGCTTGATTCTCCTAGAATGATGTTGGAATGTAGGGTCAAAATTCAGGGTATGACATAAAGTGATAACAAAAGTTATTTAGCTTGGATCTCGTAGTTACTCCCTTTGAAATGTCACTGAGTATGTTGTCGATGAGATGGTCTTTAGAGGACTTCCAAGCTGGAGGAAGGTCATCGTTGTTAGTCGGATGATCCTACTCAATCTCCTCGGGATGGTGATCTTTTTCCTCCTAAACTTTCACTGCTTCAGGTTGATCAGTCCCTTTTTCAGTGTCCTTGAGTATATCTTCTGAAGATACACCTGCACCATGAAAAGAAATACCTTTTCCGACATTTTTCGGATAAGATTCATCAAAAGTAACATGTACAGATTCTTCAACAGTAAGTAACCTTTTATTATATATCCTATATGCCTTACTAGTTTGAGAGTATCCAAGAAAGATACCTTCATCGGCCTTAGAATCAAACTTGCCAAGGTTCTCCTTACCATTATTCAACACAAAACATTTACAACAAAAGATGTGAAGGTGTGATACGTTGGGCTTCCTCCCTTTCAAAAGCTCTTACGGAGTTTTGTTTAGAATAGGACGGATGAGCACCCTATTCAAAACATAAAAAGACGTACAAATGGCATCGACCCAAAAGTATTTAGGAAGGCCACTCGCATTGATCATAGTTCTTCCCAATTCTTCCAAAATTCGATTTTTACGTTCCATAACCCCGTTTTGTTGAGGAGTACGTGGTGCGGAAAAATTATGACCAACACCCATTCCTATCACAAAATTCTTCAAAGAGATATTTTCAAATTCACCTCCATGATCACTTCGGATTGTTACAATGTTCGTGTTCAATTTGTTTTGAGAGAGCTTGGAAAACTTCTCAAAAGCCGAAAAAGTATCACCCTTGCTTGCTAAGAAAATAGTCCAGCAAAACCTATAATAGTCGTCGACAATCACAAAACCGTAGTAGTTACCACCAAAGCTTCTAATCCTAGATGGTCCAAAGAGGTCCTTATGGAGGAGTTCAAGGGGTCTCGTGGTTGAAACAATATATTTAGACTTAAATGATATCCTTGTTTGTTTCCCCATTTGGCACGCATCACATAAGTGATCGTTTGAAAACTTGATTTTGGGTAAGCCGACTACTAGGTCCTTAGAGACTACCTTATTTAGCAAATCAAAATTGACATGCGCCAAACGCCTATGCCATAACCATGAATCTTCACTCATGGTGACAAGACATTTGTCGCTACTCAACGATACCTCACTCAAGTCAAGCATATAGACGTTGTTAACCCTCAGGCCTTTAAACACATCCACTTTCTTATTATTATTTTCAATTATGTAGCAATCTTTTGAAAATGAGACTTTATAACCTTGTCGCATAATTGACTAATGCTAATTAGGTTGTATTTAAGACCTTAAACTAATAGCTGTAACACCCCAAAATTTGCCCTCACTTTTTCTAACCTCTACTGGCTTTTGTTTCGCATTCGTTTGCATCTTCATTAGGTCATAGCTCATAGTCATGCATTGCATTGGTCTTTTAAGACGTGGGATTACAAAGGTCTTCTTGAATCAAGGTTTTCTATATGCTTTGAGTTTCTTGTACTCCAGTGAACGCAATGGTTTGAGTTCACAGTGTCATGAGCATATCTCTATTCATTGAGTATCAAGGCATCTCTCTTGTCAAGATCATCAAGCTCCAAGGTTCTCCCAGTTAGAGGAATCATCAGAAGCAGTGGGTCAGAATTTCATTGGTGTAAACCAGGGTTTAACCCTTTCTCAGGTCAAGTCATCTTCAAGATTTATCACTGTATATCAAGGGTTTCCTCAGGAAATCATTCTTGTGATAAGATCATTGGTCGTTAAGACAAGATATCTTGTGGATAAGATCGTAAATCATCGGGTAGTGGTGCAAGAGATCAAGTTATGAATTCACATCATGGCAACGACTTCAGTGTCATTCAAGTCAAGGGAAGAACTCTTTGGAAGATGGAAAAGGGGTTCATTCCATTATCATTTCAAATGGCATGGTGATTGATGAGTTTTTAGGGGCTAAACTAGTTTTCATGTATGTGAATTGTGATGATTTGGTTAATGGTGCAATTGAAGTTTTTTGCGAAGATGGGTGCCACGACTATTATTTCTTAGACTTCAATCATTGCTGCTTAGGTACGAGAAGGTCTACACGATGATGCTATTGGGTTATTTGATGAAATGCAAAGCAAGGGTGTTAAGCCTGATATCTATATTGTCACAAGTATTGTTCATGCTTGTGCTTGTAGCAACTCTTGGGATAAAGGAAGGGATGTGCACCGTTACATTAAAAAGAATGGCATGGGATTGAATTTGCCTGTCGCTAATGCTTTCATGAATATGTATGCCCAATGTGGGTTACTTGTTCTAGCAGTCACTTTTTGATATGATTCCTCAAAAGGACCTGATTTACATTGCACTTTATCTTCTAATATGGGGAGAAGCTTCAAATATTTGCTTTATGCCTGAATGCCTTTGCTATATTTTCCATCACATATGCAATGATGTCTACGGGATTTTATATGGCAACGCCATTCAAGTGAGTAGAGATAAATATCAAATAGTAACGCGTGATGATGAACATTTTCGGAGGGAAGTTATAACACATTTATGCGATGTTTTAATGAAGGAAACAAAGAGAATGCAGAATAATTCATAGCAAAAAAGAAAAGGAAAATCCATAACAGAAATTGAAAAGCAATTACAGCATTGATAACAGGAAATTTTACGCCAAAAATTCAGTTATAAACCTCCAACAGATTTTCTAACCACTTCTAACAGAGACTAACAGAATTTGGCAACTACAACAAAACTTCTTCAATTCTCCTCCTCATTTTTTCCTCTGCGATCATTCTTCTGTAATCTTCAACCCTCTTTATTCTTCTGTAATCTTCAAACATCTTCAATTCATCTTCACAGTTCATCAATTCTTCAACATCAACAACCTAAAAATTGAATCAAGAACAAGGTAACGCAAAATTTAATTCTGCAGATCCATACACCAATTCAAAGTTTAATAAGCCAATTTCTATGGCCTAAGAACTTGAAGAAGAAGAAAAAGCTCATGGTAGAAGAAGAAGGTTTATAGTCCGAGTTTTCTTACCTCTAATATTTATTGTCTCCATCAGCTTCGAGTCACGAAGATTTCCGCCCTGAAAGTTCGTTGATCCTTGCTGCGTTCGTCCCAAGTCCTTCAACAAAGCAGCTTAAAGGATGTGCGTTTTCACTCAAGCAATGCCACTTTTGCAAACTTGATCCTCACCAAAGCATCAAACCTGCAACATTATCATCACATCATCATCGTTACAACCGCAACAATTCTCAAGATTCAACTGCAACGATTCACACGCACACACGGAAAGATCCTACAGGCTACATTCGGAGGAAAAGAAAAAGATTCATACGAAATTCGAACAAGAAGTGCGAAGTTTACCTGACAAAGGAGAGAACCTCTGGATATGGTTTTCATCAACATCAATCAGTTTGAAAAGCCGTCGTCGCTAATATGGCCGGTAAGATCCACTTGACTCCACTTCGTCGTCCATTGTTCCCGTCGACATCGTTTTATTCAGCTCTAAAATCACGAGCCAGGTGAAGTATCAGAGGCAAAATTGCTCGAACATCTTCTTTCACATTTTGTATAACTTGTGGTGATAAGAGAATCGTGATCATGAATTGAAGCGAAACCCTTGGTCGTATTCCTCATTCTGCTCAGAAATTAGGGATTCTATCTTAGGGTTCGGAGGAGTTTGTTCGAGTTCATAAATTTCGGTTGGAGTTGGATGAAATTAAAGGTTGAGGTTTGGAAGAGGAGGTAGGCTACAGAGAAGACGGTTAGCCATGGGAGTTACGGCGGAAATTGTGAGGAGAAGGGAATATGGAGACGGCGACGGCGATTTTGAGTGAAGAAGAGAATGAGGTTTGTCACTAAAGGTCCTCTAGGGTTTCTGCAGAAGACATGTTGTCTCGTTATTGAGAAGTGAAACGGGTCGGACTTAGGCCCACTCCATTTTGTCTACTGCACCCTGGTTTTCACTAGTAGCCCACCCTGGCTTCATGATTCAAGAGGCCAAAAGCCCACACCCCATGAAAATGCTCTTCACACCACCTGCTTCAATTGCGCACCCCCTCATGGCAGAATTCTTGGACCAGGCCTCACACTCCACGAATTCCTTTCCACACGCCCTAATCACACTACTGCACCCCACGGTCATTTTTTATTTTTTATTTTATTTTCGTTTTAGAAATTGATTAGATTGTAATTAGGTGTAAACTTTAGATTTAGGTTTAATTTTGATTCTGAATTTTTAAACCTTGATTTGAATTAATTAGTTTTTAATCCTCGTGTTTAGATTTTGATTAAGATCTTCTTTAAAATTAGTTCATTAGTTTTAGAATTATATTTTAGATTTAATTCATAACTTTGGAATTTTATTTTTTCATTAGAAAGTAATTGTGACTTGATTAGAAATTAATCGGTTTTGTTTTAGAAGTTAACCCCGATTCTAATTGATTTTTAACGTGGATTAGTAGTCGATTAGTTGTAGACTAATTAGGAGTAGATTTTAATCATGGATTTAACTTTTTTGTAGTGGAGACTTTGTGTGGAATCTGGTTCATAACCTTGTTTAGGTCTTTGATTATTTCTCTTGATTATGTATGGACTATTTTTCATAACTATTTGGACTGATGAATTGTCTTGATGCAGATAGTGTTTAGTCCTCGATATCGCTTGGACTATTTCAGGATATTAATTCTGGTTCTTCTGATGGTTTACCTTTGATGACAGTTGCTTACACTTGATTCATGTTAAATTCTGACATTGTTTGAACTTGGTGTTAGATGCTTGACTACTGGGCTTGCTTACTCATTAGAAGTCCCTGATAACTTCGAGGCTCGAGCTTGCTGTGCACTTTGAAGAGGCAACAGACTTTCTCCGTTAGGTACCGCTTGCACACTTGTAGGAAGCATGCTTAAGGTTTAGCACTGTTGCCTACAGCTTGCTGTTGATTGAGGAGTTATCACTCCTGGCTGTATACTTGGCTTTGATGCCAATTCACTGATACTCTAATGTTTATTGGCTTGTATTTTATTTTCTATGTGATGGACGAAGAGTCACTCAACTTCCTTATACTTGAGATCACGACATCGTTTTCATCTTATGGTTGACAAAGAGTCACTCAACTTCCTCATAGTTGAGATCACGACATCCTCTGTTTCTCTTCCCTTTTCTATTGCATTTCCTTTTGGGTGAGGACGAGGAGTCACCCAGTTTGTTGCTTAGCTGAGATCACGACATCGTTCATTTTGTGATTGATTTGTCTTGTGTTTACCTGTGTTGATTCACATGATCCCGTAGGATTCCTAGCTACACTTAATTTCTGATTAAGTTGGAGGTAGGAGAGACATTAGGCTAGCAATCCATGCTTGACAACATTAGGCTAGCAATCCATGCTTGACAACATTAGGCAGACTCCCCTCCTGATCCCGACCTTAGGGCCATTGTTGCATGATAACTTGCAGGACCGAGTTTCCCGTAGACCTTCTGTGTGTCCCTTGTTTTCTCTTGCACCCGTGCGATCGAGATCCTGTTTTCTCGTAGTAGCGTGAACTACGGATGTTCTGATTCCTTTTTCTTTTCAAATTAAGGATACATAGGCACGAGATGCGATATCTCGGCGAGCACACTAACAACTAACTTCCCCTTTTCTCTCGCACCCATGTGATCGAGACGTTAACCAACCAATCAAAACTGACCCGTAGGCACAAGATGGCGATGTCTTGGCAAGCAACCTTCCCCCACAATCCGTAGTCCGTCAAACTACGTCGACTCTGATTCTTCGTCCGTCCATGAAGATACGTAGGCATAGGATTGCGATGATCCTTGCGAGTCCACTTTTGGTTTTCCCCTTCCTTTTCCTCCCATTCTGTTTCCAGTTAGCAGCTGAACTTTAGATACCCTACACCCTTTGATCGATACAACAAGCGTGGATCCCATCGAGTACGATGGACGCAAGGGGGTGCTAATACCTTCCTCTCGTGTAACCGACTCCCGAACCCAGGCTATGGTTGCGATGACCATTCCTTTCCCTTTGTTGAGGTTTTCTTCGATCATTTCCTTTCTCTGCGTCGGGATAAATAACGTTCGATGGCGACTCTTCTATCTATTTCTGCCGGTTGATTTTCGTAGATGCGACAATATCACGTCTGAGATAGTGGTAAAAGAAGGATTACCTACACTACCTTTGCCGAGTATTGCCCATTTATTGTTGTCTCCGTAGGTCACAAATCCCTTCTTCTTTGCCACAAAGTCAATGAATAGGGAAATGTCTCCTGTCATGTGTCTTGAGCATCCACTATCGAGAACCCATCTTCTCTCCGTAGACTCAAGACATTGTACCTACACAATCAAACAAGGGAAATAGGTACCCAATTCTTATTGGGTCCTTGGTTATCTTTTGTTGCATTTGGGAAACCATTGGTAAACGCCTTTAGGAACTAAAAACCTCCTAAAGCGACATTTGGCAATCGTATGACCCCTCTTGCAACAATACAAGCAAGTAAGATTAACATTGGTATCACTTTTGTTAACTTGATCTTTAATCACATAAGTGTATTTTTGGTAAGGATTATTCATGTTTTCCTTAAAATGTGATCTATCAATAGCAAAAGTGACCTTTGGTTCTAAAGCCTTGTCAAGTTTGGCTCTAAGAGTTCTCACCTCTTTTTGCCAAATATGACAAGTTTCACAGCCCCAATTTAACCAAATACTCTTATTTTCCTCAACTTTTGCTTTTGTTGCTTCCACCATAGACTTTTTGAGAGTCTCTAATTCATTTTCGGAATCAGAGATCTTTTTCTCCAAATGAGAGAAAAATTGTTTGTGTGAAGCTAAACGTTTAAAGGTCTCTTTAGCCTTGTGGTGTAAAGTATAAAAACATGTTGTAATTTAGAATGAGACATTTTATTAGAGTTATCATATTTAGAATGTCTTATCTTTTTATTCTTCTTCTTTTGATGAGCGGAGAGGAAAAGGTTGACAGACTCTTCTTTGTCACTTAAACTATCTTTACTAGATGACTCACTGTTGCTTTCCCAAGCAATGTAAGCTCTTCTAGGTTTACTTTGTTTCTTTTGTGGATGATTCTTTTCCTTCCCCTTGTCCTTCTTCATCAATTGACAATCCAGCTTATAATGGCCGACTTTTCCATAATTATAGCAAGACCCTTTTGTTTTACCACTCTTGTTTCCTTCATTCTTGGAAGACCTTGTTTGTCTTCTAAAGTTGACGATATTCTTTTCTAAATGTTGAATGCCGTTTTCCTTTATATAGCAATTGTATCGCCTCACAAACAATCCCATATCCTCATTCGTATCTTCATCATCGTCATCACTCGATTCACTATCACTTAGCTCTTTTGCGGAGAACTTTGAGCTATAAGCCTTTAGAGCTATTGATTTCTTTTCTGCATCTTTGGCTTCTCTTTCTTTTCCTTTTTCTCAAATTGGTCAAGACTAATGAGCACTTGCTCATGTTCCTCAAGCTTGCCAAATAAAGTTGTGATGTCCAAATTCATGAGGTCATTGGCTTCCTTTATGGCCATGACCTTTGGTTGCCACTCCCTAGTAAGACACCTCAAAATTTTATTAGTAGCAACGTCATTGGAAACTGGTCTACCAAGTGAGTTTAGTCGATTAATTAAATGAGTAAATCTCTTTTGCATGTCGGAAATGGTTTCCCCTTGCTTCATGTGAAAGAGATCAAACTCTTGTGTCAAAGTGTTGATTCGAGCTAGTTTGACATCATTAGTTCCCTCATGGGCAACTTTCAATGCGTCCCACATAGCTTTAGCAGTGGTACAGTGTGAAACTCTATAATACTCATCAACTCCTAAAGAGGAGATTAGAATATTTCTAGCTTTCCAATCGTAGTTAATACTTTTTCTCATCTTCTTCGTTCCATTGTGCTTCCGGCTTAGGCACAACAACGTTATCCGCATTGGTCATGGTAATTTCTATAGGACTATTTTGTATAATGTTCCATACCTTTCTATCAATAAAATTGATATGCACGCGCATACAATCTTTCCAATAACTATAGTTCTTATCATTAAAAATTGGTGCTCTATTGTACGCCCCTTTTGGTTCGTTAGCCATTTTATAAAAAGTTATATGTGAAGCACTAGATGAACTGATGCTCGTGATACCACTTGTTAGACAATGGCAATGATCTAGAAGAGGGGATGAATATATCACTAATTTTTTAAATAGAGTCGGAGCTTAAAAATTTGTTTTAAAATTGTGCGGAAGCGGCCGAGGAACCAAATTGTCTAAACGAACCATTATCGAAAAGATCGGACATGCGACAAGCCAAATGGAATAACAAATCTAATGAGAAACCGAATCAATAGTTTGAAGATTAATCAATGCAAATAGTACCACTCTAGTTTGTCCAATTTTCAATTACTTATGAAGTGTAAACTTAATTTGACAATATCAAAAACAGTTTGTGTGCAATCAGTTCGTTAAACACTTGGTGTGCAAAACACCCCAAGCATTATTTCCTATGTAATGTTAGTGCAAAAATTTTGCAATTACAATCCAAGTGATTGTAATGAGTTTTCAAAACAGATTTTCAGCACTACACGACAGCAGAAATTTATTGATCAATTGATTTTACACAAACGTGAACAATTCAAAATAAAGAGATAGAGAAAGAGAGAACAACACCGGATTTGTTTAGGCAGTTCCCCTTTCGTCTTCGCTTCGGGTACGTCTGCCCCCAATTCTAAAAACTAGAATTGAGATATGTATTATCTTGTTGCAAAAGTTTATACAAGAGAAGCAATAGTCACCACACACTCAAGCCTAATTGTTAAAATTGATACTAAGTCTTCTCTCCCCTTGATTCAAGTCGAATCAAGTACCTTGAACGTGTTGAACAAACCTCTGATTCCTGCTACTTGTCTGAACAAACCTACCAGTCTTCAAACCTTTCGCTCAGCTGATTTCGATCACACACCATTCGAACCCAAATATTTCTTACACAATCCTCTGGTTACCGCTACTTGATTGAGCGAACCCACCGTTCTTTAATCCCTTCGCTCGGCTGAATCTGTGAAGCAAAGATCTGTGCAAAAAACACCAAATCCTCAAGATCTTTGAGGACAAAACCCTAACGATTTTATTCAAGAAAAACCCAGTGAATTATCAACCCAAACTAGATACACGATCCTACGTTTGGACGTTATCACCTCGATGATGCAAAAGATCAACAAAAATTGTTATGTGTAATTTTTGAGAAAATGCAAGAATGAGGATGAAGATGATGAAAAAAATTCAGTGTATATCTTTCACTTTTCTTGTTGTATATTTAAAAATGATGAGACAAAATGAATATATATGATTACTATACCCACTAACAAATATAATAGCATTTTAAAACATAACAGATCAGAAAATTAGTCACAAGTCAGCGAACGGCCGACCAAAGTAACAAGGGGGTCGACCTGAGCACACCCGAATGCAAAACTGCACAAAAAAAAAAGTTATGCATCGACCGGAACAGGGTCATGCATCGACGCAAGCTTGCTTTAAAACAACAAATTTAAATGCTTACAGTATGAGTCGACCAAATGGTCGACGTGAGCATACCCGAGATCAAAGGAGTGCAGGTCAACATTTATGCGCCGACCTAAGCAGGGCTTTGAGTCGACGCAAGCACCCTAAACATCCAAAAACGTTTTCTTTGCTCATATTTTGGTCCACCTAAGCCATGTTTGTGTAGACCTAAGTTTCCTAACATGATCTAATGTACACATAACATATAAGACATGCTCCTATATGTATAGACACATGACCTTAGAATATTTTGTGCATTGTAAAGCATGAATGCAAACTAAGATGCGATGATACCGTCCAAAGTACAAAGTACAACTAATACAAGTTTTGACATCATTAAAATAAGGACTAAGGTACCTTTCCCTCACATGATGAAGAAGGAATGATTGAAGGATTGTGGATAAGGTTTAATGGAGTGAGGTTTGATTTGTTTATGGTGGAAAAAGATGAGCTGAAGGAGTGAAGAAAAGGCTGTTGTTGAAGGTTTATGAATGGTTTTGGGTGAACGGTTTATGAAGGATATTGTGTTGTTGTTATTGTATGTGATGTTTGAGGTTTGTGTACGAGTGGGATAAAATAGAAGAAGATGTTAAGGAAATGTTCTTTGACGTGTGTTGAAAATGGTTCCCTATTGTTTTTTGTAATCCTGCATATTTATTTATGTTAAGTGTTTTGAAGGTTTGTCCAAAATGGTTATTGAGAGAATTGTGGAAAGGAAAAAAATGTGTCTCTGTTATGAAGGATTTGTTTTGTTTTTTTCTTGGGTAGTTTTTGCAGGTTGTTGTGAGGTCATTAAGATTGTTTCCTTTTTGGCGTGAAATGCTCATGTGATCATGTGCTTTTTCGTTTTCGCAGCTGATATTTTGTGGGGTAGCCTTGGTACATCAACGACTTAATGAAGGTCTTGGGCGTAGCGTGAAGCTAGTATGGCTTATGAAGGTTTGGAAATGAAGGCTGAAATTGCATCGTGTTTAGTTGTGTATTGTACGTGTAACACCCCATTTCTACCCATCGAATAATAATAAAACAGAGTTTCAAAATTTCAACACTCAAATAGGATGCCACATTTTCAACTTAGAAACAACGGCGTTTAACCGCATAAACATGGATACATAACACTTAATACTCAGATGGACATAATTCAATCTTTGACACAAAATAACTTTATTAATACGCAGCGGATTCATAAATTCAACTGAAATACCATAACATCTGGTTTGATTCAAAACAACTCTAAGACATCAGGTCTTTAATGAAAACCAACTTAAAATTCAGCAACAATACTAAAATCAGTAATAAAGAAAACAATCGTTCATCCCCCCGAGTGTTACGTATCAGAGCGACGACACCGACTCGAACTAATGAAGGTAGACAACCTTCACACCGAATTACCTGCAGGATGGCGTATAAACCATCACCATACACAGAAGGGGTGAGATATCAAACAATATAATCGGATATATGATAAATAATATATTAGTTCATATTATATAAAATCGCCACTTCTCAACATTAGCATCAACATCAAACCACAACACAACAACAATTTATGCAACATGGAATGCGACTCATCAAATGCACATGCATGTGGTACCATTGGAGCAAAACTCCCAACTTAGAAACTTGCCAATTAATATTGACGTCAGCAAGGCATAAGCCTTCAACTTAAATTTTTGCCAATCCAGGCCAACTTACCGAGCATCAGCTCCAACTTGATATGCTATGCAACTCAACATGAATATCATAATAACAACAATAATAGTTATGTAACCACACAACAACAAATCAACATTGGCCATAGGCCTACAACTTAACAGCAACAACAAATCAACATTGGCCATAGGCCTACAACTTAATTCTTGCCACTAATAAAGTAATGCAACAAAATTCATACCAGCAACTTCACAACTTAAACACGACGATATCGCGACAACTTATATCCTACTCTGTACCAACCATCTTATATCACAAACGCTTCTCGAATTTATTCGGACAAGACTTCCAAAACCGGTTAATTATTCTCCGACTAAAATTACTAATGTTTCTGTTCTGCTTTAATATTATTACGACTATTCTGGTACTGTTATTATACAACAAGTTCTGCTATGATTAATCATTATTCTGCTTTAATGATCCTTCTAATAAGTTATCACTACCACTGATACTGAAAATCACCTCCTGCTAATTCATGTCCTTGCTGCTATATTTTTCTATTAATTAAAACTAATAGTGACTATGTGATTTTCCTGCTAATTCACCAATTCTGTTTTTCTTGTATCACCCTGTTCTAATTTCTGCTAAACTCACATTATTTTACTGTTATTAACCTATTTTCATGTCTACTCGACATACATTATTTTACTGTTATTAACATAATAATTTACTAACATAACAATTTACTGCTAAACATGTTAATTTTTCTGCTAAGCATAATACCTACAAAACACTTCCTCTTACTGATACAGGTGGCTTGCGCCACCAACTCTCCCAAGCAAAGGTGGCTTGCGCCACCATTTACTATCCAACCAAGGTGGCTTGCCCCACCATTCCCTAAGCAACAAGGTGGCTTGCGCCACCCTTTATCTAAAAGGCCCAGGTGGCTTGCGCCACCCTTTTCAAAAGGGCAAGGTGGATTGCGCCACCCTTAATCACACACAGGGGTGGCTTGCGCTATCCCCCCCTTTTTTTTAATCCAGTTCAGTTCGAACAATTCCCATTAAATCCCACCACAGACCCAGAACAACAACACATATGGTTTTAGCAACATGAATTTGTTCACCGAAACAACGATAATAACCAGATACGACAACTACAGAAAAATCGGTATAATCTCCGACACAACTCACACATCAGCGAAAATTTTATGCAAATCCAAATCCCACATATTATTCATCAATTAACCAGTTATAGAGTCAGAACCCCACCCTTACCTTGGATTGAAGGTTGCTCTATGACTCTCCGATTGAACCTAGCTTTTGCCTTTCTTTTTCCTCTTTTCCTCTTCTCTGCAACTTTACGTAACTTCTCCCAAAACCTTATTCCTTTCCTAATGCTACTTCCCACAATTCCACTTAAAACCTATTCTTCCTTATTTTCCTCCGCAATCCCACTACTAATACTTAGTCTTCCTCGTTTCTCTCTCACCCAAATACTAATTAAATCATATTTTAATTAATAATAATATTAGGAATAATAATAATAATAATAATAATAATAATTTCCATCACCTATTTAATTAGATCAATATTCAGCTATTATTATAATTAAATAATTACTAACTAAAATAATCTAATTAGTCTTAGTCCCCACACCACCAAACTCTACGTTTTTGGTCACACACCCCTACTACCTTAAAGATAATTCTTAAGGCCACTACCCCTTACGATGGCTACACCAAAAACACCCAAAACACACGATCAATTACATCAATTCACAATTATTTCACGAATAATAATTAAAATAAAAACGGGCATTACAGTACGCGCAGCTGGAGATTGTAGCTTGGCGTGGATGTACCATGTGCACAGAGGCTTGGTTGGCAGTGTGTAACATATTTGGCTTGAGGTGTGATGCACATGCCGTGGTAGTCTTGCTTGCAGCAGCTGGTGAATTTTGTACATGGCTTAAGTAGGGTCAAGTTTCTCATGTAGCTGACTTGGTTATCAGGTTTCGGCTGGTGCCTGTTGTGTAGCTTGAGATATAGCATGAAGGAGCTGCTTGTGATATGCTTGATATGAAGGTGGGGGTCATGGTGTAGTATGCTGAAGGTTTTGAAGCATGGGTCGTGGTAATTTTGTTTGCAGCAGCTAGTGAAATTGGTAGGCTTGAAAATATGCCACGAGGTTACTTATTATTTTTCATTTTTGCTACAAACTTGTAATGGACTTATAATGAATTGTATGGGTTTTTTGTAGAATGGACATGAACTTTCCCTTTTTTTAGAAACTTTGTAATGGACTTTGTAATTGTAAATGAGCCTTTAATTTGAATTTGTATCTTCCATGAGCTTTTCCTTCTCATTTTGTTGCCAATTATTGTTGTAAATTGAAGATGGGCTTTGAATAACTATTTTCACCCTCATGAATTTGAACCTTGAAATCATAACTTGGCCTAATTATCATTTACACCCCCACATTGATTTGATCATACTTGTAATCAAAATTCTTTGAACTTGAATCAAGATGATAACATGCTTGAAATCTTGATTAAAATCATGACCATTAAACTTGAGATTCCAATGCTTGATCCAAAATCTTCATTAGCCAGATTACATTCTGCTTGAATTATTCACTTGAATCAGTCCTTGAGAAACACAACCCATCATTGAATTAATCCTTGGATAAATGACATGCTAGAATTCCCTTGAACTAATGCCTCAAACATGAACACACATAAGCATAACTTAAAATGACTTAAACTATGAGACCGAATGCACTGAATTGACCATTCTGCAACTTGATTTCATCAGATAACTTGAACTTGCACAAGACCCTGATCTTGATCACTTGATGATTTTCTACCATAAAATACTTGAATTCAGCACATCCTGACAACTCGATAATGAAGCAAACCATTTGTTTAGCCAAAATTTGGTCAAACTCAACTGAATCTTAATCATTACCACACACACTGGACTTGATAGCCTTGATTGAAACTTGATAGCCAACTTGCACAACCTGAGCTTAGACAACAAGGAAAATGAAAGCAATAACACATATTTTTTTGATTTTTGGATAGGGTTAGTAAACATAAACAAAAGAAACACAGATGAGGGTAATATTATACAGGTAGGACAAAATTGGGGTATGATAATGTTCGAATCGTAGTTAAAGGGGGTTTTTGTTATCATCTCCACAATGATTGTTCTGATATGGGATGCTTGCCATTCAATAGTTTACCGTTTTAAGAAAAAGGGTTTTCAAAGTTTCTTTCATAAATTGTCACGATTTTAGTAGCAAAGCTTTAAATTCTAAAGTGTTTGATTAACAAAGTATATCAAAAGTAGTTTTCATCTACCCTAACTTATACGTATTCTCTTAATCTTGCATGTGAAGTCGAATCCAATTAATATCACCGCGTATTCTCTCAATATTGTCTATCTCTAGAGCGGTATCGTGAGAAATACCGTATTCATCGCTACACGATCTCTCCATATAACAACCATTATAGTAAACTTTAAGTTCAATACAAAGCAAATATCAACCATAGACCGATCTCTCAAATATACAAATTGTTAGATGAATATTTTAGGCCAAGTTCCATAAAATCTATGTCTAGAGTTTTATAAAACAAGAATGTATCATTAAAAATAAAAATATTCATAATATATTAATCATCACTTGTTCACATACAAGGCCAATCAAAAGAAATGCATAAAGCTAAGGTAGAATATCCTCTACCTTTGATACAAGAGAAATTAGCTACCCATTACCATGGTAGCTTGATTTACAAGTAATGAGAGAAGATGAATGAGCATCCACGTTGAAGAATCGATCTTGAATGCGAATCCAGCTTCTATTTGCAAAATATCACTCTTTGGTGAAAAAATGCAGAAAAAATGGGTTTCTATGTGAAAATGGGGTTATGATCCCCAAAAAGTGTGAAAAATACATATGGAGTACTTTCAAAATCTGTCAAGTTCGCCCAGCGAACACCACTTTATGGCACCTGAAGTGCCTTTGAATAGTTAAACCGCCCCTGAGGAAATATCTAAGTTCGGTGTGCGAACACTTCTTCGCCCATCGAGCTTCTTCGATACAAGTTCACACAACGAACTTATAGTCCTTTAGCTACTGCCTCAAATCTGAGATGGTTCGTTGGGGCTTCGCTGCAACCTCTCCCAGCGAATATTCGCTGGGTGCTCGTTGTTGTTCGCCCAGCAAACATGCTGAATCTTCTCCTTTTCTTTGGCCTCTTTGTCAAATCACTAGTGTCTTACTCTTTGATATTTTATGCCTAATTCCTGCACAGTAACACACAAATCAAAGCAACCAAATGTATTTGCAACATAATTGAAGAATAACATTAAAACATGGAATAAATCCATTGAAACATAACAAAAGAGTTGAAAAATGCCAAATATAATGGATCAAATTAAAGCAAGTTTGGCATTCAACAAAATCTCCCCAACTAGATGTTTGCTTGTTCTCAAGTAAAGTATGCCTCTCATTGAAAACAAGAGGATTTTCTCAAGCATTTAATTCAACCAAGAATGGATTTATGGCTCAAATTAAACATATAAATGCGCACAAGCAATGCCACCACTTCCTAGAATCGAACAATGAAAAAGAATTTAGTTCTTAAACAAATATCATGCAATGTTTCAAAATAACAAATAAATTCTCATGCTTGAATCACTCTAACACTCATCTTCGAATAAGAATGAAGAAATTAACGTGTTTGCAACCGCGGGGCAATTTCACTCACCTGACAAACAATGCAAATGACAATCCAATTCATACATTCATCTAATCAATCAAAAATGAAGTTATGGAAGCAAGAGATCACTAAGGGCTTGAAAGGTTGTAGCTTGGTTAGGTTCACAACAAAGGGACATTTCTAAGGCCATGGAATCAAAGTTGCCAATGTAAAAGAACACTCACTATACAAGGTTATGTACACACTAGAACTTCATCCACACTTTCTTTTATCAATTGTTCACCCTTCCAAACTTTCCTTATGCACATTATTCATTCTCTATTTTTCTCTTTCAAACAAGCATGCTTTTTCTTTTTCTTTTTCACATTCATATTCACAATTTTCTTTTCCATGCTTGTTTGAAATTTTTCAAATTTTTGAGTAACCTACCACTTTTCTTTTTACTCTCCCAAACTTGAATTCAACCAAACCTCAAGTGAATGCTCCTTGCTTTTTATGGCAAGGAAATCAATTTAAAACAATTGTTCAAAGGTTCAAGATTTTTTTTTTAGAATCCCACAAAATTCAATGATGAACTATCTTTTAATTTATGTACATACACCAAGTTCATCACTAAATTAGGATCTAAACTATCAAGCTCAAATGGGTTAGCAAATTCTCACTACTCACAGTTAAGTTACTTTTGGGATATGGTTGTGCTCAATATCAACAAATGCCTTAATAATTTCTAGTGCTTCTACAAAATCAAAATAATTAGAAGATTAAGCATGAATCAAATGTATTAAACAAAGTTTATCAGTCATCCTAAGCATATAGTAAACAATGGAGGTTTCTCACAAATTGTGGCTATTGGAATCTAAGTGAAATAAACATTCAAACAAAGTTTCAAAATAAAACAAAAATACACATTTGCACAAAGAAACAAATTCTTAAACATTCTAGCATCCTAGAAAGAGGTAACCATGTACCTTGCTTGCATTCACATGCTCAAATACTATCATCACCATCAAAACTTGGGAGAATCTTCATTGGATACTTTTAGCAAATAGCAACCAATCTAGAAGTTATCACATCCAATCATCAAAGAAAGAAGCATTAAATTCAAAACAAGCTACCAATAACCATAAAAATTAGAGTTGAACATTCCTAACTGAAGAATTCAATTCTAAATAACATAAAAGAAACTGAAGTTGAACATTTGTAAACTAAAGAATTCAACTGATATAACAATAAAATGTTATGGTGTAGAACACCAACAAAAGTGAAAGTACCCAAAAGTGGTACATAAATACAACATCCAAAATGATCCACAAAGGTGGATAGTGCACAACCCAAAATAAAATAAAATAATAATATAAATATAGCAATGATCTAAGCTAAACAGAAAACTTCACTTTGTAGCAACAAAAGGAAGTAGCTTAAGATCATGCTCAATATATCAAAATAACTAGTCCTCATTAGACTCGGTGTCCTCTTCGTCCAACTTGACATCCTCACCAGATCCAAAACCAGAACCAGCATCATTAGCCTCATCAGTGTCAGCTACATCCACCCCTCTCTAGAGAATGGTCTGGCCTCAGGCCAACCAGCATGAGCTAGGAACTGCTCCCTAGTCATGATCGAGCATTCCACCTTAGGCTCACGGTACTGTAGCTGCAAAACCTGAATAGAATCATGAATGTCAATCATGGCACACTGAGTAGCCGCCATCCAATCCCAGTTGTAGTTGCGGATCTCCCTCTGAAACGGGTCAAAACCCTAGGAGCCTGCAACTCCAGAACCAAAAGCCTCTCTTACTCATGTACATGTACCTGTAGTTTGTCCTCCTCTCAACCTCTTGGGCTTACAAAACTTGTCCACATAATTATCATCAATAGCAGCCGAAATGATAACTTGACGATAGGAGGGTAGCTTCACCCTCTAATGCACACACAAAGCCATGATCAAGCATGGGTGTTGCGGTGAGAATCGATTATCAAGCTATTAATTAACTTGAATCACAAATCTTGAAATTCACCACCGAACTTTGATTTATCCAAAGGAAAGGGTAAAGATCGAAGAAAACCCTAATTACGCTATGTAAGAACATAGCAAGGAGATCTAAGGTTCGGGGGTTGGTTATACCTAGGAAAGGTGTTAGCACCCTAAGTATCTGTAGTACTCTACAGGAACCTCTTATTTTATTTGTGTTATTTATTATTGTTTGCTTGCTATGGGTTATGTGCTAAGGTAAAGACCTAGGGGTTTATTTCTAAGTATGCTCGCCAAGACATCACATCTCGTGCCTACGTATCCTGACGGGAATGGAATCAAGGCATTCGTAGTTCCCCTCAATGAGGGTGAGGAACTCTTGACTGTGGTCAAGGTTCCAAAGGGAAGATGTAAGTATCCATGGTAAGATACTTATATAGAGTACGGCGACTCCAACCTTAAGGCTAAGTTAAAGGGAAATGTGAGTAAGTTTCCATGGCAGGACAATCACATAGAGTACGACGACTCTAATCCTAAGGCTAGGATGAAAGGGAAAGAAATGTCTATGGCAAGACATAGATAGAGTGCGGTGACTCTAAACCTAAGGTTAGGTTAAAGGAGGTAATTGTCCATGGCAGGAACTTACAAGGAGTGCGGCGACTCCGATCCTAAGGCTAGGATAAAGGGGATGACCTAAAGTTAGACTAAGTATGACATGGAAGTCAATAGAGGGACCCTTTCCTTTGGAATCAGACGAGTAATCATGAAGTTTTAAAAACCATAAGTGAACATCCACCAAGATATACAACAGGCAATCAATAGAGTCGAGAGCATAAGAATGAATATAAAAGCATATGTACCAAACAAATATCAAGTCATGTAATCAAACCACAATGGATAGATACCACGAATAAATATTATCAATTAATCAAAACCAAATATCCAGAATCGATAAGGGAATATACAAGATCATTATTACGAGGATAAATTCAAAAAAAAAAGAAAAATCGAGGATTAATCTAAAAATTAAATAAAATCTAATTGAAACTAATTAAATTATAATCTAATTTAAAAAAACTATTTAAACGATTAACTAAAATATAATTAAAAGGCAATTAAACTACATTCAAAATCTACATTCTAAATAAAACCATATCTAACAACACCTTAAACTAAATGACTAAAATTAATTTAATATAAGGGGAGTGTGGCATGTAGGGGGGTAGTAGTAAAAGAAACTTAAAGAAAATGGGCAGAGCCCAAAAGATAAAATTAAAAGCAAAAAAAAAAAAAAAAACGAAAATAAACAAACAAAAATCAGAAACAAACCATCTGAAATCCAAATCCCTAATCCTCTTTCTCTCACACGCTATTCTTCTTCCTCTCATCATCTCTCACTCTTTCGCTCACTGTCTCTCGCATCCACCCTTTCCGTTATCTCCCTCAATCACGTCGTCTTCCACCCTAACCGCCATAGCCTCCTTACTCATCTCGCTCGATCTCAGAATCTCTCTAACAAATTGGCGGAAACGAAATCGACCCCTCAGCCCCAAAACCTCCTTACGCAGCGCTTAGGCATGAAAGGCCGGCGAAATTGACAGGTCATGGTGACTTTCTTCTTATCCTTTCTCGAATATGTGTTGCAAATTGTTTATGCGGTGTGTCATTTCGAAAGTTGAAGTAGCTGCTGTGGGTTGAAGCATTTCCTGACTCAAAAATGGAGTTGCCAACACAGTTACTTGATAACTGAAGATAATTGGAAAGAGAGAATTTGGATAGGAGGATTATATGTGGGTCATTACTGCCAAGCCTCCTGTGTGAAATTCCTAGGGCATCCTAAAGCTTGCGAAACAGGAGCAGCAACTGCATTTCCCATTTGACGTACCTGGTTATGACGACTTGGGGAAGTTAGTGCAGTAGGAACAGTCCCATCGTGTTGCTTAATTTGCTTTATGTACACAATTTTGTAGCGAATTTGTACTTAGAACCATAACTTTGTGGGTTTAGCTTGTGAATCATCCTTGAAATGTAATATGGAACTTGGATTTGAACTTGTGCTTGGCTTGTAAATAGTTATTAAAACTTTGGAACTTTGAACCAAATGTAGTATTTCCAATTCTTTTGATTATACTTTGAACCTTTGGAAATTGAATGAGAATCACTTTTGAATTTTGAATAATTGATTTGAAGTTTTGAACTTGTATGAAAGTTTGGAATTTCAAAAATGTGAACTTAAACTTTGATTGTTTGAACTTTCCAATTCTTCCACTTTTAGGCTTTGAATCTTGAGACTTATCTTTTGTCAAGGAAAATCATCCTTGAAGACCTTGAACTTGACATGTATAACTTGGAAGCTTGTATTGACCTTGTGTCTTTTGGAATCTTGAACTAAACATTTTTAAGATTTGAATTTTCATGATAACCTTGACAAATCTTTGCATCGGATGCCAACTTGAATTTGAATTCCAACTCGAGTTTTGTCAAGAACATAAATCTTGAAGTTTTTTTTAGAACAAAGTTTGATGGAATTTGGATACTCAACCTTTATGGTAATTTGAATTTTCTTGTATTTTTATCAAAAAACTCTTGAATATTTTAACTTGTACTGACTAAGGGACCATAAGAATGAGGGCATGTCCTTCCTTTATCTCCACAGGATCTCAACACAACTTGCAAAGAACTAGAATCTCAATGAGCACACACACCGCCTCCATGACTCCTGAACCTTTTGCAGCAACCCTAACTTCACAAATGAAACCAAACAAACAAAGACTAATAAATTGGTTAGCTATGCATGGATGATTGACCTACGATGATGTGCAAAAGATCAAGGAATCTAAGGGTAAAATTTTGGGTATAACAATGTGTCATACCCCAAATTTTGACCACCAAGATTTTCCATCATTGTGCAAATCATCATCACAATATGGATGTACTTTCATGCCTCATCAATCTCCTCAAAGATGGTTGAGCATTCACCACAATCAAGAATTAGGGATTTGAGCCCTCTCAGAGCACTTAGACAAAGGATCAATCAAGGAATGACATGATCTTCAACTTGTCTAACCTCTCAAAGACCTATAAAGGATCAAGAGGACTCCCACATCAAGAATCAAGCACAAGGTTGCAACATTCCAAGTGGATCAAGCCTCAAGATCGTCAGTGTCACCAAATTAGGGTTTTGATCGACCAAGGCCTCCAGATGAAATTTTTCTCTGGGCATGAGTTAATGCTTCAAAGCATAACCCAAGATACTCCAAGGGACCTCATGGACCCCATCATCAAGTCAACTTAGCCTCAGGGGATGCATTCATAAAAAATCAGGAATTAGGGTTTCTTGACCTAATTCACCCCTAAGTTGACTATTGGGACAAAACCTGAGCCAAGATCTCAAGACATGATTTGAGGGCCTCCAATACACCACATTGATCCATTTGCAACAATGGATTGACCCAAGAAGCTTGGTTCACAAGTTTCAATTTCCCCAGGATCACAATTAGGGTTTCGAGGAAAAAGTCAACTGTATCTTTGACTTTTAACAAAGACATGCTCCCAAACCTTGGGACATGATTCAATACACCCTCTAACACCTATGGACTCCATCCATTAGGTTTGATTTAGGTCAAGGACTTGATTTCACAAAGGATCGCACAGTTTGGATTTCATCTGATAAAAAGTCAATTGTGCACAAAATCAAGTTTGACTTTTTGGAATTTTTCACAAAAATGGTTCCCCTAAGTAAAAAATAATGTTAATGTATGGTATTAACCATCATTCATCAAGAAAAATCAAGAAAAGTGAGGTTTCTTGCAATAGGGGCAATCATGAGAAACCAAAATTTTTCTAAGTTATGGAACAAAATGGCTTTGGTACCAACTTTCCAAGGTCATAACTCCTAAACCACAAGGCCTTTTTCTCCCATTCAAAGCTCAAATGAAAGTCCATCTGACATACTTTAAAAGTGTCAACTACAAGAGATTCCAAATCCTCATGGATTTTGAGTTATGGATTGATCAAAATCACAAAAAGTGAAAATGGCCACTTTTTCCAACACTTAGTGAAATTTTCAAAAAGTCAGAATCTGCCTTACTTTTTCCAAAATGTAGGGGGATTTTTCACCTTGATCCAAGCTGAACCAGGTCCAAGGGTGAACATCAAAGTTGAAGTATGCCATGAGGGCTTTCCAACAAGTACCAGATCATCTCCAAATTCAATTTGAGTAGGGAGATACAACCCTTGGAACATGGCTTCATGAACTGATTTTTACAAGGCAGATTTTGTGCATTTGCTCGATTTGGCCAAATCAGATAACTCCAAGCCTTGTCATCTATTTGGACACATCAGAGGATAAAATCCAAGGGGAATGATCTGATCCCCAAGCCTCCCAAGTCCAAGAATCTACACATAGCCATAACAAACCTAAAAAGGCTAAAAAGTGCAAAAGACTCCAATTTTGTTTCCAAGCATTTAATGGATGCATCAAGGTGGCATGGACTGACACATTCCTAACTGAATGAGTCAAGAATCAGCACTGAATCAAAGAACCATCGACCTGTGCCCTAACCTCAAGTCAATGGCTAGAGGAGACTTAAGATTCCCTTGGATCAACATTGGCCAAAGGCCTGTACCAGCTGCCATTCACTATTGCTTGCAAAACAAACTTGACACACTATAAATAGAGCTCATTCGTGATCATTTTGAGTACACCAAAGCACTACAACTGATGCTTTCCTCAAAATCTCTTTCTTTAGGCCAAAATGCCTTCTTTTGCAAGTCATCTCTGAGTTTTTGAGTTTGAGAGCAATTCCACCACAACTCATGATCCAAACACATTCAATATGTCATATCTAAGCTGTCTAAACACTCACCTTTGATCGGAAACACCAAAATCAGAAAGTCAACCTCCAAAACCTTAAAAATTGATTTTCTGCATTTTTCAAGCCATGTCTTGATTCAGTCACTTCCAAAACCAAACAAGGCCTCAAACATACTCCAAATATCATCCTCGAACTGTCCCAATTGGTTCCCCTCATCAGGAACACCCTTTGAGAGAGTTGCCATATTGGCCACTTTTGCCCCTTTTGCAAGAAAGAGTTAAAACTTGTTCCTGAGGATTCCAGTTGGTTTTGATCATCCTAAAAGCTTCTAAGGGATCAATCAAGAGTGTCTAAAGCATTAGATTACTTATGGCACAAGGATCTTGACAGTTAGCACAAGAAGCTCCAAGAGGTAAGTGCATGACAACTTGAACTCTTTGAATTATGCATTGCTTTGAAGTCCACTGATTATAAACATCTCATACATATCATATATGTTGTGTTTGAACCAATTCACCATGCTATTAGTGTGTATATGATGTGTTAGCATAGGAAATGCAAATCTTGGCATTTTTTGAAACCACTATCGGATTTTTAGATAGAGGCATCTTATGAAAAATCTAAAGGAACCATTGGATTCCTCATGAAATTCTAGGTCAGATGCACCTAAATTTTGTCCCAATCCATGGAGAAATGAGCAAGTTACAGTCTTCATGCAAATCCACCATGACTTGGTTTCTTGCCTTGGCCAGGCCTAGAAACCAGGCCACCCATATATGTTAATGGGGTGGTTTTGATACACGGATGTATCACCACCCCAGTGGTAGCGCGCACATGTGTTTGTCTTGGAGGTCATGGGTTCAAACCCCACCCAGACCTTTTTTGCTACCCTTCCACATTTTTGCTATTTTTAATATTTTTATGGTTTTTGTTAATTAATTCAAAAATTAATTTCTCTCTCAATTTTAATTATTTTTTATTGATTCTTTTTTTGAAAATTCACAAAAATATTAAAATATTTCATTCCATGAAAATTTCTCAAAAATATTATTTATTTCATATATTTGGTATTTTTGTAAAGAATTATATTTTTATTTGTTTTTTAGACATTAAAAATATTTCTTTCACTTGGTTTTCCAAAATTCAAATGATTTTTCAATCATCCCATGAATGAAACATGATTTTTCAAATATAAATCCAAGATCATAACCTTTTCTCACAGGTTTGGTTATTTTATTTGAATTTTTATTCAATTAAAATATATTTTAAATAAAAAATTAGGGTTTTGATCATTATCACCCTAACAAATCTTTTAAAAACACTTTTTGGGCCTCTAATAGAGTGTAAGACCCAACCCCTTTGTATGGGAAACCATTTTGGGCCTCAGTCATTGTATAAGTCCCGATACGATTTTAAAAATCCCGGCGCGGTCGTCGTCTTTTAAACAAAAAAACATCTTGGGCTCCCCTTGTGTTGTAAGTCCCATTTTTTTAAAAAAATACACTTTGGGCCTCTAATAAAGTGTAAGACCCAACCCCCATTTTTACATAAATAATTTGGGCCTCAGTCATTGTATAAGTCCCAGTACAGTTTTTAAAACGACGGTGCGATCATTGTCAACTTTGGGCCTACCTTTGTGTTATAAGTCCTATTTCTTTTCTTTTTCAAACCTTTGGGCCTCTACTTGAGTTGTAAGACCCATACCTTTGTACATCAAACTTTTTTGGGCCTCAGTCGTTGTATAAGCCCCGATACAATTTTCAGAACAACGGTACGATTACTGTTTTTCATCTGGGCCTCTCCTTGAGTATAAGCCCCAACAACCTTTTCAAAAACAACCTTCCCTTTTGATTTAGGTTCAAACTCATAGTTGTTATAAAAAATTTCTTTAATTTCATGAACAATTAACCATACAGCTGTTACAATGGAAGCTTGCTCGCCTGTAAGTTTTATCAGCTTTCTTTTACATACTTGCACACACATATATATATATATATATATATATATATATATATATATATATATATATATATATATATATATATATATATTTTTTTTTTTTTTTTTTTTTGCTGGAAGCTTGCTCACCTATAAGTCCTTCTTTCATATCCTTTTAAATACTTGTCATATATCAACTGTATATATACTTGTATACCTGCTTAGAGTTTTCCCCGGCAAGTAGGTCTAGGATTAGATAAAGCCAGTGGTCACTCTTTCAACACAGTCAAAACTAGTTCCCCATAGGAATTGCAGATACAATCTTGCCTTCCCTTGGGCTTAAACAATATGGAACAAAGAGAAAGGCATTATTCTCGGTGAAACTTTTCTCAGACTGTCACTATTAGAAATTGTCAAAGAAATTCATTTCCCCCAGAGAGGATTAATTCCCGGTGAAACCTCTCTTGAATTTATTCAACTCTAGAATTGTTCACCAAAGAAAAGATTATTCCCGGTGAAACGTTTCTTGAACTCTTCTTAAGTTTGGACCCACAGGCTTCCTAAAAGCATCCCCGCCTCCTCTTGGGATTTGTACAAGGACCTTCCGGCTTCTTAGAAGTTCTCATGCCTTCTCTTGGGCTTAATACAAGGACCCTGAAGACCTTTTAAAGGTATAGGACAGAACCTAGTCATCCTTTGTTAGAGCAGTCTTTCTAAAGAGTCAAAACTTTGGACAATTTAGGGTTGATTCTCATCCCTTAAAGCACCATCCTCCTCTTTGTGATACCCCAAATTTTGACCACTAAGATGTCCCATCATTGTGCAAATCATCATAATAATATGGAGGAACCATCATACTTCATCAGTCTCCCCAAAGATGGGTGAGCATCCACTACAATCAAAATTAGGGTTTCAAGCCCTCTCAGAGCCTTAGAACAAGGATCAATCAAGGAATGACATGATCTTCAACTTGTCTAACCTCTCAAACATCCACAATGGATCAAAAGGACTCCCATTTCAAGGATCAAGCACAAGGCTGCTCCCTTCTAGGTGGATCAAGTCTCAAGATCGACAGTGTCACCAAATTAGGGTTTTGGTCGACCAGGGCCTCCAGATGGAAATTTTTCATCTGGGCACAAGCCAATGATCCAAAACATAACCTAATATACTTCATGGGACCTCATGGACCCAATCATCAAGTCAATTTAACCTCAGGGGATGCATTCATAAAAAATTAGGAATTAGGGTTTCTTGACCTAATTCACCCCTAAGTTGACTTTTAGGGCAAATCATGAGCCAAGACCTCAAGAGAGGGTTTGAGGGTCTCTAATGAACTATATTTATCCATTTGGAACAATGGATTAATCCAAGAAGTGTGAGCAACAAGTCTCAATTTCATTTGCACCACAATTAGGGTTTCGCGGGAAAAGTCAACTGTAACTTTGACTTTTGACCTGGACATGCTCCCAAGCCCTAGGACATGAATCAATATACCCTATGGCACCCATGGAACATGTCCATCAAGTTTGATTTAGGTCAAGGACATGATTTCATGAAGAATTGCACAGTTTAGAATTCATCTGATAAAAGTCAACTGTGCACAAAAGTCAACTTTGACTTTTTGAGATTTTTCACCAAAATGGATTTTTAACCCTAAAATGATGTTAATGTATGATTTGAATCATCATTCATCAAGAAAAATCAAAGAAAGTGGGATAACTTGTAAAAGGGGTAACCATAAAAACTTAGAAAAATTTCTAAGTTATGGAAAAAGTGACACTAATGTGCCAACTTTGGAGGACCATAACTCCTAAACCACAAGGCCATTGTTCCCCATTCAAAGCTTGATTTGTAGATCTCATTGCCCTCTACAAAAGCTTCATACTGACATATGTCCAAATTCCTCATGGATTTTGAGTTATGGAGTGATCAAAATCAAGAAAAGTCACTTTGTTCCAACACTTAGTGAAAATTTCACTAAGTCAGATTTTACCTTACTTTTTGCCAAATGTAGGGGGATTTTTCACTTGGATTCAAAAGAGATCAAAACCAAACATGTTCAAACAGTTGTTGTATCATGTAAGGGCTTTCCAAAATGGCCAAGAACATTACCAAATTCAATTTGAGTCATGAGATATGACATTGGCAAGTTGCCTTGCTGAAATCTGCCAAGGCAAGGCAGATTTTTACACTTTTGGTCGATTTGCCAAAATCAGCCAAATCCAAATGCTCCTATCCACTTGGACACATCTGAGGATTGAATCTAAAGGGGACAATCACTGAGCCAAGCCTCCAAAGTCTTTGGAACAAGAAATAGCATGTTGAACCTAGAATTGCCAAAATAGGGACAAGACTCCAATTTTGGATTAGAGCATTCAATGGAAGCATCAAGGTGGCATGGACTGAGCCATTCTCAACTGAATTCAGTCAAGACTTATCCAAGATCAAGGGAACCAGCAGCCTGTGCCCTAACCTCTTGTCAATGGCTAGAGGAGACTTGGATTTTCATTTGCCAACATTGGCCAAACCTACTCAGCAGTTGCCATTCACTATTCCTTGCAAAACAAACTTGCTCTACTATAAATAGAGCTCAATTGTGATCAGTTTGAGTACACCAAAGCCATCAAACAGATGCTTTCCTCAAAATCTCTTCTTTCACTCCAATTTTTCCTTCTAAGGCAAGTCACTATCGGGTTTTGAGTTTGAGAGCGTTTCCAATCAAACCAATCACACACACACACACACCTCACATACATCATATAGAAGTGATCCAAACACTTACATAACATCTGGAACACAGATTTCACAAAATCACCAGCCAATTGCTCAAGTTCTTGACAGATTTGTAGTTGGGGTACCATCTCAAATTCCAGATCCTTTCAATCCATTCCAAGCATTCATACACACTCCATGGCACCTAGGGAAGCTATCCAGATCATTGGAACCTAGCTGTAACACCTCCAACACAAATCACGATCACCAGCTGCAAGTGGTAAGCATGAGCTCTTCTAACTCTATGATCCATGCAATTTTTGCTGCACAATAATTTGGCCATGTGTTCATAATCATGCATGGAATGTTTCCCCTCAATTAATTGCATTGTTTGAATCGTGTATCAAAAATCCTAGACTTCATGCAGAAATTAGGGTTCTTGAGGATTTTTCGTGATTTCTTGTTTTATGCTTAATTTAAATGAAATTAATTGCCATAGACATGATCGTGAGGTTAAAACGAGTTGATTGGTATGTGGATTGCATGATATAATCAAGTATTCAGTGAGATTGAAGAGAAAATGCAAATCTGGGCAAACCCAGAACACGCGCGTGTTCTTGGTGTGTTCTTGGCGCCATTTTTTGAAAATTCAAATATTTGAATTTTGTGATTTTATTTAATTGATTCAAAAATTAATTTCTCTCTGAGTTTTAATGATTTTGAGTTGGTTCATTTTTTAATAATTCAAAAAAATGTTAAAATATTTTATTTTCCTAAAAAACCCCAAAAATATTATTTATTTTGTATAATTGATATTTTTGCAAAGAATTAATGTTTTAATTGTTTTTAACATTTAAAATATTTTTTCCACCTTGATTTTGCAACTTTTAATGCCTTCTAATTATTTTGTAAGTCAATACTTAATTTTTGAAGCATTAATCCAAGATCACAATTTGTTTTCCATATGTTAAACAATTTTGATCATTTTAATTGAATTTTTATTCAATTAAAACACATTTTGAAAACAAATTAGGGTTTTTGGATTAATTCAACCCTTATAAATCATTTTCAAACTCTTTGGGCCTCTAATAGAGTGTAAGACCCAATCCTTTTTTGACCAAATCATTTTTGGGCCTCAGTATATTGTATAAGTCCCGATACCATAAAAAACAAACGGCACGATCGTCGCCTTTTCAAAACAAAAAACCTTGGGCCTACCCTCGAGTAGTAAGACCCATTTCTTTTCAAAATTTTTGGGCCTCTAATAGAGTGTAAGACCCAACCCTTTGTAAATACAACCTATTTTGGGCCCCACTTATGGTATAAGTCCCGTTGTATTTCAAAAAGTTCGACGCGATCATCATCCGTTGAAAAACAAACCCTGGGCCTCTCCTTGAGCTATAAGACCCATTCAAAACTTTGGTACCAACTTTGCAAGGTCATAACTCCTAAACCACAAGGCCTTTTTCTCCCATTCAAAGCTCAAATGAAAGTCCATCTGACATACTTTAAAAGTGTCAACTACAAGAGATTCCAAATCCTCATGGATTTTGAGTTATGGATTGATCAAAATCACAAAAAGTGAAAATGGCCACTTTTTCCAACACTTAGTGAAATTTTCAAAAAGTCAGAATCTGCCTTACTTTTTCCAAAATGTAGGGGGATTTTTCACCTTGATCCAAGCTGAACCAGATCCAAGGGTGAACATCAAAGTTGAAGTATGCCATGAGGGCTTTCCAACAAGTACCAGATCATCTCCAAATTCAATTTGAGTAGGGAGATACAACCCTTGGAACATGGCTTCATGAACTGATTTTTACAAGGCAGATTTTGTGCATTTGCTCGATTTGGCCAAATCAGATAACTCCAAGCCTTGTCATCTATTTGGACACATCAGAGGATAAAATCCAAGGGGAATGATCTGATCCCCAAGCCTCCCAAGTCCAAGAATCTACACATAGCCATAACAAACCTAAAAAGGCTAAAAAGTGCAAAAGACTCCAATTTTGTTTCCAAGCATTTAATGGATGCATCAAGGTGGCATGGACTGACATATTCCTAACTGAATGAGTCAAGAATCAGCACTGAATCAAAGAACCATCGACATGTGCCCTAACCTCAAGTCAATGGCTAGAGGAGACTTAAGATTCCCTTGGATCAACATTGGCCAAAGGCCTGTACCAGCTGCCATTCACTATTGCTTGCAAAACAAACTTGACACACTATAAATAGAGCTCATTCGTGATCATTTTGAGTACACCAAAGCACTACAACTGATGCTTTCCTCAAAATCTCTTTCTTTAGGCCAAAATGCCTTCTTTTGCAAGTCATCTCTGAGTTTTTGAGTTTGAGAGCAATTCCACCACAACTCATGATCCAAACACATTCAATATGTCATATCTAAGCTGTCTAAACACTCACCTTTGATCGGAAACACCAAAATCAGAAAGTCAACCTCCAAAACCTTAAAAATTGATTTTCTGCATTTTTCAAGCCATGTCTTGATTCAGTCACTTCCAAAACCAAACAAGGCCTCAAACATACTCCAAATATCATCCTCGAACTGTCCCAATTGGTTCCCCTCATCAGGAACACCCTTTGAGAGAGTTGCCATATTGGCCACTTTTGCCCCTTTTGCAAGAAAGAGTTAAAACTTGTTCCTGAGGATTCCAGTTGGTTTTGATCATCCTAAAAGCTTCTAAGGGATCAATCAAGAGTGTCTAAAGCATTAGATTACTTATGGCACAAGGATCTTGACAGTTAGCACAAGAAGCTCCAAGAGGTAAGTGCATGACAACTTGAACTCTTTGAATTATGCATTGCTTTGAAGTCCACTGATTATAAACATCTCATACATATCATATATGTTGTGTTTGAACCAATTCACCATGCTATTAGTGTGTATATGATGTGTTAGCATAGGAAATGCAAATCTTGGCATTTTTTGAAACCACTATCGGATTTTTAGATAGAGGCATCTTATGAAAAATCTAAAGGAACCATTGGATTCCTCATGAAATTCTAGGTCAGATGCACCTAAATTTTGTCCCAATCCATGGAGAAATGAGCAAGTTACAGTCTTCATGCAAATCCACCATGACTTGGTTTCTTGCCTTGGCCAGGCCTAGAAACCAGGCCACCCATATATGTTAATGGGGTGGTTTTGATACACGGATGTATCACCACCCCAGTGGTAGCGCGCACATGTGTTTGTCTTGGAGGTCATGGGTTCAAACCCCACCCAGACCTTTTTTGCTACCCTTCCACATTTTTGCTATTTTTAATATTTTTATGGTTTTTGTTAATTAATTCAAAAATTAATTTCTCTCTCAATTTTAATTATTTTTTATTGATTCTTTTTTTGAAAATTCACAAAAATATTAAAATATTTCATTCCATGAAAATTTCTCAAAAATATTATTTATTTCATATATTTGGTATTTTTGTAAAGAATTATATTTTTATTTGTTTTTTAGACATTAAAAATATTTCTTTCACTTGGTTTTCCAAAATTCAAATGATTTTTCAATCATCCCATGAATGAAACATGATTTTTCAAATATAAATCCAAGATCATAACCTTTTCTCACAGGTTTGGTTATTTTATTTGAATTTTTATTCAATTAAAATATATTTTAAATAAAAAATTAGGGTTTTGATCATTATCACCCTAACAAATCTTTTAAAAACACTTTTTGGGCCTCTAATAGAGTGTAAGACCCAACCCCTTTGTATGGGAAACCATTTTGGGCCTCAGTCATTGTATAAGTCCCGATACGATTTTAAAAATCCCGGCGCGGTCGTCGTCTTTTAAACAAAAAAACATCTTGGGCTCCCCTTGTGTTGTAAGTCCCATTTTTTTTAAAAAATACACTTTGGGCCTCTAATAAAGTGTAAGACCCAACCCCCATTTTTACATAAATAATTTGGGCCTTAGTCATTGTATAAGTCCCAGTACAGTTTTCAAAACGACGGTGCGATCATTGTCAACTTTGGGCCTACCTTTGTGTTATAAGTCCTATTTCTTTTCTTTTTCAAACCTTTGGGCCTCTACTTGAGTTGTAAGACCCATACCTTTGTACATCAAACTTTTTTGGGCCTCAGTCGTTGTCTAAGCCCCGATACAATTTTCAGAACAACGGTACGATTACTGTTTTTCATCTGGGCCTCTCCTTGAGTATAAGCACTAACAACCTTTTCAAAAACAACCTTCCCTTTTGATTTAGGTTCAAACTCATAGTTGTTATCAAAACTTTCTTTAATTTCTTGAACAATTAACCATACAGCTGTTACAATGGAAGCTTGCTCGCCTGTAAGTTTTATCAGCTTTCTTTTACATACTTGCACACACACATACACACACACACACACACGCACATATATATATATATATATATATATATATATATATATATATATTGCTGGAAGCTTTCTCACCTATAAGTCCTTCTTTCATATCCTTTTAAATACTTGTCATATATCAACTGTATATATACTTGTATACCTGCTTAGAGTTTTCCCCGGCAAGTAGGTCTAGGATTAGATAAAGCCAGTGGTCACTCTTTCAACACAGTCAAAACTAGTTCCCCATAGGAATTCCATATACAATCTTGCCTTCCCTTGGGCTTAAACAATATGGAACAAAGAGAAAGGTATTATTCTCGGTGAAACTTTTCTCAGACTATCACTATTAGAAATTGTCAAAGAAATTCATTTCCCCCAGAGAGGATTAATTCCCGGTGAAACCTCTCTTGAATTTATTCAACTCTAGAATTGTTCACCAAAGAAAAGATTATTCCCGGTGAAACGTTTCTTGAACTCTTCTTAAGTTTGGACCCACAGGCTTCCTAAAAGCATCCCCGCCTCCTCTTGGGCTTTGTACAAGGACCTTCCGGCTTCTTAGAAGTTCTCATGCCTTCTCTTGGGCTTAATACAAGGACCCTGAAGACCTCTTAAAGGTATAGGACAGAACCTAGTCATCCTTTGTTAGAGCAGTCTTTCTAAAGAGTAAAAAATTTGGACAATTTAGGGTTGATTCTCATCCCTTAAAGCACCATCCTCCTCTTTGTCATACCCCAAAATTTGACCACTAAGATGTCCCATCATTGTGCAAATCATCATAATAATATGGAGGAACCATCATACTTCATCAGTCTCCCCAAAGATGGGTGAGCATCCACTACAATCAAAATTAGGGTTTCAAGCCCTCTCAGAGCCTTAGACCAATGATCAATCAAGGAATGACATGATCTTCAACTTGTCTAACCTCTCAAACATCCACAATGGATCAAAAGGACTCCCATTTCAAGGATCAAGCACAAGGCTGCTCCCTTCTAGGTGGATCAAGTCTCAAGATCGACAGTGTCACCAAATTAGGGTTTTGGTCGACCAGGGCCTCCAGATGGAAATTTTTCATCTGGGCACAAGCCAATGATCCAAAACATAACCTAATATACTTCATGGGACCTCATGGACCCAATCATCAAGTCAATTTAACCTCAGAGGATGCATTAATAAAATTTAGGAATTAGGGTTTCTTGACCTAATTCACCCCTAAGTTGACTTTTAGGGCAAATCATGAGCCAAAACCTCAAGAGAGGGTTTGAGGGTCTCTAATGAACTATATTGATCCATTTGGAACAATGGATTAATCCAAGAAGTGTGAGCAACAAGTCTCAATTTCATTTGCACCACAATTAGGGTTTCGCGGGAAAAGTCAACTGTAACTTTGACTTTTGACCTGGACATGCTCCCAAGCCCTAGGACATGAATCAATATACCCTATGGCACCCATGGAACATGTCCATCAAGTTTGATTTAGGTCAAGGACATGATTTCATGAAGAATTGCACAGTTTGGAATTCATCTGATAAAAAGTCAACTGTGCACAAAAGTCAACTTTGACTTTTTGAGATTTTTCACCAAAATGGATTTTTAACCCTAAAATGATGTTAATGTATGATTTGAATCATCATTCATCAAGAAAAATCAAAGAAAGTGGGATAACTTGTAAAAGGGGTAACCATAAAAACTTAGAAAAATTTCTAAGTTATGGAAAAAGTGACACTAATGTGCCAACTTTGGAGGACCATAACTCCTAAACCACAAGGCCATTGTTCCCCATTCAAAGCTTGATTTGTAGATCTCATTGCCCTCTATAAAAGCTTCATACTGACCTATGTCCAAATTCCTCATGGATTTTGAGTTATGGAGTGATCAAAATCAAGAAAAGTCACTTTGTTCCAACACTTAGTGAAAATTTCACTAAGTCAGATTTTACCTTACTTTTTGCCAAATGTAGGGGGATTTTTCACTTGGATTCAAAAGAGATCAACACCAAACATGTTCAAACAGTTGTTGTATCATGTAAGGGCTTTCCAAAATGGCCAAGAACATTACCAAATTCAATTTGAGTCATGAGATATGACATTGGCAAGTTGCCTTGCTGAAATCTGCCAAGGCAAGGCAGATTTTTACACTTTTGGTCGATTTGCCAAAATCAGCCAAATCCAAATGCTCCTATCCACTTGGACACATATGAGGATTGAATCTAAAGGGGACAATCACTGAGCCAAGCCTCCAAAGTCTTTGGAACAAGAAATAGCATGTTGAACCTAGAATTGCCAAAATAGGGACAAGACTCCAATTTTGGATTGGAGCATTCAATGGAAGCATCAAGGTGGCATGGACTGAGCCATTCTCAACTGAATTCAGTCAAGACTTATCCAAGACCAAGGGAACTAGCAGCCTGTGCCCTAACCTCTAGTCAATGGCTAGAGGAGACTTGGATTTTCATTTGCCAACATTGGCCAAACCTACTCAGCAGTTGCCATTCACTATTCCTTGCAAAACAAACTTGCTCTTCTATAAATAGAGCTCAATTGTGATCAGTTTGAGTACACCAAAGCCATCAAACAGATGCTTTCCTCAAAATCTCTTCTTTCACTCCAATTTTGCCTTCTAAGGCAAGTCACTATCGGGTTTTGAGTTTGAGAGCGTTTCCAATCAAACCAATCACACACACACACCTCACATACATTATATAGAAGTGATCCAAACACTCACATAACATCTGGAACACAGATTTCACAAAATCACCAGCCAATTGCTCAAGTTCTTGACAGATTTGCAGTTGGGGTACCATCTCAAGTTCCAGATCCTTTCAATCCATTCCAAGCATTCATACACACTCCATGGCACCTAGGGAAGCTATCCAGATCATTGGAACCTAGCTGTAACACCTCCAACACAAATCACGATCACCAGCTGCAAGTGGTAAGCATGATCTCTTCTAACTCTATGATCCATGCAATTTTTGCTGCACAATAATTTGGCCATATGTTCATAATCATGCATGGAATGTTTCCCCTCAATTAATTGCATTGTTTGAATCGTGTATCAAAAATCCTAGCCTTCATGCAGAAATTAGGGTTCTTGAGGATTTTTCGTGATTTCTTGTTTTATGCTTAATTTAAATGAAATTAATTGCCATATACATGATCGTGAGGTTAAAACGAGTTGATTGGTATGTGGATTGCATGATATAATCAAGTATTCAGTGAGATTGAAGAGAAAATGCAAATCTGGGCAAACCCAGAACACGCGCGTGTTCTTGGTGTGTTCTTGGCGCCATTTTTTGAAAATTCAAATATTTGAATTTTGTGATTTTATTTAATTGATTCAAAAATTAATTTCTCTCTGAGTTTTAATGATTTTGAGTTTGTTCATTTTTTAATAATTCACAAAAATGTTAAAATATTTTATTTTCCTAAAAAACCCCAAAAATATTATTTATTTTGTATAATTGATATTTTTGCAAAGAATTAATGTTTTAATTGTTTTTAACATTTAAAATATTTTTTCCACCTTGATTTTGCAACTTTTAATGCCTTCTAATTATTTTGTAAGTCAATACTTAATTTTTGAAGCATTAATCCAAGATCACAATTTGTTTTCCATATGTTAAACAATTTTGATCATTTTAATTGAATTTTTATTCAATTAAAACACATTTTGAAAACAAATTAGGGTTTTTGGATTAATTCAACCCTTATAAATCATTTTCAAACTCTTTGGGCCTCTAATAGAGTGTAAGACCCAATCCTTTTTTGACCAAATCATTTTTGGGCCTCAGTATATTGTATAAGTCTCGATACCGTAAAAAACAAACGGCACGATCGTCGCCTTTTCAAAACAAAAAACCTTGGGCCTACCCTCGAGTAGTAAGACCCATTTCTTTTCAAAATTTTTGGGCCTCTAATAGAGTGTAAGACCCAACCCTTTGTAAATACAACCTATTTTGGGCCCCACTTATGGTATAAGTCCCGTTGTATTTCAAAAAGTTCGACGCGATCATCATCCGTTGAAAAACAAACCCTGGGCCTCTCCTTGAGCTATAAGACCCATTCAAAACTTTTGGGCCTCTATTAGAGTGTAAGACCCAACCCCCTTTTAACCAAAACAATTTTGGGCCTCAGTCACTTGTATAAGTCCCTCTGCGTTAAAAGAAAACCTCGGCGCGATCGCCATTTTAAACGAAAAATCATCTGGGCCTACCCTCGTGTTCTAAGCCCCACTCTTTTTCTTTAAACCTTTTGGGCCTCTTGAGAGAGTGTAAGACCCATCCTTTTGTACAGAAAACTTTTTGGGCCTCAGTCACTTGTATAAGCCCCTCTGTACAAATTCAAACAGTGCGCTCACTGATAAAACCCTGGGCCTCTCCTTGAGTTGTAAGCCCCAAATCTTTCTTTTTCAAAGCACTTTCTCCTTTGATTTTGAATATACTGTCGTTTTCAATCTTTCTTTGTTGAACAACTAACCAAACAGCATGGAAGCTCTACAACCGAGTAAGTGTTTATATGCTTTCATTTACCGCTTTCATATACATATAACTGTATTATGGGGCTGTTTCGCTGTAAGTATTCTTTCATAAACTCATATCAACTGTGTAATAATAGTATAGATATTTAGAGTTTCCTCGGCAACTACGTTTAGAACTAGGAAAAGCCGTCGCGTTTATTCGTAGAAATAGACAACTAGATCCCCAATAGGATCACCAGATACAGTCTTCTCTTCGGCTGTCCTCATTAGGAATTGTCAAGAAACTCTATTCCCAGAGATGAATGTATTCTCCGTGAATGGCGTCTTTGAGTTTCTTCCAAATTCTCGAACTTTCCTGGCTTGATCTATTCTTTGTGAATAGCCTGTCTTGAATTTCTCGGGGTTTGGGGACCCACGGGCTTCTTAAAAGCATTGGCCTCCTCTTGGGCATCGTACAAGGACCCACAGGCTTCCTAAAAGCAACCCCGCCTCCTCTTGGACTTAGTACAAGGACCCGCCGTCTTCTTAGAAGTATTCACAGCCTCCTCTTAGGCTTCGTATAATGATCTCTTCCTCCGGGAATGATAGCCTCCTCTTGGGCTTCATACAAGGACCACTCGGCTTCTTAAAAGTTTCTCGCCTCCTCTTGGGCTTCGTACAAATTGTCCCGATGACCTCCTAAAGGTATAGGAACAGAACTTAGTCATCTGCATAGAACAGTCCTTTCAAAGAGTCTACTACTATTTCTCAAAGCATAGTACAAAAGATAAAACTCTGGACACGGACAGTCTAATCTCCTTGAGTCTCAAAGACATTCTCAAGTGACCCCTTCGTTAAATAGGAAGAAAACCCGTAGACTCGGACAGTCTCAATACCCTTCGGATTTCTCACTTCCTTAAAGAACAGGAATAACCCGGATCCCCGAATCAAATCCTTGAGTACAACATTGCTCATATAAGAACTGATTTTCTCTTTCAAAATCAGTATACTGGACCTGTCACTCAACTGAAACAGTCACCATAGCCTCCTCTTGGGCTTTGTACAATGATTCTCCCCAGCGGAGTCAAACAACGTTTAGCCTCTCTCTCGGGCTTTGTACGAGACACATAAGAGACTCCCTCGTCGAGTCAATCACCCATTTCGCCTCCATCTCGGACTTTATACGAGATACAAAAAGGTTCTTATTGAGCCAAACAAATTTTAGCCTTCATCTCGGGCTTTGTACGAGATACAAAAGACTCTCTTGTTGAGTCAAATAGCCTCCATCTCGGGCTTTATACGAGATACCAAAATATTCCCTCGTTGAGTCAAAACCTTTTAGCCTCTCTCTCGGGCTTTGTATGAGACACATATTAGCCTCCTCTTAGGCTTTGTATAAGAAAACCACTGGTTGATCCAATCAACCTTTTAGCATCAAAGCTGTGCCTCGTTCATAATACACAAACATCAACAACTCTTTCCCCTTCATCTAATCGCTGTAAGCGGCAAGCATCTGGATCATCTACATCCATGCCACTGTCCCTCTTTTAGCATGAGAAATTCCTAAGGAAAGATAACATTGCTCTACACTGAGTTAAAGTCTTCTCCTTCAGGTTAAAATCCCCTTTAAAGGAAATTATGGCATTGCTAGGATCCGCGTATCCCGGTTAAAGTAATCCTCCTTTACAGCCAGTCACCCAAACAGTTGTGACATACAACCCCTCTTTAGAGGTGACAAATTCTCTCTAAAGACCAACCCTTTAGCTTCACATCTTGGGCTTTGAACAAGATACAAATAGACCTTTCAGCTTCACATCTTGGGCTTTGAACAAGATATAAACCACCCTTTCGCTTCACGTCTTGGGCTTTGAACAAGACACCAAAAACACCCATTTCCTCCCATAGAATAGGAGGAACTACGAACGCTCTGATTTCCCTGTTTCGGTAAACGGGAATACGTAGGCATAAGATCGAAAGAAAAGATCTTAGCGAGCACACTAAACAAAAACCCTAAATCCCATACTCTCACATATCTATCAAGAAGCATCCGTCCTAACATCTAAACCTCCCACCACTTTTAAAAAAATAAACCCAATAGAGACCCCAAATCTTTGTAGCATCTGTAACCTAACAGACCGCTGTTTAACCTCAGTTTGCAAGCAGGGTTAATTTGAGACATCTATTTCCCTTCCTTCATCAGCTTTAATAGGATAAAAAATGAATCGAGCTGTAGACACCAAAGAGTGATAGGGCTTCACAACCGCGTCCAAAATCGTTCGCTACAGAAAAATGGCGACTTCACTGGGGAGTGCGCGACTCTGCTGGGGACGTGTCATTAGGATCTATCTCACCTTTGTAGCAAGATCTTGTTCTCTTCCCATCTATCAGGTGGAAACCTCAAAAGTGGCGCCCACCGCGGGGCCCCTCTAACCTTTTTTCTCTTCACTTGTGTGAATACTACAGATTTGGGCTTCCGCCGGGGAACCCATTTTCTGTCAGGAACTTAGGATTCATAGCTTTAAAGGTCTAGGATGATTAGGACAAATATATATACTGCTTTTCCTAATTGCTATACGTGTTTATTTTTCTGCTAATGGGAATGCGTGTGATGCCGCATGTGGAAAGATTGAGTATACACTTAAGATAAGTGATGGCGACGAGGTCGACCATCAACCTCAGTGGAGGCTGACCAATGCAACCCATTGCCTCTCATAGGCAATGGGCCGATTGTGATGTCTGAGAAGCTGAGGAGCCAACCCTTTTGTAGTGCGGAAGCTATCGGAAATAGTTGTCACGCGATACTACCCTCATTTGAGGCTGGTGATCTATTCTCGGTGAATGGCACTTACTCTAAGATTGCTCTACAACTCGCTGGCGATCCGCTTGTTGTTTTGCTTTCCTGGGAGGAGCTGATGATAATGAGTACAGGTACAAAAATCACCCTAGTATAAACATTTGGGGATGGGTAGAGCCTTGACTTCAGACAACGACCCTTTGACCCCATGTTTTTTCTATGTTTTTGTGTGCTGCATTCATGCATTCATTTAAAAAACATTAAAACAAGAAAAAAAAATCTTCTTTTCTAGTCTTTCTGTTTTTCAAATTAAACTAAGACTGTGATTGCAAATATCAGAGAAAAGGATTACGCTAATGGATTTCGGTAGAAGGAGAACCCATCGGTATACCTTCAAGGTTCCAAAGCTAGAGTATTTGAGAGGTTTGGTGAGGATGATCACAAACCAAGAGGCTTTCAGAGCCAAGCACGGAGTTTTGCTACCTCTGTTAAGGGTCCATGTGATTGAGGGAATCATGGACGCGCTCGTCCAATTCTACGATCCGGTTTATCACTGCTTTACATTCCCGGATTACCAGCTCGCACCAACGCTGGAGGAGTATTCTCACCTGATCGATTTACATATCACTGATCGAGCTCCAATTTCCGGACTGGAAGAAATTCCAAAGAATCAGACCATTGCAAGTGCAATTCATTTGGACGAGTCTGAGGTCAGGACTCACATGACTACTAAGGGTGGCATCTAAGGTTTGCCAGCCCAGTTCTTGACAAAGAAGGCCCTGTATTTTGCCAGTATAGGAAACGTGACTGCTTTTGAAAGCATCTTTGTCTTGCTCACTTACGGATTATTTTTGTTGCCCAACATTAATAACTTCGTTGATATCAACTCCATTAAGGTTTTTCTCATTGGAAACCCTGTGCCGACTTTGCTCGCAGATGCGTATCATTCTGTACACTTGGGAAAATTGTACAGTGGAGGGGAGATCACATGTTGTGTACCTTTGCTTTACAAATGGTTTATCTCCCACTTGCCCAAGTCTGCTGCTTTTTGGGATTGCAAGAGTGCCTTATGTTGGTCTTAGAAGATCATGTCTCTTACCAACTCTGATATAGATTGGTGTAATAGGATCTATGATGGAATCAGAATCATTGATTGTTGTGGAAATTTCCCCAACGTACCCCTTATAGGAACTAAGGGAGGAATCAATTACCATCCAGTTCTCATTCGTCGTCAATTTGGATACCCGATGAGGCACGTCCCACGGAGTGTTCATCTGGAAGGTCTTTTCTTCAAGGAAGGAGAAAATGACAGAGCACTAAAGATGGAAATAGTGCACGCTTGGAAGCATGTTCATAAGAAAGGACGAGAGTCTCTAGGAAAACCAGACTGTGTCTCGGTGGACCCTTATCTCCATTGGGTACAAACTAGAGCTCTCAAGCTAAAAATGCCTTATCCTCGTTACGGAATTCTTCCGCCGAGGGAATCTGTCATGTACTTCATGACGGAAACTGAAAAGCTTCAGGTTACTCTCAACAAAGTTCAAAAGGAGAGAAGGTCTTGGAAGAACAAGTACTGCACCCTCGACATAGAGTGCATCAAAATACAGCAATTACTGAAAGATAAGGATGCTCTGATCGAGATTTTGGAGCAACATGCTGTAGAAAATCAGGATGACCAAAGGAATTTGCTCGCTCCTTTCACCTGGCAAAGGAATGACAACCCGACAACGGCTCAAGAGCCCTGGTCAAAGAAAAGGAAGATACCAGAATCAGCACCCGATTTCTCTTCAGAGAGGACTTGGGACCCATTAGCTTAGGTTTCTGTTTCTGCACCTTGTAATCTACTGTATTTTCATTTCCGCAATCCTTTGAATTTCAATAAAAAAGGGTTTCCCCACTGTTTGATATTTGCAATCTAATTGTCGAAGTTTATTTTGATTAAACCAAAAAACAATTAATATAATCATTGCATTCATCATTCTCACATCGCGTATTCTTCTTACATACGAATCTCACATTTGTGTCTCGGTTCTAGAGTCAAACTGTCTCATTCATATAATACTCGGGCCAATTATCAGAAAAAGATGGATGATCTTGAGGAAGAAAACAGAGAGTTGAAAGAAGAGATCGACGCTCTGAGAGAGGATATGAGAAAGCTTCGTAATGACAAGCAAGCCATGGCAGAAGCTCAACTACAAAGAGCTGTGATCTCAGAGATCACCTCAACGCCCATAGTGGAGAAGTATGATCCTAGGTATCAAATGCCGAAAGATCGTCCCTGGGGCATGCCTGTTAACTATATCCCGGAAGGATATGTTCCGCCGATCACTGAAGATCAGGGAATCTCAACAGAAGCCGCTGGGCCTGAAGGTTACAAACTTCAGGAAAGCAAAGATGCCAGAGGCATACTGAAGACTCCTGAAGGTTACAAACTTCGGGAAATGCCAAGACTCACTGCCGTAGTCATGGTACCACCCCCTGTGGTGCACACTGTCCCGGAAGGACAGATTCCACAAATACCTTCTGGTAAAAAGGAAACTATGTTCGATAGAATGGATGAATTCCAGGAGCAGTTCCTGGAAATGCAGAAGGAGCTACAAGCCATTCGCGGTCAGGATTTATTTGGAAAGGACGCCGCAGACATCTGCTTGGTCCCCAATGTGAAAGTTCCGCACAAGTTTCAAGTGCCCGACTTTGAAAAGTACAAGGGTAACTCTTGCCCTCAGAGCCATCTGGTGATGTACGCTCGGCGAATGTCAGCTCAGACGGAGAATCAGGACCTGCTGATTCACTACTTTCAGGATAGTTTAACCGGTGCCGCACTCAAATGGTACATGGGTTTAAACCGTGCTACGATTAGTACATTTAGAGATCTTGGTACTGCCTTCGTCCAACAATACAAATACAATTTGGACACGGCACCGGACAGAGATCAACTCAGATCGATGTCTCAAAAGGACAAGGAAACCTTTAAGGAGTACACTCAGAGATGGCGCGAAATTGCCGCTCAAATTTGTCCACCTCTTGAGGAAAAAGAGATGACAAAGATCTTCTTAAAGACCTTAAGCTCATTTTACTATGACAAAATGGTTGCCAGTGCGCCCAGTGACTTCACCGAGATGGTGAGCATGGGAGTTGGTCTTGAGGAAGCCGTCCGAGAAAGACGTTTGGTAAAAGACGCTGGATCATCGAGCGGTACTAAAAAATACGGTAGTGCTCTCCCTAAGAAAAAAGAGCAAGATATTGGGAATATCTCTCTCAGAAAGCAAAGGCGACGTTATCAACCGGTAGCAGTTGTAACTCCTGCTATCAGTCCTGCGCCTATTCCTACGTATCAACCTCAGGTTGTGCAGAGCCAACCTGATCAGCAAAGGACACAACAGCCTCTTCAGCAGGCTCGTCCTCCATATAACAACAACCGTACAACACGACCATCGGGGTTTGATCCTATACCCATGTTGTACACAGAACTATTTCCATTACTACTGGCTAAGGGGCACATTCAGACTAAGTCCCCTCTTATAGTACTGGAAAATCCGCCTTTCTGGTTTAAGGTGGATCAAACTTGCCCTTATCATCAAGGAGGTCCAGGGCATAACATTGAGAATTGTCTCAATTTCAAATCCGACGTGCAAAAACTTGTTAGGAGCGGGGTCTTATCCTTCAAGGATACAAATCCTAATGTTCTTACGAACCCGCTACCTCAACACGAGAAGGCTGCAGTCAATTTGATAGAAGGAGAATCCAACAATGTCTATCAAATTCATGATGTACTATTGTTGAAGACCAATCTGGTCAAGATGCATTGTAGACAGAGTGGATATGGCCATGTGCCACCTCATAATTATCATCAATGTGATGTCTGCTCTAAAAACAATCAAGGATGTTCTGTAGTGCAAGCAGCTCTACAGGAACAGATAGATCTCAGATGGATCCAAGAGCACCGAGTTCGTGGAGTTAACATGGTTTACACGAACTCCAACGTCATTCAGAACCACGACATCTGTGCAATGAATGTCAACTTGGTGGCGATGCACTCAAGGCAAAGCCAGTATCATAATCTGCCACGACACGATTATAGTTCTTGTCTGACTTGCTCGGTAAACAAACAGGGATGCTCTTTCATACAAGAGGCCCTCCAACGTCATATGGATCTTGGATGGATCCAAGACTACCATGATAGGAACCCTTATCAGATCAACATGGTTCAGATCTTCGATATTCGCGTGATGAATACCAACCTGGTAGAGTTACATGCTGAGCAGGTCCGACTCGGATTCTTAATATCACACGACTATCAAAGTTGTAAAGCAGGTTGCGAAAACGATCGAGGTTGTACCCTTGTCCAGGAGGCACTTCAGCACTTGTTAAATCACTGGTGGATGCCAATCTATATGGATGAAGATACTCAACAGATTAGTATCAGTAACAGGAATCCTACTCGGCATCAGAGTCAGGATGTCCGATCAATGGAAGCTAACCTAGTGAGGTTACATTGTGTTCAAAGTGGGCGTGGCCAGGTGCCACCACACAATTACGACCGTTGTAGCGTCTGTTTGGAAAGTAACCAAGGGTGTTACCTTGTGAGAGCAGCTCTTCAGGGTCAGGTGGATCGTGGAGAAATTCGTCCATATCCAGGTTCTGGACCCGTCAACTGGACGCCGAACTACCTTGCCGATCAAGTTGAGGATGTTGTTACAATCTCTGGTCATCATAGGACCAGGGATGTTTTTGCCTTTATCCCTCTACTTGACGAATCTAAAGTTCCCAACCGGGAACGGATCGAGATTATTTATGATGGTCAGAAAAATCAGAAGGTTCCCATAGTCATCTATCTACCGGGACCACTACCGTATGAATCAACTAAGGCTATACCTTACAAATATGGTGCAACGACAGTTGAAAATGGAAAGGAAATTCCATTACCCTCCGTCGTGAATATTGCAGACATCAGTCGTGTAACACGGAGCGGTCGAATCTTCAACCGAGGAGTTGGAGAACCTAACAAGGATAAGGAACTTCAGACAGATGCTCCCGATCAATCAGTCAGTCAATCCAGTAATCCCGACCTTTCGAAAAATAATGATGAGATGCTGAAGCTCATCCAAAGGAGTGAATATAACATTGTGGATCAGCTGTTACAGACTCCTTTAAAGATCTCGGTATTATCACTGTTACTCAGTTCAGAAGCCCACAGGGAGGCTCTACAGAAAATCTTGGAGCAAGCCTTTGTGGAACAGGATGTAACAATCAGACAGTTCGATAGCATTGTCTCTAACATCACTTCCTGCAATAATTTGGGATTTAGTGATGAGGAATTACCCGAAGAGGGTCGCCGTCATAACATGGCGCTCAACAATACAGTTAACTGCCAGGACGATGCTTTAGCCATCGTACTGGTAGACACGGGGTCAGCCCTGAATGTTATGCCGAAGTCCACTTTGATGCAATTATCATTCAAAGGCCCTCCGATGAGAATCAGCGAGGTCGTCATCAAAGCATTCGACGGATCCAGAAAAGCGGTTATCGGCGAAGTTGATCTTCCCATAACTATTGGTCCTCACACTTTCCAAGTCACCTTCCAGGTCATGGACATCCGGGCAACGTACAATTGTTTATTAGGAAGACCTTGGATACATCAGGCTGGAGCGATTACTTTAACCCTCCACCAAAATCTAAAGTTCGTCAAGAACGATCAACTCATCACAGTCTGTGGAGAGCAGGCCTTGCTCGTGAGTAGTTTATCATCATCTACTGGTATAGAACCCGAGGAGGTTATTGGAACTCAGTTCCAAGCACTGTCGGTGAGCAAGGACAATCAATCCCAAGGAGGAACCTCGATTTCCTCATACAACGATGCTATCAAAGCAGTCGAGAGTACCGATACGATAGGATGGGGACAGCTTGTCATTCCTATTGACAATAAAACAAAGAAGGGTCTTGGTTTTTCTGCAACCTGTACCCGGACAGCTGCCAACGATGAAAGTCTTCATCCCCTTCAAAACTTCTTCCACAGGGGAGGTTTCCTTCACCCAGTGTCTCAAGCAGTACATGCTATCAATGAAGAAGATCCCTCTGACACAGATGAAGAATGGAAGTCCTATCTTAACGAGGACGGTTATATGTCTCAGGAAGAGGTGCCTATACCATTTTGCTATCCCGTACAGAGTCCGAGATTTATACCACGGTCAGATGTCGAAATGATCTACGGGGATTGTGATCCGAAAGGATGTCGTGCTCCGCCAAATTCATTAGAGGAAGACACTCCGATGAAAGACAACTTTGACCACAATTACTATGGCCAGATGGATGGTCTGCCAATGTGGCAGCCTTACCCAAGAGACTTGGGGCCAGAAAGTCAGCCGAACAATGAAAATCAGCTGAGCGTCATTGAACAGAATACCTGTGTCCCCACCATGTCATGGGATCAACAATCAGGTCATTCAGAAAATACTCAATATGACGATGAATTTGCAACGTTTGCAGGACTTGAATTCATCAACTATGCTTTTCCCGAGGTCACCGTCATCGAGAGAGATGACTCCTCCAGTTTGAAAGAAGTGTGGGACACCTTGGGACAACCAAGTAGAAAGTACGACTATATGGTCAAATACACTGCGCCCGAAAGCTCTCGTATCAGGCTCGAAGACATCCAGCCAACTAGATGGGGAGATCTACTTGAGAGCACGAATGCTATGCAAAATACAACAGAGGGATCCTCCTACGACAACTCTGCCAGGGAGACAGATTCCAATGATCCTGCTCCGCCAGAAATCAGCGTCATTTCTGAAGACAAATCTAGGAAGGTGCCAGACTTTGTGATTCACCGAGGAGTTCGCCGCCAATGGGTTGCCGTCGAGGTTCCAAAGATCGTTCATCAGTCAAAGTAATTGCCATCTTTAACCTTTCACCTTGCCCAGGTGAAACGGATGTTTTGATAGGGCTCGCTTTCTGTAAATTTCCCTCTTCACTTTGCCCGAAGCGACAGAGTTTTGTTTTATAGGGCTGTAGTTTCAAGGATCGACTTGTTCATTAATAAAATAACGTCGTTCTGTAATTTCTACATTAATTGCTGTTTTCTCTTTTCGTTTTTTTTTTCCAGAAAATGGTAATCCTAAAAGACAAATCAATAATAAAAAACAAGCAGTAAGATAAAACACTGCACACACTTTTGCATTCTCCCTCTCTTCTAAACACGAATTATCACGTCATGCAGATTGCTTGTTTTAAACCCAGTTGAAACATACGATTCGATGCCTTCTCCCAACTTTGAGTTCCCGATATTCGAGGCTGAAGAAGAAGATGACAACGAAATTCCAGAAGAGATCTCCCGACTACTCAGACAAGAGGAAAGGTCCATTGAACCTCACAAAGAGCCGTTGGAAACGGTAAACTTGGGTTCGGAAAAAGAGAAAAAAGAAATCAGGATTAGGGCACTGCTCAGTCCAACTGCCAAAGAGAGTTTGGTAAAGCTTCTCAAAGAATTCCCTGATGTATTCGCTTGGTCCTATCAGGATATGCCAGGGTTGGATACCAGCATCGTGGAACATCATTTACCATTGAGATCGGAATGTCCGCCAGTAAAGCAAAGGTTGAGACGCACTCACCCGGACATGGCCATCAAAATCAAGGAGGAGGTACAGAAACAGATTGATGCGGGTTTCCTCGCCACGTCAGAATATCCTCAATGGTTAGCCAACATTGTACCCATTCCCAAAAAGGACGGAAATGTCAGAATGTGTGTCGACTACCGAGACTTGAACAAGGCTAGTCCAAAGGACGACTTTCCTTTACCACACATTGACATGCTGGTGGACAGTACAACAAAGTTCAAAGTGTTCTCCTTCATGGATGGGTTCTCGGGCTATAATCAGATCAAAATGGCGCCGAAAGACATGGAGAAAACATCGTTCATTACCCCTGGGGTACCTTTTGTTACAAGGTAATGTCGTTCGGTTTGAAGAACGCCGGGGCAACCTATCAAAGGGCCATGACTACTATGTTTCATGACATGATACACAAAGAGATAGAGGTATATGTCGATGACATGATTGCAAAATCTAAGACAAAAGAGGAGCATGTGACCCACCTGTCAAAATTGTTCGAGCGTTTGCGAAAGTACAAACTCCGCTTGAATCCCAACAAGTGCACCTTCGGTGTCCGTTCAGGGAAACTCTTAGGGTTCATCGTCAGCCAGAAAGGAATTGAGGTTGATCTTGACAAGGTCAAGGCCATTCAAGAAATGCCTTCTCCGAAAACTGAAAAACAAGTCAGAGGATTCCTGGGACATTTGAACTACATCTCCAGATTCATATTTCTTATGACCGCGACCTATGCGCCGATTTTCAAATTACTAAAAAAGAACCAGGATTGCGTTTGGTCAGAAGATTGCCAAACCGCCTTCGATAGTATCAAGGAATATCTGTTGAATCCTCCGATTCTATCACCTCCAGTGGAAGGAAGACCACTGATCATTTACCTCACAGTTCTAGAAGACTCAATGGGATGTGTACTTGGCCAACAAGACGAAACTAAACGGAAAGAGTCTGCCATTTACTATTTGAGCAAGAAATTCACCGACTGCGAAACTCGGTACACGATGCTTGAGAAAACTTGTTGCGCTTTGGCTTGGGCAGCCAAACGTCTTCGCCAATACATGATTCGTCATACTACTTGGTTAATCTCAGAAATGGATCCAATCAAGTATGTCTTCGAAAAGCCTGCTCTCACGGGAAGAATTGCCCGTTGGCAGATGCTGTTATTAGAATATGACATAGAGTACCACGCTCAGAAAGCCGTTAAGGGAAGTATTTTAGTCGATTATTTGGCTCATCAACCGATTGACGATCAGGAATCAGTCGGGTTTGACTTCCCAGACAAAGATGTCATGTATCTAAAAATGAAAGACTGCGACGAACCGCTACCCAGTGAAGGGCCAGAACCAGATTCCCAATGGGGACTTATCTTTGACGGAGCAGTTAATCATTATGGAAACGGAATTGGGGAAATCATTGTTACCCCTCAAGGTACCCACATTCCTTTCACCGCCAGACTTACGTTCAAATGTACGAACAACGAGGCCAAATACGAAGCTTGTATTATGGATCTCGAAGAAGCGATTGATTTAAGGATCAAAAACTTGGACGTATACGGCGATTCAGCCTTGGTTATCAATCAGATAAAAGGAGATTGGAACACATACCAATCAGGACTGATTCCTTACAAGGACTATGCAAGAAGGTTGTTACCCTTCTTCAACAGAGTTGAGTTTCATCATATCCCTCGTGATGAGAATCACATGGCTGATGCATTAGCCACTATCTCTTCCATGATTAGTGTAGGTCAATGAAACGACTTACCTAAGATCGACATAATGCACCTAGAACGGCCCGCTTACATCTTCACGATTGAAGCAGTCATAGACGACAAACCTTGGTATCACGATATCAAATGCTTCCTTCAAAAGCAAGAGTACCCATCTGGGGCACTCAGAAAAGATAGGAAAACCCTCAGAAGATTGGCTGGGAGCTTCTTCCTGAGCGGTGACACTCTTTATAAGAGGAATTTTTGAAATTCTGGTACAGATATATGATGTCTTGTGCAATGTCACAACATCGCTATCTGCTAAACAAGGCAATAATAGAAAAAGTAAATGAACACAATCAATTGTTCACCCAGTTCGGTTCAACCAACCTACATTTGGGGGCATACCAAGCCAGGAAGGAAGTCCACTATTAGTAGTATCAAATTACAGACTCAACACACCAGTTGACAATCTACCTAATTCAATCACTACCCAATGACCCTTCTACCTAAGTCCTCCCTAGGTAAGAGACTCCATCTCACTTCCAATCATCTCGATGATGTCTAGCAGTCAACTACACCGTCACTGCATCAACAACTTGACTCCTTAAACTTTTCTATTACATATACCTTGGAAGACACACTTCCATGACAGCCCTTTGGAGTTGCTTCAAAGCTTCCTCCAAGAACAATACAAACTCATTACCTACAGGTTTCTGAGTTAACCATAGTGACCATCTCACACCCCGAGTGGTTCACTAGACAAAGCCCTAATGATCTACATCTTGGACCCGTGCTCATTCTAGGTTACAAGCACTCTATTTATAATATCATCCCAGCTGAATTTGGGCCTTCAATCATATCATATCAGCTGTAACAAATATGATCATATCTTCAAATAAATCTTCATTTATTAGATTAGAATCTTCTCCATATCTTTATGCTTTAGATTCGTAACAATCTGATCTTCATAACAGATTGTAACAGAATATATATCTCCCTTGATTTTCGCCTGCATTCTCTGAATCTCTTTAGCAGAAAATCTCAAACACACCAGAACCACGTGCAGCCCTAAACACATTAAAGTCTGATGATCTGGTGTAGTGATGTTACGACATCGCATGTGACATCACTCTTCAGTACTTTAATTCTTCAACAACAAACCACAATGTTAGTTAAAACATACCTATACTGTTAGAAGCTCATGTTGTAACATCAACCATGACAACACATTGTTTTAACAAAATTACAGCCAATTACAAGAACTTACAATCTCCCCCTTTGGCTAATTTTGGCTAAAACATATACATAGATATTACAACTCAGATTACAGCAGTAATTACAATCCTACACTACTGTTGGGTGTTATCTGATCCTAACAGTGTACTGCATTCATGGGGAATCCTCTTCTGACTGATGTTAGGACATCACCATACGACATCAGCTCCAGGCAGCACATCAGGAGGTGCACATGAGGAAGAAGATATCCAATACTCCCCCTTAATACAACACATTTCTTTTTCCTTTCAACTCAGACCCGGAGAGGATGTAGAAGACTCCTCCAGAAAAGAAATGCTTGTCTAGACATCAAATACCAATGGTGGCATGAGAGACTTATGCACACCTAAATTGATCAGACGCCCCCAGTCGACCTATGGCATAAGATGAAACTTAAGACGTGCCAATCTGCCAACTCATGTAACTCAGAACACAAGTCACAACTGTGTTCATAACTCGGGACACAAGTCACAAAGACTCAACACCAACTGTGGCTGAGGTTCTGCAACAGCTGGGACTGCAGACTTCAGGCAAAACATCTGCGCAAACCATTTAGCCCATCTCTCACTTTTCTCCCCCTTTTTAGCCACAAATTGGCAAAGGAAGCCCTCACAAAACCAGATCCAAGAAGTACTCACCCAAAGGCACACAAAAGCCATAAGCCTTATGAACCAAGAACACTCACGAGTTGAAGGAGAGAAGAATTGCCCCTATATATATCAGATCAGTTACTTAGGAATTAACGAGCTTTGAATATTTCAAAGTTCTTGGTCAAGGAAACGCTATTTTAGGAACTAAAAACTCCATCCAAATTCAATGTCTTCCGTCCAAAACAGTCTTGACCAGATTTATTGTTTCCTAACTGATATATACCATAAATTGTGCCAAAACAGTTCCATGCAGAGTCGAATCCACGTGTTGCACCTCACCGTCCAAAATAATTCCTTGTTTGGCCCAAGAGAAACATGTCCTATCCCATGTTCTGACATCTCATCAGACATTATCTGCTGGTTCACAGCACAACCAATCCAAGACTTCACAGTAGATTCCAAGACACAACCAATATCAATCACATCCAAAACTTCACAAGGCTAAACTCCCCCTAAAGGCAGGAACCGGCTGTACAAACATGCGCACTCCCCCTCAATCCTAGAGCCTTCTTAGTCAACACACATTGGCTATCTCTCCCTCCTTGTAGCCACAATAGGACAACCAAGTACACACAATTCCAAAGACAACCTCTTAAACATCCAACCACCATACTCACACAATGAGGTAGATGTACACTACTGGTTAAATCAGGTCAAAATTGTCATGTCCACACCAACATGTCATAACATGTTGTCTGACATTATATCCAGTCTTCTTGATCAGCATGCAGTCTTCAGAAACATCAGCAATAACTTCCTCTCAACATCTGAACCATATCAGACAAGGTCACACACCTACACACCTAGGCTAACTCTCCACAAGCTTGAACACCCTGCAAGCTTCACACTATGTGCACCTTTGCAGCAGAAACCATAGCCAAGTACCCCAATGCATTTGCCCACTACTTCACATATCTGCTAAACCTCTTGGTTAGTTCACTTCACATGCTAGGCTGATCAACTTCTCTCCAGCAGGATTTGACCAAAGGGCTAAATCTCCTTCACAGGCGTTTCTTCACTGAAACAATAGGTGAATAACCCTTTTCAGACTCTCAAGCAATCAATCCTGATCTACTTCAGTCTTCTCTACATACTCCATCTAAGGCAGACCTTCTACTTCATCATTCTCCCGTATGACTATGTAGACGCTCCTTAGGCATAATGTAGGCACCAAGCTCGTGACCCAGAGCATAATCATCCTTCACCAATAATGTCCCAACATAAGTTAGAACGCCTGCCACACACCAAAACATCATCACCATGATTCTTGATATGCTCCACCAACTGGACTTACTCTAGCAAAGTAATCCAAAGAACTAGAGAGTAACCTCTCATCCACCTTCAAGAAGAATAATCTCCTTGAGTCTTCAACCCATCACCCTTCTTCCCAAGAGTAACTTGTTCCAAGACAAACCTCAATAATAACCAGCTGCCACTCTCTGATTATTTTGATTCCTCGACTCCACTTCTAAGATCAACCACATGCCTCAGTTTGGTCACCTCATTCACGAATCCTCAAATGAAACCAATCAAATGCCACATTTTGACCTTTTTCACGTTTGTCAGAACTCTCACAAACGTATCTACCAAGGAAACTTGATCTTCAAGTCACATGATCTACTTGCTCAAAAGCAAACCCACTTAGACTCCCTAAGCCATGGTCATGTACCATCTTCTCCTTCCTGCAGCTCCTGCAACCTGCCATGAGAACGATCTTTTTAAAGCCCCCTATCATTCCTGTAGATCATCCTATCATTAGCTGATGTGCCACATCACCAACTGAGACTCCTGATGTTGAGCAAGATGTCAGAACATCTAACTGTTGAATTCGGCTCAACCTTCTGCCACTCAGAAGAACCTCCTCCCTTTGCAGAAACAGATTTCCATGCTCTCATAGGCTTGATTCAATAATCAAGTTTGAGTAGACAGCCTCCATCCTGCTTAGAAACTCCAAAGACTTCAAACCTACCACATCTGAATCTTCAGAAAATAAGTAGTCCAAGACTACCCCATAGCTATACCAAAGAATTCCACTTCCCTTAGTAGAGCCGTTAGTAGAAAGCCAGAGATAACTGCCACTTATCCTAGACCTTCACAACCAGAGCAACCACCCTGCTCCAAACCACTTAGATCAGAAATAAACTGATCCAAGCTGAAACCCACAAGACTATGATGTCTTCATATCTTTTAGCCTTAAACACATCAGCTTGTCAACATTCCTCAACACTCTGCCTCTTCTTATACCAGATAATTTGGATGATGCTCCAAGCACACAGTCACCAATCAACCCCACCAGATGATACATTCTCACACCACAAAGAGAAATAACCAGCCACATAGAGAAAAATAAATTCTCAATACTTCTGCAGTCCTGCACTTGTACCTCAAACATATACATAGTCTCCCGTCAATGTATATTGTCATTAGTTGAAGACAAACAAAAACTCAACATTTGATCTGGTCTGAAACTTGAGGCCCTAGCTGATCCCTCTTCTGCTAATCCACATCACTGATCACTATCTTTCTTTGGCTGAAATGATGTGTCAACATCAGTTCTGACATCAGTCTTCATCACATTAAACACTTCTACAATGGATTTGGAGACTCCGACCATATTAATCCACACATATCTCATGTAGGGGACACATGAGAACATATCAACATCTGATCAACTTCCAAGATTAGACCAACAAAACTGCAGTAACTTGCATACCACACTCTTCCAAAATCTTCTTCTTATAAGCACAAGGTTCAGACCTTTGTCAACTTAAGAGTGATAACTACCACCCTTCTGCATCTAAAGCCATACCCTAGACACTCTGCTACTTCCAATCCTTTAAGCCTCAAAGCTGGAAGAGTTCACTCCATACGACTAATGCAGACACCAATTGACCCCAGGCTGATTTACACTGCTATTGAACACAAACTCTAGGATACACTTTCCCTATAATATTGTCCTCAGACTGTTTAGTTCAAGCTTACTACCTTTTATATGAACAACATCTCACAAATTGTTCAACTTCACAGCTTCAGAGATCCTTCAAAACAGCTACAGTCTAACAGGTCTTTGACTTAGCCTTTACCTTTAAACTGCTGATGTGTAGCGCGATGTCGAGACATTAGGATTGACATATCAAGCTTAGCTTCTTTCTTGATGAAACTGATAACATAACCAGAAAGACCCTCCTGAATAGGTCACCACAACTCAGCTTAAGAGATACCTTATCAAGATCTTCACTCCCGCATGAAAGATTTGACAGTGATACTCTTTTGCCTTGGGCTCCACCCTCTTCTTTCTTCATCAAAACATTCCATTCACCTTCTGATCACTTCTTTCCCCAAAACAAAGGTTTGAGATAATCCTCAAGAATCTTCGATCTCTCAAACCAACCAGTTGAAGTTGCCTAGCACCAACTACCACGTCAGAGACCAACCTGCTGAGGAGACCAACCCTTAATGTCTTTCCAAGAGAATACCTTCCTAGAATCTCACCACCAGAGATACGAGAACCAACCAGGGTTACTCTCATAATGGCAGCTCTGATAAATAGTCCATCCTTTACTTCAAGGGATCCTACACCCAACCGTATGAACTGGCCTAGTCCACAACTCAGCAACTATCTTCCTTGCTCACGAACCAGAAAGTATCTTCCCTAGATCTCATCCAGAAATAGACAGGATGCCTGCTCTGATACCAATTGAAATTCTGGTACAGATGTGTGATGTCTTGTGCAATGCCACAACATCACTATCTGCTGAACAAGGCAATAATAGAAACAGTAAATGAACACAATCAATTGTTCACCCAGTTCGGTTCAACCAACCTACATTTGGGGGCATACCAAGCCAGGAAGGAAGTCCACTATTAGTAGTATCAAATTACAGACTCAACACACCAGTTGACAATCTACCTAATTCAATCACTACCCAATGACCCTTCTACCTAAGTCCTCCCTAGGTAAGAGACTCCATCTCACTTCCAATCATCTCGATGATGTCTAGCAGTCAACTACACCGTCACTGCATCAACAACTTGACTCCTTAAACTTTTCTATTACATATACCTTGGAAGACACACTTCCATGACAGCCCTTTGGAGTTGCTTCAAAGCTTCCTCCAAGAACAATACAAACTCATTACCTACAGGTTTCTGAGTTAACCATAGTGACCATCTCACACCCCGAGTGGTTCACTAGACAAAGCCCTAATGATCTACATCTTGGACCCGTGCTCATTCTAGGTTACAAGCACTCTATTTATAATATCATCCCAGCTGAATTTGGGCCTTCAATCATATCATATCAGCTGTAACAAATCTGATCATATCTTCAAATAAATCTTCATTTATTAGATTAGAATCTTCTCCATATCTTTATGCTTTAGATTCGTAACAATCTGATCTTCATAACAGATTGTAACAGAATATATATCTCCCTTGATTTTCGCCTGCATTCTCTGAATCTCTTTAGCAGAAAATCTCAAACACACCAGAACCACGTGCAGCCCTAAACACATTAAAGTCTGATGATCTGGTGTAGTGATGTTACGACATCGCATGTGACATCACTCTTCAGTACTTTAATTCTTCAACAACAAACCACAATGTTAGTTAAAACATACCTATACTGTTAGAAGCTCATGTTGTAACATCAACCATGACAACACATTGTTTTAACAAAATTACAGCCAATTACAAGAACTTACAATTTTGACTTGGTCTTGCTCCGATGCGTAGACAGACCAGAAGCAGACATGCTTATGAAAGAAATTCATGAAGGATCCTTTGGCACTCATGCCAACGGACACACAATGGCGAGAAAAATTCTAAGAGCAGGGTACTATTGGTTGCGGAATCCGACTGCTACAAGTACATGAGGAGGTGTCATAAGTGTCAGATATACTCCGACAAAATTCATGTACCGCCACTGCATCTCAAAGTTCTCTCTTCCCAGTGGCCTTTTTCCATATGGGGAATCGACATGATTGGCTTGATCGAACCTAAGGCTTCAAACGGACATCGGTTCATCTTGGTAGCCATTGACTATTTCACCAAGTGGGTCGAAGCAGCATCGTACGCTATTGTAACCCGACAAGTGGTGGTTCGATTTATCAAAAACAATATCATCTGCCGTTATGGTGTTCCAAGCGAGATCATTACTGATAATGGATCCAACTTGAACAACAAGATGATGAAAGAGTTGTGCGTAGAGTTCAAGATTGAACACCACAACTCATCTCCCTACCGACCAGAGATGAACAGAGCGGTAGAAGCGGCCAATAAGAACATCAAGAAGATCGTTCAAAAGATGGTTGTAACCTACAAAGACTGGCATGAGATGTTACCCTTTGCTCTTCATGGTTATCGAACATCTGTCCGCACTTCAACAGGGGTAACCCCTTTCTCTCTAGTATATGGCATGGAGGCAATTCTCCCCATAGAAGTAGAGATCCCATCAATCCGGGTATTGATGGAAGCTAAGCTTTCAGAAGCTGAATGGTGTCAAAGTCGACACGACGAATTAAACCTGATCGAAGAGAAGCGAATCACGATACTATGCCACGGTCAGTTGTATCAACAGAGAATGAAGAAGGCGTTCGACAAAAAGGTTCGACCTCGCATCTTCAGGAAAGGAGACCTTGTGATCAAGAAGATACAATCATTTCTCACTGATTCTCGGGGCAAATGGACTCTGAATTATGATGGCCCCTATGTGGTCACGAAAGCTTTCTCAGGCGGCGCCTTGAGACTTGCAACCATGGACGGAGAGGAATTTTCCTACCCCACGAATGTTGATGTAGTCAAGAAATACTTCGCCTAAACTAAATTAAAAAAAAAAACGTCTCGGTGGATTGAAAATCCGAAAAGGCAGTCCAGGAAAAAGTTAGAGACATGAAAAAAATCATTCCGATGGATTGGAAATCTCATAGTACAATCCAGGCAAAAATTAGGGATAATGGCAAGTAACTACGTTCAATAGAGGCAAGTCCCTCAACAGCAGCAATTACATCATCCGTCAGAAAACTCCAGTCAAGGTCATCTTCGACAGAAGCTCAGGATGCCTTGAATTCAAAGTTGGTAGAAGGATAGCGGTTGTTATGTTTCAATGTAGCCCTTTTCCCTGTAAATTACCATTTTCTAACTTTGTAAATACTCTTTGGAATCACGCGTTTGGCTGATTTCCATCTTATCAATAAAATTTGAGCCCTTGTGCTTTTGTTTGTAATTCTTATTTGTTTTAGCTTTACAGAACGACATTTTAATATGATTAGCAATTTTTGAAATGAAACAAAAATGAATTTACTTGTTAAAACTTTTTCTGCTTTTAAAGTAAAGATGGCAATTTCTTTTGACTGTTGAACATCAAAAGAACATCAACCGCTTCTCCAGAAATAGGCGAACTTCAAAGTACAGAATCAAAGTACTCCTTCTACGCCAGTGCGCCTGAATGAAGGATCAACAGTGTCGGATGCGACTATTCCATCTGACCTCTTCGGCCGAGTTCTCATCTCCTAAGCCCGACCAACATAGCTCCCAACAGGGACTATCTCTCCTAAGCAAGGTGGAATTGCTATTCTGAACCAACGGTACTTCTTCGCCCCGCGATGGCCGAGTATTCAGTCGTGTTCACCTGTCAGTTTGTATGTCACGTCAGTTTTGTCAGCATAAACATACATATATCATGCATTATTGATTTGCATTCATATTTCATATTGCATCACTATCACTCTAGTCGGTCTTGTCCCCTAGTGAGAGAAGTTCTCTCAATCGAGTTGTCAGTTCTTGCCTCGTCAGGAAACGCTGCGTTTGAACAACCTCGCCTCCAGTTTATTTCTGGAAGGAATTTGGTCCTTGACCACTTTGATAACTTGAACCTCGGAAGAACCAGAGAACACTCGAAAAATGTCACTCTTCGCCATTGAAGATGATATCCTTGCTTTCTCGGATTAAGGAAGATCCCTAGAGAAAGCCCCTTAATCGGAACTTCGGCAATACGGCAGTTTTTCTCCGAAAGAACCACTGATGAAAAGGTCATCGGCACCTCAAAATTGGATCCCATCATATGGCATTTCTCCGGGAAGATCCCGAGAAAAGTATGATGTAAGACCCCCAAGCGAAAGCAGTCTCTCAAGGGACTCGCATTCCCCAAGTAGAGTCAACAAATGGCATCTCCAACAGAGAAGTTTGTACACCTCTACAACTCAGACGACTGGGTCCTCCCAGCGAGTCCGACATTAGAGTTTTTCTGTCAAATGGCATCTCCCCAGGAAAATTCGCGAGAAGTTTGAGGAAAGCCGCTACGCATAGCATCCCTCGTCAATAAAGCTTATTGACAAAAGAAACTAAGACCAGTTCCTTGGTAGGAAACCAGGATCGAGGGGAAGTTTACTTCAGAAACTGAGACCAGTTCCTTGGTAAGAAACCAGGATCGAGGGGAAGTTTACTTCAGAAACTAAGACCAGTTCCTTGGTAGGAAACCAGGATCGAGGGGAAGTTAACAAGAGAAACTAAGACCAGCTCCTTGGCTGAAGACCAGGATCGAAGGGAAGTTTACCTTTTCTAAGCATCATTGCTTAGCTAAAGAAGATGAATGCGTAAGCTACCATTCATAACCGCCATCAAAATTTCGGGTATTCCGATATTTAATCCTCTTGCACCCCGAATGCCCGAATACCTTCGTCATTCGCACCTTTGGGTCCAAGAAGATTAAATAGGGGCATCTGTCATACCCCAAATTTTGACCACTAAGATGTCCCATCATTGTGCAAATCATCATCACAATATGGAAAAACCATCATACTTCATCAGTCTCCCCAAAGATGGGTGAGCATCCACTACAATCAAAATTAGGGTTTCAAGCCCTCTCAGAGCCTTAGACCAAGGATCAATCAAGGAATGACATGATCTTCAACTTGTCTAACCTCTCAAACATCCACAATGGATCAAAAGGACTCCCACTTCAAGGATCAAGCACAAGGCTGCTCCCTTCTAGGTGGATCAAGTCTTAAGATCGATAGTGTCACCAAATTAGGGTTTTGGTCGACCAGGGCCTCCAGATGGAAATTTTTCATCTGGGCACAAGCCAATGATCCAAAACATAACCTAATATACTTCATGGGACCTCATGGACCCAATCATCAAGTCAATTTAACCTCAGGGGATGCATTCATCAAAAATCAGGAATTAGGGTTTCTTGACCTAATTCACCCCTAAGTTGACTTTTAGGGCAAATCATGAGCCAAGACCTCAAGAGAGGGTTTGAGGGTCTCTAATGAACTATATGGATCCATTTGGAATAATGGATTAATCCAAGAAGTGTGAGCAACAAGTCTCAATTTCATTTGCACCACAATTAGGGTTTCGCGGGGAAAAGTCAACTGTAACTTTGACTTTTGACCTGGACATGCTCCCAAGCCCTAGGACATGAATCAATATACCCTATGACACCCATGGAACATGTCCATCAAGTTTAATTTAGGTCAAGGACATGATTTCATGAAGAATTGCACAGTTTGGAATTCATCTGATAAAAAGTCAACTGTGCACAAAAGTCAACTTTGACTTTTTGAGATTTTTCACCAAGATGAATTTTTAACCCTAAAATGATGTTAATGTATGATTTGAATCATCATTCATCAAGAAAAATCAAAGAAAGTGGGATAACTTGTAAAAGGGGTAACCATAAAAACTTAGAAAAATTTCTAAGTTATGGAAAAAGTGACACTAATGTGCCAACTTTGGAGGACCATAACTCCTAAACCACAAGGCCATTGTTCCCCATTCAAAGCTTGATTTGTAGATCTCATTGCCCTATACAAAAGCTTCATACTGACTTATGTCCAAATTCCTCATGGATTTTGAGTTATGGAGTGATCAAAATCAAGAAAAGTCACTTTGTTCTAACACTTAGTGAAAATTTCACTAAATCAGATTTTACCTTACTTTTTGCCAAATGTAGGGGGATTTTTCACTTGGATTCAAAATAGATCAAAACCAAACATGTTCAAACAGTTGTTGTATCATGTAAGGGCTTTCCAAAATGGCCAAGAACATTACCAAATTCAATTTGAGTCATGAGATATGACATTGGCAAGTTGCCTTGCTGAAATCCGCCAAGGCAAGGCAGATTTTTACACTTTTGGTCGATTTGCCAAAATCAGCCAAATCCAAATGCTCCTATCCACTTAGACACATCTGAGGATTGAATCTAAAGGGGACAATCACTGAGCCAAGCCTCCAAAGTCTTTGGAACAAGAAATAGCATGTTTAACCTAGAATTGCCAAAATAGGGACAAGACTCCAATTTTGGATTGGAGCATTCAATGGAAGCATCAAGGTGGCATGAACTGAGCCATTCTCAACTGAATTCAGTCAAGACTTATCCAAGACCAAGGGAACTAGCAGCCTGTGCCCTAACCGTCAATGGCTAGAGGAGACTTGGATTTTCATTTGCCAACATTGGCCAAACCTACTCAGCAGTTGCCATTCACTATTCCTTGCAAAACAAACTTGCTCTACTATAAATAGAGCTCAATTGTGATCAATTTGAGTACACCAAAGCCATCAAATAGATGCTTTCCTCAAATTCTCTTCTTTCACTCCAATTTTGCCTTCTAAGGCAAGTCACTATCGGGTTTTGAGTTTGAGAGCTTTTCCAATCAAACCAATCACACACACACACACACACCTCACATACATCATATAGAAGTGATCCAAACACTCACATAACATCTGGAACACAGATTTCACAAAATCACCAGCCAATTGCTCAAGTTCTTGACAGATTTGCAGTTGGGGTACCATCTCAAGTTCCAGATCCTTTCAATCCATTCCAAGCATTCATACACACTCCATGGCACCTAGGGAAGTTATCCAGATCATTGGAACCTAGCTGTAACACCTCCAACACAAATCACGATCACCAGCTGCAAGTGGTAAGCATGAGCTCTTCTAACTCTATGATCCATGCAATTTTTGCTGCACAATAATTTGGCCATATGTTCATAATCATGCATGAAATGTTTCCCCTCAATTAATTGCATTGTTTGAATCGTGTATCAAAAATCCTAGCCTTCATGCAGAAATTAGGGTTCTTGAGGATTTTTCGTGATTTCTTGTTTTATGCTTAATTTAAATGAAATTAATTGCTATAGACATGATCGTGAGGTTAAAACGAGTTGATTGGTATGTGGATTGCATGATATAATCAAGTATTCAATGAGATTGAAGAGAAAATGCAAATATGGGCAAACCCAGAACACGCACGTGTTCTTGGTGTGTTCTTGGCGCCATTTTTTGAAAATTCAAATATTTGAATTTTGTGATTTTATTTAATTGATTCAAAAATTAATTTCTCTCTGAGTTTTAATGATTTTGAGTTGGTTCTTTTTTTAATAATTCACAAAAATGTTAAAATATTTTATTTTCCCAAAAAATCCCAAAAATATTATTTATTTTGTATAATTGATATTTTTACAAAGAATTAATGTTTTAATTGTTTTTAACATTTAAAATATTTTTTCCACCTTGATTTTGCAACTTTTAATGCCTTCTAATTATTTTGTAGGTCAATACTTAATTTTTGAAGCATTAATCCAAGATCATAATTTGTTTTCCATATGTTAAACAATTTTGATCATTTTAATTGAATTTTTATTCAATTAAAACACATTTTGAAAACAAGTTAGGGTTTTTGGATTAATTCAACCCTCATAAATCATTTTCAAACTCTTTGGGCCTCTAATAGAGTGTAAGACCCAATCCTTTTTTGACCAAATCATTTTTGGGCCTCAGTATATTATATAAGTCCCGATACCGTAAAAAACAAACGACACGATCATCGCCTTTTCAAAACAAAAAACCTTGGGCCTACCCTCGAGTAGTAAGACCCATTTCTTTTCAAAATTTTTGGGCCTTTAATAGAGTGTAAGACCCAACCCTTTGTAAATACAACCTATTTTGGGCCCCACTTATGGTATAAGTCCCGTTGTATTTCAAAAAGTTCGACGCGATCATCATCCGTTGAAAAACAAACCCTGGGCCTCTCCTTGAGCTATAAGACCCATTCAAAACTTTTGGGCCTCTATTAGAGTGTAAGACCTAACCCCCTTTTAACCAAAATAATTTTGGGCCTCAGTCACTTGTATAAGTCCCTCTGCGTTAAAAGAAAACCTCGGCACGATCGCCATTTTAAACCAAAAATTATCTGGGCCTACCCTCGTGTTATAAGCCCCACTCTTTTTCTTTAAACCTTTTGGGCCTCTTGAGAGAGTGTAAGACCCATCCTTTTGTACAGAAAACTTTTTGGGCCTCAGTCACTTGTATAAGTCCCTCTGTACAAATTCAAACAGTGCGCTCACTGATAAAACCCTGGGCCTCTCCTTGAGTTGTAAGCCCCAAATCTTTCTTTTTCAAAGCACTTTTTCCTTTGATTTTGAATATACTGTCGTTTTCAATCTTTCTTTGTTGAACAACTAACCAAACAACATGAAAGCTCTACAACCGAGTAAGTGTTTATATACTTTCATTTACCGCTTTCATATACATATAACTGTATTGTGGGGCTGTTTCGCTGTAAGTCTTCTTTCATAAACTCATATCAACTGTGTAATAATAGTATAGATATTTAGAGTTTCCTCGGCAACTACGTTTAGAACTAGGAAAAACCGTCGCGTTTATTCGTAGAAATAGACAACTAGATCCCCAATAGGATCACCAGATACAGTCTTCTCTTCGGCTGTCCTCATTAGGAACTGTCAAGAAACTCTATTCCCAGAGATGAATGTATTCTCCGTGAATGGCGTCTTTTAGTTTCTTCCAAATTCTCGAACTTTCCTGGCTTGATCTATTCTTTGTGAATAGTCTGTCTTGAATTTCTCGGGGTTTGGGGACCCACGGGCTTCTTAAAAGCATCGGCCTCCTCTTGGGCATCGTACAAGGACCCACAGGCTTCCTAAAAGCAACCCCGCCTCCTCTTGGGCTTAGTACAAGGACCCGCCGGCTTCTTAGAAGTATTCACAGCCTCCTCTTAGGCTTCGTATAATGATCTCTTCCTCCGGGAATGATAGCCTCCTCTTGGGCTTCATACAAGGACCACTCGGCTTCTTAAAAGTTTCTCGCCTCCTCTTGGGCTTCGTACAAATTGTCCCGACGACCTCATAGAGGTATAGGAACAGAACTTAGTCATCTGCATAGAACAGTCCTTTCAAAGAGTCTACTACTATTTCTCAAAGCATAGTACAAAAGATAAAACTCTGGACACGGACAGTCTAATCTCCTTGAGTCTCAAAGACATTCTCAAGTGACCCCTTCGTTAAATAGGAAGAAAACTCGTAGACTCGGACAGTCTCAATACCCTTCAGATTTCCCACTTCCTTAAAGAACAGGAATAACCCGGATCCCCGAATTAAATCCTTTAGTACAGCATTGCTCATATAAGAACTAATTTTCTCTTTCAAAATCAGTATACTGGACCTGTCACTCAACTGAAACAGTCACCATAGCCTCCTCTTGGGCTTTGTACAATGATTCTCCCCAGCGGAGTCAAACAACGTTTAGCCTCTCTCTCGGGCTTTGTACGAGACACATAAGAGACTCCCTCGTCGAGTCAATCACCCCTTTCGCCTCCATCTAGGGCTTTATACGAGATACAAAAAGGTTCTTATTGAGCCAAACAAATTTTAGCCTCCATCTCGGGCTTTGTACGAGATACAAAAGACTCTCTTGTTGAGTCAAATAGCCTCCATCTCGGGCTTTATACGAGATACCAAAAGATTCCCTCGTTGAGTCAAAACCTTTTAGCCTCTCTCTCGGGCTTTGTACGAGACACATATTAGCCTCCTCTTAGGCTTTGTATAAGAAAACCACTGGTTGATCCAATCAACCTTTTAGCATCAAAGCTATGCCTCGTTCACAGTACACAAACATCAACAACTCTTTCCCCTTCATCTAATCACCGTAAGCGGCAACCTCTGGATCATCTACATCCATGCCACTGCCCCTCTTTTAGCATGAGAAATTCCTAAGGAAAAATAACATTGCTCTACACTGAGTTAAAGTCTTCTCCTTCAGGTTAAAATTCCCTTTAAAGGAAATTATGGCATTGCTAGGATCCGCGTATCCTGGTTAAAGTAATCCTCCTTTACAGCCAGTCACCCAAACAGTTGTGACATACAACCCCTCTTTAGAGGTGACAAATTCTCTCTAAAGACCAACCCTTTAGCTTCACATATTGGGCTTTGAACAAGATACAAATAGACCTTTCAACTTCACATCTTGGGCTTTGAACAAGATATAAACCACCCTTTCGCTTCACGTCTTGGGCTTTGAACAAGACACCAAAAACACCCATTTCCTCCCATAGAATAGGAGGAACTACGAACACTCTGATTTCCCTGTTTCGGTAAACGGGAATACGTAGGCATAAGATCGAAAGAAAAGATCTTAGCGAGCACTCTAAACAAAAACCCTAAATCCCATACTCTCACATATCTATCAAGAAGCATCCGTCCTAACATCTAAACCTCCCACCACTTTTAAAAAAATAAACCCGATAGAGACCCCGAATCTTTGTAGCATCTGTAACCTAACAGACCGCTGTTTAACCTCAGTTTGCAAGCAGGGTTAATTTGAGACATCTATTTCCCTTCCTTCATCAGCTTTAATAGGATAAAAAATGAATCGAGCTGTAGACACCAAAGAGTGATAGCGCTTCGTAACCGCGTCCAAAATCGCTCGCTACACTCTTGGGCATCATACAAAGATAAACTCTTTCATACCAGTAGACTTGGACAGTCTAATCTCCTCTTGGATCTCAAAGACATTCTCAAGTTCCCTACAAACACAGGAAAAAACCTTGGTCATTTAATCAATCTCCAGTAGAGTTGAAACCTCTATAGGTTTTCAAAACTCAATCTTTAAACTCTCACTTTAAATTTCCCCAACTAAGGTCAAATCAGTATCAATAAAACTTTATCAGAACCTCAAGGCGTCTGATACCACAACTCTTCTGTAAACCCTCAGCAAGAGTTGATTCCCCGACTTGGACCTGCCTCTGGATCTCAATAATCTTCAGTAGAAGCCAGCCTGCTCTTAGGCTTTGTATAATGACTTTCCTCAACAGATTTAGCCTCAAAAGCACTTTCTTGTTGAGACCCTCACTTTTTCAACACTCTCTTGTTGAGTTAACCTTTTTTAGCCTCAATCTTGGGCTTTGTACAAGACAAACAAAGCACTCTCTTGTTGAGTCAATCACCTTTCCACACTCTCTTGTTGAGTCAGTGGTACAAAACAAAGCACTCTCTTATTAAATCAATCACCTTTCCACACTCTCTTGTTGAGTCGGTGGTACAAAACATAAACACTCTCTTGTTGAGTCAGTCATCTTTTTTAGCCTCAATCTTGGGCTTTGTACAAGACAATATATAAACTTTCTCTAACAAAATCAAAATCTTCATAACCTTCTCTTAAGCTCGGGATAAATATCTTCCCCAGCGGAGTCAATTCCTCCCAACCTTCTTTTAGGCTTTGAGAAATAATATCCCTAAGCAGAATAAATCTTCTTTTCAGCCTTCTCTTTGGCTTTGTATAATGATTTTCCCAGTAAGGTCAGCCTCAATCTTGGGCTTTGTACAAGACACCTAAAAATCCTCAGCTGAGTCAGTCAACTACCCTTCAGCCTTAATCTTGGGCTTTGTACAAGACACCCATAAATATCCTCTCTTGTTGAGTCAGTCTAATTTCAGCCTCAATCTTGGGCTTTGTACAAGACACCGTATAAATCTCTCCAGCAGTGTCAATATTTTTTCAGCCACAATCTTGGGCTTTGTACAAGACAGACAAAACCTCTCACCCGTAGAGTCAGTTTCCCCTTTTAGCCTCAATCTTGGGCTTTGTACAAGACAGACAAAATATTTCCTCGGAAAAGTCAACTTTTAGCCTCCTCTTAGGCTTTCTATAATGATATCCCCAAAAGAGTTAGTCTCTTTTTAGCCTCAATCTTGGGCTTTGTACAAGACAGACAAACACTCTCTTGTTGAGTCAGCCTTTTCCAGCCTCCTCTTAGGCTTTGTATAAGGACTTCCCCCGTGGAGTCAATCAATCTCTTAGCTTCAACCTTGGGCTTTAATCAAGGCACACAAAAATTAACAGCTCCTCAGAGGAAATCAAAATCTCTCTGTAGGAAGACATTTCTCTGTGTTAGCACACATCAAAACAAACAAATCAAATAAACCCTAATCCCGGATAACTGCGGTAAGTGGCACACTTGTTGATTCAAATATCCAAGCTGTAGTCCATCTCTTATCCTGGTAAAAAAATACTCTCTTTCATCTAACTTTTGTAAGCGGCAAGCCTCTGGATTGTTTACATCCACGCCACTGTCCCTCTCTTAGCATGGAAAACTCCTAAGGAAAAACGGCATTGCTCAACACTGAGTTAAAGTTTTCTCCTTCAGGACAAATCCCTCATAAAAGAAATTATGGCATTGCTGGATTCACATAGCCCAGTTAAAGTAATTTTCCTTTATAAACAGTCACCCAACAGTTGTGATAAACAGACGAGATGTCTCCATTTAGAGATGACAAATTCTCTCTCAGTCAAACCTTTTAGCTTCAATCTTGGGCTTTGAACTAGACACAAATACACCCTTTAGCTTCAATCTCGGGCTTTGAACAAGACACCAAAACATCTTTTTCCTCCCATAGAATAGGAGGAACTACGATTGCTCTGATTTCCCTGTTTCTTTAAACAGGAATACGTAGGCATAAGATTGTGAAATCTTAGCGAGCACACCAATCAAAAACTTTAGGTCCAGTACCTTCACACCAATCAAAAACTCTAGGTGCAGTACCTTCACTCATCAAAAAACCTCGGAAAACCCGAAATCAAACAAAAAATCTCTCTCTCTCTCAAAAACCTCCCAAAGGAGAAAGTTTCCCAACCCACAACAGATAAACACCATCAAGTATAAAAGCAGAACCTATTGCAAACAACCTATGGATAACCACATATAGGATGGGTAATTGACAACTCCCCATTGTATAACCTGACCCCGAACTCCCCGAATCTCTTAAGCGTTTGTTCAGTTAAACATTTGCGTGCAAGGTTAGTTTTAGATAGCTTCCCTTTCCCTTCCAGCTTCACGGGATAAATAAGAAATCAGAAAGTAGCACCCCACTCCTACCATTGCGGTGAGGAGGAACCCATGGCGATAAGGTGGTCGCGTCACCGACAAAAATCGCACACTACAGTAAAATGGTGACTCTGCTGGGGAGCCAAATTAAGACTAGAATTCCTAAGAGGTCTAGGATGTTAGTTTTAGGAATCATACTATATATATATATATATATATATATATTGCTTTTCCTACTTGATATCCGTGTTTATTTTTCTGTCAATGGGAATGCGAGTGATGTCGCATGTAGAAAGTTTGAGAGAACCCTAAGATAGGTGATGGCATAGACGGGTAGTCTTACAGGGAGCAATTCCCGAATAAGCGATCCCGGTAGACCATCAATTCAGTGGAGATACCCTTTACGGATTCAATGTTGAACGACTTCGTCGTGAAAGCAGATTGTCCCAATGTGGTATCCGTGAAACTGAGGATTTAGTAGACATAAACCATGTGGCCAGTTGGTAGTGCGGTAGCTATCGGAAATAGTTGACACGCGATACTACACTCAATTGAGATTACCCTAGGATGCTACAGTTCGCTCGGGTGAACCAGCTTGCTGTTGTTATCCCTAGGGGGGTCAATGATTTTGGGAACTTTTAACCCATTCTACAGGTACAAAAATTCACCAGAATACAACATTTGGGGATGGGTAGAGCCATGACTCCATGCTCGTGACGTTGAACTCTTGAACCCATGTTTTTTTCAATGTTTTTGTGTGCTGCATTCATGCATTCATTTAAAAAACTCTTAAACAAAGAAAAAAATCTTCTTTTCTCTCCTCTCTTTTTTTCAAATAAAACTAAAACAATGATTGTAAATATCAGAGAGAAAGATTGCGTTATGGATTTTGGTAGAAGGAAGAGGCACAAGTACACCTTCAAGGCTCCAAAACTAGAGGATTTAAGGGGGTTGGCAAGGATGATCACCAACCCTGATGCTTTCAGAGCCAAGTACGGAGGGTTGCTGTCTCTGTTAAGGGTCCATGTAGTTGAAGGAATCTTGTCTACGCTGATTCAGTTCTACGATCCGATTTATCACTGTTTCACATTCTCGGATTATCAACTAGCACCAACGCTAGAAGAGTACTCTCACCTGACTGATTTACCCATCACTGACCAAGCTCCCTTTTCTGGACTGGAAGAAATTCCAAAGGGTCAAACCATTGGAAGAGCAATCTATTTGGACGAGTCAGAAGTCAGGACTCACATGACCACTAAGGAAGGAATCCAAGGTTTACCGACCAATTTTTTGGTAGAGAAAGCCCTATACTTTGCCAGTATAGGAAACGTTACTGCTTTCGAAGATATCTTTGTTCTACTCACATACGGGTTGTTCCTTTTTCCCAACATCGATAACTTCATCGATACCAATGCCATTAAGATATTTCTGATTGGAAACCCCGTACCGAACTTGCTCGCAGATGCTTATCATTCTGTACACTTAAGGAATTTGTACAGTGGAGGAATGATCACATGTTGTGTACCCCTGCTTTATAAGTGGTTCACTTCCCATAAGAGTACTCTACGTTGGTCACAGAGAATCACGTCTATTACCAACTCTGACATAGATTGGTACAATAGGATCTATGACGGGATAAGGATCATTGACTGTTGCGGAAACTTCCCTAATGTACCCCTCATAGGAACTAAAGGAGGAATCAACTATCATCCAGTTTTAGTTCGTCGTCAACTTGGACACCCGATGAAGCATATCCCGCATAATGTTCATCTGGAAGGTCTTTTCTTCAAGGAAGGAGAAAATGACAGGGCATTAAAGACGGAAATAGTGCATGCCTGGCAACATGTTCAAAGGAAAGAAAGAGAGTGTCTAGGAAAACCGAACTGTATCTCCGTGGAATCTTATCTCCACTGGGTGCAAACTAGAGCTCTCAAGCTGAGGATGCCTTACCCTCGTCAAGAAGTTCTTCCGTTAAAGGAATCTGTCCTTTATTTTATGTCTGATACGGAAAAACTCCAGGTCGCTCGCAACAAAGTTCAACGGGAAAATAACTCTTGGAAGAACAAATACCGCATTCTCAATGTAGAGTGTACCAAAATTCAGGACCTGTTAAAAGAGAAGGATGCTCTGATTAAGATACTAGAACAGCATGTTATGGAAAATCAAGATGACCGGAGAAATTTGCTTGCTCCTTTCACTTGGCAAAGGTCTGACAACCCGACAACGGCTGAAGAGCCCTGGTCAAAGAAAAGGAAAATACCAGAACCATCATCTGAGTTCTCCTCAGAGAGGACTCAGGATCCATAAGTTCAGACATTTCTTTTACAACACTTTGTAAAATACTGTATTTCCCTTTCTGCAATATTTCAAATTCAATAAAACGGGGTCTCCCCACTGTATGATATTTGCAATCTATTTGTTGAAGTTTCTTTTTTATTAAAGCAAAAACAAAAAAATTAATATAATCATTGCATATCATTCATCATTCTCACACAATGCATTCTTCTTACCTTCGAATCTCACGTATGTGTCACGATTCTAGAGTCAAACTATCTCATTCGTACAATACTCGGGCCAATCGACAAAAGAAAATGGACAATCTCGAGGAAGAGAATAAAGAGCTGAGAGAAGAAATTGACGCTCTAAAAGAATATCTGAAAAAACTTCACAGTGACATTCAATCCCTGGCAACAACTCAGAGACAACAACAAAGGACTGTGATCTCGGAGATCACTTCTACGCCCATAGTGGATACGTATGATCCTCGGTACAACATGCCTAAAGATCGTCCCTGGGGCATGCCTATCAACTTTATCCCTGAAGAATACATCCTGCCGGTCACGGAAAACCCAGAAACTGCAGCAGGAACTGCTGGGCCTGAAGGTTACAAACTTCGGGAAAGCGAAGATGCAAGATTCATGACAGCAACTCCTGAAGGTTACAAACTTCGGGATATGGAAGCACCAAGAGTCACCTCCGTAATGACTATACCATAACCCGTGGTACACACTGTCCCGGAAGGACAGATTCCACAGGTAATTCCTGGTGGAAACGAAGACATGTACGACATAATGAATTAGTTCCAGTAGCAATTCCTGGAGATGCAAAAGGAACTGCATGCCATTCGCGGCCAGTATTTATTTGGAAAAGACGCCGCAGACCTTTGTCTGGTCCCTAATGTGAAAATCTCATACAAATTCAAGGTGTCTGACTTTGAAAAATACAAGGGCAACTCTTGCCCTCAAAGTCATTTGGTGATGTACGCTCGAAAGATGTCAACTCAGACAGAGAATCAACAGCTACTGATCCATTACTTCCAAGACAGTTTAATCGGTGCCACACTCAAATGGTACATGGCTTTAAACCGCACCAAGATCGTCACTTTCATAGATCTTGGCGCTGCCTTCGTTCAGCAATATAAATACAACCTGGACATGGCACCAGACAGAGATCAACTCAGAGCAATGTCGCAGAAGGACAAGGAAACTTTTAAGGAATATGCTCAGAGATGGCGTGAAATTGCCGCCCAGATCTGTCCCCCTCTTGAGGAAAAAGAAATGACAAATATTTTTGAAAACCTTGAGCTCATTCTATTACGACCGAATTGTCGCCAGTGCACCCAGCGACTTCACTGAAATGGTGAACATGGGAGCACGCCTTGAAGAAGCAGTCTGAGAAGGACGTCTGGTCAAAGATACAGGACCATCAAGCAATACCAAAAGATACGGTAGTGCTTTCCCTAAGAAAAAAGAGCAAGATATTGGTAATATCTCTCTCGGAAAGCATAGGCGAAGGTATCAACCAGTAGCAGCAGTAACTCCTGCTATCCACCCTGCGCCAGCTCCAACGTATCAACCTCAGGTTGCTCAGAGCCAACCGAATCAACAACAGTATCAACAAATGACACAACAACCTCTTCAGCAGGCTCGTCCACAGTATAATAACAATCGTACGACACAACCATCAGGGTTCGACCCTATGCCGATGTTGTACGCAGAACTATTTCCACTTTTACTGGTCAAGGGGCATGTCCAAACCAGGTCTCCTCTTACAGTACCAGAAAGTCCACCTTTTTGGTTAAAAGCGGATCAAACTTGCCCTTATCATCAAGGAGGACCAGGGCACAACATAGAAAATTGTCTCAACTTCAAATCTGATGTATAGAAGCTTGTCAGGAGCGGGGTACTATCTTTCAAGGATACAAACCCAAATGTTCAGACGAATCCATTGCCTCAACATGAGAAAACTGATGTAAATTTGATAGAGGAGGAATTTAGCCGCAGTTATCAAATTCACGATGTACTCCTATTAGGAACTAATCTGGTCAGGATGCATTGCAGACAGAGCGGGTACGGTCATGTACCGTCTCACAATTATCACCAGTATGATATCTGTTCAAAGAATAATCAAGGATGTTCCGTAGTGCAATTAGCTCTACAAGAACAGATGGATCTCGGATGGATCCAAGATCACCGAATTCGTGAGGTCAATATGGCTCACGCAAATCCCAACATTGTCCAGAACCACAACATTCTGGCAATGAATGTCAACTTGGTGGCAATGCACTCAAGGCAAAGCCAACATCATGACCTACCACGACACGATTACAATTCCTTTCCGATATGCTCAATAAACAATCAGGGATGCTCTTTTGTACAAGAGGCCCTCCAGCGTCAGATGGATCTCGGATGGATCCAAGATTACCGTGATAGAAGTAGCCATCAAGTTAATATGATTCAAATCTTTGATATTCGCTTTATGAATACCAATCTGGTAGAATTACATGATAAGAAAGTCAGGCTCGACTTTCTGGCTTCACATGATTATCAGGACTGTAAAGTGTGTCGTAAAGACGACCAAGGATGTGCACTTGTCCAAAGAACACTTCAACACTTATTGGACCACTGGTGGCTTCCAATCTACTTGGATGAAGCTACACAACAGATCAGTATGACTGACGCGAATCCTACTAGTCATCAAAGTCAGGATGTTAGCTCGATGGAAACAGATCTAGTAAGGTTGCACTACATACAAAGCTGACGTGGTCGGGTACCACCACACAACTATGAGTTCTGTAGAGTTTTCTCAGAGAACAACCAAGGATGCTACCTCATACGGGCACCTCTTCAAAATCAGTTGGACCGAAAAGAGATTCGACCATGTTCAAGTTTTGGTTCGATCAATGTAATGCAAGACTATCTTCCTGATCAAAGCAAAGATGTTGTCTTAATCTCTAATCATGAAATGGCCAAAGATGTATGTGACATAATCCCTCTACTCCATGAATCAAGACTCCCTCTTGACAGTAGAAAGATTCTTAACCTCGAACCAATTGAGGCCGACTACGATGGTCAGAAAAATCAAAAGGCTCCTGTGGTTATCTATCTGTCGGGACCAATACCGTACAAATACGATAAGGCTATCCCTTACAAGTACGGTGCAACAACAATTAAAAATGGAAAGGAAACTCCATTATCCTCCGTCGTAAACATTGCCAACATCAGTCGAGTTACCCGGAGCGGTCGGATCTTCAACAGAGGAGTTAGATAACCCACCAAAGAAAAGGAACCTCAAACAGAAGTTCCCAATCAACTAGTCGGGTAATCCAGTAATCCCGACCTTTCAAAGAACAACGATGAGATGCTGAAGCTCATCCAGAAGAACGAGTACAACATTGTAGACCAATTGCTACAAACTCCTTCGAGAATCTATGTGCTATCTCTCTTGCTCAGTTCCGAAGCTCACAGAGAAGCTCTACAGAAATTCTTAGAGCAAGCCTTTGTGGAACAAGATGTGACGATAAGACACTTTGACAACATCATCTCCAACATCACTTCCTGCAACAATTTAGGATTCAGTGATGAAGAACTGCCAGAAGAAGGCAAAAATCACAACATGGCGCTTAACATTACAGTCAACTGTCAGGACGATGCTTTAGCCAGCGTACTGGTAGACACAGGATCAACTCTGAATGTTATGCCAAAATCTACTCTGATGCGACTATAATTTCAAGGATCTCCGATGAGAGGCAGTGAGGTCATCGTCAAAGCATTTGACGGATCTAGAAAAACAGTTATCGGTGAAGTCGACCTTTCCATAACTATCGGTCCTCACACTTTCCAAGTCATTTTCCAGGTCATGGACATCTGGGCAGCATACAACTGTTTATTAGGAAGACCTTGGATACACGAGGCTGGGGCAGTCACTTCGACACTTCACCAGAAGCTGAAGTTCGTTAAGAATGACAAGTTAGTCACAGTATACAGAGAGCAAGCCTTAATCTTAAGCAACTTATCATCATTTTCCTGTGTAGAACCAGAGGAGGTTGTTGGAACCCAGTTCCAAGCACTTTTGGTGAGCAATGAGAATCAATCAGAAAAAGGAACATCGATTTCCTCATACAAAGATGCTCTCAAAGTGATCGAGAGTAACAACACAAAAGGATGGGGACAACTTTTCATTCCTACGGATAACAAGACAAAGAAAGGTCTTGGTTTTTCTTCAACCTGTACCCAGATAGTCAAGAAAGATGAAAATTTTCATCCCATTCAGGACTTCTTCCACAATGGAGGTTTCCTTCACCCAGTGTCTCAAGAATTACACATCATCAATGAGGGTGACTCCTCCGATACAGATGAAGAGTGGAAGTCCTATCTCAACGAGGATGGTTATATGTCTCAGGAAGAAACGCATACGCCATTTTGCTATCCCATGCAAAGCCCGAGATATATACCAAGATCAGATGTCAAGATGATATACGAAGATTGTGATCCGGAAGGATGTCGTGCTCCACCCAACTCATTAGAGGAGGACACTCTGATGAAAGACAACTTTGACTATGACTATTATGACCCAATGGATGACTTGCCTATCTGGCAGTCGTACCCAGAAGACTTGGGGAAAAAAAGTCAGCGAAATAATGCTTATCAGCTGAGCATCATTGAAAAGAATACATACGTCCCCACCAAATCATGGGATCATTACTCAGGACATTCCGAAAATATTCAGTACAACAATGAATCTGCAAAGATTGTAGGACAAAAGTTCATCAACTATGCTTTTCCTGAGGTCAACGTCATCGAGAAGGATGACTCCTCTTCTCCCACAGAAGCATGGGACACCTTAGGACAGCCGAGTGGCAAGTACGACTTCTTGGTTAAATACACTGCTCCTGAAAGCTCTCGTATCAAGCTCGAAGACATCCAGCCAACTGGATGGGGAGATCCGTCTGAGAATGAAAACACTGTGTAAAATACAACAGAAGAGTTCGTCTACGACAACTCTGCCTGGGAGGAAGACTCCAACGATCCTGCTCCGCCAGAAATCAGCGTCATTTCTGAGGATAAACCAAGAAGGAAGGTACCAGACTTTGTAATTCACCGAGGAGTTCACCGCCTATGGGTTGCTGTCAATGTCCCAAAAGTCGTCCATAAGTCTAAGTGATTACCATCTTTGTTTTAACCTTTCACCCTGCCCAGGTGAAACAGATGTTTTTATAGGGCTCACTTTTCTGTAAATGTCCCTCTTCGCTTCGCCCAAAGTGACAGAGTTTTGTTTTATAGGGATGTAGTTTCAAGAATCGACAAAATCATAAATAAATAACGTCATTCTCTAATTTCTGCATTTTATTGTTGTTTTCACTTCTCGCTTTTTCAGAAAATGGTAATCCTAAAACAGCCCAAAAATAAAAACAAGCATTTTTCAGAAAATACACTGCACACACTCTTGCATTTCTCTCTATCTCTTCTAAAAATAAATCATCGCGTCATGCAGATTGCTTGTTTTAAACCCCATTGAAACATACGATCCAATGCCTTCTCCCAACTTTGAAATCCTGGTATTTGAGGTTGAAGAAGAAGAAGACAAAGAAATTCCAGCAGAGATCTCCCGATTACTCAGACAAGAGGAAAGGTCCATTGAACCTCACAAAGAGCCATTGGAAATGGTCAACTTAGGTTCAGAAGAAGAGAGGAAAGAAGTCAAGATTGGGGCACTGCTCAGTCCGACTGTCAAAGAAGATTTGATAAAACTTCTCAAAGAGTTTCCAGATGTTTTTGCTTGGTCCTATCAGGACATGCCAGGGTTAGACACCAGCATCATGGAACATCATCTACTGTTAAGATCAGAATGTCCGCCGGTAAAACAATGGCTGAGACGAACTCAAGACATGGTCATCAAAATCAAGGAGGAAGTGTAGAAACAGATTGACGCGGGTTTCCTCGCCACCTCAGAATATCCTCAACGGTTAGCCAACATAGTGCTAGTTCCAAAAAAGGACAGAAAGGTCTGAATGTGTGTAGACTACAGGGATCTGAACAAAGCAAGTCCAAAGGATGACTTTCCCTTACCGTACATAGACATGCTGGTAGACAGTACAGCAAAGTTCAAAGTCTTCTCCTTTATGGATGGATTCTCGGGCTATAATCAAATCAATATGGCGCCGAAAGAAATGGAGAAAACTTTGTTCATCACCCCATGGGGCACCTTTTGTTATAAGGTAATGCCGTTCGGCTTGAAGAACGCCAGGGAAACCTATAAAAGGGCCATGACTACTCTGTTTCATGACATGATGCACAAAGAAATCGACGTGTATGTCGATGATATGATTGCCAAATCTAAAACAGAGGAGGAACATGTGACCCACCTGTCAAAGTTATTTGAGCGTTTGAGAAAATACAAACTCTGCTTGAATCCTAACAAGTGCGCATTCGGTGTCCGCTCAGGGAAACTTTTAGGGTTCATCGTCAGCCAGAAAGGAATTGAGGTTGATCCTGACAAAGTCAAGGCCATTCAAGAAATGCCTTCTCCAAAGACTGAGAAACAAGTCATAGGATTCCTAGGACGTTTGAATTAAATTTCCAGATTTATATTCCTCATGACCGTGACATGCACGCCAATCTTCAAATTACTAAAAAAGAATGAGGACTACGTATGGACAGAAGACTACCGAACTGCCTTCGACAGTATCAAAGTGTATCTGTTAAATCCACCGATTTTGTCTCCTCCAGTGGAGGGAATACCACTGATCATATACCTAACAGTCTTGGAAGACTCAATGGGTTGTGTACTTAGCCAACAAGACGAAACGAAAAGAAAAGAGTCTTCCATATACTATTTAAGCAAGAAATTTACCGACTGTGAAAATCGGTATACTATGCTTGAGAAAACTTACTGTTCTCTAGCTTGGGTAGCCAAACGTCTTCGCCAGTACATGATTTGTCACACTACTTGGTTAATCTCCGAAATGGATCCAATCAAGTATGTCTTTGAAAAACCCGCTCTCACGGGAAGGATTGCCCGGTGGCAGATGTCACCGATTTTGTCTCCTCCAGTGGAGGGAAGACCACTGATCATATACCTAACAGTCTTGGAAGACTCAATGGGTTATGTACTTAGCCAACAAGACGAAACGAAAAGAAAAGAGTCTTCCATATACTATTTAAGCAAGAAATTTACCGACTGTGAAAATCGGTATACTATGCTTGAGAAAACTTACTGTTCTCTGGCTTGGGTAGCCAAACGTCTTCGTCAGTACATGATTTGTCACACTACTTAGTTAATCTCCGAAATGGATCCAATCAAGTATGTCTTTGAAAAACCTGCTCTCACGGGAAGGATTGCCCGGTGGCAGATGTTGTTATCAGAATACGACATTGAGTACCATGCTCAGAAAGCTGTCAAAGGGAGTATTTTAGCCAATCATTTGTCTCATCAACCGATTGACGATCAGGAATCAGTCGGGTTTGACTTCCCAGACGAAGATGTCATGTACTTAAAAATGAAAGATTGCGATGAACCGCTACCAAGTGAAGGGCCAGAACCAGGTTCCCAATGGGGACTAATCTTTGATGGAGCTATCAACAATTATGGAAACAGAATTGGGGCAATCATCGTGACACCTCAGGGTACTCATATTCCTTTCACTGCCAGACTAACATTCAAGTGCATAAACAACGAGGCCGAATACGAAGCTTGTATTATGGGTCTCGAAGAAGCAATTGACTTAAGGATAAATAACTTGGATGTGTATGGAGACTCAGCCCTGGTTATCAGTCAGATCAAAGGAGATTGGAACACATACCAATCAGGACTGATTCCTTACAAAGATTGCGCGAGAAGGTTGTTACCATTCTTCAACAGAATCGAGTTTCATCATATCCCTCGTGAAGAGAATCACATGGCTGATGCACTAGCCACCCTCTCCTCCATGATTAGTGTAGGTCAATGGAACGACATACCTAAGATCGACATAATGTGCCTTGAAAGTCCCGCTTACATCTTCGCGATCGAAGCAATCATAGACGACAAACCTTGGCATCACGATATCAAATGTTTCCTTCAGAAACAAGGGTACCCACCCGGGGCCTCAAGAAAAGACAGGAAAACCCTCAGAAGACTATCGGGCAGCTTCTTCCTGAGCGGTGATACACTCTATAAGAGAAACTTTGACATGGTCTTGCTCCGATGCGTAGATAAACCAGAAGCAAACATGTTGATGAAAGAAATTCACGAAGGATCCTTTGGCACTCATGCCAACGGACACACAATGGCGAGAAAAATTCTAAGAGCAGGGTACTATTGGTTGACAATGGAATCCGACTGCTACAAGTACATGAGGAAGTGTCACAAGTGTCAGATATACTCATACAAAATCCATGTACCGCCAACACATCTCAAAGTTCTCTCTTCCCCATGGCCTTTTACTATATGGGGAATTGACATGATTGGCATGATTGAACCTAAAGCTTCAAATGGACATCGGTTCATTCTAGTAGCCATTGACTACTTCACCAAGTGGGTTGAAGAAGCGTCATACGCCAATGTAACCCGACAAGTCGTGGTCCGCTTTATCAAGAACAATATCATCTGTCATTATGGTGTTCCAAGCCAGATCATTACTGATAATGGATCTAACTTGAACACCAAGATGATGAAAGAGTTGTGTGCTGAGTTTAAGATTGAACACCATAACTTATCTCCCTACCGGCCTAAGATGAACAGAGCGGTAGAAGCAGCTAACAAGAACATCAAGAAGATTGTTCAAAAGATGGTTGTAACCTACAAAGACTGGCACGAGATGCTGCCTTTTGCTCTTCACGGTTATCACACATCTGTTCGCACTTCAACAGGGGCAACCCCTTTCTCTCTAGTATATGGCATGGAAGCAGTGCTTCCCATAGAAGTAGAGATCCCATCGACCAGGGTATTGTTGGAAGCTAAGCTAACAGAAGCTGAATGGTGTCAAAGTCGACACGATGAACTGAACCTAATCGAAGAAAAGCGAATGACGGCTTTATGCCATGGTCAGTTGTATCAGCAGAGATTGAAGAAAGCATTTGACAAAAAGGTTCGACCCCGTATCTTCAGGAAAGGAGACCTCGTGCTCAAAAAGATACAATCATTCCTCACTGATTCCCGGGGCAAATGGACTCCGAATTACGATGGTCCCTATGTGGTCAAGAAAGCCTTCTCAGGAGGTGCCTTGAGACTCGCAACCATGGATGGAGAGGAGTTTGGCTACCCCACAAATGTTAACGTAGTCAAGAAATACTTCGCCTAAAAAAAAACGTCTCAATGGATTGAAACCCCAAAAGGGCGGTCGAGGCAAAAATTAGAGACATAAGAAAAAAAAAATCATCCCGATGGATTGGAAATCTCAAAGTACAATCCAGGCAAAAATTAGGGATTCATGGCAACTAACTATGTCTGACGAGGTTAAATCCCCAACAGTAATGCCGTCCATCAAGAAAACTCCAGTCAAGGTCATCTTCGACAGAAGCTCAGGATGTTCAGAATTCAAAGTTGGTAGAAGGATAACGATCGTTATGTTTCAATGTAGCCCCTTTTCCCTTAAATTACCATTTTCTAACTTTGTAAATACTCTATGAGATCACGCGCTTGGCTGATTTCCATCCTATCAATAAAATTTGAGCCCTAGTACTTTTGTTTGCAATTCTCATTTGGTTTAGCTTTACAAAATGACATTTTAACATGATCAACGATTATTGAAATAAAACAAAAATGAATTTTACTTGTCAAAATTTTTTCTGCTTTTAAAATAAAGATGGCAATTCTTTTGACTGTTGGACATCTAAAAGAATATTTATCGCTTCTCCAAAGGTGATTGAGCCTCAAAGTGTAGAATCAAAGTACTCCTTCTAAACCAGTACACCTGAATGAAAGATCAACTGTATCAGATGTGGTTTTCCCATCTGATATCCCCGGCAGAGTACGTATCTCTTAAGACCGATTGAACAATTCTTTCTCCCCACGGGGACCATCTTTCCTAAGCAAGACAAGATTGCTATCTTAGAGCATTGATACTTTTCATCCCCCGTAGTGGCCGAGTATCCAGTCGTGTTCATCTAATAGTCTGTATGTCGCGTCAGTTTTGTCAGCATAAACATACATACATCATACATTATTGATTCATATTCATATTCATATTGCATCACTATCACTCTAGTCGGTCTAGTTCCCAAGTGATAAAAGTCCTCTCAATCGAGTTGTCAGTCCTTTCCTCGTTAGGAAATACAGCGTCTGAGCAATTTCTCCCCAGTTTATTTCTGGATTGGAGACAGTCCTCGACCACTTTGATAACTTAAACCTCTGAAAGGCAAGGAAGACATTCGACAAACGTCACTCTTCACCATTAAAAATGATATCTTTGCTTTCCCGGATTAAGGAAAATCCCCAAAGAAAGCCTCTTAACCGAAGACTCTCAGCAACACATCGGGTTTTCTCCCAAGAAATTTGATGTTAATGAAGTCATCAGCACCTCAAAATTGGATTGCATCACATGGCATTTCTCTGAGAAGATCTAGAAGAAAAGTATGATGTAATATCCCTAAATGAAAAACGGTCTTTCAAGAGACTCGTTTTCCCCAGTAGAGTCAACAAATGGCGTCTCCAACAGAGAAGTTTGCACACCTCTACAGCTCAGACAAATGGGTACCCCCAGCAAATCTGATGTCAAAACTTTTTCCGTCAAATGGCATCTCCCTAGGAAAATACAGCGAGAAGTTTGATGAAAACCGCTACACATAGCGTCCCTTGTCAAGGAAGAGACTCAACAAGAAGAAACTGAGAGCAGTTCCTTGGCTGAAGACCAGGATCAAGGGGAAGTTTATCAAGATACTGAGACCAGTTCCGTGGCTGAAGACCAGGATCGAGGGGAAGTTTATTGACAAAAGAAACTAAGACCAGTTCTGGGGCGGAAGACCAGGATCGAGGGGAAGTTTATTTCAAAAACTAAGACCAGTTCCGTGGGTAAAAACCAGGATCGAGGGGAAGTTTTACCCTTTTCTAAGCATCATTGCTTTGCAAAAGAAGATGGTCTGGAAAACTGCCATTCATAATCACTGTCAAAATTTCGGGAATTCCGATATTTAATCCTCTTGCACCCCGAATGCCCGAATACCTTCGCCATTCACACCTTCGGGTCCAAGAAAATTAAATAGGGGCATCTGTCATACCCCAAATTTTGACCACCAAGATTTCCCATCATTGTGCAAATCATTATCACAATATGGATATACTTTCATGCCTCATCAATCTCCTCAAAGATGGTTGAGCATTCACCGCAATCAAGAATTAGGGTTTTGAGCCCTCTTAGAGCACTTAGACAAAGGATCAATCAAGGAATGGCATGATCTTCAACTTGTCTAACCTCTCAAACACCTATAAAGGATCGAGAGGACTCCCACATCAAGAACCAAGCACAAGGTTGCAACATTCCAAGTGGATCAAGCCTCAAGATCGCCAGTGTCACCAAATTAGGGTTTTGATCGACCAAGGCCTCCAGATGGAATTTTTCCTCTGGGCATGAGTTAATGCTTCAAAGCATAACCCAAGATACTCCAAGGTACCTCATGGACCCCATCATTAAGTTAACTTAGCCTCAGGGGATGCATTCATAAAAAATTAGGAATTAGGGTTTCTTGACCTAATTCACCCCTAAGTTGACTTTTGGGACAAAACCTGAGCCAAGACCTCAAAACATGATTTGAGGGCCTCCAATACACCACATTGATCCATTTACAACAATGGATTGACCCAAGAAGCTTGGTTCACAAGTTTCAATTTCCCCAGGATCACAATTAGGGTTTCAAGGAAAAAGTCAACTGTATCTTTGACTTTTAACCAAGACATGCTCCCAAACCTTGGGACATCATTCAATACACCCTATAACACCTATGGAATCCATCCATTAGGTTTGATTTAGGTCAAGGACTTGATTTCACAAAGGATCGCACAGTTTGGATTTCATCCGATAAAAAGTCAACTGTACACAAAATCAAGTTTGACTTTTTAGAATTTTTCACAAAAATTGTTCCCCTAAGTCAAAAATAATGTTAATGTATGGTATTGACCATCATTCATCAAGAAAAATCAAGAAAAGTGAGGTTTCTTGCAAAAGGGGCAATCATGAGAAACCAAAATTTTTCTAAGTTATGGAACAAAATGGCTTTGGTACCAACTTTACAAGGTCATAACTCCTAAACCACAAGACCTTTTTCTCCCATTCAAAGCTCAAATGAAAGTCCATCTGACATACTTTTAAAGTGTCAACTACAAGAGATTCCAAATCCTCATGGATTTTGAGTTATGGATTGATCAAAATCACAAAAAGTGAAAATGGCCACTTTTTCCAACACTTAGTGAAATTTTCAAAAAATCAGAATCTGCCTTACTTTTTCCAAAATGTAGGGGGATTTTTCACCTTGATCCAAGCTGAACCAGGTCCAAGGGTGAACATCAAAGTTGAAGTATGCCATGAGGGCTTTCCAACAAGTACCAGATCATCTCCAAATTCAATTTGAGTAGGGAGATACAACCCTTGGAACATGGCTTCATGAACTGATTTTTACAAGGCAGGTTTTGTGCATTTGCTCGATTTGGCCAAATCAGATAACTCCAAGCCTTGTCATCTATTTGGACACATCAGAGGATAAAATCCAAGGGGAATGATCTGATCCCCAAGCCTCCCAAGTTCAAGAATCTACACATAGCCATAACAAACCTAAAAAGGCTAAAAAGTGCAAAAGACTCTGAGTTTGTTTCCAAGCATTTAATGGATGCATCAAGGTGGCATGGGCTGACACATTCCTAACTGAATGAGTCAAGAATCAACACTGAATCAAAGAACCATAGGCATGTGCCCTAACCTCAAGTCAATGACTATAGGAGACTTAAGATTCCCTTGGATCAACATTGACCAAAGGCCTGTACCAGCTGCCATTCACTATTTCTTGCAAAAAAACTTGACACACTATAAATAGAGCTCATTTGTGATCAGTTTGAGTACACCAAAGCACTACAACTGATGCTTTCCTCAAAATCTCTTTCTTTAGGCCAAAATGCCTTCTTTTGTAAGTCATCTCTGAGTTTTTGAGTTAGAGAGCAATTCCACCACAACTCATGATCCAAACACATTCAATATGTCATATCTAAGTTGTCTAAACAGTCACCTTTGATCTGAAACACCAAAATCAGAAAGTCAACCTCCAAAACCTCAAAAATTTACTTTTTTGCATTTTTCAAGCCATGTCTTGATTCAGTCACTTCCAAAACCAAACAAGGCCTCAAACATACTTCAAATATCATCCTCAAACTGTCCCAATTAGTTCCCCTCATCTGGAATGCCATTTGAGAGAGTTGCCATATTGGTCACTTTTGCCCCTTTTGCAAGAAAGAGTTAAAACTTGTTCCTAAGGATTCTAGCTGGTTTTGATCATCCTAAAAGCTTCTAAGGGATCAATCAAGAGTGTCCAAAGCATTGGATTACTTATGGCACAAGGATCTTGACAGTTAGCACAAGAAGCTCCAAGAGGTAAGTGCATGACAACTTGTACTCTTTGAATTATGCATTGCTTTGAAGTCCACTGATTATAAACATCGCATACATATCATATATGTTGTGTTTGAACCAATTCACCGTGCTATTAGTGTGTATATGATGTGTTAGCATAGGAAATGCAAATCTTGGCATTTTTTGAAACCACTATCTGATTTTTAGATAGAGGCATCTTCTGAAAAATCTAAAGGCACCATTGGATTCCTCATGAAATTCTAGGTCAGATGCACTTAAATTTTGTCTCAATCCATGGAGAAATGAGCAAGTTACAGTCTTCATGCAAATCCACCATGACTTGGTTTCTTGCCTTGGCCAGGCCTAGAAACCAGGCCACCCATATATGTTAATGGGGTAGTTTTGATACACGGATGTATCACCACCCCAGTGGTAGCACGCGCATGTGTTTGTCTTGGAGGTCATGGGTTCAAACCCCACCCAGACCTTTTTTGCTACCCTTCCACATTTTTGCTTTTTTTAATATTTTTATGGTTTTTGTTAATTAATTCAAAAATTAATTTCTCTCTCAATTTTAATTATTTTTGATTGATTCTTTTTTTGAAAATTAAGAAAAATATTAAAATATTTCATTCCATGAATATTTCACAAAAATATTATTTATTTCATATATTTGGTATTTTTGTAAAGAATTATATTTTTATTTGTTTTTTAGGCATTAAAAATATTTCTTTCTCTTGGTTTTACAAAATTCAAATGATTTTTCAATCATCCCATGAATGAAACATGATTTTTCAAATATAAATCCAAGATCATAACCTTTTCTCACATGTTTGGTTATTTTATTTGAATTTTTATTCAATTAAAATATATTTTAAATAAAAAATTAGGGTTTTGATCATTATCACCCTAACAAATCTTTTAAAAACACTTTTTGGGCCTCTAATAGAGTGTAAGACCCAACCCCTTTGTATAGGAAACCATTTTAGGCCTCAGTCATTGTATAAGTCCCGATACGATTTTAAAAATCCCGGCGCGGTCCTCGTCTTTTAAACAAAAAAACATTTGGGCCTCCCCTTGTGTTGTAAGTCCCATATTTTTTTTAAATACACTTTGGGCCTCTAATAGAGTGTAAGACCCAACCCCCCTTTGTACATAAATAATTTGGGCCTCAGTCATTGTATAAGTCCCAGTACAGTTTTCAAAACGGCGGTGTGATCATTGTCAACTTTGGGCCTACCTTTGTGTTATAAGTCCTATTTCTTTTTTTTTTCAAACTTTTGGGCCTCTCCTTGAGTTGTAAGACCCATCCCTTTGTACATCAAACTTTTTTGGGCCTCAGTCGTTGTATAAGCCCCGATACAATTTTCAGAACAATGGTACGATTATTGTTTTTCATCTGGGCCTCTCCTTGAGTATAAGCCCCAACAATCTTTTCAAAAACAACCTCCCCTTTTGATTTAGGTTCAAACTCATAGTTGTTATCAAAACTTTCTTTAATTTCTTGAATAACTAACCATACAGCTGTTACAATGGAAGCTTGCTCGCCTGTAAGTTTTATCAGCTTTCTTTTACATACTTGCATATATATATATATATATATATATATATATATACATATATTTGTTTTTGCTGGAAGCTTGCTCACCTGTAAGTCCTTTTTTCATATCCTTTTAAATACTAGTCATATATCAACTGTATATATACTTGTATACCTGCTTAGAGTTTTCCCCGACAAGTAGGTCTAGGATTAGATAAAGCCAGTGGTCACTCTTTCAACACAGTCAAAACAAGTTCTCCATATGAATTCCAGATACAATCTTGCCTTCTCTTGGGCTTAAACAATATGGAACAAAGAGAAAGGCATTATTCCCGGTGAAACTTTTCTCAAACTGTCACTATTAGAAATTATCAAAGAAATTCATTTCCCCCAGAGAGGATTAATTTCCGGTGAAACCTCTCTTGAATTTCTTCAAACTCTAGAACTGTTCACCAAAGAAAAGATTATTCTCGGTGAAACTTTTCTTGAACTCTTCTTAAGTTTGGACCCACAGGCTTCCTAAAAGCATCCCCGCCTCTTCTTGGGCTTTGTACAAGGACCCTCCGGCTTCTTAGAAGTTCTCATGCCTTCTCTTGGGCTTAATACAAGGACCCTGAAGACCTCTTAAAGGTATAGGACAGAACCTAGTCATCCTTTGTTAGAGCAGTCTTTCTAAAGAGTCAAAACCTTGGACAATTTAGGGTTGATTCTCATCCCTTAAAGCACCAGCCTCCTCTTGGGCATCATACAAAGATAAACTCTTTCATACCAGTAGACTTGGACAGTCTAATCTCCTCTTGGATCTCAAAGACATTCTCAAGTTCCCTATAAACACAGGAAAAAACCCTGGTCATTTAATCAATCTCCAATAGAGTTGAAACCTCTATAGGTTTTCAAAACTCAATCTTTAAACTCTCACTTTAAATTTCCCCAGCTAGGGTCAAATCACTATCAATAAACCTTTATCAGAACCTCAAGGCGTCTGATACCTCAACTCTTCTGTAAACCCTCAGCAAGAGTTGATTCCCCGACTTGGACCTGCCTCTGGATCTCAATAATCTTCAGCAGAAGCCAGCCTCCTCTTAGGCTTTGTATAATGACTTTCCTCAACCGAGTTAGCCTCAAAAGCACTCTCTTGTTGAGACCCTCACTTTTTCAACAATCTCTTGTTGAGTTAACCTTTTTTAGCCTCAATCTTGGGCTTTGTACAAGACAAACAAAGCACTCTCTTGTTGAGTTAATCACCTTTCCACACTCTCTTGTTGAGTCAGTGGTACAAAACAAAGCACTCTCTTGTTGAGTCAATCAACTCAATATATAAACTTTCTCCAACAAAGTCAAAATCTTCATAACCTTCTCTTAAGCTCGGGATAAATATCTTCCCCAGCGGAGTCAATTCCTCCCAACCTTCTTTTAGGCTTTGAGAAATAATATCTCTAAGCAGAATCAATCTTCTTTTCAGCCTCCTCTTAGGCTTTGTATAATGATTTTCCCAGTAAGGTCTGCCTCAATCTTGGGCTTTGTACAAGACACCTAAAAATCCTCAGCTGAGTCAGTCAACTACCCTTCAGCCTCAATCTTGAGCTTTGTACAAGACAGCCATAAATATCCTCTCTTGTTGAGTCAGTCTCATTTCAGCCTCAATCTTGGGCTTTGTACAAGACACCGTATAAATCTCTCCAGCAGAGTCAATCTTTTTTCAGCCACAATCTTGGGCTTTGTACAAGACAGACAAAACCTCTCACCCGTAGAGTCAGTTTCCCCCTTTAGCCTTAATCTTGGGCTTTGTACAAGACAGATAAAATATTTCCCCAGAAAAGTCAACTTTTAGCCTCCTCTTAGGCTTTGTATAATGATATCCCCAAAAGAGTCAGTCTCTTTTTAGCCTCAATCTTGGGCTTTGTATAAGACAGATAAACACTCTCTTGTTGAGTCAGCCTTTTCCAGCCTCGTCTTAGGCTTTGTATAAGGACTTCCCCAGTGGAGTCAGTCAATCTCTTAGCTTCAACCTTGGGCTTTGATCAAGGCACACAAAAATCAAAAGCTCCTCAGAGGAAATCAAAATCTCTCTGTAGGAAGACATTTCTCTGTGTTATCACACATCAAAACAAACAAACCCTAATCCCAGATAACTGCTGTAAGTGGCACACTTGTTGATTCAAATATCCAAGCTGTAGTCCATCTCTTATCCTGGTAAAAATCCTCTCTTTCATCTAATTGTTGTAAGCGGCAAGCCTCTGGATTGTTTACATCCACGCCAATGTCCCTCTCTTAGCATGGAAAACTCCTAAGGAAAAATGGCATTGCTCAACACTGAGTTAAAGTTTTCTCCTTCGGGACAAATCCCTCATAAAAGAAATTATGGCATTGCTGGATTCACATATCCCAGTTAAAGTAATTTTCCTTTATAAACAGTCACCCAACAGTTGTGATAAACAAACGAGATGTCTCCCTTTAGAGATGAAAAATTCTCTCTCAGTCAAACCTTTTAGCTTCAATCTTGGGCTTTGAACAAGACACAAATACACCCTTTAGCTTCAATCTTGGGCTTTGAACAAGACACCAAAACATCTTTTTCCTCCCATAGAATATGAGGAACTATGATTGCTTTGATTTCCCTGTTTCTTTAAACGGGAATACGTAGGCATAAGATTGCGAAATCTTAGCGAGCACACCAATCAAAAACTTTAGGCCCAGTACCTTCACACCAATAAAAAACTCCAGGTCCAATACCTTCACTCATCAAAAAACCTCGGAAAACCCGAAATCAAACAAAAACTCTCTCTCTTTCAAAAACCCCCCAAAGAAGAAACTTTCCCAACCCACAACAGATAAACACCATCAAGTATAAAAGCAGAACATATTGCTAATAACCTGTGGATAACCACATATAGGATGGGTAATTGACAACTCCCCATTGTATAACCTGACCCCGAACTCCCCGAATCTCTTAAGCGTTTGTTTAGTTAAACATTCACGTGCAAGGTTAGTTTTAGATAGCTTCCCTTTCCCTTCCAGCTTTACGGAAGTAGCACCCCACTCCTACCATTTCGGTGAGGAGGAACCCATGGCGATAAGGTGGTCACGTCACCGACAAAAATCGCACGCTGCACAATGGGAAAACCAAAGGGAAATTAGCTCGCGACCCTGGTTTGATACCGTTCTCTACCACCAAATGCATCTCGTCAGCAATGATCCAAGCTACATCAATCTTTGTATCAATCATGATGCTATGGATCAAGTGAGCAACTGGTATAGGTACAGTAGAGGTATGCGTCCTTGGCTTAATGTTAGTTAAGACCAAGAGTAGCACCAGTTGTGCTAAGGGACGCATATCCTCCCTACGATATCTCCTCGCAACCCCAGATGGGTTCAGATCCACCGTTTTGCCTTCCCTTAATAAGGCACCAGAAATTGCCTCAATATCTCTATTCAATCTTAAGGTCCAGTGATACTCATCCAACTAATCCTCCCCCAAAGTAAGAGGATTACCCAACACATGGTTAATCGTGTCTCGGTCAAACTTCACCTCTCTTCCCATTACTTGTGTGGTCCAAGAAAAAACATCATTATCGTCCAGAAGGGCATATGCGTAGAACTCCGTCACGAGTTCCACATTGTAACTATCACATAGGGTAATTAGCTTGTCCCACTTTTTCTCATGAAGAATCGCGGCTACCGCTCGGTAGGATGCCTAGGGATTAATGTTAAACACCTTCTCCAGAAAGATGCTCCTCTTCTCAAGAGCAACGAATCTAGCAGCTTGCTTTGCCCCTTTGAAACGCTCGGTGTCATAAGAAATTGATTGCAGATGAGACGAGCTTCTGACCTTTACTTTCTTTGAAGGAGTGGTTCTTGGAGGTGTCATCTGCATAACACCAAACATAACCAGCAAAAACATATGACACATTAGTAACAAAGCAAGGTGCAAAAGATCAGATCAAGAAATCAAAGCACAAATAAAAATTAAAATTGTTGTCATATTCACCTTGGGTTCGCCCAGCGAGAACCCAGCGAACTCAAGGCGAACCCTGCAAATTTGAAAAATTCCAGGTTCTGCCTATGCAATTCATTACACAACAATAATGCAGTCCATACAAGTCCATTCGTGTTATCCATTTTTCAAGTAAATAACAACAACCAAGTCAACATTGTTCATGCAAAGATCAAAGTTCTTAAAGTAAATCAAACCAAGTTCAATCTTAACCTAAGAAAGAACATCTCAATCTCTCAAAAATTCTCTCACTTTAGTACCCATACAAGTATAGCAATGCAAACCAATAAAAATCACTCATGCATAACATCTTTACAAAGCTAGAAGAATGTTTCCAAAAAATTTTCACATAACCCTAACTATATGCTCCTACAAGAACAAGGAATTTAACTATAGAATCAAACCTGGAATGAGTAGCTAGAGAGAATGGAAATTTAAACTGAAACTTAAGAAAAATATTCTACTTGCAAAGGTTGAGAGAGACAAGAGAATGTTGTGTTTGTGTGTAAAGTGATAGAGACAAAAGGTAATGGAAAGGCAAAAATGGAAGTGGGGAAAGGTCTTGCCCCCCAAAATCTGACTAACGAGCCATTGAGCCCATGAAATTGGTCCAAAAAATAAAATCAAAAACAACTTAAGTGATGTGGCAGTAAGAGTGAAATTTTGTTCTATTTCACATAGTTCCAGCGAGCATTCGCCCCAGGTTCGCCCAGCAAACTCAAGGAGAATGCGACAGGATACTTAAAATGTTGGGGTTCCTCCCAACTAGCACTTTGTTTAACTTCGTTTGAGCTCGACGGTCTGACGTTTGAAACCTCAGAACTAAAAACAATTTAATTAGCTTCTGGATGAAACCACTAACATAAAAGGTCCTTCACCGTTGTCATAACCTGTTTTTGGTCCACTTTTTCTCAAGAACGAAAAATCCCAACAAGACTTCATCATAACCCCCTTCGCCTCTTCATCATTCTTTTTCAACACCGCTTCAATCTTTGCATCCTCGTCCTTCTTTTTCATTACCGCTTCCTTGGCCTCTTCATCCTTATTTTTCTTTGTTGCAACTCTTTCATCTTCCTTTCTCACATGATAATCATCCTCCAATATATTTGAATACACCACACCTTTGAAAAGTGTAAAACACACTTCTTCATCGTTAGTCCTCACTTTCATTATGCCTTCATCAACATCAATTAGCATTCATGCAGTTTTCATGAAGGGTCTTCCAAGGATTATTGGTGTATCCTCATCTTCTTCCATATCCATGACAACGAAATCAACCGGAAATAAAAATTTGTCAACTTTTAATAACACGTCTTCAACAACACCATGAGGACGAGTCATTGACTTATCCTCTAGTTGCAAAGTTATGTTGGTTGATTTCATCTCCATGTTCTCAAGCCTTTTCACCACGGACAAAGGAATTAAATTAATACTAGCACCCATATCGACCAAAGCCTTACACTTGAAATCACTACCTATAGTTATAGGTAGTGCTACTCTTCTCGGATCTCCTTCCTTCTGCGGAAGAATGCTTTTGACGATAACACTACAATTTGCACTGAGCTCAATGGTTTCCTTATCCGTATACCTCTTCTTCTTTGTAAGCATCTCCTTCATGAATTTTGCATACTTTGGCATTTTCTTTAGAGCCTCGGAAAATGGAATGGTTATTTGCAACCAACTAAATATGTCTAAGAATCTAGCATAATGCTTCTCATTGTCTTTTTTCGTAGGAGCAATAGGATACAGTAACTTTTTCATTGGAACTTCACTCTCACGCTTCTTTCCTTTCTTACTTTTTTCCTTCTTCTCCTCCTTCAACTTCTCTTCTACATCCTCTTTTTCAACTAACTTCTTATCATTATTTTTTCAACTTCTTCCACAATTTAATCCTCCTTTTCAACTTCAACATTTTCACCGATTCCCACACCAATTGTTCTCCCACTCCTAGTAAAGATGGCTGGGCAAGATTCCTTCAGATTCACTTGGGTATTAGTAGGAAAGGTTTCTTTTTGTTGGTCGCCTAATTGCTTGGACAATTGTCCAACTTAAGTTTCAAGATTCCGAATTGCCTCATTCGTACTCTTTTGAGTGGAGATAGACATTTTCATGAATTAGTTAAAAGTTTCCTCAATCTTTGAACTTCCATCTTGGTTTTGTTGAGGTTGGTTGTAACTTTGGTAAGGTTGATGATTAGAATTACTCGGTTCTTACCTCCACCCTTGTTGGTAACCCTGGCTATTACCTCTCGGTTGGTAGCCTTGGTTATTGCTTTGATATGTTGGTCAAGGTTGATAGCCTTGATTTTGGTTTCCCGCATAGTTGGCTTCTTCAACGACTGGAAGAAAATATCTGGTAGGATGATCACCTTTGCAAAGTCCACAACTTGCAATTTGTTGATTGTTGTTAAGAACTTCTTACATCTCTTTGATTTGTTGTGGAAGTTTAGGCATTTGCTTTGTCAACAACTCCACTTGTTGCGAGATTAATTTGTTTTGAGCAAGAATAGCATCATTATGAAGGGAAATCGCAACTCAAAACCCAACGGAAATTAAAATTTCCCTTTAGCGATCCTTACTAAAGATCATGATCAGTGATAGAATGGTTACCTCTTGTGGCGATGAAACCTTTGATTCTGAATAGAAGGAATGATCATGAGCGATGTATGATGAACACCGCCTCTACTCAGTCCACACGAACAACTTCCTTCAGTCTCAATGCTAGCTGCTACGATTGAAGGCTTTGAGTGAGAGATAGAGAGAAGGAAAATACGGCTAGGGTTTCACAACTGAATTTTCATCAAGTGTTTATGTTTCTGCACAAGGATTATATTTATAGAACCTTTTATGTGGGCTGCAAGATAAAAATCCCACGTAAGTGCACACACACCATATCTTATGATGTACCGTATATTACTTAAGCACGCGGTACCTTACTACAATCCGTATTCCACTTAAGTGCACCATACCTTACGGTGTTACATATTTACTTAAGTACACCGTACCTTAAGGTGTGCCTTATTTACTCTACATCTTATCAAAATGTCCTTATGTGTGTGACCCTGTAGGATTTCGCAATGTTGGTAATTATATTAAATCATGCATTTAACATAATAAACAGTGAGCGGTTTCTAGCAACACATCACTGCTACCCAAGTCACGAAATTGTCATGTGATCTTACAAAACCTTTTGTGATAGTGCCTGTGTGTATAATTACCCTTTTACCCTTATATCTATATTGAACACAATGCATATACCGTGTCATCCTTGTTCAGTTCAATATTGGGACCTTAGACATTTATCCTGTTATGCAGGATGGGCAAATTCCATCTAGGTCACTCATGTCCCTCAACATGCTTTATGAAGTACCCATCAACTGTCTTTATAGTCATCCAATTACAGACAATGTTTGATCAGCAATAAAGTACTTGACTCTACATCTAGGGTTCATAGTGGTTTCAGGTCGAAGGGTGGTATACACCACTATCACCATGAGAGTAACTTATGACACTTTGCATAACATTCTATGTATTACTCTCATACTGGGTCAATCTAGTATAAATATTACTCCTAATATTCATACCTATGTTAAGACTTGATAACTCCTTATCCATGATCCATGAGATGTGATCATCAGTCTATCTACATTATAGTCTTAATGCTTTAAGGTTATCCTATTTCACATTAAAGCTCGACTACGGATACTTTAAGAATAATGTCCTTATGTTTAATGGAATCTCATGATTAAGTCACACTTAATATTTCATTAAACGAACTAGCTATTCTAGGGACTTTAACACTTTGGAAAAACAAACATAATAAAGAAATGCCTTTTATTATTAATAAATAATTCGATACAAGTACCAAAAGTATTGGCCTCTAGGGCTTACACCGACAATCTCCCACTAGCACTAGAGCCAATCAAGCATACCCCTAATACCCATAGATCTAGTATGGCCATCATGCTTCTGCTGCGCAAGAGGCTTTATTAGTGGGTCAGCAATGTTGTTAAGTGTAGGTACTCTGCATATCTTCACATCTCCCCGATCTATTATCTCTCGAATGAGATGATAACGCCTAAGTATGTGTTTAGATCATTGGTGAGATCTAGGCTCCTTAGCTTGTGCGATGGCACCATTGTTATAACAATAGAGATTAATGGGATCCACAATGCTAGAGACTATGCCAAGTTCACTAATGAACTTTTTGATCCAAACAGCTTCCTTTGCTGCATATGAGGCAGCAATGTACTTGGTCTCAGTTGTAGAATCAGCAATTGTTTCTTGCTTTGACTTTTCCAGCTCACAACGCCACCAGTTAGGCAGAACACATAACCAGATTGCGATTTAAAGTTATCCTTATCTGTCTGAAAGCTAGCATCGGTGTATCCAATCACCGCGAGCTCTTCCTGACCTCCATATATCAAGAATGAATCCTTAGTCCTTCTTAAGTACTTAAGGATATTCTTGACAGCTACCCAATGAGCATCACCGGTATCAGATTGGTACCTACTCATTGCACTTAAAGCATACAAGACATCTGGTCGAGTACATAACATGGCAGACATGATAGATCCTATTGCAGATGCATATGGAATCTTATTCATGCGATCCCTTTCTTCCATAGTTGAAGGAGATTGTGTTTTTGATAGACGCAGGCCATGTTGCATAGGTATGAATCCTTTCTTGGAATCATGCATATTAAAGCGTCTCAACACTTTGTCTATGTATGTACTCTGACTTAGGCCAAGTAGTTTTTGTGATCTATATCTATAGATCCTGATTCCTAATATATAGTCTGCTTCACCAAGGTCCTTCACAGAAAAGCATTTCCTTAACTAAGTTTTTACTTGTTGCAAGGTAGGGACATCGTTTCCAATGATTAATATGTCATCTACATATAACACCAGGAAGGCGATCATGCTCTCACTAACCTTCTTGTAGACACAAGGCTCATCTTCATTCTTTATGAATCCATATTGTTTTACAGTTTCATCAAAACGAAGATTCCAGCTTCTGGAAGCTTGCTTCAATCCATAAATTGATCGCTGTAACTTGCATATCTTTTGGGCTTCTTCTGGTATGTCAAATCCTTCAGGTTGTGTCATGTACACATCCTCAAGAATATTCCCATTAAGGAAAGAAGTCTTGACATCCATCTGCCATATTTCATAATCATGATATGCAGCGATAGCAAGTAAAATCCGAACAGATTTAAGCATTGCAACTGGTGAAAAGGTTTCATCATAGTCTACACCATGAATTTGTTTATAACCTTTAGCAACCAGTCTTTCCTTATAGGTATATACCTTACCATCCATGTCAATCTTCTTTTTGAAGACCCACTTGCATCCTATAGGATTAACTCCTACATGAGGCTCTACCAAGGTCCAAACCTGGTTTGTGTACATGGAATCCATTTCAGATTTCATGGCTTCTATCCACTTCTCAAACTCAGGACCAGTTATGTCCTCTTGATAGGTTACAGACTCATCTTGATCCATGAGTAATACATCACCTTGATCAGTTATGAGATATCCATATCTCTCTGGTTGGTGACGTATCCTGCTCGATCTACGCTGGTCTTGTTCTACTTAAGCAGGTTGCTCTTCCACAACTACTTGTGGTTCCTGCTCTAATTCCTCCATATGTGTATCAATGCTTTGTGATTCTTGAATTTCTTCAAGCTCTACTTTCCTCCCACTGATTCCTTTGGAAATAAAGTCCCTTTCCAAGAAAACTCCAGTTCGAGCGACAAACACTTTGCTCTCAGAAGGATTATAGAAGTAATACCCTCTTGTTTCTTTAGGATACCCCACAAATAAGCATTTTTTCAGATTTGGGCTCAAGCTTAGTTGAAATTTTTCGTTTCACATAAACTTCACAACCCCAAATCTTCATGTAAGACATATGTGGTTTCTTACCACTCCATATTTCATATGGTGTCTTTTCAACCTTTTTGGATGGAACACAGTTAAGTGTGTAAGCTGTTGTCAGTAGTGCATGTCCCCAAAAGGAGTTTGGAAGATCAGCGTGACTCATCATGGATCGGACCATGTCTAATAAGGTTTGATTTCTTTTCTCAGATACACCATTCCATTGTGGTGTTCTAGAATGAGTGATTGGGATAGAATCCCATACTCTTTTAGATGGTCATCAAACTCTAGGCTTAAATACTCACCCCCTCGATCTGATCGAAGAGTTTTAATATTCTTACCTTGTTGGTTTTTTACTTCATTCTTGAACTCTTTGAACTTTTCAAAGGATTCAGATTTGTGTTTCATTAAATAGACATAACCATATCTACTGAAATCATCGGTAAATGTGATGAAGTATTGAAAACCTCCTCTGGCTGGTATGTTCAGTGGTCCACATACATCAGTATGTATGAGGGCCAAAAGATCATTAGCCCTTTCACCTTTTCCTGTGAATGGGGACTTTGTCATCTTTCCAATTAAACAAGATCTGCATGTATCATATGATTCGTAATCAAAAGAGTCTATTAGTCCATCTTTATGGAGTTTGGAGATGCGTCTCTCATTTATATGGCCTAAGCAACAATGCCAAAGGTAACTTGGATTTAACTCGTTAGGTTTCATCCTTTTAGTATTAAATGTTATAAATTGGCATTTCAAGATCAAGGACATACAATCCATTATTCATTTGTGCAGTAGCATAGAATATATCATTCAAATAAATAGAGCAACAATTGTTCTTTATTATAAATGAAAAACCAAACTTGTCCAAACAAGAAACGGAAATAATATTCCTGCTAATTGCAGGGACATAGTAGCAGTTCTCTAACTGAATTATTAAACCACTAGGTAAATTCAATGCATAAGTTCCTACGGCTAAAGCAGCAACCTTTGCTCCATTGCCAACTCGTAGGTCAACTTCACCTTTTACCAAAACTCTACTCATTTTTAACCCCTGCACATTGGTACAAATGTGAGAACCACATCCAGTATCTAATACCCATGATGCAGAAGTAGATAAATTTATTTCTATAACAAAAATACCTGAAGTCGAAGTCTCCACTCCATTCTTCTTATCTTCCAGGTACTTTGGGCAATTTCTCTTCCAGTGTCCGGTCTTACCGCAATAGAAGCAAGTGCCCTCCTTTGCTATACCTCCACTAGGATTCAAAGCAGGGGCTGTATGTTTGGGTTTGGCAACTTCCTTGCCTTTCCATTTACCACCCTGCTTGGTGGGCCTTTTGTTCTGTTTCTTTCCATTACTGACCATCAGAATGGATTTCCCTTTTGACTTCAGATTTTGCTCAGCAGTTCTTAACATGCCTAGAAATTCAGGAAGAGTTTTGTCCATATCATTCATGTTGAAATTAAGGACAAATTGACTGAAGCTTTTCGACAATGATTGCAGGATCAAATCAGTCGCAAGCTCCTATTTAAGGGGAAATCCCAATCTTTCAAGGTTCTCCACATACCCAATCATCTTGAGTACATTGGGACCTATAGGGGCTCCCTCAAATAGCTTGGCTTGAAAAAGGGCTTTTGAAACTTCAAACCTTTCATGCCTTGCCTGCTCTTGATAGAGCATCTTCAGGTATTCTATCATATCAAATGCTGTCATGTTTTCATGTTGCTTTTGCAATTCAGAATTCAGGGTAGCTAGCATGAGGCAAGCAATTTCATTGGCATCATCGACATTCTTCTTATAAGCATCTCTTTTAGCCTTAGGAGCAGAACTAGGAGGCTCCTCCTCAGGAACAGGTGTCTCTAAGACATACAACTTTTTGTCATGTTTGAGGACAATCCTCAGATTTCGGTGCCAATCCAGAAAAATTGTCCCAGACAATTTTTCCTTATCAAGGATTGATCGCAAAATGTTGTTAGATGTGTTTGTTGTCATGGTAATCTACAAAATAGAATGGAAAAATATAAGTATCATTAAAACAACATATCCAATTAGGCCTTTAATTAAATATGCTCCCACTATTTTACTCAAACCAAATGACCCTCACCATTTGATTCGGAAAATCCCGTTGGAAGATTTTCTAGTGGATTGAGATCCATATTTCACTTTGTTTTAAGTCAGCGTTAGGCTGATTACACAAAAATCAGCTATTTAGGTAGGAACTCCTTCCAATTGTATCCAATACAATTCTTGAATATTTCAGTTGGGTGAATAACTCCTTATTCTAATCCATCATATGAATTATTCCCAACTCTTGCTTCTAATCGTATATAATCTTATTATATTTTGTTTGGTTAAGTTTGACCCATTGTTTTAGAAATTGGATATTACATTTATCCCATCGCATCTTACTAATATAGAACATGCACCTCGCGTTAGGCGAAACCTACATTATTCGATACTAGTATTGATGAGTTCTAAAACTTGGAAAGCATAAACTTAATATTCAATTTGAGGGAATTTTCATTAGTTTGATCTCACCGGCTTATTTATCATATAAATCGTCTCTCACATGCATTCACTTACATACACATGCATCAACATACATACAAAATGAAACAGTTATGGCCCCTAGCGCAATTGTTCTCCCAAGCCAATGAGAGAACCTAAGCTAAACCTAATAACGATCTACACTTCTCCAAGCAAGATCTCCAAGGTTGTCCTCCTTTGATCTTGTAGTCTTTCTTTTACTTCATAACATTACATTACATTAAAGAATACTCGTTTTACATACGAGGGAGTGAGATGAGAAAAGAAGTTACACCAAGAGATTAAAAGAGAGGCACGACACGCAGGTCGTATTTTAAAATCCCAAAACAAAATAAAGGAAAACTAAGGCCATAACTGATCACCACAAGAGAAAAATAATAAACACACTTTTATTATTATTAATTTAAATCCTGTTAATTAAATGAATCAAATTAAATCTCGGCGAATGATCACACTACGCAGATGGGGGTCGAGGGGGCAGCGCCCCGACGAAATTTTTTTAATGAACAATTCATTTGAAATCGGCGTCGTTTTTTGCATCAGCACTTGATACTTTCCATAAAATTAAAGCACAACTTTTGTGCCATCACAACCCTAATCGTAGACCTTTTAGATAGCACAACCCTTGTGCCATCATGAACCCTAATGCAACAATTCCATATCGTTAAAATACCATGATCAATAATTCAGTATGATTGATCCATATGCCACTGCTTGACCATACTAAAGTCAGATTCCAAAGCAAATGAACACGGATCGCTCAAAGGAATAATGATCACTACGTGATTTAAATGAACGAAATAGAAACAGTATATCCAATATACCATCTTTGCATCAGAGTTAATTATATCACATATAAAATTTGATCGATCATATTTGTGTAACTTAAGAACGATCGATATATCGCTGATTCACCAAACTATTATCGGATTCCAAAGCATAGTCAATATCGATCATCCAAATCATACACAGCCTCATGCCAAAATTCAATATCTCGATTTAATTTAATTTGTTATGTGTTTTAATCGAATTAAAACAAAAAAAAAAGAAAATAAACACTTATCTGATGCATGGTTTCGTGAGTGGCTCTGATACCACTAAAGGGAAATCGCAATTCAAAACCCAGCGGAAATTAAAATTTCCCTTTAGCGATCCTTACGAAAGATCATGATCAGTATTAGAATGGTTACCTCTTGTGGCGATGAAACCTTTGATTCTAAATGGAAGGAATGATCACGAGCGATGTACGATGAACATCGCCTCTACCCAGTCCACACGAACACCTTCCTTCAGTCTCAATGCTAGCTGCTACGATTGAAGGCTTTGAGTGAGAGATAGAGAGAAGAAAAATACGGCTAGGGTTTCACAAGTGAATTTTCATCAAGTGTTTATTCTTCTGCACAAGGGTTATATTTATAGAACCTCTTGTGTGGGCTGCAAGATAAAAATCCCACTTAAGTGCACACCCATCATATCTTATGATGTACCGTATATCACTTAAGCATACGGTACCTTACCACAATCCGTATTCCACTTAAGTGCACCGTACCTTACAGTGTTACATATTTACTTAAGTACACTGTACCTTACGGTGTGCCTTATTTACTCTACCTCTTATCAAACTATCCTTATGTGTGTGACCCTGTAGGATTTCACAACGTTGGTAATTATATTAAATCATGCATTTAACATAGTAAATAGTGTGAGGTATCTAGCAACACATCACTGCTACCCAAGTCACGAAATTGCCATGTGATCTGACAAAACCTTTTGTGATAGTGCTTATGTGTATAATTACCCGTTTGCCCTTATGTCTATATTGAACACAAGGCATATACCGTGTCATCCTTTTTCAGTTCAATATTGGGACCTTAGACATTTATACTGTTATGCAGGATGGGCAAATTCTATCTAGGTCACTCATGTCCCTCAGCATGCTTTATGAAGTACCCATCAATTGTATTTATAGTCATCCAATTACGAACAATGTTTGATCAACAATAAAGTACTTGACTCTACATCTAGGGTCCATAGTGGTTTCAGGTCGAAGGGTGGTATACACCACTATCACCATTAGAGTAACTTATGACACTTTGCATAACATTCTATGTAGTAATCTCATAGTGGGTCAATCCAGTATAAATATTACTCCTAATTATTCATACCTATGTTAAGACTTGATAACTCCTTATCCATGATCCATGAGATGTGATCATCAGTCTATCTACATAATAGTCTTAATGCTTTAAGGTTATCCCATTTCACATTAAAGCTCGACTATGGATACTTTAAGAATAGTGTCCTTATGTTTAATGGAATCTCATGATTAAGTCACACTTGATATTTCATTAAACGAACTAGCTATTCTAGGGACTTTATCACTTTGGAAAAACAAACATAATAAAGAAATGCATTTTATTATTAATAAATAATTCGATACAAGTACCAAAAGTATTGACATCTAGGGCTTACACCAACTCATTCGTTCCCAACTCAATAATTCCCGGCTTTCTTTGTGAAGTACCACAGTTGTGTTGACCTTGATGATCATTTAGTGCCATCCTATCAATGATGGAGATTGCAATTTTGTTTGAATCGTAGTTAAAGGGGGGTTTTTGTCATCATCTCCACAAGGATTGTTCTGATATGGGATGCTTTCCGTTCAAAAATTTACCATTTTAAGAAAAAGGGTTTTCAAAGTTTGCTTCATAAATTGTCACAATTTTAGTAGCAAAGCTTTAAATTTTAAAATGTTTGATTAATAAAGTATATCAAAAGTAGTTTTCATCTACTCTAACTTATACGTATTCTCTTAATCTTGCATGTGAAGTCGGATCCGATTAATATCATCATGTATTCTCTCAATACCGTCTATCTCTAGAGTGACGTCGTGAGAAATACCATATTCATCGCTACATGATCTCTCCATATAACAACCAATATAGTAAGCTTTAAGTTCAATACAAAGCAAATATCAACCATAGACCAATCACTCCAATCTATAAATTGATAGATGAATATTTTAGGTCAAGTTCCATGAAATATATGTCTAGAGGTTTACAAAACAAGAATGGATCATTAAGAACAAAAATATTCATCATATATTAATCATCACTTGTCTACATACAAGGTCAATCAAAAGAAATACATAAAGCTAAGGTAGACTACCTCTACCTTTGATACAAGGCAAATTAACTATCCATAACCATGGTAGCTTGCTTTACAAGTAATGAGAGAAGATGAATGAGCATCCACGTCAAATAATCGATCTTGGAAGCGAATCCAGCTTCTATTTGCAATATATCGCTCTTTGGTGAAGAAATGTTGAAAAAATGGGTTTCTATGTGAAAATGGGGTTATGATCCCCAAAAAGTGTGAAAATTACATATATAGTACTTTCAGAATCTATCAAGTTCACCTAACGAACCCATTCTTCGCCCATTGAACACCACTTTATGGCACCTGAAGTGCCTCTAAACAGTTAAACCGCCCCTAAGGGAATATCTAAGTTCGTTGTGCGAACACTTCTTCGCCCAGCGAGCTTCTTCGCTACAAGTTCACACAGCGAACTTATAGTCCTTTAGCTACTGCCTCAAATATGGGATGGTTCGCTGGGGCTTCGCTGCAACCTCGCCCAACGAATATTTGTTGCCTGCTCACTGTTGTTCGCCCAGCAAACATGCTGAATCTTCTCCTTTTCTTTGGCCTCTTTTTCAAATCACTTGTGTCTTACTCTTTGATGTTTTATGCCTAATTACTGCATAATAACACACAAATCAAAGCAACTAAAGGTATTTGCAACATAATTTAAGAATATCATTAAAACATGGAATAAATCCATTGAAACATAACAAAAGAGTTTAAAAATGCCAAATATAATGGATAAAATTAAAGCAAGTTTGGCATTCAACATATAACAATTTCTAGCAGTTTCTCAGTATTGGGAAATGTAAAAGGTGTTCATATTGTAAGTTCTGTGTTTTTGGGATTGGAAGCAATTTTGTTAAAACAAGTATCACAATAAGATGTTTTGACATGTTGGTCAGACATCATTGATGGTCAGCATGATGTCGTGACATGATGTCATGACATGTTATACCGGATGTTAGGGTTTTATGTATTTGGAAGATTTGTTTTTAAAGTGTGAGATTCTATATGGTTTTAGTTCACAATCTGTCGTATTCCAAGGAAGGTTATTTTAAGAACATCACTTTTGTGCCAGAAGTACATTTATTTCATAAAAAAGATCTTGAATACTTTTTAGGAAACTTTCTATTTTGTTCCTATTTTCAGGCAGGAGATTTGTAGCTACTGTTTTGGGAGATGTATTTTATTTTAGATAAAGAGCCCAAGCCCATGCTGATCTAAAGTTATAAAAATAGTTGTTCTAAAGCTAATGGATCATTGAAGCCGTATATTGAAAAAATAGTTTTTGGGTTTAGTGTGTTTTTTGTTATTTGTGATCCACTCCTATATCACTTTGATATCTGAGTTGGATTGTGTTCATTGTGAATTTGTGAGCCATTCATGTACCTCTTAGGTGCTTGAATTGGAGTGTGTTTGAGTTGTAATCACTCATAAGCTTTTAAGCAATAGTGGATTTTGTGCCATTGGAAGTGTGTCTTCTAATTATTGTGTGATTGAGGGAAGTGAGATGGGTCTCATATCTAGGAGTGTCTTAGATAGAAATAGCATGGGTAGTGACTAGGTGCGAAGTTTTTAAAACCAGAGGTTGATTAGAACTTCAAACTAATACTATTATAGTGGATTTTCTTCCTGGCTTGGATTCCCCCAGATGTAGGTGATGTTGCACCGAAATGGGTTAACAATTGATTGTGTTATTTACATTCAGCCATTTACTTTAACTGCATAATTATTTATGTTGTCATACTGTCCTGATCCCAGTGCCATGAGATTTTACTCGACATCTGATGTCTGATTACCAGAATTTCACATATTATGTTTTTACTAGAATTAATCCTTCCCATATATTTCCTTGTGTTAGTAAATATTTTTTTCTTCTTCTATGCTGACATGTCAAAACCTACTTTTTTTTTATGACAAAAGTGGGGAGAGAGTCATGACAATATTTAAGAAGGATAAAAGTACTTTCTAATGCTTGTAATTTACCTCTGAACCCTAAATTTTTCATTATTTTGGGTAAATGCTTTTATCTGAACATATTCTTTTTAAATGAGAAATTTAATTAACTTAGGTAGGACTAAAGGGGAGCTTAGAAACCTCAAGTTAAGAACTATGAGACTAAAGGAAGAGCTTACAAACCTCAACCTAAAGTCTGTCAAATTCAGGGGGAGCTTATGAACCTTAACCTGATGTTAGAATATGTTAATTAAATTATAAGGTTCAATTAACATAGATAAGGAGTTAAGATGAGCTTATAAACCTCGTCTTAATGGACTATCAGACTTAGGGGGAGCTTACAAACCTCAGACTCTGATGTTAGACTATGTTAATTAAATCACCAACCATTGTTCTAAATTACATTTGTTTATCATCATAAAAAAAGGGAAGATTGTTGGAACAAGATTTGTTTATGCCCTTAAAAGGTTTTGATGATACCAATGTATTGAAAGAACAATATAGTTTGCTAACATATGTTCAAGTGTGTAGGATCATAAACCAAATAATTCATCATTAATCCTATTTAAAACATAAGGTGAAGAAGCAATACATAGATTTTGGCTGATCAGAATCTGAATATATTCATCAAACTCTAAACTCATGACCCAGATTCTAATAACAACTCAGTTTATGAAGACATGGAGAGCAGTTGATTTGTACACTGCACGAAAGCGGACTTGTCTTATCAGAGCCCCAAATTTCTTGACAAAGTCAACTAGGGTTTGGTTTTACAATGCTCAAGGATGATGATGTTACCTCTTAAGTTTGTAATACCTTTTAGTAGATACCTAGTTACTCAAAAGGTGCTATGGAAAATGAAAGCTCAAATGGTTTGACTAAATTTTGGTAAAACATAATGGTGGAAAAGATGCTCTAACATGAAGATTTATGCCCCAGACCAAAGATGTCGAATAAGATGTCACAGCATGTAGATTCGATATCATGACTGTCATATCAGGTTTTATTTAAATATGTTCTAAGATTCAAGGCGCGATTGGCAATGGATCAAGGATCAAAGATATGAAGCCCAACTCAGTAGAAGACTATAAAAGAAGACCAAGACCTAATGCAAATATGGAGAGAGGATGACATAGACTTAGGAATCCTAATTTGTAAAGTAGAGTTTAGGTTTGAGAGTCGTAGGTTTCTCTTGTAAGTCTCCCTCTGTATCGATTTGATGCAGTGTGGTAGACATAGGAACTTGTACAGATTCAGAAGCCCGTAGGCAATGAATCGTTGGTGTTCTTGGATGAAGCTTTGAAGCAAATCCAAGTTAACTTGTTAGTCAAGGATGCTTGACTGAACTTTGTATTAGAAGGGGTGTCTTTCAATAGGGTAGATACAGTTATGGTGTAGTAACTGTTAGATAATCACAGGTTATGATTTAGGGAGTGAGATGGGTTTCTCTTATCAATTAGATATGACTTCTAATGATAAAGACTTCATTGGGTAGTGATAGGTTAGCGTGGGTGCTTTTTGTAAACCTGACGTTGTTTACATAAAACTATACTACTGATAGTGATTTCTTCTTCCTGAATTGGTATCCCCCAGATGTAGGTGAGTTGCACCAAACTGGGTCATCATATTCTGTGTTGTTTATCATTCTGCTTTTTCAGTCCAGTCTTGATTAACATGTTGGATCAGATGTCGTAACATCTATGATTCTGCAGTTCTGGTATTCAAGGTATCAGTCTGCAGCAGTACTGTTGTGCCTCTGTGTTTAAATGTTTATGCAGAACAATGTCGTGACATGTGTTAGGACATCTGCTGTCTACATTGCCAGAATTTCAATTGGTATCAGAGCAGGCATCCTGTCTATTTCTGGATGAGATCTTTGGGAGATACTTTATGGCGTTTAAACAAGGAGGAGTTTTGAAGATCAGATCAATCAACTCAGACATACTCAAGGGTATTAATGGATGGGATGGATGTTCTAGATTGAAGGTAACAACTCGGTGGTTGTTCATGTTGCTAAGGAGGTTCTACAACAACTACAGGAGAAGTGGCTAGTTCTCTTGTTGGGGTGTCTTATAAGATGTTTTGACATCTTATTAGGGCAAGCAGAATTTGTTCCTTGGTGGTTTCGCTGCATGTGTTTCTGATGGAAGAGCTCTAGAATTATGGGATTCTGGAGTTGTTACTAAAGACAGATGGTGGAAGATCTCAATCGTCGGCCTCTATAGTTGAAGATATCTGCATCTTTTTATTCCAAAGTCGAGAGCGATGGAATGGAAAGAGTTGTTGGAAGATGTCTGTTATGGTGACTTGGTACTTGGAAGCTTGGTTCCATGGTACAGTTTGAAGTCAGTTAAAGAGGAGAGGGTTGAGTTTAGGTTTATCAAGTTCTTGCTCTGGGAGTTTGATAAATTATTGATCGGGTAGGTTGTCAAAGATACTTGAGAATTCTCTCAAGTCCACTCATAAAGACGTCTCAGTCGTGCATCTGGAGTCTTATAGTTATTCTTATGACTAGAAGGTGTTTCTATGGAACACAATCTGAAGAAAGTGGAGGTGATTTATTTTCACCATCCAAAACAGCAAGGAAGGATTCATCTCTCTTAACCCTAAGGGTGGATCCAATCTGATTGGAGTTCTCAGAATTGTTGAGGTAAATAGGATTCGTTCAGAAAGAATCTTAGTTACTTGAGTCAAGGGTGGCAGCCTTGGTATCTCAACACTATCTGTCAAAGAAGATACTTGCAAAAGATTGAGTACTTGATAAGTGTTCATGAAGTGATCTGGTGGAGTATAACTATAATAGTGAAGAAGGGCTATTGGACAAGGATTTAAGATCAATTGCTATTTGTGGAATTCACAAGTATTTAATTGATTATCCTTGAAAGTCAAGATTGCTGATGTTCAACAAAATGTTGGAACATCTCATCATCAGAGTTTGTACAGAATCATGGGAGGGGTACTGCATACACTTTAGCATTTGTTTTAGTCTTGGGTGTTGACCTAAGAATGGGCTTCAGTCTGGTATAACAGAAGCATGTGATCTCTGGAGAGTTTCCTGGCAAGAAACTAGTCTGGAATTTGGTGCTGTTGAAGACGAAGATGAAGACATCATAATCTTGATGGTTACTTCTTAGATCAGTTTATTTCTGATCTAGGAGGAATGAAGTGCTGGTGATGGCACAGCTTGGATCAGTCTATTTTTGATCTAGGTACTTGGGAGCATGGGATCTTGCTCAGCTTGAAGGTTAAGGTTAAGTGGTAGTTATCTCTGACTTTCTACAGACTGCTCTACTAAGGAAGGTGGCATTTTTTGGTATGGCTATGGTGTAGTATAGGACTACTTACTCTTCTGAAGATTCAGACGTGGCAGGTGTGAAGTCTTTGGAGTTTCAAAGCAGGATGAAGGTTTTCTACTCTAACTTGGCTGTTGAATCAAGTCTATGAGAGCATGGAACTCTTGTTCTGTAATAGGGAGGAGGTTCTTCTAAGTGGCAGAAGGAGGAGCCGAATTCAGCAGTTAGATGTCATATCAGAATGTTCTAACATCTAGCTTAACATCAAAATCTCAGCTAATGATGTGCCACATCAGCTTAAGATAAGGTGATCTACAGGAGAATAGAAGTAATGGATGCTTCAAAATGGTCTATCTCATACAGTTTGCGGGAGTTGTGGTTTGAGAAGATGTTACATGTCTAAGAGGCTTAGTGGATCCAAGATGTCTTGCTATGGAGCAAGTAGTTCATGTGACTTGAAGATCAGATTTCATTGGTGGATTAGTGTATCTTGTGGGAGTTCTGAAGAAGAATGAGATCAATCAAACAGTGGCATTTGGTTGATCTTTACTGTGCATTCAAGCAGGATGCTTCAAACTGATTACTCTTATGCAGAAGGGTGGTTGGTTCAAAATGTAAGGAGGATCTGGTTCATATTGGAGCTTGTGGCAGAAGTTCTCAGTTTCTGGAAGATTACCTTCTTTTGGTGGATGAGAGTTTATTTCTCTCTGGGGTTATGAAGTTCTCTTTGTTCAAGCTGGTGGCGCAGTGTTGTTTGAAGATCTTCAGTTTGGATTACTATGCAGATAGTAAGTCCAGTGGTGGAGCATGTCAAGAACCATGGTGATTTGTGTCTATGATGTGTGAAGGATGTCCTAACTGATGTTAGAACATTTTATGGGTTGGTTATCCTTGGTGGAGGATTCTTAAGTTCTGGTCTAGGAACTTGTTAGCTACATCATGTCTAAGGAGTATCTATCTTGTCATACGGGAGAATGATGGATTAGAAGAACTGCCTTGGAAGGATGGTGTAGAGAAGACTGAAGTGTTGATTGCATGGAAGTCTGAATATGGATATTCACCAGTTGATCAGAAGTATTTTAGGTTATCATATGAGAGAATGATGAAGGAATGACTGTCTTGGATTGTTGGGTGTCTATCTATTGATTGACCTTGCTAAGGTCAGATGAAAAGCTTGTGGAGGGGATATCGCCCCTATTGGCAAGTCATGCTAAAGGGAAGTCGATCAGTTTGGTAGCTGTGAAGTTCTGAAGCATGTATACGGTATCTGACACCGTTGGAAGAAAACAAACTAAGAGGTATGGTTTCTCTTTGAGGAATATGGATCATTCCAGATCAATTGGATTTTATCTCAGGGAACAAGGAGATCTATACATGAGAATTCAAGAGGAATTCGTTTGGTGTATGGATAGTTTCTAGAAGAGGGGGATCAATGGAGCTTTGATCTTAATCCAAGAGTTTGTTAATATAGGATGGTGATCCTAATGAGTCCTCACGGGAAGCATGATGGTGTTCATGTGTGAGTGATTATTGGTTCTTGTCAGAAGAAGCAATAAGTGGAGTTAATGATTGTGTTCAGCAGGTAGGTTGGACAGAGGGTGCGCTCTTAAAGACATGAAGATGCGTCTTATGTTTTCCATTCATTAGCATAAGTGTTCATTGGAGGACCACTGGTTATCTTAGATAGGGGGAGTTGCTCCTTGATCTAATATGGATGGTTGCAGTGGTGCAGATTGCCTCTAGTGAGGTTGGTATGTCAGACGAGATGTCGTGACATTGCTATGCTGGTATGAGTTATGGATGAACTTATCAGGTGGTTATGATTCTTTCATTGGGTGACAATAGATTGAATTAGAGGTGGTACAAGTATCTTGGGAATCTCTGCTGATGGAAAGGTCTTTGGAAGAATCTCGTGGTAAACAAGTGTGCTAATTCTGGATTAAGGAAGTAATTCAGGATCAACAGAAGATGGGTGTGATTATAGTCCCGTCTATGGGAAACATAAATCCGACAACATCAGGTTAGGTATCAGGACACTGTTCAGAGGCGGTTTCAAGGACAAGTCAGAAAAGGGGGAGTCCTTTGAAACTAACTTGACCAGCAGTAATTGCATTCTTTGACTAGTCTTTTGTCTGGATTTGCTCTACCTGCATAACCTTTTACTATTTAACGAAGATCGAGCTGGAACATCTTTCTTAGGTTGAAATCAAATGAGTTTTGTTCGGGTGTAGGTAAGCATTATTTGGGTTTGGGTCTGAATGGGTCACTTTTGCCATCTTTTGGCTAAAAAGATGGAGAATGACTGTGTTGGTGCTATGGATTGGCTGTGTGCATTTGAGTTGCTGATCTGCATAATTGTCTCAAACGATGTTCTAACATTTGTTCTAACATCCTAAAATTGTGTTTTGTGATCAGAGTTAAGAAGCAAGTGTGTACTTTGTGTCACCATGGAATGAAGAGGTTATCTTCACCTTCCTTCCACTGCCTGCACCATCAAGCTGAAGAATGTTTTAGCCAAAATTTGTCAAAAGGGGGAGATTGAAAGCTCAAATGGTTTGACTAAATTTTGGTAAAACATAATGGTGGAAAAGATGCTCCAACATGAAGATTTATGCCCCTGACCAAAGATGTCGAATAAGATGTCACAACATGAAGATTCTACATCATGACTATCATATCAGGTTTTGTTTAAATCTGTTCCAAGATTCAAGGTGCGATTGGCAATGGATCAAGGATCAAAGATATGAAGCCCAACTCAGCAGAAGACTATAAAAGAAGACCAAAACCTAATGCAGAGATGGAGAGAGGACGACATAGACTTAGGAATCCTAATGTGTAAAGTAGGGTTTAGGTTTGAGAGTCGTAGGTTTCTCTTATAAGTCTCCCTCTGTATCGATTCGATGCAGTGTGGTAGACATAGGAACTTATACAGATTCAGAAGGCCGTAGGCAATGAATCGTTGGTGTTCTTGGATGAAGCTTTGAAGCAAATCCAAGTTAACTTGTTAGTCAAGGATGCTTGACTGAACTTTGTATTGGAAGGGGTGTCTTTCAATAGGGTAGATACAATTATGGTGTAGTAACTGTTAGATAATCACAGGTTGTGATTTAGGGAGTGAGATGGGTTTCTCTTATCAATTAGATGTGACTTCTAATGATAAAGACTTCATTGGGTAGTGATAGGTTAGCGTGGGTGGTTTCTATAAACCTGAGGTTGTTTACATAAAACTATACTACTGATAGTGATTTCTTCTTCCTGGATTGGCATCCCTCAGATGTAGGTGAGTTGCACCGAACTGGGTCATCATATTCTGTGTTGTTTATCATTCTGCTTTTTCAGTTCAGTCTTGATTAACATGTTAGATCAGATGTCGTAACATCTGTGATTCTACAGTTTTGATATTCAAGGTATCAATCTACAGCAGTACTATTATGCCTCAGTGTTTAAATGTTTATGCAGAACAATGTCGTGACATGTGTTAGGACATCTGTTGTCTGCATTTCCAGAATTTCAGAAAATGTTATTATTCAATGGGCAAAACTTCTGACCAGATGCAAGTCTCCAACGTCTCTCTTGGCACACTTATTCACTAAGTTTGCTGTTGTTTAAACCTCCAACGAATGTTTGTCTATCTCTATAAAAGAAAGCTGAAGACCCAAAGTAATATTACAACATCACAACAAATAGAAAGATCTTAGCATAACTCTGAGTTGTTTTTGTAACTGTTATAGCATAAGATCTTAAGATTTCCCATCTTAGATTTACCTTAGAAATCTTATAAAGGTTGTAAACCTTTGTGATTGTTACCCAACTATTATACTTATGATTGTGTATCAAAGTATAGTAGTTATCTTATATTCTAAACTATTAGTTTAAAGTAGAGGAAGTCTCTTGCATACATTCTTGAGAAAGGAAGTATTAAACTAAGGGTTTAAGCATGAAGTCTTAGTCAGGGGTGATTGAGTAAGGAATCCTGAACTAGAGTGTTTAAGTAGGAAGTCTTGAGCAGTGGCTTAAGCAAGGAAGTCTCACTTAGAGCTAATTAAGCAGGAAGTCTTGGCAATGGCTTAAGCATTTGTAATCAGTTTGGTTATAGTGAAAAGCTCTTATTGAGGCAAGAATATTGGACTACTATCAATTTAGGAGAGGAACCATGATAACTTTTATGTGTTGATTGCATTTACTTCTGAAATTTATTTTCCGCTGCTATACATTCTGTTAATAGACTTTGAACATAGTTCAGAATCTGAACTTCTGTGTTCAAAAGCGAAACATTTTTTTAATCACACAATTCAACCCCTCCCCCCCCCCCCCCCCCCTCTTATGTATTTTTCTCAACTTCACCAAAGTTGTTTATGTCATTGTTTACTTTGAAAACTAAACTCGTGATAACCATCAATTATTATTATTTTTTCTCATGCTCATTTATAAAAGATAGTTTTACAAATCAATATGTTATTTCCACTCCCTGTAGGTTCAACATTCTTACTAATATATCACTTTCTACTTTAAGATTATGTACAATTGCATGTGACACCACACATTTTCAAGGAACACTAGCATACTTTTCTTCTTAAGTAATAAAACCTTAAAATTAATCACAAATTTTAAATACCACAATTCACCCCCATCTTGTGCTTGGTTTTACTTGTCTAACACACCCAACATACAAGTAGCACAATGAATTTAGAGCATGTAAAAGTTGTTTCCATCGATATAACCTTTAAGTGTTTGACATTTCGAGTGTTCAGAAATTAAGAAACTAACACATTACATAAGTTAATCAGTCAAAACACTTCATGCACACTCGCATTCTTGTCATGCACATGCCCATATCATACCTCATTATTTGATGCGTTACGCCAAACATCCTTTATCATAATTCATAACACGCAAAGCCCAATCTTTATTGGCACCCTAAGCCAAATTTTCATTGGCATCATCCTAAAAGCCCAATTTTCAATGGCACCTACCAAAGCTAAATATTCATTTGCACCTACCAAAGTTCAATTTTCATTGGCACCTAACAAAGCCCAATTTCTATTGGTACCCTAAGCTTAATCTCCATTGACATTGTAAAACATTTTTTGTCAGCGACCTAAGCCCAATTATGATTGGCACCATCTTTTACCTCATAAAGTCCTATTTTCACTGATATTCAAAGCCTAATCTTCATTGGCACATCAAAAGCCCAATTTTTATTAGCACCCCTCAAAATCAAATATCCATTGGCACCAAAATCATTTACTTTCATGACACACTACTACAAAAAACCCATTTAACAACGGTTGGAAATGACATATAATGACGGGGGCGAAGGCGTTGCTATGTAGAGTGTTGTTGTATATGAGGTACGTACAATGACGATCCGGGAAAACGTTGTTGTATTCCAGTATGCGCGCACCATTTCACGACGGTTAGTTTAGTCAACCGTTGTGCTATACTAAACTGTGATCTGGTTCGATTCTCAGCAACAACATTTTTTATTTATATTAGCGTTTGACATATAACTACAGATAGGTTTATAACCGCTGCAAAAAACAGACTGTTTTAAATATAAAATTTATCTGCGTATCAAATTATTCCCATAATTTATCCTGTCAAAACAGCTTCTGTTTACATGCAAACACAATATGTGCATCAAACACAATTCTTCCTATATTTTATCCTTATAAATGAATCAGATAATTTACATAAAAAGAAATTTACATCAAAAGCTAAATGAATAAGAGAATTAAACTGCTAACATTGTTTAAATCAAAAGCCAATATTATTGATTTCATTATGTGCATCAAAAGCCAAAACTACTGTTTACATTATGTGCATCAAAAGCAAAAAATATGTGCATCAAAAAATGTTGCTGATATATCATACAGCAAGAGCAGAACCCTTAAGCTCATTGTGGATATACGGCCAACGTTTACGAAGATCCACAAAGTCCTCAAGGGGGAATGGGGTTTCGTCGTTAAACATCTACATAAGAGCAAAAAATTGAAGATATATCATGCATGATAATAATTCAATAGTAAACTTATATATTAATATATGTAAACATTTTATGGCATATATTACCGTATCCCATGAATCAACAGTGCTGGCAAGGACGATGTTTAACATATGTTTCATGATAAAATACCCACACTCAAATGTCCCGCGTTGTTTCCTTGTCTACAAATTACATGAATATAAAAACATGAATACAACCACACATGCATGAATGTAAATGAAATAAACAGGTAATCGGGCCACTTACTTTAGGAGCAAGTTATGTGGGCTTTTTTCTAACATTCCTCAATATATTAACTTGCTCCACAATACTGCACATTGAAAATTAAATTAAACATATTACATGATAAATTAATTATAATTAATGCCAAAGAAAATGATATTAAACAAAGACACTTACGTTAATACAAGATCTTTCATTGGTTTGTGGAGTGGATCGTGCAAGGAACACAGTAATGTCACCGTATTTGTCCTAAACGATATTACGATCAATTGGCAATGACCACTGAATGAACACGAGAATATATATATATATATATTATTAGTTGTTACTAAAACAAAACTAAATATAGAATATAGAAATAAATTACAACAATACTAACCTACATAGGAATGGTGCAAGGTAACATTCTTTTCCTCCGTCATTTAGCCAGCTTTTGAAGTACTCTTCTCTCATATTTTTTTTCATTATACGCCCAATCAATAAAACTTGGGTCCAAGATTCCATAGGTACTTGATTTATTCAATTCTATACAAACACGGTGAATGTACCTAAATGGTCAAAGAAAATGAATAAATTAATTGAGAAAATACAAAAAATTATAATGTTCTATAATGACATGTATATTCGACTATATACTTACGTGCACCAAACTTGCAAAATAGATATGTCAAGCCACTTATATCCTGCGAGAAAATCCCTCACATCTTCAGGAGTGTAATACACTAAATCCAATTTTGGGCAATGTTCTAGCGGGAGGGGCTGCGCAAGGTCTGTTGTTGAAATGTAGTAGTATAAACTTGTTATTTCATTTGGACTAGGGTCCAATATCCCATTGCGGTTATCTACAGGTGGGGGAGGGGCTGTACAATTACTCCCTTTGTAGAAGTGTGATTTACGACACTTCTACTTGGAGTTTGATCATCACCAACACAACGACGATCTTCATTAGTTCGTTGTTCGAGACTTTCACTTAATCTCTACATCATAACATTCAATTAGAACATAAAACAAAAATAAGCACAATATATTCAATTAGAACATATAATATATATCATACAAAAATAAGCGCGATTTACGACACATACCGAATACATCTCTTGTAACCTTTCCACTTCTTTCTCCCTTTTTTCCCTCTCCTCCTCAAACAGCCTCCTTTGCTCCGCCAATTTCTTCTCAACATTATCAATCTTTTGTCGTTGAGCAAGAAATTCAGCGGTTTCGGTGCTTCTTCTTTAAGATCCAAAGTATGACCTCAAGCCGACACCATCTCCAACACCACAGACACGACCTCCATGCTCAGCTGTTCCGATAGCTTCGACTAATATGTTATGTCGTGCTTCCAGAACAAATGTGGCTTCACGGGCTGCCACAACCAAGTTATCCTACACAACATGAGCAACTTACATAAGCAAACGCATTTAAATAACAACTCATGAGCAATTTACATAAGCAAACGCATTTAAACAAAACATATACTTACAATTTTCTCAGCAACTACTTTTGAAGCCTCAGAGGTGTACTCTCCATTAGGTCTTAATCGAGCCCTCTTCCATTTCTCATGTCTTGAAGGTGGAGATGGAATGTCACCATCTCCTCCTTCTTGTAGTTTTTCCTGCAGGATCCTCTTCTCAAGTTTCATGTAACCCCCACGAGACAATCTATGAGGGTACATGTTTTTCGCCTTGTTCTGAATCCCTACTTCGCTTTTAGCCTGTTATTAACATAGTGAAAAATGTGTATGATTAGTATCTATAACTCATTAGCATAACATTATAGGTTACATAAGACTAGTACTAACCTTGAATTCCTCAGAACGACGTTTCTTCGCAAACTTGTGCCACACCTTCTTCGATAAAAAACTATACCGAATCCATGGAGGTTGAAGACCGCTCTTAGGCTTTGTAATGTAGTCAGCCGTGAGCCGTGACTTAAATCCCCTCCAACGAACACTAGCATAAGTTATCCACTTTCTTTTCAATTTTGAGTCATTGGTAAACTCAAAATTCAACTACATTAAATCAATATATAAGTATGAATTAGAAACTATAGGTAGTGATATCAAATATATGAAAATTATAGTATGAAATACCTTAACGTCTGTCCATATGCTGTCTTTGACATTACCATCCACTTCTCTCCAATCATCAATCAGTATACCGACTTTGCTACGTGCAAGGAACGCAACATAACTCCTAAAAGTAGCGTAATGTGGACAATCCACTAATCTGTAGTGCGAATCAAACTCGATCGGAATTTTTGCACCAGATAAGTTGTGGACTGATGTGAATTGGGGCATCATTGTGACACCTCTTTGTGATCTTTTCGTTTGACTTTCAGTTGTTTGAGTTTCATTGGCTAACCTTTCATTTGTTTGAGTTTCTTCGCTGGTTTCTGATGAAGAACTCGACAAGGTCGACATCTAAGTTCAAAAACAACAACAACAACATGAACAACAATGGCAAAAGAGTTTACTGTAGATGCATGGGGAAAATATTTTACGTACCCTAAACATGACGACGAAGTAAACGATGTTGGTGTTGGTGTTGTTGTTGTCTTCCTTCCTTACGACAACGACGGTGACGATGATGGCGACGGTGTTGGTATGTGCGTAATCTTCTATTTTCTTCATTATCGTGACGATGATGATGAAAATGACAACAAATGGATACTGATGATGCAAGCTTTGGTGGAATCGTGTATTGTTTCACAGTATTGAAGGTTAGGGTTTAGGGTTGAAATCGTGTAACGTTTCGTCTGGTTTCTATTTTCAATGGAATCGAAAAAAGGATACTGAAGAGACAATGAGACTAGCTAGTTTGGAGACTATTGAAACACTACTGCGATGGTCAAGAATTTACACCGTTATGATATATTATTTACATAATGAAATTTCATATTAAAGCGCCAGAGTTATTTTTAGAATTAAAAATTAAAAAAACATACAAAATATATCACAACGGTGTATATAAACAACCGTAGTCATAACTTTTAATTTTTTTAATTAGAAGTAACCAAAAAAGTAAAGGCGCGCTTTAACATAAAAGGAATAATATATATGAATGCGCTGAGGTTCGAACACATGAAAGCTTGAAGGTATCACCACGGTTGATTTATCAACCGTTGTTATATACAGATAATCACCACGGTTGGTTTATCAACCGTTGTTATATACAGATAACTTTTATACAACCGCGCCTTAGTTTATGTTAGTTCTTGGATTGGCTGGAATTTTGGTAAAACAAAGTATATGCAATGTTGATGTCAAGGTATTGATGTTGCAACATTGAGATTTAACACTGGGCTGTGTTAAGTATGCATTTGCTGAAGTTGGATGTCTGATGTCACATAGGCGATGTTGTGACATTAGATCTGCAGAATTAATAACATCAGGTTGTGATGTTGTTAGGGTTTGCGTATTAGCTGGAATTGGGGAGAGCAAGCTGTCTCATTGGATGCGAATATCTTGGGATAGATATTTTCTGCTGCAAAGGAGATCTAGTGCAGATTTGTAGGAGATTTAAAAGGTTGAAGATTTAAAAAGATTTTAGGAGAAAATCTATTTTAAAATATTCAGTTTTAAATAACAAATCTGGCGAGATTTTGGAGCAGGTCCAAGACCAATTCAAGGAGCTATATAAAGCGCACCAGTACTAGAGAAAAGCAACTAAGAAAGTGAGCTAAAGACTGAGAGTCGTTTTGTGTCTTCGTGCATATTTTGTAAACCATTCTAGAGTGAATTGGTATTGTGATTTTGAGTTGTTCTTGATCAAAGCTGTGAAGCAGAATCAAGTAGTGACATTCAACGTGTGTGATCTTTGAAGTGTTTTAGGGAGTGAGTAGTGTTCTCATATCTAAGTGGTTTCTTAGGTAGAAAGTCACTAGTAGGAATTAAGTTTAGGAGATTGTCAACTGGGTTGTTGAGTCTGTAAATTAATTCTACAAGTAGTGAATTTCATCCCTGGCTTGGTAGCCCCCAGACGTAGGTAGTTAGACCGAACTGGGTGAACAATTCTTTGTGTTGCTTTGTTACTGTTATTGTTGTCCATTGTGCAGAGTGTGTTGTTGTGACATCGCACCTTAACATCACACGTCTGATACCAGAATTTCAATTGGTATCAGAGCAGGCATCCTGTCTGTCTCTGGGTGAGATCTAGGGAAGTTACTTTCTGGTGTAAAGATGGACAAAGAAGTTAGAGGATTCGTCAACAGACCCCCTATTTTGGATGGATCCAATTATGACTATTGGAAGCCAAGGATGACTACTTTCTTAAAATCCTTGGACAGCAGGGCTTGGAAGGCTGTTATTAAAGAGTGGAAAGCACCTGTTGTGTGTGAAAAAGATGATGCTGGTAAAGACAAAGAAGGCACCTCAAAGCCAAAGCCTGAAGAAGAATGGACCAAGGAAGAAGATGAGCTTGCCCTTGGAAACTCCAAAGCTTTAAATGCAATTTTCAATGGAGTGGATAAGAATATTTTCAGGTTAATCAATACCTGTGAGGTTGCCAAGGAAGCTTGGGATATTTTGCAGGCTACACATGAAGGAACATCTAGAGTTAAGATGTCAAGACTTCAGCTTTTAACATCAAAATTTGAAGGCATGAAGATGAAGGAAGATGAAACTATTCATGACTTCCACATGAATGTTCTTGAGCTGGCTAATGCTTCCAGTGCTCTTGGTGAAAAGATGTCAGATGAAAAGGTTGTAAGGAAGATTCTTAGGTCACTTCCTAAGAGGTACAAGATGAAGGTGACTGCCATTAAAGAAGCACAAGACATCAGCAAGATGAGAGTTGATGAGATCATTAGATCTCTTCAAACTTTTGAGCTTGGGTTGAATGAGGAAGAGCCAGAAAAGAAGCCAAAGAGTATAGCCTTGGTGTCAAATGATGAAGAAGTAAAAGGAAAGAGTTCTGAATCCCAGGAGGATCTATCTCAGGCCATAGTTATGTTGGGAAGACAGTTCAACAAAGTATTCAAGAGAATGAACAATAACTCCAGGCCTAATGTCAAGAACATATCTTCTGACACCAGCAAGTCAAAAGAGAAGGATGAAGAGAAAACTGCCCAAGATAAAGGAGTTCAGTGCTTTGAGTGTGAAGGGTATGGACATGTCAAGAAAGAATGTCCCACCTTCTTGAAAAAGCAGAAGAAGGGCATGACAGTTTCCTGGTCTGACTCTGATAGTGAAAGTGAAGGTGAGTCAGCAAAGCATGTTAGAGCTTTAACAGGAGCTATTGTTTCTGATGATGATTCTAGTGATGGAGAAATAACTTATGAGGAGTTAGCATCTACTTATCAAGACCTGTGTTTAAAAAGTGCTGAGATTTGTCAAGAAAACAAGTGCCACAAGCAACAGATTGCTCAGCTAGAGAATGAAAAAGCTGATCTGGAAAATGAAGTTGTACTAGTTATAGCTCACCTTGATCAAATGACCAAGTCTGTTAGGATGCTGAGCTGTGGAACAGACAGACTTGACAAGATCCTTCAGACAGAAAAAGCTGCTGGAGACAAAGCTGGGATAGGTTATGTGGCTGAGGATAAGGGAACTTCAGAAGAAAGCACTTCAGGTTCAAAGAAGGGAGTGTCACAACTTTTGTCTCAACATCAGCCAAAGCAGCAGGATCCTACACCTAAGAAAGCTGATGTTTCACAACCTAAGAAGATTGAGAAGAAGACTGGTCCTAATCAGAAGAGAAAGCAGCCATGAGGAGCTAGTCAGTATATGCCCTCACAATATCACAAGAGCATGCAAGCTGCAAGGTTCAAACAGAACATGTCTCATCAGATGTCTCAACATCAGGAAAACTGGTATGGTTATGGATATGGATACACCAATGCTGTTCCTCATATCTATGGAAGAAGAAAGCCACATCATCATGGGAGACAATCCAGGAAACAACATTCTCAGCCTTCTTATGGAAGAAGATACCAGCATAATAGAAGGCATGCCAGTTATGGTAGGAGGAGACCACATTATGGATGGCAGCCTAAGCAATTTCATCATGGCAGAAGATTCAGAGATGAAAGGGTGAGATGCTTTTATTGTGGAAGGTTTGGACATATACAGTACTCTTGCTACAAGCTGCATGGATACCCTCATCCTCAAAACAGTTGGAGAGAGTACAAGCCCAAAGTTGTTAAACAATGGGTACCTAAGGAGAAGGTGAAGTGCTTATTGGCTCACATGGCTGACAAAGAGTTTAAAGAAGGAACATGGTATTTTGACAGTGGGTGTTCCAAACACATGTCTGGATGTAGATCCATGTTTGCTGAAGTCAGTCATTGTCCCTCTCATGAGGTTATGTTTGGCAATGGAGAAAAAGGTGTTGTTGCAGGAGTTGGGAAAGTGAAAGGTGATGGTAGACCTGAACTTGACAATGTTCTGTTTGTCAGTGGTTTAAATGAAAATTTGATCAGCATAAGCCAGTTGTGTGATGAAGGTTACAAGGTAAACTACACTAAGCATGAGTGTGTGGTTTCTGATGAGCATAATCAGGTTGTTATGAAGGGTGCCAGAACCAAAGACAACTGCTATCAGTGGATTTCTCTTGAAGGTAGTTCAACTAATGATGTTCAAGTCGATGTTGTAACATCAGACTATGATGTCAGGATGCTGAAAGGTCACTCAGAGTTAACAAGTTCTGATCCTTTTAAAAATTTAAAAGGAAAGTCTTTATGGAGGGAAAACATTAGTGATTGGTCTTTAAGAGGTACACAAAATCAGGCGCCTTACCGTATTGATACTACATCAAGATTTATCAAAGGGTTCTCATCTCAACGATTCGACTCCCTCAACATAATAGGAAAACCCTCTCTAAACCTAGTGTATTACAAAGGAACTATGTCTTCCCCATCCAAGAACTCTGGTTCTCAAAGAACTGCACATGTACGAACTAGGGTTTCTTCGGACAAAGAGCTGGTGGACAAAGAACACATTCCTATGGCACTTCCCGAGTCAGGTAACTCTAAACCCTCAACCAAGATGAATAGAACTGAAACTGGGTCATCATCCTCTCATGCGGTTAAGGAGAAGTATGATGTAGACATGCATTTCGAGCAGATTGCCACCAAAATCCTTGAGAAGGGAATACGTGTGAAAGGGATTTCTGTCCCTTTAAGGCAAATGCCTGCTGAACAGGTGGACTCTCAAAGTGAGGACAAAAATCTTCAAAGACTGGCCTTATCTGTGAGTCAAGAAGCTGAAGGAAAAGATCTTGATGATACTGATGTCATCTTTGATGTTAGAACATAGTCCCCTAGGAAAGAAAGTCACAGGAGTAAAGGGAAGGATCAGGTTGAGGTTATAGATGTTGATGGCTCATCTGATAATGAAGATATGGTTAAGGATAAGAAAAGGACTTCAGTCACAGACTCTCCCAAGTCGTAGAGTAACGTTGCCAGGTCTGGCAAGAAGAGGAGAATCAGGGAAGAATCAGATTCAGAGTGTGATGTTCAAGACATTAACCCTGTGATGAAAGGAGCTGTTGATCAAGTACCTGATAACATCTTATTTCACTGTGCCAGAAGTGCGTCCATGTGGAACTGTGCGAGCCAACGAAGGATAGCTCTGGAAAGAGAGCTAGTAGGTGAGAACTTAGAGTCTACTGGAATTATAGACTTAATTAAGTTTGCTGGTCTCATAAGGACTGTGTCAGGATTGTCTAGTTGCTATGATAGACTGGTCAGAGAATTTATAGTGAATATCCCTGAGTCTATTGATAACAGAAAAAGCCTAACCTTCAGAAGAGTTATCGTCAGGGGTAAGTGTGTCTGGTTCTCTCCTAAGGTGATCAATGCCTACTTAGGAAGAAGTGAGGAAGATGATGAAGAATTAGAAGTCTCTGATAATGCTATCTGCAAAGAGATCACAGCTGGTCAGGTTGAAGTTTGGCCTTCAAGAGGAAAGTTGTCAGCAAGTTTATTGAGTGTGAAATATGCTCTACTTCATAGAATAGGTGCGGTTAACTGGGTTCCCACTAACCACAAGATCTCTGTTTCTGCTGGACTGGGAAAATTAGTTTATGCCATTGGAACAAAGAAACTAATTGATTATGGTTCGTACATCTATAATCAGACTATCAAGCACGCTGCAACAAGAGCTGTGAAATTTCCTATTGCATTTCCATCCCTCATTTGTGGGATAATTCTGTCTCAGCATCATGGGATTCTTAATCAGGATGATAGGGTGTGTAGAAGGAAGACTGGATTGTCGCTTCATCAGAATATGTTTAAAGGAAGACATGTTGCTGATAATGTCAAAGCATCTGCCTCAACATCTACTAATCCTGCTCATGTCAAGAATGAAATGATTTCTGAACTGGAGGAAGCCTGTAAGGAACTAGATGAAGTCATCAGAGTAAACATTGAAAGGAAGGACAAGTTTAAAAAATTACTTATGTCCCTGAAGATGAAGGAAAAAGAAAATGAGAAAGTAGTTGCTGATAAGACAGATGAGTCTGATAATGACAGTCCAAAAGAGGATGAAGAAGTCGATGACTTCAGCTCAGATGATTAATGCTTATATTATTTCTCTTGATTAGTAGTTATAGGTTTATTTTTCTGTCTATGGTTCAGCACTTAATGTGGCTGATTATGTAATTTGAATATTGTGCTGTTATATGCACTTTTTATGTTTTTTTATTCTATGATTTGTTTTGCCTGGTTGCTAACTGTGAGGCTAACAATGAGAGCTAGGGTGTACTGACTATAGTTCATAGGGCTTCTGGTTGAAGCGTGTCTAATTGTGTCTAATTGTGGCTAAAAAGGGGGAGATTGATATTAAGGGGGAGTAATTGACAGCTGCTATGCTGGTTGTTGCATTGAGGGGGAGTGCTCATTGCTGCTAATAATGAAAAATGTGCAGCTGTTGAAGATAATATGTGCAGTTGTTTTGAAGCATAATGATATATTCTGAAGTAAATTGAAGATGCTGCTAATGAGGTGCTGCAGTAGAGTATTCTGAGGTGAATTGAAGATTGATATATGCTGAAGTTTTATATGAGCAGCAGAGTGTTGTGAAGAAAAGATGTTCTGCTAATGCTGCTGCTTGGAGTTTCAAGATTATTGATTAAAGTTTTATTCCGCTGCTAAAGTCTCTGAAGGTGCAGAGTGTAGAGTTTGTTTGCATAGTGCAGAGTTTGTTTTAGCCAAAATTAGCCAAAGGGGGAGATTGTTAGTTCTTGGATTGGCTGGAATTTTGGTAAAACAAAGTATATGCAATGTTGATGTCAAGGTATTGATGTTGCAACATTGAGATTTAACACTGGGCTGTGTTAAGTATGCATTTGCTGAAGTTGGATGTCTGATGTCACATAGGCGATGTTGTGACATTAGATCTGCAGAATTAATAACATCAGGTTGTGATGTTGTTAGGGTTTGCGTATTAGCTGGAATTGTGGAGAGCAAGCTGTCTCATTGGATGCGAATATCTTGGGATAGATATTTTCTGCTGCAAAGGAGATCTAGTGCAGATTTGTAGGAGATTTAAAAGGTTAAAGATTTAAAAAGATTTTAGGAGAAAATCTGTTTTAAAATATTCAGTTTTAAATAACAAATATGTCGAGATTTTGGAGCAGGTCCAAGACCAATTCAAGGAGCTATATAAAGCGCACCAGTACTAGAGAAAAGCAACGAAGAAAGTGAGCTAAAGACTGAGAGTCGTTTTGTGTCTTCGTGCATATTTTGTAAACCATTCTAGAGTGAATTGGTATTGTGATTTTGAGTTGTTCTTGACCAAAGCTGTGAAGCAGAATCAAGTAGGGACATTCAACGTGTGTGATCTTTGAAGTGTTTTAGGGAGTGAGTAGTGTTCTCATATCTAAGTGGTTTCTTAGGTAGAAAGTCACTAGTAGGAATTAAGTTTAGGAGATTGTCAACTGGGTTGTTGAGTCTGTAAATTAATTCTACAAGTAGTGAATTTCATCCCTGACTTGGTAGCCCCCAGACGTAGGTAGTTAGACCGAACTGGGTGAACAATTCTTTGTGTTGCTTTGTTACTGTTATTGCTGTCCATTGTGCAGAGTGTGTTGTTGTGACATCGCACCTTAACATCACACGTCTGATACCAGAATTTCAGTTTAGATATGTCACAACGGTGTAGGGATGAAGCGTTGTGAGCATGGCGTCGTTGTTTACGCGTTTTGTAGTAGTGACAGTCTAAGAACCAGCATACCTCTTGGCGATGATCATTTACTATTATGTCGGTCTAAGAACCAGTGTACCATCTATCGACGGTCATTTACTTTTTAGTTGGTCTAAGAACAAGCGTACAACCTGGAGATGATCAATTACTTTTTTATCGGTCTAAGAACCAACATATTTCCTGGAAATGATCATTTACTTTTTTGTCGGTATAATAACCATCGTACTGCCTAGCGATGATCATTTAGCTTTATGTCGATCTAAGAATTAGCATACTATCTGGCGACGATCATTTACTTTTCTATCGATCTAAGAACCAACGCACTGCCTAACGACAATCATTTATTGTTTTGTTTGTCTAAGAACCAACGTAACACCGGGCAACGATCATTTACTTTTTCGCCGAGCTAAGAACCAGGGTACTGCCCGACGAAGATCATTTACTTTTTTATCAGTATAAATACCAGTGTTCCACCTAGAGACAAACATTAAATTTTATGTAGTTCTAAAAACTAGTGTACCGTTTGGCGACGATCATCTACTTTATTGTTCATCTAAGAACAAACATACCGCCTGACGACAATATTTTAGTTTTATGTATGTATAATAACTAGATTACATCCTGGAGATGATCATTTACTTTTCTGTCGATCTAAGAACCATCATACTGCTTGGCGTTGATCATTTATTTTTTCTATGGATTTAAACACAACCGTAATAATTGGCGATGATCATTTACTTTTTTGTCAGTCTAAGAATCAATAGTGGTAGGAGGAGCCAGTCCACTTTCCTCTAATTTCTATATTACTTTAGCACCCATCCTGTTGAGCACAAAGGATATTTGATATTAGTGAAGTTTCTTATGTGACAAGTTAACTTCACTATTGGTGTAATTGTCAAGTCAAGTTAGTTGTAACTATCGTAACTACTTTCTAATAGGTTATTGAGATATAGTTGAGAGTTAGTTGTTGCGAATAACTAAGTATAATTGTTATAAGTAGTATGAGGCTTAATATTGTGTAGTAGATTTTATGTAATTCACTTTCCATAATTCAATGCAAGCTAGTCTATACTTTTCAATGGTGATTTTGATTTAACTTTCACATGGTATCATCGACCTGAGGATATCTCATCATCATTGCCGCTTCATAATCGTGTTTCTTTCACAAATCTCAATTTGTTCATATTTTCTTCCACTGATTGTTCTTCTATTCTTTCTTTTTCTTAGAATTTGATTCAACTATGTTTGTTGAAATCTCTTCTAGAACCCATAATGACCATGCTACTTCGCATTAAATTCATACTTATTTCCAACCTCAATAAGGGTTATCAAAATGATACTCTTAATATCTATTTCATGCATCCTAAAGAAAATCCAACTCTTTTGTTGGTTACTCCATTGTTGAATGCAGGAAATTATCATTCTTAGTCTAGATCCATGATCATGGCTTTAAGATCCAAGAACAAGTTACACTTCATCAATGGTGCATTGCAAAGACCACCAAATGAAGGTCTTTATTCTATTGCATGAGATCGATGCAACACGGTGATTATGTCATGATTAAACACCTCCATTGATTATGAAATATCTCAAAGCATCTTGTGGATGGAACTTGCTTCAAGCATATGAAAAAATAGTTAAAATGTCAGTTCTATCATGGTGATGTGTTCAAAATTTCAGTTATCCAAGAAGAAATTTTCACCCTCAAACAAGGTGATTCTTCTATCTCATCTTATTACACAAAATTGAAGATATTATGGCAAGAATTAGATGATATTTTCCCATTTCCTAGATGAGAATGTGATATATCATGCGTAGCAATTGACAAAATTAGAAGTTACAAGTATTATGATAATTTATCAAATTCTTGAAAGGATTAAATGACCAATACTCTATAATTAGATTTCAAATTATGTTAATGGATCCACTTCGCAATATTTGCAAAGTTTACTCTTTACTTGTTCAACAAGAGAGACAAATTGTTTCCCCCATTGATGAATCTAAACGATTAGTTGTTCCTACTAGTCAATTTCAAGGCAGAGTTACTCCTTCCTTTCGTGGAAAGAATTCTAGGCGTGGTAGATCATTCAATAGGGATCGAGGCAGAGGTAAAAGAATTTGTATACATTGTAGCATGGCCAACCATAACATAGATACATGCTTTAAAATACATGGTTAGCCTCCTCATTGGCAACAACAAAACCACATCAACAATTTAGCATATGATCACACTTATGGAGATGAAATCCAATATGACACTACTAAAGATCAGCCTCATGATCAGTCTTCAAATTTCATACGTTTTACTCCTGACCAAAATAAATCTTTGTTGGCATTACTACAACAATTATCACAATCAAGCTCTCATAGTGTAAATTATCTCATTACTCAACCAAAATCCAACACATGTACTATTTGTACTTTACCTCATCATGTCAAACTTGAAGTATTCATCCTTGACACTGATGCCACTGACCATGTTTGTTTTTCTATAAAAAGATTGCTTGAAAAGAATTTCTCCCATAATAGTGAAACTTCGAAATGGTTCTTTAGTTACCACTGAATTTGTAGTAACTATTCTCTTTGATTCTCATTTTACTCTAACCAATGTTTTATACATGCCTTAAATTTCATTTAATTTCATATATGTCCCTAAACTGACTTACAATCTTGGATGTCAAATCACTTTTTTATAATTCAACTTGTGTGATACAAAACTCCTACTCCAAAAAGATAATTGGCGGAGCTAAAGTAAGAGGTGGGATTTATGTTCTCTATCATCCACATGTTGCAATTCCATACACACTCTCTTGTTGCACAGATGAATCTTTCAATTTATCGAAGCACAATTCTTATATCAATTGTGTTAATTAGTATACTCTCATACATGGCAATAATTGTAACTTTTGACACTTAATACTTGGTCATCCTTCATATGACAAGTTAATTGAATTAAAGAAAACCTTTCCTTTTGTCCAAATTACGCAATCTGATATGCCTTGTGACGTTTGCTTCTATGGCAAGAAAAAGAGGTTGCCTTTTCCTCGTAGTACTTATAAGTTTGTTGATATTTTTGACTTAGTTCATATGGATATATGGGGCCCTTTATTCATTCCTTTCATCAATGGCCACAAATATTTAATTATAGTTGTGGATGATAAAAATCGATTTACATGGATCTTCCTTATGAAGTGTAAATCAGAAAAATACAATCTTGTTAAAGCCCTTGTTTCTTTAGTTCACACATAATTTAATAGAACCATCAAAGGCATCAGGCCAGATCATGGAAATGAATTTCTCCTTAGAGACTTCTATATAGAATATGGAATTAAATATCATACTTCATGTGTTAAAACACCTCAACAAAATGACATAGTTGAGAGAAAACACCAACACATACTTGGCATTACTAGAGCTCTTCTATTTCAAGCTCAATTACCTAAGATCTTCTGGTCTAATGTAGTCAGCCATGCCATTCATATCATAAATAAACTCCATACACCTTTCTTGCCAAATGTCATACCCAAAATTTTGACCACTAGGATTTCCCATCATTGTGCAAATCACCATCACAATATGGATGAACCATCATGCCTCATCAAGCTCCTCAAGGAATTGTTGAGCATTCACTATAATCAAGGATTAGGGCTTCAAGCCCTCTCAGAGCCTTAGACAAAGGATCAATCAAGGAATGACATGATCTTCAACTTTTCTAGCCTCTCAAACATCCATAAAGGATTAAGAGGACTCCCACATCAAGAATCAAGCACAAAGTTGCAGCATTCCAAGTGGATCAAGCCTCAAGATCGCCACCGTCACCAAATTAGGGTTTTGGTCGACTGAGGCCTCCAGATGAAAATTTTCCTCTGGGCAAGAGCCAATGCTTCAAAGCATAACCTAATATACTCCATGGGACCTCATGGACCCCATCACCAAGTCAATTTAGCCTCAGGGGATGCATTTACCAAAAATCACGAATTAGGGTTTCTTGACCTAATTCACCCCTAAGTTGACTATTGGGATAAAACATGAGCCAAGACCTCAAGACATGATTTGAGGGTCTCTAACACTCTATATTGATCCATTTGCAACAATGGATTGATCCAAGAAGCTTGATTCACGAGTTTCAATTTCATCTGGACCACAATTAGGGTTTTGAAGGAAAAGTCAACTGTATCTTTGACTTTTGACCAGGACATGCTCCCAAACCTTGGGACATGATTCAAAACACCCTATAACACCTATGGAACATATCCATCAACTTTGATTTAGGTCAAGGACTTGATTTCATAAAGGATCGCACCGTTTGGAATTCGTTTGATAAAAAGTCAACTGTGCACAAAAGTCAAGTTTGACTTTTTGAGAATTTTCATAATTATGGTTCTTTAACCCTAAAATAATGTTAATGTATGATTTGAATCATCATTCATCAAGAAAAATCAAAGAAAGTGAGATAACTTGTAAAAGGGGTAACCATAAAAACTTAGAATTTTTCTAAGTTATGGAACAAAGTGGCTAGGGTACCAACTTCCAAGGATCATAACTTGAGATCCAAGCAACCATTTTGGCTGATCTAAAGATGGAATTGTAGCCCTCATGGCATACTTTAAAAGTGTCAACTACAGCTCATTCCAATTCCTCATGGATTTCAAGTTATGCAGTGATCAAAATGGCTGAAAACACAAAAGTGACACTTTTCCAACACTTAGTGAAATTTTCACTAAGTCAGAATCTTCCTTATTTTTTCCCAAAAGTAAAGGCATTTTTCATTATAATTCAGGTTGGATCAAAACCAAAGTTGGACATCATATTGAAATAGGATATATCAGCTTTCCAAAATGTCCAAGAACTCCATCAAATTCCATCTGAGCTAGGAGTTATGACAATGGCAATGTGCCTTGCTGCAAACTGTCTTGGCAAGGCAGATTGTGCATTAGGGCTCGATTTGGCTAATTTGTGCAAATGGCAAACAAGTTTATCCATCTGAACACCTCAGGGGGAAACCAAGGAGGAACAAACACTGATCCATAAGCCTCCCAAGTCTTTGGAACTACAAGTAGCATGCCAAACCTAAAAAGCCTAAAAGGGGGACAAAAATCCAATTTTGTTTTGGAGCATTCAATGGATGCTTAGAGGCGGCATGTATCAGAGTAAAAATGAACACTTCAGTCAAGCCTTATCCTTGAACCAAAGACACATAGGCCTGTGCTCTAACCTCTAATCAATGGCTAGAGGAGACTTAAGATTCCAAAGTGATCCAATTGGCCAAAGGCCTGCTGCAGCTACCATTCACTATTGCTTGCAAAAAAAACTTGCTCTACTATAAATAGAGCTCATTTGTGCTCAGTTTAAGTACACCAAAGCACTACAACACTTGCTTTCCTCAAAATCTCTTTCTTTAGGGAAAAATGCCTTATTTAGCAAGGTATCTCTGAGTTTTTGAGTTAGAGAGCATTTCCATCACAGCTCATGATCCAAACACATGCAATATGTCATATCTAAGCTTTCCAAACTCTCACAAGTGACCTGTAACACCAAAATCACAAAGCCCCCTCTCAAAATATCAAAATTGGACTTTTTTGCATTTTTCAAGCCATGTCTTGATTCAGTCATTTTCAAAACCAGATAAAACCTCAGACACACTCCAAATATCATCCTTGAACTGTCCCAAATGGTTCCCCACATCTGGAACACCATTTGAGAGAGTTTCCATATTGGTCACGTTTGCCCCTTTTGCAAGAAAGAGCTCAAACTTGTTCCTGAGGATTCCAGTTGGTTCCAACCATCCTAAAAGCTTCTAAGTGATCATTTAAGGGTGTCCAAAGCATCAAATTATTTCTGGAACAAAGCACTTGGCAGATAGCCGAAAAAGCTCCTAAAAAGGTAAGCATCACAACTTGAACTCTTTGAAATATGCATTGCTTTGAAGTCCACTGATCATAAACATCCCATACATGTTATATATGTTGTGTTTGAACCAATTCATCATGTAATTCATGCCTGTACCATGAGGTAGCACAAAAAATGCAAATGGAGGCCTATTTCAAGAACACTAGCTGGTTTTGAAATAGGAGCCTCATTTGAAAAAACCACCACCACCATTGGATTCCTTGTGAAATTCTAGGCAGGATAGACCTAAATTTTGTCCCAATCAATGGAGAAATGAGAAAGTTACAAGCTTCACGTTTTTGGCCAAAACCTTGCCTTGCCCAGGCCAAAAACAAGACATGCCTCATGTATCCATGGGGTGGTTTTGATATACGGATGTATCACCACCCCAGTGGTAGAAGGCGCACGCTGCACACAAGAGGTCTGGGGTTCGAATCCCCCTCGCCCCAGATCCTCTTTTTACCATTTTTTTCCTTTTTTTTAATATTTGTTATATTATTTTAATTAATTTGGAAAATTAATAACTTTCTCAATTTTAATGATTTTTGATTGGTTCTTTTTGCAAAAAATCACAAAAATGTTGAAATATTTTATTCCACAAAAAGAATTATATTTATATTAATTACTTAATATAGTTGATATTTTTATAAATAAATTCATTTTTAATTGTTTTAAACACTTTTAAAAGTGGATTTTTATCTTGAAAATCAAAACCAAATGAGTTTTAATTCATCTTGTGATTAAAACATCATTTTTCAAGTCTCAATCAAAAATCACAAGTTGTTTATTCAAGCTTATTTGGTATTTTATCATTATTTATTGATTTTCTTTAAGAATTTACTTTAAAAAATGATGAAATTAGGGTTTCTTTGATTTTCACCCTCACAAATCTTTTTCAAACACTCATGGGCCTCTAATAGAGTGTAAGACCCAATCCCTTTTTAACCAAAAACTTTTTGGGCCTCAGACATTGTATAAGTCCCAACACATTTTCAAAAATCTCGGCGCGATCGCCAGTTCAAAATCAAATAACCTGGGCCTCTCCTTGAGCTATAAGACCCATTTCTTTTCTTAAAAACACTTTTGGGCCTCTAATAGAGTGTAAGACCCAACCCCTTTTTGAAAAAAAAAATAATTTGGGCCTCAGTCATCGTATAAGACCCACTGTGTTTTCAAACCTCGGCGCGATCGCCATTTTTTCAAACAAATAATCATCTGGGCCTCTCATTGAGCTGTAAGCCCCACCACTTGTACAAAAATAATCTTTGGGCCTCTTGATAGAGTGTAAGCCCCACCCCTTTGTAAATAATACATTTTTGGGCCTCACACATTGTATAAGTCCCTTTGTATATTTTCAAACGTTCGGCGCGATCGTCGCCTTTTTAACAAAATCAACTTGGTTTCTCCTTGAGCTATAAGACCCATCTTTATTCATTTTCAAACTATTTGGGCCTCTAATAGAGTATAAGATCCTATCCCCTTTTGACCAAAACTTTTTGGGCCTCAGTCGTTGTATAAGTCCCGGTACGATATTCAAAACAACAGTGTCATCACTGTTAAAATTTGGGCCTCTCCCTGAGCTGTAAGCCCCGATCTCTGTTCAAATACTTTATCCTTTGATTTTGAATCCAAATGTATAGTTGCTATCAAAACTATCTTTAATTTCTTTGTTGAACAACTAACAAAACAGCATGGAAGCTCTACAACGGGTAAGTGTTTATCCGCTTTCTTTTATATGCTTTCATATACATAATTGTATTGTGGGAAGCGGTGCATGGTTAGTCTTCTTTCATTCTTTTAAATACATGTCATATATATACATAACTGTATTGTGGGAAGCTGCGCATGGTTAGTCTTCTTTCATATCCTTTTAAATACTTGTCATATATCAACTGTATATATACTAGTATAGTTATTTAGAGTTTTCCCCGGCAACTAGGTCTAGAACTAGGTAAAGCCCTGTTGGTCACTCTTAAATACAAACAAAACTAGATCCCCATAGGATTCCAGATACAGTCTTCCCTTCTCTTGGGGTTAAACAATATGGAACAAAGAGAAAGGTAGTATTCTCGGTGAACCTTTTCTCAATTGTCACCCCTAGAAATTGTCAAAGAAATTCTACTCCCCAGAGTTGATATATTCTCCGTGAATAGCATCTCTTGAGTTTCTTTCAAACCCTCGAACTTTCCTGGAATGATCTCTTCTCTGTGAATTTCATTTCTTGAATTTCTCTTGGTTTGGGGACCCACAGGCTTCCTAAAAGCATCCCCGCCTCCTCTTGGGCTTTGTACAAGGACCCTTCGGCTTCTTAGAAGTTCTCATGCCTTCTCTTGGGCTTAATACAAGGACCCTAATGACCTCTTAAAAGGTATAAGACAGAACTTAGTCATCCTTTGCTAGAGCAGTCTTTCCAGTGTCAAACCTCAGGCCACTTTAGGGTTGATTCTCATCCCTTAATGCCCTTGCCCTCTTTTGGGCATCCTACAAAAGATAAAACTTTTCAACACCAGTAGACTTGGACAGTCTAAATTCCCTTGAGTCTCAAAGACATTCTCAAGTTCCTTTCAAACATAGGAAGAAACACCGATCACTCTGGATAAATCTCCAGCAGAAACCCGGCCTCTCTCATGAGAGTTCCCCACCCTTGGGCCTGCCTTTGGATCTAATCCTCAGCAGTAAGATAGCCTCCTCTTAGGCTTTGTATAATGATCTTTCCTCAACACAGCCAGCCTCCTCTTGGGCTTTGTACAATGATCCTCCCCAAGCGGGGCCAACCTTCTCAGACTCTCTTGTTGAGTCAATCACTTTTCAGACTCTCTTGTTGAGTCAATCATTTCTCAGACTCTCTTGTTAAGTCAATCACCTTTCAGCACTCTCTTGTTGAGTATAAAAGACTCTCTTGTTGGGTCAATCTCCTTTTAGCCTCAATCTCGGGCTTCGTACGAGACAGCAAATCACCCTCTTGTTGAGTATAAAAGACTCTCTTGTTGAGTCAATCAACTTTCAGACTCTCTTGTTGGGTCAATCACCTTTGCAAGACTCTCTTGTTGAGTCAACTCTTTTAGCCTCCGTCTTGGGCTTTGTACAAGAGATATAAAAGCCCTCTCTTGTTGAGACAAACTCATTTCAGCCTCCGTCTTGGGCTTTGTACAAGACACATATGAACCTCCCCAACGGAGTCAAAAATCCCTTTTAGCCTCAATCTTGGGCTTTGTACAAGACCGAAAGAGCATTTTCCCCAGAAAAGTCAAACTGTTAGCCTCCTCTTAGGCTTTGTATAATGATATCCCCAAAGAGTCAGTCTCTTTTAGCCTCAATCTTGGGCTTTGTACAAGACATATATAAACACTCTCTTGTTGAGTCAGTCATCCCTAGCCTCCTCTTAGGCTTTGTATAAGGACTTCCCCAGTGGAGTCAATCAACCTTTTAGCATCAACCTTGTGCTTCGATCAAGGCACACAAAAGTCAACAATCTCTCTTTAGAGATGACAAATTCCCTCTCAATTACCCTTTTAGCTTCAATCTTGGGCTTTGAACAAGACACAAATACCCTTTTAGCCTCTGTCTTGGGCTTTGAATGAGACACCAAAACATCTTTTTCCTCCCTTAGAATAGGAGGAACTACGATTGCTCTGATTTCCCTGTTTCGTTTAAACGGGAATACGTAGGCATAAGATTGCGAAATATTTGCGAGCATACTAATAAAAAACTCTAGGTCCAGTACCTTTACACATCAATCAAAACTTAGGTCCAATACCTTACCAAAAACATCGGGAGTAACCCAAACATCAACAAAAATTCACTCACTCACTCATATTTCCCAAGAAATTTCCCAACCCATCAGCAGATAAACACTATCAATTACAAAGCGAAACCTAAAAGCTAACATCCTGTGGATAACCACATATAGGATGGGTAACTGACAACTACCCATTGTATAACCTGACCCCGGACCCCCAATCTCTTTAAAGCGTTTGTTCCATTAAACATTCGCGTGCAAGGTTAATTTTAGATAGCTTCCCTTTCCCTTCCAGCTTCAAGGGATAAATAAGAAATCAGAAAGTAGCACCCTTTCTCCTCGAGGAGGAAAACCCAAACTTCAGCGATAAGGTGGTCGCGTCACCGACAAAAATCGCTCGCTACACCAAACAAATCACCTTTTCATGTTTCACATCAGTGCTTACCTAACCTGAATCTTCTCAAAGTTTTTGGCTTTCTTTGTTTTGCATCAACATTACAAGCTAGTAGAAATGAGTTAGACTATAGATCCAAGAAATGCATGTATCTAGGTTTACAGATAGATGTTAAGGGACATATTTTATTTGACTTATAGTCTAAATATTTTTTTTGTCAATGATATTACTTTCTTTGAGTCTATTTTTCTTTAAAAACATTCTAATCATGCATCATCTACTTTTGATACTCCATCTTGATGTTGGGTGAGAATATGGATACTAAAAGGTCTAGAAGGCGGGGGGTTGAGTAGACCCTTATTCCTTTAAAACCATTTGAAAAAAACTTTAGGTCTCATAAAAGAAATCAAATATTTTAAGAAGCGCAAAAGCAAAACAAAAAAAAGTGAGAACTTGGAAGCGTCTCAATGAATTAATCCACATGAAATGGTATATGAGGTTACTGTGGGAATGATTGCTTCTAGTGTAAGTAACTTACAAGACAACCAAAAATTCTTTAAACGAAGCGATTTAAAAGCACATTACTTAGATGTTCTTAACAATGCATAATACTTCATGATGATTCCTTAAGATTGATACACTGCAAACCTAAGCGTATACATTAAATCATTATAAGCACGATCTAACCTATATGTTATACAACCAATACAATTATGCAATGATGCAATAGCAAATATGAATGCTTGCAAAATAAAAGAGATAAGGAAAGGTACGGATACATAGAGATATATAGTGCTTCAACATTCATCCTCGCTTTGCCTATGTGAACTCTTCAATGGATGATACCATAGGAACATAATCACGGCCTTTCACTATTTTCATAAATTGATTACAGTATTTTGATTACAAAGAATTATCACATGATAATTCCCTCTAATGATGCAGACACTAAACTGCTAACAAAAATAAGATCCCTCAAGATCTTGGTCCAATAACCTTGCTATCCACAATAACCCGCTCCAAGTATTCGTGTGTGTTAATCCCACCGATTTCTTGTCTAAGTGATTACTATTAACTGAGCGTATATTGGACAACCCCCAACTTTTTCTGCAAGCAATCTTTCTCCAACGCTGCCAAAGAAAGACAACTTCCAACTCTGCCTTATGGAGTGTTTATACTTGATCTTGTCAAAGTCTTCCTTGGAGTATATTGGAAACTCTCTTCTTGATAAATAAAATCTTTATATCAAACTGCACTAAAGAAACAATACCTGCACCTGTTACACAAAAACCATCTCCACAAAAAAAATAGATACCCTAATGTACCACCACTATCCCGTACACTCAATCTTTAGAGGAGGTTTCACAATTAAAGAAAAAAGACTAAGGATGAAAATGGTGAACAGTGGCAGATAATCTCAACCAACCACTGAAATTACAAGGTGTTAGTTATGTAATTCAATTTTGGTGAATGAAGAACACATACAAGTTGCAATCAAGTTTCTATATGAGTGGGTCTTGGTTCTTGATTGTTATCAAGAGCTTGATCAACCATAACAAGATTGATCAACTGACTCTCTAATTCACACACCAAGACAACAACCGAATTTCACAAGAACAAGATGCAACAAAAAGGATAAAGAATTGACATGGATTCAATATCAAAGGGTTGGTTTTGGAGAAGAAGAGAGAAACATGGTGTAAGGATGAACACACTAAGAAGAGAAGACAAAATCACATTTTTTGTCTCTATGGATACCATAGGTTTCACACACTTGTTACTTTCATCAAAAGAAACAACAATTTAAATAAGAGATGGAAAATTGGATTTTTAGAAGCTTGATTCGAATAAAGAAGGATTTATCGTTTGAATCAATCTGGACAGGCCCAAGAGAGGCATTTTTCAAAGCTAATGATTCAAATCATTATTTTCACTTGATCCGAATCAAATGAGGTTTTGATTCAAATCATGTTCAATTTTTGATCTGAATCATTTGATCCATAAGTGAGTTCCAATTTTTAAAAGGTGAGTGATTCGAACCAAATATAACACATGATTTTAATCAAATACCAGAACATCCGAATTCAAATGTTCTAACTTGTGATTCAAGCTACTCGTGTGGAAATGACAAAATATTAACTTCATAGGCTCAAAAAGGAAATACCAACAAGGATCAAATGAAAATAATCATGAAATGTAGAGGGTTCTCAATGGTATAATTTAATTGCTGAAGCGATTACAATCAAATTTGAATGAATAGTACAATCACACAAATGAATTGAAATAATATCCAAATTACCAATACACAATTCTACTTATATCAATCAATAATTGAATATTGTAAAATATCAAAACACAAATGATATTTAAATCACGTAAACGATACCAAATGATACTATGTGATTTCACTTATAACTCTTCTTATCCAACTGATATATTTGACTTTCCTTACATTCATGATTCTCACCATAGTGCCCTATTAGATCAACATAATCATGAAATACCTCATACCTCACCCAACACACCTATGTCCATACACCAACTATCTCATCCACTCAACATACTGAATCTCATTCAAATTCACAACATTCTCACTCAAATTAGTCACTTGTCAGAGCCTCATCACTCAACTTACCTGAACCTAACTTTTAACTTGCTACACATACAAAATATATTCTCAACATGACATTAATTTCTAAACCTAACACTTATGAAGAAGCTATTTTTGATGAAAATTGGAGTAAAGCCATTCAATCTGAATTAACTTCCCTAATGAAGACAACTACATGTAAACTAGTTTCCTTGCCTAATCACAAGAAGGCAATTAGTTGTAGATGGGAATTCAAACTTAAGCTATATGTTAATGGTTATGTAGAAATATATAAGGCAAGATTGGTAGCTAAGGCCTTCACTCAAACTGAAGGTCTAGATTATCTAAACACCTAGTCTGATTGTCAAAATGACAACCATAAGAGTTTTCATGGAAATCACAGCTGCTCAATACTGACTATTATTCCAACTTGATGTCAACCCAACATTCTTGCATGGTGATCTCAATGAACAAGTGTATATGCACCCCCCTCATGGTATTGATTTTTCTTCATGCTAACATGGTATGCAAACTTCAAAGATCTCTATATGGCCTAAAATAGGCAAGCAGGCAGTGGAATACCAAACTGGCCGAAACTTTGTTGCACTCAGGTTATGTTCAATCAAAATTTGATTACTCATTTATACTAAATCTAATGGTGCAACTTTCATAGAGATCCTTGTATATGTATATGCTTTAGTCTTAGGGGGACTGATGTTGATGAGATTACTAACATTATGACCTTCTTAAATGAAAAATTTAACATCAAGGATTTAGGAGTACTTAAGTACTTTCTAAGCTTTGAAGTGAGCATATCAAAGGAAGGTATTACATTGTGCTAAAGGAAATACATACTTGACATTCGAGAAAAGGTCCATATGTTGATGTTTTTTAGGAGACGGAAAATATTCATAGCTCCCCTTCTACTTTGTTGTCAGAATTGCTGAACTTGAGGATTCCCTGGAGGTTGGGAAGAAGCATCATCAAGAAATGTCAACTGCCGCAATAGAGGCCCACCCCCGTGCTAACATAAATACCTATAACGCACTAGAAACTGACGCCAGAGAATATTAACCTTCATAACATGTATAAGATGAATAGCGTCGCAAGAAACCGTCACTACCTAATTTCCTATAACGCACTAGAAGCCAACACTGGACCGACACTAACTAATTACCGGTAACATTCTAGCATCACATTTAACCGTTGCTATGTAAAATCTATAACAATTTAGCTTTGCCAAACTCCGACGCTAAAGTAGAACATATTGACCTTGTAGCTTCCCTATAGCATTTTTATAATTCGACGCTAAGACAAAACACATTAACCTTGTAGCTTCTCTCTAGCGTTTCTATAAATCGACACTAAAACAAAATGTATTAACCTTGCAGCTTCCCTTTAGCATTTCAGTATGCTGACACTAAATCATAGATTTTTTTTTTATAGTGAAAACACAAGTCAATTCAAAATTCAAGATGAGTGGAAGAAAAGTAGAGATTATAAAAGTGTACCTTGAACTTTGTGTGTCCTTGCATTATATGTTGGATAGTTTTAATCGGGACTGCACCTGATTAGACCCTTGCATTGGCTCTTTGACCAATTCAGAGCACTATTAATATTTAAAATGCATATTTAATTATAAGTTTTTATATTTTGAAATAAAAAATTATAAAGTATATGTTGATAGTATCACTCTTGTAAATCTTCAGTGGCAAAATAATTTATATATTTTTCAAATCAATAAAAAGTTAAATATATTCCTAAATTGTAAGTATTTTATATATGTATCTATTTTTAAATTAAAAACAAATTTTAATTTTTTAAATGATATTGTCAAAAGAAACTTTTTAAATAATGATTACACTTATTAAACAAAACAAAAAAAAGGAAATCAAATCATTATTTATCTTATTTCTAAGCAGTAATTAGATTTTTTTATACCACAATTTGGGTGATATTCATTTCAATTCCTATTTTTAGGGAATCATTATTTATCATAGATTAAGTGAAATTGTTCAATTTTTTTATTTATTTTTCTTCTTCTTGTTAACTAATGTTTATATAATATATTTTTAAAATTTAAAGTGAATAGAATAATTATTTCAAATAAAATAGATGAATAGAATAAATATTCTACATGTAAAATGTACTTTTTTTAAAAAAAACTCTTCTAAATCAGTAAAAAAAAGTTAAAAAGAAAAAACTACTTAAGCTTTAAAAAAACAAATAAAAAAAAAACATTGCAACAAAAGAAATTTGAACAATCATATAATTGAAAACAAGAAATTTGAACAATCATATAATTGAAAACTCTTGTGATAACATCAAACCTAACTTCTCATTTTTCTAATTCATTTGGTTTTCTAATTAATTTCATTTAATAAGTACCCCTTTTAATTCCTTTTTGAGTGAAAATTCACTTGGGTTGCCACTTCCGTCTCTTTACCTAGAATCAACATTGAAGATACTCATTCAACTTTCTAGGTTTGCCCAATTCATTACTTTTTTTTAATATGAAATACAACCCTCATCATCACTACTTCACAACATCACTATCTTCGACAACATTTCTAAAACACCTTATTGGATGCAAATGTGAGTAGTTAAAATCCCACATTATTTACAAATGGATGGAATGTTGGATTTATAAGAGAGAAGGCTTATTTACCTAACATCTTAAGATTTTGGGTTGACATGTGGTGTCTCTCTCTCTTGTGATCCTGGAGCATTAGTATTATTGGTGCTTGATTAGTGCATTTTAATGCACATTCTCTTATGTTTGTACTTAGGCATTTTCTTAGTTTTTTGTTTATTTTACTGTTTTATTATGTTTTTAGAACTAAGTCTTTGTTTGCTTTTAATTTATTTTCGCAGCTTATTTTCAACATTAGTGGTTATTTGATACTTGTCCACTGTTCGAATCATAACTGGAGCTACGAGAATCGGATTTACGCGTTCTAGTAGGCATTGGAAAGCTAAGACAAAGAGCTACAACTTTCATAGGCAGAAGCTGACTCGAATAATTCGTAGAAGTCAGGACTCGAATTCTGCCTATAGGATTATTTAGTTTTGGGCCGAGTTTTTTTATGTTTTTCGACCCAGTTGTGTTAAAACAATATTTTGTGATGCTTCCCTATACCTAGTAGCAGTCATGCTATTGTTCCTTACGTTCTTTTTACTATTCACAATTTTGGTTTTTGCTTTTGTACGATTGAATGGAGAACTAATCCCAAGGATTAATCTGTTGTAATCGGTTTTCGCCGACACTTTGAGGTTCTTTTAATTTCCAATAAAATCTATTTCCTTCCAATCCCTCTCTGTGATATCTTGTTTGCTTAATTCGATTTATCTTAGGGTTGATTGATTTATTTCGATGATTACATGTTCTTATAATTTAATCGTGTTTGCTTAATCCGCGTATGTTTCTCGTGTTTGCTTAATTCACGGTTTCTATATCTCATCCGTTTGCTTAATTCAGAAATTAGGAATATGTATCATATAATATCAATTGCGTTTGTTTGGTTGTTATTATAATCGAAAAGGGGATATAATCCGTTTAAGAATTGAGAATTATTTGGATCGATTATAAGTTGGGAACCCAAAACACCAGATTAACCGTTTTAGTTTATTTTGATAATCACTTATTTTCATTATTTTTTCTGTTAATCTAAATTCAAACCCCTCCCATAAACCTTTTCTTTAGTTGGTTGAAATCATACAAGAATACTTGCGATACGACATCTGAGTGTCGATTTCCTTTACTACTTTTTCAAAAATACTCGTTTTTTATCTGTGCGCGACAGCGAATCAAATTGGTGTCATTGCCGGGGATTCTTGTTGATGTTAATCAATTTTAGGAATTTAGTTGAGTTTTGTTAGATTTTTTTGTTTATTGTTTTTTGCTTGTTGATTTTCAGGGTTGCAGTACAGTGGTAAGCATTTCAGCCTGTCAGGTAAGTTTGGAAGCTACTGTATTGATTCGCTCCGAATTTTTTCCAGAAAATCAGAAAAGATTCGCTGAACAATACTCATTTAGAATAAAATTCTAAAAGATTTTGACCCTGAAAATCGCAAATTCCTTATTTTTCTATTTTATTTGATTTATTTTCTATTTTCATATTTTCAAAAAAATCCGAAATTTTTTGGAGAGACTTATTCTGATTTGATTTGATTTTTAGTTATATTTTCATAATTTTTAGATTTTATTTTATTCGCTTTTCTATTTTTCCATTCTTTTTCTTAATAGGGACATTAATGGTATTTTCCTAATTGTTGCTGCATTGTTGAATTAGTTATGCGTTTTCTTTTTGTCTGTTGTTTTTTTCCTATTAAAGTTAATATGGCTAACCAAAGAACTCTTAGAGAACTTATTGCCCATGATATGAATTATAATGCTTTATGTATTGAATATCCTACTGTTACTATACCTTTCGAATGAAATTCTGGTTTAATACACTTGTTGCTAAGGTTTAATGGACTTGCAGGTGAGGATCCGAATAAGAATCTGAAGGAATTCCAGATTATGTGCTCTACACCTTCCGACCTTCACTAGAGGACCTTGTCAAGCAAATGGCTATAAAAGATCTCCAGTTTCAGCAACGAACAAATTCAAGTATTCAGGCTTTGCAGACACAGATTGAACAGCTTGCCACATTAGTGAATGCCATGCAGGAAGCTCAAGAATTAAACCAACTACCTGCCCAAACAGAAGTGAATCCAAAAGAGTTGCTTTCTGATTTAGTTGATGATACTTATCCTGAGTTGTTATATGATTTTCCATCTTTATTAGATTATAATGATACTTACTCTTGCGATTTATGTACTGCCACTAACGTTTGCTCTGTTTGTGCTGAGATTAATGTTGCCTTGAAGGGTGATGCATTTCATGATGTCGTTTATGAAACTGAAGCTCTTGATGATATCCCGGCTGCCCCGACCATGCCTTCCATTGAACAACCTCATTCCTTAGAGCTTAAACCACTTCCGGACAATCTAAAATATGCATATTTAGAGAGGAATGAAAAGCTACCTGGTATAATTTCTTCAAACCTTGATTTTGATCAAGAAAATAAGCTTTTGCAGGTTTTTAAGAAGCATAAGAAGGGAATTGGATGGACCTTGGTTGACACTCGTGATTTTAGACTATCCATGAGTATGCATAGGGTCTCAATTAAAGATGGAACAAAATTAGTGAGGAAGCCCCCTAATCCTTTGATCTCTGATGTTGTGGAAAAGGATTTCACTTGCCCATTCGACACTTTTACTTATCGAAGATTCTTCTTTGATCCTGGAATAAAAGGCTAAGGCAGTAATAAAAATTCCAAGGTTAATGGATGCTACCCAAAGTTACTCTATGACATCCCCTCTTTAGAATAGGAGACTGTAGAAGATCTCTCTTTGGGAAAGGATGCTTATGCGATCACCTATACACCTTGACTAATCGGGTGTGTTCTTTCCTTTCTCTCACTCTTATTTTATGTTTTTGTTCTTTAATTGAGGATAATGCGTGTTTTAAGTGTGGGGGAGGGAACTATTTACTTTGTTTTATTTCTTTCAGTTTTCTTTGTTTTGTTATGTTTTCTTTAAGTGAAAAAAATTACTTAGAAACACAATGCATCTTTTGAAATTTTTAGGCTATAGATTAATTTGAGGTTAGATTGTGGAGACTTGGAAAAAAAATTCATAAGATCAGTACCGTTTTAACACCTTAAGTCTCCCGGATATGGAAACCGATTTAAATACTTGTTATGACATAGTCTTGAGTTCTCATCCTTTAATAGCTCTTAAGTAGTTTATCTAGCAATCAACACCATCTAGAAATCACACACTAAGTAATTATGCTGATGCAAATAAGTGAATGATCCTGTGCTTAATAAGAAATCTAAATAGGAATCCGCCTTTTAAGTTAGGTGATCCTCACCCGGTCACTTAGGCTAACGGTTGTGAAACCTTCAAAAAAAGAAAAAAATATTGTTGTTGCTAAAGTGGTTAATTTTGAATTGTTGGCGAGATATGGATCATAGTCACTAACAGGCTTATTTACTATGCGTGTGAATTGATAACGGGCTTAATGGGATTGTATTAGAATGAAAGAGAGCAAAAAGGAGGATGAGTAATTTAGACTTAAGCATAATAACATGATTCGAATTGGTTTGTATAGGAGGGAAGTTTATGACCGTACAATTGCGGATTTGTGTTCTCAAGATATCCTTAGTGTGCAAAATTAGTACCTATCGATGCAATCTTGACCGAAGAAGAGTTTGTAGCCTAGAATGAGTATCTGAATGCGATTGTTTTTCGTGAGTCTTGATACTATTTTGCTCGGAGTGCAAAAGTTCAAGTGTGGGGGAATTTGATCAGTACATTTTAATACATAATGTCTTATGTTTGTACTTAGGAATTTCCTTAGTTTGTTTTATTTATTTTACTACTTTATTATGTTTTTAGAACTAAGTATTTGTTTGCCTTTAATCTATTTTCGCAGCTTATTTTCAGCATTAGCGGTTATTTGATACATGTCCACTGTTCGGATCATAACTGGAGTTACGAGAATCAGATTTACCTGTTCTAGTAGGCGTTGGAAAGCTGAGACAAAGATCTAAAACTTTCATGTTTTAGGCAGAAGCTGATTCAGAGTGTAGCAGGCACGAAGAAATCGTTGAAGTCAAGACCCGAATTCTACCTTTAGGAATATTTTGTTTTGGGCCGAGTTTCTTATGTTTTTCGACCTAGTTGGGTTGGAACCGGATTTTGTGACGCTTCCCTATACCTAGTAGCAGCCGTGCTACTGTTTATTACGTTCTTTTCACTCTTCACAATTTTGGTTTTTGCTTTTGAACGATTGAATGGAGAACTAATCCCAAGGATTAATCTGCTGTAATCGGTTTCCGCCGACACTTTGAGGTTCTTTTAATTTCCAATAAAATCATTTTCCTTTCAATCCCTCTCTGTGATATCTTGTTTTCTTAATTTGATTTATATTAGGGTTGATTGATTTATTTCGATGATTGCATGTTCTTATAATTTAATCGCGTTTGCTTAATCCGCGTATGTTTCTCGTGTTTGCTTAATTCACGGTTGCTATATCTCATCCGTTTGCTTAATTCAGAAATTAGGAATACGTATCATATAATATCAATTACGCTTGTTTGGTTGTTATTATAATCGAAAAGGGGATATAGTCCACTTAGGAATTGGGAATTATTTGGATCGATGATAAGTTGGGAACCCAAAACAGCAGATTAACCGTTTTACCTTATTTTGATAATCACTTTTTTATAATCACTTATTTTCATTATTTTGTCAATTAATTGAAATTCAAACCACGCCCATAAACCTTTTCTTTAGACAAGAATCCTCAATAGTGGAGCATTAGTCTTATTGGTGCTCCCGACTCTTCCGGAATCCTCAATAGTGGTGTTAGAGTCGTGGTTCAGCTTTGTGGGAGAGCGGAAACTGAATCCGTGTTGGATCCTGTTATAGGATGTGAGAGACTCACACTTGTGGGGGAGAATGTTGGATGTAAATGTGAGTTATTAAAGTCTTACATTGTCTATGAATAAGTGGAATGCTGAATTTATAAGAAAGATGACTCATTTAGCTAACACCTTAAGTTTTGGGTTGAGATTGTTGGAATTAACCCAAAAATTTTGAGAAATTCCGAATCAATCTTGATGAACAATATTCAATCAACCGATCGAAATCCCTTGTTCTTCACTCTTCACTCAAGTGAAACAATCACAACTTTATTGCAAGAATGATTATGCACAACAATTGTTAATGGAATAAGAAAGAAAAATTGAATAAAAAAGAAGATTAGGATTTGACGAAAATTAGAAAAGAAGAAGTTGATTTCTGCAGAGTAACTCTCTGCCCAAAATTGTGGAAATCTTATTCTTTTTACAACTGCAAAATTCTGTACACTCAAGTTATTACAAGAATAGGGGTTTCTCTTTATTTATAGTTTTAGGTTATCATGCTTTTTAAGTCAAAGCACAAAATTACAAAAGCCCAAAATTTCTATTTTGGTCTAAGTCGAAATCTTGTGTCAATCAACCTGCTTCGACACTTCGACATCTAACACAACTCGACACACACTACACTAGGCTAATTTCGACACATCTTTATTTCTGTCGAGTTACACACCTGCTTCGACATAAGGAATTACATTCTCAACAGAGATGTGGTGTCTCCATCTCTTGTGGTTCTAAAACATTATCTCATTGATGCTCCCGGTGCTCCCAAACTCCCTAACACTCTTCTTTCTCCGACATCATACAACAACAAGAATGGAGAAAGAAAAATGGAGAAAATAACAAGATAACAACACAACAGTTTACACAATTTTCTACCATGACAACAATAACCCATTGGATCTGTAACTACCGCGTAACTTCATATCCGACCATCTCCGACAAGCTACTGCAATTCAGCCTTTGCACCACCGCCGATTCAGACATTCAGCCGCCTTCGTCGTCGAGTTCTGGGTTGAAGGGGTCATGTTCTTCTTCCTTGGTTTGTTATCTCACGTTCTTTTCTCGTTCTATATGGTTCATCTGTTTGTGTAATTTGGTAAAAAAGAAACTATATTGGTGTAGTTTGATAAAGAAAAAACAAACAAACTATATTTGTGTAGTTTGATGAATAGAATTTTACGTGTTACTACTATATTGATAAGTTTTTAGATTGTAGTTAAAACTCTTAAAATCCTTATTATTAAAATATTATTAATTTTAATGAGTGTATGGTCGCTATGTGTTTAAAAAGTTGGGCTCTAAGCTTATTAATTTATTTTCACATCGTTTTCATTTTTTTAGAAACTCATGTTTTGTTTATTTTCTTTTTATAACTATAATGTTAATATTTATTATTAAGTTATCTTTTGCAAAACATATTTTATTTAATTCTTTAATTATAGAAGATATTTTTTCAAGATTAAATAATTATCCTTAATTATTGGACTCAAATTGCAAAGTACACTCGTTCTAAACTCATATTGATAAATAAATAAATAAAATCTAATGAAAAAAGATCAATTAGACGTATGTTTTTTTTTTTTAGTCTTAAGCATTCAGACACAAGCTGTATAACTTACTCGTTCAAGTGTTTGCCTTTTCTTTGATAATTTTTAGGGTTAATACCCTCTGACATATAGACGACTTCCGATTTATCTTTCTGTAAAATTTTTTTTTTGCAAATGTCATGTTTTTTTAAAGGCTTAAATGCATTTTTGGTCCCCATAGTTTAATTTTTCTAAACAATTGATCCCCCTTTAAAAAAACCCAGCTTTTAGGTCCCTTGTTTTGTTTTTTTTGGAAAAATTTTGGTCCCCTCCCAGTTTAGCTTATGTGGCGCTCCAAAAAATGACATGGCAATGATTATTTTTTATTTTCAATGACATGGCAATGATGACTAGATAATTTATTAATTAATACTTTTTTAAGAGTAAATTAATAATTTTAATTCAGTTATATTTAGATTAAGTTATATTTGAAGAGTAAATAATTTTAATTTTAATTAAGTTATATTTGAAGAGTAAATACTTTTTAAATTGATTAATGTAAATATTTAAATAACTTATTTGGGCCTTAGACTCCAAGCCCATACAACATTTATCCAATCCACAAACAATTGTTACTTGTTGTTTATGTGAGTAATATAAAGGTTAAAATTATTTGTAAATAACCAATGTGGGACTTCAAAACACTATTATCTTGAAACTACCATGCAGTACACCTGTTCTGGCTACCCTTCTGGGATATGTCGCTGCATCCAAGGTACTTCTTGTTAACCAATATCTCTCATTGAAAACCATGTTTCTCATTCAAATCTGTATCAACTCCCTCCCTCCATCGGAATTCTCGTGCAGCAAACATGTCACAACAAATACAGGGAGAAGAAAAAGTAACAATAATAATTAGTAAACTCAACAAGAAATCACAACATCAGTGAAACAAGAAATCACAACATCATATTCTTCACCTACAACCTTCACACCACCATTAATACTCCATCCTTAAACAAAGGAACAAACAAATCAGCAGAAGTGATTTCTCATAATATTTACAAATTCAATGAAATCAATTCTTCCATCTTGATTCTCATCAAATCTCTTGATCATCTTTTCACAGTTCGCAAACTCTGATCCTTGTTTCAATCCCAAAATAAGTAGAACTCTTTGCAACTCCATTGCATCAATAAAACCATCTTTATTCTCATCAAAAACATCAAAAGCTTGCTTCACTTCCACCAAGCTTGGCTCATTCTCCTCAAACACATCACAAAGCTCCTTGGAACCATACTTTCTGAGCTGCAAAAAAATCCCATTCTTTCCATCACCATTTTCACTTTATCTCTTTCTATAATCATCTCGCCACTCTCTCTTCCAGCATTTGGCTCATTAGATTCTGAAACCTTCTTCTCCAGTCTTACCTCCGAGGAGCTACCGGAATGAAGTTGATCACAAAAAAGGTAAAACCATAAACTCGAGAAAAACTTATGGATTTTGTAGAAAAATGTTAAACCTAGAAAAAGGTCTATGAAACCAAACTTGTGGGAGAAGTTGATGTCTCATCTGCAAAAAAATAGTCAATTTGAGAAAGAACCATGGTTAAGGATTAAGAGTTAAGATTATCAAGTTTTTATTAAGCTATGAAGATGAGAAAACTTGTAATGGTTTAAGAGGGTGGTGGAAGGGTTGGTTATATAATTGACAAGGTGGAACTTGGAAGAATGGAGAAGCTAAGTTTGTCATCATGGAAAAAGGGAGGAAGGTGCATGGATATGAGACGTGGTTGGAAGAATATGCTGAAGGGTTGTGGACTGGTTTGTCTTGCAAATGTATTAGTCCCACATCGTTTTCTTTAGACAAAAATTTAGTGTTTATAATACTAATTCAAGCATTATATTTTGAATTGAAAACTGACTGCATGGATAAAAAAGGATAGACCCAAAATCTTCATTTTAAGTATAGTCACTAATTAATTTATTAAAAACATAATTAAAATTATTAATTAATAATTATTAATTAAAAAATATTAATTAATATATTAACCTAATTAATTAAAAAAAACATAATTAAAATTAATAATTAATAATTATTAATTAAAAATTATTAATTAAAAATTATTAATTTACTCTTAAAAAAATATTAATTAATAAATTATCTAGTCATCATTGCCATGTCATTGAAAATAAAAAATAATCATTGCCATGTCATTTTTTGGAGCGCCACATAAGTTAGACTGGGAGGGGACCAAAATTTTCCAAAAAAAAAACAAAACAAGGGACCTAAAAGCTGGGTTTTTTTAAAGGGGGGTCAATTGTTTAGAAAAATTAAACTATGGGGACCAAAAGTGCATTTAAGCCTTTTTTAAATGACAACTAAGCTTATTTGGATGACTTAGTTGACATTTTTTATTATTATTTATTTTTTAAATTCTATGTGACATCTTTTATTATTATTTTATTATTTTGGTGTTAAATGTTAAAATTCCAAAAAATGGCCTTTGGTGATATTGAACTCATGACCTTTTGGGTCAAGCACCAATATCTTACAACTAGGCTAAGCATTTATTTGGTTTAAAGATTAGCATAAAAAATATATATCGTTAACGTTAAAATTAATAAAACATTAATGTTATAATTAATGTTATAAGCATTATTTAATAAATTAAAATTATTATATGATTAAATTGACGTTAATTAAAAATAATTTAATTAAAATAACTTAAAATAGTTTATTAAAAACTTTAATATTAATATACTTTAAAATGTATAATTTTTATTTATATTTATTAAAAAATTTATACGTTAATATTAATTTTTTAATTTTTAATATTCTGTAAATTTTAGTATAAATTTTATTTATAACTATAAATTTTTTACTTTAATATAATTTTATAATTTTACTGTAAAAATAATTTAATATGATTAAACTGAAGTTAATTAAAAATAATTTAATTAAAATAATTTAAAATAGTTTGTTAAAAACTTTAATATTAATATACTTAATAACGTATATATTTATTTATATTTATTAAAAAATTTATACATTAATATTAATATTTAAATTTTTAATATTCTGTAAATTTTAGTGTAAATTTTATTTATATCTATAAATTTATAATATTTTAACATATAGTGTAACGTTTTAAATAAATAATACTGTAATATATTACTGTTAAATTCAATACTAACTAACTATAACATATATAATACTGTAACATATTGTAACGTTTTAAATTACTGTTAAATAATACTAATATATAACATAAATAATACTAACTAACTAATACTAACTAATATAACATAAACAATACTAACTAACTATAACATAAATAATACTGTAATATATTACTGTTAAATATATAACGTTTTAAATAAATATTGTAACGTTTTAAATTCAATACTGTAACATATATAATACTAAAATATTGTAATATATAATTATACTAACTAACATTTATGCTAAGTAATATATAATAAATAAATAAAAGAAACATGTGGCTAAGTGGTAAGGTTTGGTAGTTGAATTCAAATGGTCATAGATTCAACACCTCCAAAGACCATTTTTTGAAAATTTGACATTTAACACCAAAACAATAAAATAATAATAAAAGACGCCACACGGAATTTAAAAAATAAATAATAATAAAACATGTCAACTAAGCCGTCCAAATAAGCTTAGGTGTTATTTAAAAAAATTATTAAAAAAAATGTCACTCAGCCTGACACATATGCAATTGACATGTGTTAGGTCTCTCAAAGGTGTATATTGATGGAATCTTGAAATGACAAGAGGACATTTGCAACAAAAAAAATTACAGGGGTAAACCGGAAGTCGCCTATATGGCAGTGGGGTAAAATGGTATTAACCATAATTTTTAATTAATAAACATCGTTTTGCGTTTGTTATCTTGTCAAATCAAAGAGGATTAAGATGATGTACACCCCTTTGATCTCAAGCGTTCAGACACTAGTCGTATAACTTGCTAGTTCGAATGCTTGTCTTCCTTTAAAGAATTATGACTCGATTTATCTCAGATATTTTTTAAATAAAAATGGATTAAAAAGGATCAGTAGAATGTATATTCCTCTATTTCCGAGCATTCGGACACAAGCTATATAACTTGCTACTTTGAATATTCGCATTTCCTTCTAAAAGCAACTACAACCAATCAAATAAATTTCTTTCCGCCATAACGTGAAAAAATAATTTTTTTATTATTTTCGACCAATGAACATTTTTCTTTCTGCCATAGCGCGAAGGAATCTTTTTTATTTTCAATCAACGAACAATTTTCTTTCCACCATATTGCGATTAAATCTCTTTACAAACTTTTTCTGCCAATGGGGAATCAAACTTTTTTTATTTAAAATCAACCAACGCACAAGTTTTTGCTACCCGGAACTACATAATTTTGAATTCCCCATTGCACCTGGGGATATGAAATTCTGGTATCAGATGTGTGATGTTAAGTGTGATGTCACAACAACACAATCTGCTATATGAACAAGGCAATACCACCAGTAAATCAACACAATGAATTGTTCACCCAGTTCGGTCTAACAACCAACGTCTGGGGGCTACCAAGCCAGGGAGGAAATTCACTATTAGTAGTATTAAATTACAGACTCAACAATCCCAGTTGACATCTACTAATCTTAATCACTACCCAATGACACTTCTACCTAAGAGACCACTTAGATATGAGAAACCACTCACTCCCTAAATCACCTCAGTGATACAATTCAAAGATTACACTTTAAACCACACCTTGATCTTGCTTAACAGCTTTGATCAAGAACAACACACTCTTGCTTAAAAGCTTTAGAGTGAATACACTTACAACCCAAAATAGTAACACCTATTCAAACATGAAAGGTTTACAAAACACACACGAAAACACAAATTTGACTCTCAATCTTTGCTCTCTTGTCTTTGTTCTATCCCAACAAGGGTTGAGGCTGCTTTAAATAGAATTCTGACTTGGGCTTGGACCTCTTCCAAATACCTGATTTGATTTGTTATTAAACAGAATTTTAAAACAGATTTGATCTTCAAATCTTTTTAAATCAACCAGCCCTTAAACGTAGCAACAGGATTTGCTCCAAATCTGATTGCAACAGAAAATATCTTCTCCAAGATATTCGCACACAATCTCTCTAATAGATCTACTCAAAACAAACTTACACGCGCAACCTTAAAACATCACAGCCTGATGTTCTGATAACTGATGTCAAGACATCAAGTTTAACATCAGCATATACAACTTCAACCCTGCAACAACTAATGTTAGGAACCAATGTTAAGACATCAGACATATGACATCAACATTGTTCAACTTTGTTTTACCAAAATTCCAGCCAATACAAGAACTAACAATCTCCCCCTTTGGCTAATTTTGGCTAAAACAAACTCTGCCTATATCAGAGATACCTGCAGCGGAAAAACATCATACAAACAGCATACCACCTGTTCAAATATACACACTCCCCCTCAAACCAAGAACCAGCATACCAGCTGTTCAAACATGCACACTCCCCCTCAAACCAAGAGCCACAACTGACAACTAGGCAACACATAGGCTAACTCTCCCCCTATTTAGCCACAATTGGACAACTACCAACCAGATATACCCTCACACAACTAACACTTACAACAGTTAGTCCTACTAGCTCTCCTTGTCAGTCAAAAGTCAGCACCACATGACAAATCATAGAACAAAAGCCAGATAATCATAAAAGAACGATTATCCAAGTTACACAACAAAACAAAAAAAAACTACAAACTATAAAAGCAAGAAACAACAGAGGCAGTAAATCAATTCTCATCAGTATCATCTTCATCAGAGCCATCTGCAGCATCCTCATCTTCAGTGCTAGAACCATCTTCAGAATTGACATTGACACCCTCATCATCTTCACCCTGTTCCAAGGATTTGATCATCTGCTCCATTTTCATCTTCCTAGCAGTGCTAGTATTGATCACCATATCAAGATCCTTGCAGGCCGCCTTGAATTCTTCAATCAACTCAGTTTTAGTACAGGCCTTCTTAACACCAGAACTTGATGTTACAACAATGTCAGGAACATGATTCCCAACAAACAACTTGGGATGCAAGGATAAAGTTGACTCCCTCTTACAAGCTATATCTGAACTAGTTAAAATTCCAGGATGTTGATCTAAGATCATTCCACAGACAAGAGAAGGGAATGCTATAGGCATCTTGATAGCATTAGTGGCAGCATGCTTCACAACTTGATAAAATATGTAATTTCCATAATTGAACTTGACCTTTTTCCCAACAGCATAAATAAACCTTCCTAATCCCACAGCTATTGTGGTTTTGTGATTAGTTGGCACCCAATTAGCAGCTCTAATTCTATGCAAAATAGCATACTTGACACTGAGTTTGCTAGCTGTTAACTTGCCCTTTACAGGCCAAACCTTCACTTGATTAGTTGTGATCTCTTTGCATACTTCATTATCAGTCACTTCCAGTTCACCTTCTTCTTGATCATTTCTTCCCAAAACCTTATTGATGGTCCTAGAAGAGAAATTAATACACCTGCCTCTAACAAATACTTTCATAAAGTCCACACTTCTTTTATCAGAAATGTCTATAGGAATGTTAACAAAAAATTCCTTAACAAGTCCATCATAGCACTTAGAGAGGTTTATTACAGTTTTCCACATGCCATCAACATGAATGAGTTCCATAATTTCTTTCATCTCCAATGCATCTTTGCCAAGCTCTCTTTCCAGAGCTAATCTCCTTTGACACACAAATTTCCACATTGGAGCACTGCTAGCATAATGAAAGGATATGTTTTCCACTGGCACTTCAGGAACCTTAACAGAAATTCTCTTCAAAATGGACTTTCTGACTGGGGTGATGTCTTGAACATCTTCCTCAACATCATACTCAGATTCAAATTCTTCTCTAATCTTTCTCTTTTTGGAGGAAGCAGCAACCTTGCTCCAAGATTTTGTTGGACCAACTACATATGTCTTTTTCTTCTTGCCTTCAACTGTCATCTTAGGAGAAGATTCCACAGTCTTTCCTTTTCTAGTCTTCAATCTTTTGGCAATCCCAGGAACAACATTACCAATTACTTCATTATCAGATAAGTCAACAACATCCACCACATCAGCATCCTTCTTCCCTCTGGGACTAAGAGTAACATCCCTAGCATGTGATGTTCCAACATAATGTTCAACATCAACCTCAACTTCAACATGAGTATCCCTTTCTCTTTCAGCTTCAGCTTCATCTTCAATCTCAGCATCTTCAATGACAGAGACAGCCAATCTGTGAAGATTGGTTTCAGTAGATTGCATGTCACCCTTTTCTCTTTCAGAATGATTAGCAGGCATTTGTCTCAGAGGTCTAGATATACCCTTTACAGGAATTCCTTTCTCAAAGATCTTATTGACAATCTGACCTAAACTTTTATCAACATCTACCCTTTCTTCAACAGCTTGAGGAAGAGGGGTGGTAGTCTTAGGAGTAGGTTTGTCTCCAAACAACACACTAGTGACAAACGCCCTACTTTTGCTATCATCAAATTTCTTACCCGCAGATTGATCAGATGTGTTACCTTTTGATGGCCTCTTAGGTTGATACTTCTCAGGTCTTGTCTTTTCTGAACCTGGAATCATAGAGATAGGCGCTATGTCCAAGGCTTCATCCATTGAACCTTCTTTTGTCGAAACCCTAGATGTTGCATGCGAAGAGCTCTTTGAAGCAGACTTCTTGGAGGGAGATGACCCATGTTGAGACATTGTTCCTTTGAAACAGTTGATGTCCAAAGATGTGTTGTGTCTTCTGATCTTTGGAGAGAATATGAACAGACTTGGAGTGTGGAGTGTGAGAGTAACGGTAGGGAATGATAGCCTAAGGTAAGGGCGCTGCTTTTGTTGATTCCTTAAAAGACAATAAATGTATTTCCCCACCAAAACAAATTTCCTTTTAAATTTTTGAATTTTAATAAATTCACACCATAAATCACTAACTTCAGTTGACTTTTCAACATGCCCAATTTTCTACATAAGACTTCACTAATTTTAGCACTCATATCTTTAGGGAACTTGTCATTACACTTCATATCTGAATTATCAACCTCTATGACCTTAGTTTCTTCAAGATTTCCTCTGAATAGTTGTAAAACAGTAGGTTGTTTGGTGATCCTTCTGATGTCACAGTCAGATGTCATAACATCATCCTTGACATTACATGATGAATTTGACTCTTGAGGAACCCATAAATAGCAGTTATTTATGGATCTGACTCCCCTCATAACAACTTCACTCTTCTCATTAGTCACTAAACATTCATCTTTAGTGTAACTAACCTTGAATCCTTCATCACATAACTGACTGATGCTAATCAAATTAGCAGTCAATCCTTTAACAAGAAGTATATTTTCAAGTTTAGGTCCAACCTCACAATTCAATTTTCCAATTCCTTTAACTTCCCCTTTTTCTCCACTACCAAAAGTTACATCATTTGTGGAGTAAGTCATGATATCCACCAAATGATTCTTGAAACCTGTCATATGCTTTGAGCAACCACTGTCAAAATACCAACCATCCATAACTGGGGTTCTAACAGATGAGTGAGCTAATAGACATGTGACAGCAGCTTTAGGAACCCATTGTTTAACAGCTTGACTATCCTGATTCTGTCTAGGTTGAGGAACAGATTTGGGATAACCATGCAGTTTAAAGCAAGAAGATTGTGTATGGCCAAATCTTCCACAATAGTAACATCTCACTCTTTGAATCTCTTCTCTGAAGTGATTGACATGTCTGCCACCTTGATGATGATTTCTGTCATACTGCTGAGGCTTCCATCTTTCAAATTATTGATACTGTCTTCTCCCATAATTAGGATGTCTCCTGTAATGATGAGTCTGTCTTTTGTAATGATTAGGCTATCTTCTACCATGATGATGAGGCTTTCTTCTGCCATAATAATGAAGCACAACATTATTAGGACCAAAACCATACATTTTCCCTTGATGTTGAGACATCTGACGGAACATGTTATGTTTGAAACTAAAAGCCTGCATACTCCTATGGAATTGAGGAGGCATATACTGACTAGCATGAGTCTTTTCTTGAGGTTGGGGCACAAACTTCTTATGTACACGACCATAACCCTTCCCATTATTTTGTGGCACAAGATGAGGGACAACCTTCTTAATTCCAGAACCATGTCCTTTTTCATGATGATGAGGAATGTTCTGTTTAACCCCAGAAAAACTGGCCTCTGCAGATATCTTCTTCTCACCCTCATATCCTAGACCAGTCTTATCACTTGCCCCTTTTCCAGCTTCAAGTATCTTATCCAGAGTGTCAGTTTCACTATTTAACATTCTGATGGATTTTGACATTTGATCAAGCTGGGATTTTAACAACAACACTTCATTCTTAAGTTCAACTTTGTCAGTCTCAAGCTATATTATAATCTTCTTCTGCTTCTCCCCTTCTTGACAGACCTCTTCACTTTTCAAACACAGCTCTTGATAAGAAGATGCCAGCTCTTCAAAGGTCAATTCATCATCACTAGACGCTCCATCAGAGGCACATATTCCAGTCAATGCCTTAACATGCTTAGCATTCTCTTCTTCACTTTCACTATCTGTATCAGACCATGAAACCGATAACCCCTTTTTATGCTTTTTGAGATATGTAGGACATTCTTTCTTGACATGACCATAACCTTCACACTCATAACATTGAACTCCTTTGTCATGATTGGACTTTTCTTCATCTCTTGTTTTCTTCACTTGATCACTAGACCTGTTGTTGTCAGATGTGATGTTCTTAACATTAGGTCTATAGTTTCTGTCCATTCTCTTTAAAACCTTATTAAACTGTCTCCCAAGCATCACAACAGCATTTGACAGTTCCTCCTGAGTTTCAAGATTACACTCCTTCTTACCATCTTCAGTATTAGACACCAAAGCTATGCTTTTGGTCTTTTTTTCAGGCTCCTCATTCAATCCCAACTCAAACGTTTGAAGAGAACCAATCAACTCATCAACCCTCATCTTGCTGATGTCTTGAGCTTCTTCAATAGCAGTCACCTTCATTTTATATCTCTTGGGAAGGGACCTGAGAATCTTTCTTACCAGCTTCTCTTCAGTCATTCTTTCTCCTAAAGCACTAGAAGCATTGGACAGCTCAAGAATATTCATGTGAAAATCATGAATGGTTTCATCCTCCTTCATCTTCAGATTTTCAAACTTAGTAGTCAACAGTTGAAGTCTTGACATCTTCACCTTGGAAGTTCCTTCATGAGTAGTTTTCAAGACATCCCAAGCTTCCTTAGCTACTTCACAAGTGTTGACCAGCCTAAAGATGTTCTTGTCAATACCATTAAAGATGGCATTCAAGGCTTTTGAATTTCCAAGTGCAAGCTCATCTTCTTCCTTGGTCCAATCTTCCTCAGGTTTCAGCTTTGTTGTACCATCCTTTTCAACAATAACAGGTGCTTTCCATTCTTTTAAGACAGCCTTCCAAGCCCTGCTGTCTAATGACTTCAAGAAGGTAACCATCCTTGGTTTCCAATAGTCATAATTAGAGCCATCTAGAATAGGGGGCCTATTCACAAATCCACCACTCTCCTTGTCCATTGCACCAGAAAGTAACAGCCCTAGATCTCACCCAGATGCAGAGCAGGATGACCTGCTCTGATACCAATTGAAATTATGGTATCAGATGTGTGATGTTAAGTGTGATGTCACAACAACACAATTTGCTATATGAACAAGGCAATACCACCAGTAAATCAACACAATGAATTGTTCACCCAGTTCGGTCTAACAACCTACGTCTGGGGGCTACCAAGCCAGGGAGGAAATTCACTATTAGTAGTATTAAATTACAGACTCAACAATCCCAGTTGACATCTACTAATCTTAATCACTACTCAATGACAATTCTACCTAAGAGACCACTTAGATATGAGAAACCACTCACTCCCTAAATCACCTCACTGATACAATTCAAAGATTACACTTTAAACCACACCTTGATCTTGCTTAACAGCTTTGATCAAGAACAACACACTCTTGCTTAAAAGCTTTAGAGTGAATACACTTACAACCCAAAATAGTAACACCTATTCAAACATGAAAGGTTTACAAAACACACATGAAAACACAGATTTGACTCTCAGTCTTTGCTCTCTTGTCTTTGTTCAATCCCAACAAGGGTTGAGGCTGCTTTAAATAGAATTCTGACTTGGGCTTGGACCTCTTCCAAATACCTGATTTGATTTGTTATTAAACAGAATTTTAAAACAGATTTGATCTTCAAATCTTTTTAAATCAACCAGCCCTTAAACGTAGCAACAGGATCTGCTCCAAATCTGATTGCAACAGAAAATATCTTCTCCAAGATATTCGTACACAATCTCTGTAACAGATCTACTCAAAACAAACTTACACACGTAGCCCTAAAACATCACAACATGATGTTCTGATAACTGATGTCAAGACATCAAGTTTAACATCAGCATATAAAACTTCAACCCTGCAACAACTAATGTTAGGAACCAATGTTAAGACATCAGACATATGACATCAACATTGTTTAACTTTGTTTTACCAAAATTCCAGCCAATACAAGAACTAACATGATACATAGGAGCAAGATTCACATCTTGTTAAGCACCCTAATAAAGAACTTTTTATTTTCCTTTCATGTTAATACGTCATAGTAATTAAGAGAAATTGAACACCTTATGTTTACATTATCTTTTGCAAAACTAATTAAAGGTAACTATTATTTTCAACGGATGTCACAGGGTGCTAATACCTTCCCAACGCATAACTGACTCCTGAATTTAAATTTGGTTGCAATGACAATATTTTTTCTTTAAGGTTTTATCGATATTTTCCCTTTTAAAAATAAACTTCGATGGTGACTTCACTGTCATTCGAGCATTTATGCGCTCGGGTATTTTCGCGCCACTTTACAATGGTTGTTAAATCTAAAAGGCTTAGGACCCCACAACTAATTAGAATATCTAAAAATGATAGGACAATGACCACACATATCTCTTGGCAAAGCCCACAAAGTAGTTATCCCCCATAATTCCTACCAACCATTATACAAAAAAAAGCTTATCTAACCGACTAGCAACCCCATAACTAGTACCAAGTGAAACTCCTACTTAAGAGAGGTAGGTCGAACATATCTATATGAGAGATGAAATTACTGAATTCTACGCAAACAACATTATCATCTATACGAAAAATCCATCAACACCAATTGTTTCAAACGAAGAATAAACATATTTTAAATGGCCCAAAAACACACCAAACTAACCCTCAAAGACTAGCCCTTCTCAAAAAAAGATCACTCCACAAAGCCTCATTGGCTCAAGGGTTACACTTGAAATAGATATTGACCACAAAGAAGATGGTCTTAGACAACCTCGCTCAAGACAGACACCAAGATATCTAGGACAAACAATGGAGAATAAAGATGACACCCCCGAACTACACAAAAATAAAAAGAAGACCATCACTATTATTAGCAGATGAGGAAAAACTCCAGTCATAAAAGAAATTCTCCCAAAGAGCATAAATAAGAGAAACAAAGACCTCACTAAGCCTAGTTTATTGAATTGTTAAAAAAATACAGAGACTCTGAGACAATGAGCTCTTTCACCTTTTTATTTTTGATCCTACTCCCCAACCCATGAAATATTAAAGAACCCAGTCAACATCAAACATAACTCTTGGACAATCTAACCAACCTTAGCTGTCAACTTTTTTTTTAATTCCACTAATCTCTCCACCTCATCACTAATATTCACACTTTAAAAACAAATCCACCTTATAAATATTTATTTATTAAAAAAATATCAAAATATATAAATCATTTTACATTAAACTCATTACATTTAAACCAAACTTAATTATTATACATAGCTTAAATCATTTTTAAATCCATTTTGCATATTCTCCATTTAAGTGTTGAAACCATCAATTGTATTCATAAACACACGCTGAGTAGAATTAAAGTGGTTAAATAAGTTTATATCCAACAAAAAATATCTTTGTCGTACACACTGTTAGTGCGTTTTTAGTAAGGAGAGAAAGAGGGAGAGAATGAAGAATAAGGATTGTTATTATTGAATGAGTTGTACAAACTAAATTATAAAATATGTTCATTTATATACAACTAACTTGTATATTAAGTAACAAACCCTAAAACCTAGTCAACTTTGGGCTTGGGCTACGTAAACTTGGATTATATCAGAACATACCCCATATAATCCAAGTTATCGAACATATGCTAATCATAGTCGATTTGAACTATTCCTAATTTCTTTCTCAAATTCAGGAATTTGTTGATCTTCAATCCTTTGGTGAAAATGTCGGCCAATTGTGCTTCACTTGAGAAATGTCTTACTTCAAGTTCACCTCGATTTACCTTCTCCCTTAAGAAGTGAAATCTAGCTTTGATGTGCTTACTCCTTCCATGCAAAACTAGATTCTTTGCAAGATTTATGGATGACTTGTTGTCGATCTTCTTGTTCCATGCCCTAGGTGCTTGCTTGAGGCCATAGAGTGCTTTGTGTAACTTATATATTTTTCTTTCTTCCTCCTGTATCACAAACCCAGGAGGTTGCGTGACATAGACTTCTTCGTCTAAGGGACCATTCAAAAATGATGATTTCACATCTAAGTAAAATGTCAACCAACCTTGCTTGCATGCCAAGGCTATAACTAATATGCCAGTCTCCAATCTTGCGACCAATGCATATACTTCTGAGTAGTCGAGTCCTGCTCTTTGAAGAAATCCTTGAGCTAACAATCTCGCTTTATGTCTTGTTATCGACCCATCATCATCGTGCTTCAGCTTGAACACCAACTTCACTTCGATAGCTTTTGTATGTGCTGACAATTCGACTAACTCCCATGTGTTGTTTCGTTCAATTGCTTATAACTTTTCAACCATAAAAGACTTCCACTTCATATTCTTTAAAGCCTCGCTATAGTTGATTAGTTCAGCACCTGCAAGTAATGCAAAATGAACCAAATCTCCATTTGGTGTGACTTCATCATCACCAACCACTTCGTAGTCTTGAAGTCTTGCTGGACGAACCCTAGTTCTTTGATGTGTTTGGCTTGTGTTAGCCATACCCTCTCCGACTTCGACTCTGTTGAGAATGTCAACAACTGCTTCGGCTGGAATATTGGCAATTGCTTCGACTTCAAATTCGTAGGTTTCTTCGTCGACACCATATCTCATAAATGGCTTGTTAATTGGATCACTAGATTTCCAATCCAAGGCAGATTTTTCATCAATAACAATATCTCGACTCATGATAATCTTACTGTTCATTATATTGAATGACCTGTTTGCTCCAGACTTGTGATATCCTACCAGAATCATAGGTTCTCTCTTATCATCAAGTTTTCTTCTCCTAGCATCAGGAATATGCTTGTAGAAAATAAAGCCAAACACCTTCAGATGACTCACTGATGGTCGTTTGCCAGTCCAAACTTCTTTTGGAACCTTGTTCTTCAGCTTCTTTGTAGGGAACTTGTTTAGAATGTAAACAGTTGTGGTGACAGCTTCACCCCATGAGGATTTTGGCAAATTATTCTACTTCAGCATGCATCTCGCCATATCCAATACGACATTGTTTCTTCTTTATGCTACTCCATGATATTGAGAGGTGTAAGGAGCAGTTACCTTATGGTCGATACCATGTTCTGCACATAACTCTTTAAACATCTTGGATGTATATTCACCATCTCCATCTGTTCGCACAACCCTAATCTTCTTTTCACTCAAGTTTTCAACAAGCATCTTGAATCTCTTAAAGATTTCAAATACTTCGTCCTTTCGCTTGGTCACATAGATCCAAAGCTTTCAACTATACTTATCGACAAATGGGACAAAATACATGTTTCCACCAATGGTGTGATCCTCAAATGGGCCATATACATATGAATATACTACTTCTAGTATGCAAGAGGATCTCATTGGCATAGTCGAAATGAAAGACTTTGTGGATTTCTTTCCGACTTAGAAAACTTCACAAAGTTTGTTGGGCATCTCAAGACTTTGTATACCAATTACCATATCTTGAGTAATCAGTTGATGGAATGATCGAAGGTTCAAATGTCCAAACCTCAAATGCCATAACCAACTATGCTTGTGGTCGACAACAATTTTTAGACATTGTACTTCAGTCGAACTGATCATGATTTGAATGTCATATTCTACGACAAAGGATATTTCAAGACCAAATTATTCTGAGTGTTGAAAAGTTCAAAGGCTCCATATTTCATAATCACTAAGAAACCTTTTTCGACCAGTTGTCCAACACTTAGCAGATTGCACTTCCTTTCAGGTACATAGAGTACACATTTGATCATAAATTTTCCTACATTGCTCCTTTGAATAATATGTCGTCAGTACCTTCTGCTTGCAACGAGCTATTATCTGCAAGTTTGACCTTGCTCTTCTTTGACGAGTCGAAATCTGCTAACCACACTTTTTGACTAGTCATGTGATTTGAGTAGCCCGAGTCGAGGAACCAGATCTTGGAGTCGACATGGTCATCTGCAACTGTAGCCATAACCACCATATCTTCAGAATCATCTTAATCTTGGTGTGCAAGGTTCGTTCCTCCCTCCTTTCTTTTTGCCGCTCCCTTGTCTTTATTGTACCAACAATTCTTCCTCAAGCTACCCCACTTTTCACATTTATAAAAACGCACACCTTTTTTCTTTTGTCTTTCTAATAAGAGTTTCCTTATCCTTTTTTCGAGGATTCAGAAGCTCTATCATCGACCTTATGCTTTTGAGGGTTCAACAAAGACTTTTTGCTCTGAGTCTTGTCTCCATTGCCTTTGAACTTGTCGGAACCATCGTGATTCTTCCAAGCATGAGCCTGTAGTGCTTGTATCGAATCTTGAACCCTTCTCCTTTCGACAATCCTAATCTCATGTGCTTCCAACGAACCAATCAAATCTTCTAGTTTCAAGGTTTCAAGATTTTTGGATTCTTGAATAGCTATGCTAACGTGATCAAAGTGAGAGGTCAACACACACATTACCTTTTCAACTATCATCTTATCAGTTAGGGTTTTATCACAATCCTTCGTGAGATGGACAGGATTTTACACCTTCGACACATAACCTACAATCTTTTCATCTTTCCCATATATAGTAATTCATACCGTCGCCGCAAAGTCTGCAATTTGACGACTTTGACTTTCGCACCTCCTTCATAATTCTTGACAAGAATATCACATGTCTCCTTCGTCGATTCAGCATGAGAGATCATGTCGAAATTCGCCAAATATCTACCGCCGATTGAATGCAACGTGCGGCCTTGCATTCTTTCTTTTTTGCCTTCTTGTCTGTGACTCTCTGAGCATCAGTTGCATTCTCAGCATGCTTAGGAACGCCATTAGTAACCATTTCTAGGGTTTCATGAAATCCGAACAAGGACTTCATCTGCTTGCTCCATCGGTTCCAACTTTTGCATTCAAGAATAGAAAGAGAATTCAGAATACCATTAGTATCATTCATCTTCGCAACGATTGGTTAACAACTCATAATCCCAGAAACACGATCACCGACATGTGATTATTGAAAAAACAATCAAACGTCTAACCGGAGCTCCAGATACCAATTTGTTAGTGGGTGTGACACTTTTATTGAGGAGAGAAATAGAGAGAATAAAGAATAACGATTGTTATTATTGAATGTGGTGTACAACCTGAATTACAAAATATATTTATTTATATACAACTAACTTGTATACTAAGTAATAAACCTTAAATTCTAATTAACTTTGGATTTGAGCTACACAACTTGGATTATATCACAACACACAATCGTAAAAATTTTGATGCTTCGAATCTGATTCAGTGGTAATTAATTAATTAAAGAGTAGGGATAATTAATCTTAAAAATAATTTTTTTAAATAAGCAAGATATCATTAAAAGCGAGAACAAAGGGTTCTCGAACCCACTTACAGAAAAGGAGCGAGACGAGTCTCGACAAAGAAAATTACTCGCCAATTAAGCTTTAAGATAAATAAAACAGAGGAAACTTGTTAATCTCATAAAAACTATAATTGGATCGAGTAATATTCACGATAAAAGACCACCTCCAAACCAACGCTTTGATATTCCAAACCAACTCCAAAACATTACACCTATCATTCCTAAAGATGATTTCATTCCTCAAAGACTAAATGCACCAAGAGGTTGCCAACCAAATACTTCCTTCCATCCCTTTCACCACCCTATTTCGATTGCAAAACTTTGACCACTTTAAGAAACTATCTTTAATATTTCTTGTATCAAAATTCAAAAAACTGATCTAATCGGCCACTTCCTTCCACACCAATTTAGAAACCACACAATTCAAAAGAATATGCTCCAATGATTCCTTCACCTCTTGGCAACAAACGCACGCCAAATTGCTATCCGGAAAAGAACATCATCTAAGAGATAGAGAATCCTTAGTAGGAAGCCTATTTAAGAAACACCTCCAACCAAATGCCTTTATTTTATAAGGAACCACCATCTTCCATAAATAAGAAAAGACATCATCGAAAATATTTACCGGCCCATAAGGAATACGATAACAACCAAGAATCTTGTAAAAACTACATACCGTAAATCCCACGTCCGGTTGCGCAATCCAAGTCGGCGTATCTCGACCGTCACCATCCGGACGGAGCTGGTCCAGCAGCGCTAAAAGCTGCTGCAAATCGGGGGCAGCAGCCTCGACTTCATCATGGCGCACTCCCAAATCCCCCCAATGCCAACTTCCGAATTTCCACTCTCCCATACAAGCCACCAAAACCCCCTTAAGACAAGACAAGTTGAAAATACTAGGAAATTTATCCTTCAAGCAAAGATCTTATATCCAACACGAATGCCAAAAGGAAGAGGAGAAACCATTGCCAATTTTAAATTTACAATTCAAAGCAAATAAATTTTCCAAAAGCCCTTTATCCAAACCATAAACATCCCTCCACCAAAAAGAATAATGATTAGATCTACCAATAGTGCACCCATAATCCATCACTCTTAAATTAATGTCACCATATCTAGCCTTTAGAACATTATGCCACAAAGCTTTAGATTCTTTTACAATCCTCCATATCTAGCCTTTATATATGGATTTGTAAAATAATATCTTTTTATTCTAATAATCTTTACACGAAATTTTAAAATAAAAGTAAAATTAATATAATATAAAACTAAATCATTAATAAACTATATTCTCACGTCAAAAATACCAACAAGTACAAAAAAATCTCACGTCAAGAATGACTTAAGCCATCTATAAGTTATAGCTTTTGATAGTTTTGTCTCTAATGGCCAACTTGATTCTACGAATAGTATAATACCACGTCTTAAAAATTACTATATATTGTCACCTTTTTCTTTAATAATCTAGAATCACTTTGGTTCAGGCCCTGTGGACAAAAGTTTCAACTTTCACTTGTTAATTTCTGATACAATAACAGTTTAAGTAGGGACTTGTTGAGTATGAAAAGGACGTCTTATATGGAACCATTAATTATTCTCATCTTTAAATTATAATTATTATACTATTTAATCATTCACAACCATTAATATATAATGCACTCACTATAGCTACCAATTATTAATTACCAGAAGCAGTAAACTATATAGTATAACAGAAATCAACCAAAGAATGAAATCATATAAAGGTTAAATTACAAATATTTCAACCACCTCAAAATTATGAAATTAAAAAAAAAAGTAATAAAAAAAAAATCTCCCCACACTAATTTCTTATAATATAAAATATATAATCCACAATTTAAGATATATAAATACATCCTTAATGTGTGTCCTAAATATATATTTTTAATTATAAAATATTTTTCTAATCATATCAGTGAATTGTTTTTACATGGTATCATTCATGAGTTGTTGCTCTAAAAGTAACATGGTTTCATCATTCCAAAAAATGTCTGATGAGTCCTCATTTTGTATCCATTGTGTGTTTGGCTCCATGAATTGGAAATCTGTTAATTCTTGAGAGAACAATTCAGACGGGCTTTTGATGCAATCTGAGAAGCTAAGTTGATGAGAAGGTTGAGAATAATCTAAATTAGAATTAAGGTTATCCTTATTATCAACATTTGTGTGATAATAATAATAGTTATTATTATTATTATCACCAAAATTTGATATTGTTGAGACCTTATAATTCTCAAATGAATCTGATGATGTGGTTGTGTTACTGCTCTCTAGGGTATAACTTTGTGTTATATGTGGTTGTGAACTTACAAATTCATTGTTGATAGTAATTGTTGGAGTTGAACCTATTGTAACTTTTATGTCATTATTATTGTTGTAGTTGGATGTAGTGTTGTTGGCGGCCGTCTTGGTGGTGGTGGTGGAAGTGGTGGCCGATGCGGCCTGAATGCGCTCAACTAGCCTTGGCATCCAAAGATAGCGCATGGTGTCTTTGAATTGCTTGCTGTTTACGTCGCATTTAAGTTGTTTGGCAAGCTTTTGCACGCGAGTTCTCCAATAATTCTTTATTTCGTTATCGGTTCTTCCTGGTAAATATTGGGCTATTTTCGACCATCTGATCCAATCAATCAATAAACATAATCAATAAAATTAATGAAGAACAAATAAAATTGATTAACCTATACATGATTTTAATGAGAAAAAAATATATGTTTTTCAAATTTTGATTTGGACTAATTCATTTTCGCAAAACTGATTTATACGAAGAAAAATTTCTTGTGCTTGTAAACACATTTTTAAATCATATATATCTCATCTAAATGATTACTTACCGATTACCCCAACGAGTATGAAGCTCGAGAATCAAAAGTTGCTCTTCCAGAGTGATGTTCCCACGTCTAACATCGGGACGAAGATAGTTTAGCCACCTCAATCGGCAACTCTTGCCCGTTCGTTTAAGACCTAATGTAACAAAAGAAATATAATTAAAATACTCATATTAAAACAGCTTTCAATATATAAATATATATCACAAAGAAAGAGCACCCAATTTTATATTATAGTACTTTCTATTTCTGAAAAAACACTAATGATATGATTTTTTGGTGGAGCTGTATCAATCCATTTTCTTTTTTCACAAGTGGGCGTAGCAAGCAATTATAACCAACCAATATTCATAAATTTCAAGATATATATTATCCGAATTCAACAAAATTATCTAAACCTAGCTAGAGAGAACTACATCTACAAATGTCATATATCATATTTCATTATCATCATATTTAGAAAAAACAATAAGGGAAATAAATTATGAGTTACCAGCAGAGTTTGCTAGGGTATTCCAACGACCTTCACCATGAGTAGCAATGTAATTCATGAGGGTTAGGTCCTCATCTACCGTCCATGGACCTCTTTTAAGGTCCATCTCATCATCTTCACTACTCATAAGGTTGTTGTTGTTAAGGTTGTTGTTGTTGTTGTTTCCTCTTCCTTTTACATCCATTGATTAATATAACTACTCTCAAAACAAAGATATTGATTGAATGTTTTGCTTGGTTTGGAGATGTATTTAGAGAGAGAAAAAGAGAGAGAAAGAGAGAGAAGGAAAGAGAGATTGTTGTTGGATTATTAGAAGAAAGGTTAAGGGTGAGGGTTTATATAAATAATCGACATGGATGATGATATTGCATGCGGGTAATAGGAATAGGAAATTCAAGAAAACGACAGACTCTATGGTTTGGTGGGGTTTGGATCAATGGAAAAATAATGATTTTAGTTAAGTATGGTTTGGAGATTAATTAATTGTAGTTTGTAAGTATGACTCTTTTGACTTTCTTACCTTGTTTGCGTGCTCGTTAGGTTTTTCGTTTATTGTTTCTTTTCTTTGAGTTGGACATGTATGGCTCCTCAACTCACTTTTTTATTTTCTTTATTTTGTTGTTTTCCTTTATTACTCACTTATAATTAAGGTTGTCGAATTCACATTTTTTTTTTTTGAAAAATTCGGCCTTCTTTTATCGATTGTTTACTTAAATTAATTCAAATTTATGATTACACAATTTTATTAAGGTGATTTGATATATGTTTCTCTTATAATTATGGTGATTTGATGTATTTTGAATGGTGTTTGATTACTATCTTAGCTATCTTAGTGTTTAAAAATCGTCTCTTAGTGGAAGCGTTTACTAGAGTGGAGAGGAGTAACATCTTTGGTAAGAGTGAGATCTTTTCCTGTTCCTTTAATCATTTTGTATATAAGGCTCTTGTCAATTTTTATTTTCCTTGTCTTATAGAGAAGATTGGTTGCTTTAAAAGAATGCTCTAGATGAGAAGAATGTAGAGAAATACACCCTCACCCTCTGATGTCGTGGTTGAGCCACCTTTAGGGGAGGCTCCTTCTAAAGGTGGTCTTTCAAATTTGATATCTCTCTTTCTTCCTCATCTAGAGCGGCTCAAAGTAGGTTTCTCTTTATCTAGAGGTAATCAAGCACAAATACAAAGGTCATCCCGTAGGTCAGGGGATGAGAATATGTCTAGGTCACGTTGAGGGTAGCTAAGGTTTGTGAAAGAGGGGAGCCGACAGTGACCTTTCTTTTGGTGATCTTGTTTTAAGAGACGTATAATTGAGGGACCAGATTCGAGATGGTTGGGTTACGAGGGAAGTCCATTGCGGCTACCTGCGAGCCTGTGTCTATCGTTTCTTTCTCGTCCCAATCCTAGAACGTCACTACTACAAAATACGTAAACAACAACGCCATCGTCACCACGATTCATCTCTACACCGCGGTGAGATCTCTAAACTAAGGCGCTATTATTTTATTTTTGTTTTTTGATTAAAAATTATTTGTATATAACAACGGTTGAGGAGCTAACCGTGGTGATACCATCAAACTTTCATGGGTTCGAACCTCAGTGCCCTCATATATATTATTCCTTTAATGTTAAGGCGCGCCTTTTCTTTTTTATTTATTTTTAAATAAAAAACTTAAAGGGTTATGACTACGGTTGTTGAGTTCCACCATTGTGATATATTTTGTTTTTTTATTTAAAATATTTAATTGTAAATTTAACTCTGGCGCTTTTTTATGAAATTTCACTATGAAAGTAATATATCATAACGGTTGTTGGTATTGGCCGTGGTGGTAGCTTTATAATAATATACACTCCTATTTAGCTTGTCTCTTCAGTATCTTTTTTTCCATTGATAATAGAAACTAGCTGGCGAAACAATACACGATTTCAACAAAAACACCATCGTTCACCCTAGCTTATCTCTTCAGTATCCATTCTTCACTGTGTATTTGTCATTTTCGTCATCATCGTCAAGGAGGTTGACAAGACCATCACGATCGTAACTTCGAGAAGGAAGAGTACACCGTCGAGAAGGAAGACAACAACAACATTGTTGTTGCTTTAAGGAAGGAAGACAACACTAACACCAACACCAACATCATTTACTTAGTCATCACGTTTATGGTACGTAAAATATTTTCGCCATGCATCTACAGTAAAATTCATTTGCCATTGTTGTGGTTGTTGTTGTTTATGTTGTGGTTGTTGTTTATGTTCTTGTTGTTCATGTTGTTTGTTTTTATTTTTGAACATAGATGTCGAACTTGTCGAGTTCTACATCAGATACTAGCGAAGAAACTCAAACAAACGAGAGTTGTGCGAATGAAACTCAAACAAATGATACTCTATCGAAAAGATCACAAAGAGGTGTCACATTGATGTCCCAATACACCTCAGTCCGCAACTCATCAGGTGAAAAAATTCCGATCGAGTTTGATTCGTTCTACAAAGTAGTGGATTGTGAACATTACTCTACTTTTAAGAGTTATGTTGCGTTCTTTGCACGTAGCAAAGTGAGTATACTGATAGATGATTGGAAACAAGTGGATGATAAAGTCAAAGAAAACATATGGACAGACGTTAAGGTATTACATACTATAATTTTCTTATATTCGATATCACTACCTATAATTTCTAATACATACTTATATATTAATTTAAATGTAGTTGAATTTTGAGTTTACCAATGACTCAAAGTTGAAAAAAATAGATATCTTATGCCAGTACTCGTTTGAGGGGATTTAAGTCACAACTCACGGCTGACTACATTAGGAAGCCTAAGAGCGGTCTTGCTCATCCATGGATTCGATATAGTTTTATATCGAAGAAGCAATGGAACAAGTTTGCGAAGATACGTCGTTCTGAGGAATTCAAGGTTAGTATTAGTCTTATGTAACCTTTAATGTTATGCTAATGAGTTATAGATACTAATCATATCTATTTTTCACTATGTTAATAACAGGTTAAAAGCGAAGTAAGAATACAAAACAAGGCAAAGAACATGTACCCCCATAGATTGTCTCTTGGGGGTTACAGAAAACTTGAGAAAAGAATCATGCTTGAAAAACAAACAGAAACAGGAGATAATCGCATCCCATATCCACCGTCAAGACATGAGAAATGGAAGATGGCTCGATTAAGACCCAATGGAGAGTACACCTCTGAGGTGTCAAGAGTAGTTGCTGAGAAAATTTTAAGTATGATTTGTTTTGCTTATGTTATTTGTTATTTAAATGTGTTGGTAACAATATATGTAAGTTACTCATGTTGTGTAGGATAAGTTGGTTGAGGCGGCCCGTGAAGGCACATTTGTTCCAGAAGCACGACATGATATATTAGTAGAAGTTATTGGAATAGATGAGCATGGTGGGCGTGTTCGTGGTGTTGGAGAAGGTGTCAGCTTGAGGACATTCTTTGGGTCTCAAAGAAAAAGTACTTAAAGTACGGAATTTATTGCACAACGACAAAAGATTGAGAATGTTGAGAAGCAATTAGAAGAACAAAGGAGGATGTTAGAAGAGGAGAAGGAAAAAGGGAGAAAGATATGGAAAGGTTTCAAGAGTTGTATTCAGTATGTGATTTATCAAAAATGTGTGATATATATTGTGCTTATTTTTGTTTTATGTTCTAATTGAATATTATGATGTAGAGATTAAGTGAAAATCTCGAACAACGTACAAATGAAGATCACCGTTATGTTGATGGTGATGATGATGATGATCAAATTCCAAGTAGAAGTGTTGTACGTCGTGCTTCTACCAAAGGAAGGAATTGTTCAGCCCCTCCCCCCTCTCTCTCTACAAATAACCGCAATAACATAATGGACCCTAACGCAAATGAAATCGCCACGCTATACTTGAATGTTGCGGTGATAAATGATACGCAACCTCTCCCGCTAGAGCATTGCCTATGTTTAGAGTTATTCTATTACAGTCCTGAGGATGTAAGGGATTTTCTCGGTGGATATAAGTGGCTGAACGTAGGGATATTGCAAGTTTGGTGCACGTAAGTATATAGTTGAATGTACATGTCATTATAGAACATTATCATTTTTTGTATTTCCTCCCTTAATTTATTCATTTTCTTTAACCATTTAGGTACATTCACCATGTTTGTATAGAGTTAAATAAATCAATTCTTTATGGAATCTTGGATCCAATTTTTATTCGATGGCCGTTTAATCAACCAAGAGACATTCTAGAGTACTTGAAAAAATGGTTAAATGAGGGAGGAAAAAAATGTTACTTAGCACCATTTCTCTGTTCGTAAGTATTTTTGTAATTGATGTTTATGTATTCTATATTTAGTTTTGTTTTAGCAAATACTAATAATATATATGACCGTGTTTATTTAGTGGTCATTGGCAATTGATCATCATATCATTTAGGACGAATACGGTAACTATATTGTGTTCCTTGCATGATCCACTCGAAAAGACAATAAAAGAGATAATTAATTAGTAAGTCTATGTTTAATTCATTTTCTTTGACATTGTAATTAGTTTATCATTTAATATGTATAATTCATTTTCAATGTACAGTGTTGTGGAGCAAGTGAATATTATGAACAATGTTAGAAGAAAGCCCTCATGGATCTTTCCTAAAGTAAGTGGCCTGATTACCTATTTCTTTCATTTACATTCATGTGTGGTTATATTCAATTAATTATTGCTTAAATTTGTAGACGATGAGACAACCCGAGACTTACGAGTGTGGGTATTATGTCATGAAACATATGTTAAACATTGTCCTTGCAGGCATTGTTGATTCATGGGATAAGGTATATATATGTCATAAAATGTTAACATATATTAATATATAAGTTGACTATTGAATTATTATCATGCATGATATTCAATTTTTTTCTTTTTCTTATGTAGATGTTTAACGACGAAACCCCATTTCCCGTCGAGGACTTTGTAGATCTTCGTAAATGTTGGGCGTATATCTACAATGTGCTTAAGGGTCCTGCTGATTGATCTATTGAGATGTACTAATAACTTAGTTTTTGTATTGATGATGTGAATATAGTGTACAGTTTGATGTAAACATATTGTACAGTTTGATATAAATATTAATTTTGGCTTTTGATGCACAATGTTAGCTGTTTTTTATGCTATTTATGCATGGTTAACAAAAATACAGGTTGTTGTAAATTCTATACTATGGTTATAATAGTTACAAGATAAAAAATGGGAAGAATTTGAAAAGTAGAGAATTCATATTTAAAACAGAGGAAGTTTTGACAACGGTTATAAAACCTAACCGTGGTTGTATATTGAACGCTGACCAGAATAATATAAATTACAATAGTTATATCACAACGGTTGGTTTAACCAACCATTGTGATATGGCGCGCGCTTTCTAGAATATAACAACGGTCCCAGGACCGTGATTGTAAGTACCGCATATACAACGACACTTTACATAACAACGATTGGTCCCGCGTGGTTATATATCTTTCCCAACTGTTGTTAAATGCCTTTTCCGTAGTAGTGCGTCTAGAGAGATTTAGTCCCATGTTCTTGAATAAAACTATGTATATTTTGTGAGTAAGGCCAAAGTGGTCCGCTAAGAAGAAATGGAAGAAATTTCTTACCAGATGCTCAATGATGCTGTTGTATTAGCTTTTGGTGCTATAGGGAAAGGTAGGGTTCTAGAGCCTAAGTGCCTTAGAAAAGAAAAAGAAAGGCTCAAAGAGTATCTTGGTGTGCTTTATATTGAAAGGAACGTGCTTCTTCGTGAACTTGTTGTATCAACTAATCTATTAAGGGAAGTAGATGACAATGTGCAATCATTTAGGCACACATATTTGTTAGCTAATAAGGTGAAGACTTTGACTCTGAAAATAAAAAAGAGGGACGCAACCTTGATGTCATTCCAAAAAGCATTGTTTCACATAGAGACTGCTTTAGCTAATGTAAACAGGGCTTTAGATTCTACTAATAAGATGGTATGAGAAATGGAGAAATCCTTGAGTGAAGCCTGAAGTGATTTGAAAGCAACTCAAGACGAGTTGCATAAAAGGTTCATCTGACCAAACAATATGTGAAAACTCTGAAGTTTAGTTACTCTATCATGCACGTGGCTTTCAAGAATGCCTTGAAGTGGGTGGAATTCTTCCATCCTAGAGTGAAAATATTGAGGGAGCAAATTCATCTTGAGCAGAAAATAGGGGATGGGAGATTGGACATTCTTGGTGAGATGCTGACCTCATAAGTTGTGTACCATATCTACCTTTTTCCATTTTTTTTAACAGGGCTTTTCTAGGACCTTCTTTATAAAAGTATTTCTAATGATTAAAATGTGCTTGTTATTTTTTCTCTCTAGTATGGTATTTTTTTTACCTTCTTTTGAAAACGAGTGTTGACTCCTTGTTCATTTATAATGTAGTATCTGCCTTTGAGGTTTTTTTTTCTAGGCCCAAGGTCGAAATTTTTGGTCCGTGGTAGCTATCCCTTGGACATCTATGAGGAGATTGCACGAAGAAGGTTTTCCTCCTTTTCACTGTCCTAACGTGAAAACTTGGTTTGAGACTAACATGATTTGGCGTCACTTATTGCTCTTTAGAGTGGCTAGCTATCAAGATGGGTGAGCCTGAATTACCACCTTCATGTTCAACATTCTGATGTCCTTGATTGAGTGACTTCTCACACTAGGGGTTTGATTGCTCTATTTGTGCACCCATGGTGTATATAAAAGCACCCTTTGTCATATTTAATTTAGTTTGTGCAAGTCGAGAATGGACATGCCTTTCATACGACGATAAAGCAAAGAGTTTTGGTGAATAACTCATTTATTTGCTTGAAAGAGAATTCATTACATAATATGAGTTTACATGAATGGTAAAAATAGGTAACAAAATCAACTTATATGTCACTTTATTCATCTTGGTGATACTCCCTTGCAGTGGCTTTCTCCGCATGAGAGTCTCATGACTCCGGGTGGACTATTAAATTAAAAAATTCACATACCTCTGTTAATCTCCAACTCTCCATTCTCCATAAAATCTAGGGCAAAATCTTTTTCATTCACACCATTCCTTGTTCCTTGTCACGAGGAATGATTCAACGTTGTTCTCCCATAGTCGGTGTCGTCATTTACCAAATTAGGAGATATCACATTGTACCTGCTTTTGAAGTATGGATCTATTATATGATGATTAATCACAATTGTCTCTAATTGTCTAATAAGGTCGGCAAAATTTAAGTCTAGTAGGCCCTTCTTATTATGCTCGACCGCTTATGTATCCAGGTTATGTTGTAGAGCTTTATGTATGTGGCGGGCTCTTGATAGGTTATCATATATCATGATAGGTTCATCATGGATAATATGGCATGTCATCTTTAGGTGAACAGGGGAGGCCACGATGTATAGAGTCGCAATGAAGGATCTCCTTATAATTAAATTGTTTACGCTTTTGCATGGGGCCACTAAGAATTATAAATCTATTGTTTGAGCGTCTCTTCCTTCTTTGGAGATGACCATATGCTCTACAAAATCCTAGGGCGGGTCGCCGTTCCATGGAAATATTTAAAATTAGAGATCATGTGTAAGGTGATTATTTCTTATTTTTAATCTGAGATTCGCGAAAAGTTTGGCGTACGTAATATCACAAAAAATTCCCCATCAATGAGGATTATCAAAACATCAAAGTTTTCCATAAGTTTTGTTATGAATAAGAGGAAGATCTCATTTGAGATTACGCCTACCTTCTTGTTGTCTTTATATCGAGGATGGGCCTCTCTAATTTTTCTATTAGACGTTTCTTCTTTCTTTCTAATTGCCATCATCTAGGCAATCTTCCTCTTCATCGTTCCTTTATATGGTTTCTTCGGGCAAGGAAAACTTCTAGTGATAGATGTGATAGTTATATCCTCGAGCGAGGGAGGCTATGAATTGTCGTTTCCATATTTAATCTTCATCCCTATTATCACTTTTATCTTTCTCTTTCTTGGTCTTCTCAATAATCCTGGTCATTTTTTTTGTGATGATTTATCCTATCGGGGGATCGCTTCTTTCTTGGCGAGTCATCTTGTCTCCTATATTCTCAAGGTGAACCTCTTATCCTCCCTCAGTAATCTTTCCTTCCATCCTCTTGGGCATACCGACTTAATCTTTCTTTCTTTATCAAATATTTGTTAGATTTCTCAGATGGATTGACTCTTCTTTGTTATTGCCTTGGCTTTTATTGAAACGTTGAAATCTTGACTTGTTTGTTTTAGCTAGTTTTTTATTTTATAAGGGTACCTAAATCCGAATTCTTTGATGTCGGTGTTTGCGCACTCATGTAAAACCTTTTCTCTAAATGTGTTAAGAGGGGTGTAAGATAAACACCTAGCTCTACTCCTCGTTGAATGTTTTGGTCTGTGTCATCTCAGCGTCGATTTGTGTCTCTATCTCCAGACCAACCATTCCTTGGGTTTCTCAATCCTTTGTTCCTTTCTACATCTTCTGCTAGCAGCTTTTGTTCATAATTGATATACAATTTGGCCCTACTAAGAAGATTATTCATGCCTCCAATGCTTTCCAATCATACTTTTTCAAGGAACGGGAAGTCCGACCTCAACCCTTTTTCAAAGGTCTAGTATTTCAATACGTTGTTCGACCGCCTATCGCTACCGCAACCTTTGTGAATCGGTATATTACCATAGGGTTTTCTTCTTTTTAATATAGATCCCGCTAAGGACAACTATTGTGTTTAGATATCACTTTTGTGTAATGAACTGAGTTGTAAATTTATCATACAATTCCTTCTAGGAGTTAATGGAGGTTTGTGGTAGTGTTTTGAACCACGTCATTGTAGGTCCTTTGAGATTTAGTACAAACTATTTTCATTTTACCGCGCTTTTAGCACGGTGATAGTCGAGTACGATATCTACGTGTTTAATATGCTCATTCATGCCTTCGATTATGTCATGATTATCCACCTTTGAGGGTTTTTCAAGAGACTTAGGAGTCTTACTATTGACAATGTGTTTTGAGTGCGATTTCCTTCGACGATGAGAAAGGGCTTGACCCTTAATACCTTTCTCGTATCTTTTTTATGAATGGTGCGATGGAGATCTCCTAAAGCGATGATCTTCAAGGTGTGTGTGCTATCATTTTTGCCTCTAGAACCATAAGAAGGAGTATAGTGAGCCTGTGGCGACGATGTTCTGGTGATTTAGAATCCCTCGTGTGATCTGAGCTGACTTCGCTGATAATCTCATGAGGTATAGCTCTAAGGTTATCGCGCGACACCATTTCTTGTTGCGTGTAGCCATACAGCGAAACTATTTATTGATTTCCTCTACTCGCAAGAAATTTTATCTAAAAGGTGTCCATTCTACTGCTGCACCAAACTGTAAATGTTAGTGGTGATTTCACATGCTCTTTATATTCAAAGTGTAGTATGAAGTTGTTGAAGGCTTTGAAACATTTCTAGTTCGTGAGCTTGCACACAATTCAGGTTGATTAGAAATTTGGTCTTGAAGTAGCTCTTGAAATGGTTGGAAGGACGATAAGATTTAGAAAGTGTCTCGGTTGATAAGTAGAAGAACTATAGCTTAAGAAGATGAGATGGTTGGAGAAGTTACTAGGACCATATCGGCTCCCTCTATGAGATGAGGTGTAACTTCTTACGCGAGAGTAGGGATAGGCGTGTCGACTTTGGCCATCAGACCAGCATTGTGATGAGCGACTATTCAAGTTAACTTGGAAGCTACCATTACCGGGTGAGTGAGTTAACATAGATTAGGTCGATTGGTAGAGCATTCAACGACATTATTATTTTGGTGTGGAACAGAAGATTGCTGACATGTGGATTCAAAATTCCTTGATGCAGTGGTGCTAATCTTTGGTACGGTGGAATGGGGTGTGTCTGCAAAGTTAAAACTCCACCGCCCAAGTCAGTAAGGCCAAAGAGAAAATAATTTGCATAAGTTGATGAAAAGTACCTGGCATAGCCCGTAAATGATTTTATATATGACGAACATTTAAAATAACTGCTATGTAAAAGCTATTTCACAACGTTTGGAAAAGAGATACCACCACGCCTGACCAACCGTTGTGAGGTAAGGGTGGTTGTGTATGATACTTTTCACCACGATCGTGCGACCGTGATTATAAGCTATGTAGCACACTACCTACCACAACGGTTACTTTAAACAACCGTTGTAATATTCTTTAATGCATAACATTTAACAGAAGTTGGTAAAAACAACCGTTGTGATATATAGTTTATTATAAATTATGTGAAATTCTTATTTCACATATAACATATAACCTTTCAATCTGATCTAGAACATTATAATATGAAAAATTAAGTTATATTAGAAGAACAAGTCAACGTTCAATGCTAGACAAGAGTTTTTCAACTCCTTGTTCGTATTTTACTTTTTAACCGTTAGAACATTGTTTAATGTTCCTAGTTCTTCAACATCCCCTTCCTTCATCTCTAGTTCATTTTGAAAAATATTATTTACTTTGCAAATAAAATTAAAGGTGGAGAAAGAGGCGGTTGAATAACTACTAGCATTAAATAAAGTTTTAACAGTTAAAGAACGAAATGCATATAATGGGTTGAAGAATTCTTGTTTAGAATTGAATATGTATTTGTTTTCTAATATAACTTTTTCTATCATATTATAATTTTCTAATGCAATCTGAAAAGTTATATATTCGGTAAGAGATTGGAAAAACACTCAAACCACATAAGATATAATAAACTCATCTTTTAAACAAACATTAATTATCAATAACATTCATCAACAACAAACTTTAAACAACATATAAGATACAACAAATATATCAACTCATAAAATGTTTCAGAAGCGTATCTGTCTCATAATGGCATCCACAATTAAAGAAGGATGAAGTTGCAGTGAGAGCTACAAAGTTGTGTTTATTTTGAATGGATGTCATTCTGGATCTTTCACACAAGTTTGCACCGCTCACTTTAGTTTTTTCCTCTTTATTGAAACAAACATCCCTACCTACAAGTCAAAACAAGCTGAAAGTTCAAACATTATGAAACATAAAAAATAATACTTAAACAGATTTTGAAACATAAATTATAATGAAGACGAACCTGTAAGGTAGCCATTTCTAAGATTTGATGCAACAAAGATAACATTCGAAGAAGACGAGTTGACAGAGATGTAAGAATTTTGTTTTGAGTGAGACGAGTGAAAGAGATGTTAATGTTTTGTTTTGAGAGAGACAACTGTAATGTATTGAAGCGAGAGATAATTTTGGTTATATATACACCTTTCACCACAGTTGATAATACGAACCGTGAAGAAATGATTGCAACTCTTTAAGTCTAGTTGCACTTCACTATAATTGGTACCTATGATCGTTGTGAAATGTCTTTTAGTAAATACATAAAAAAAAATGCTCAAAAAAGTAACACCTTTCACTACAGAAAGACCGTTATAAAATGGATGTTACGAAAATTTCTATTTTATAGTAATAAACTGCTCGCAGTTGATGCCACACAAAATGCATGAGCTTGTTGGATTGAATTCAATTGCCGATGACAAACAAGTATCTTAGATATGATATGCGGCTCTCAGGAAAATGTCCAACCGTACGTCGTTCTAATGCAAAAATATTTTAAATTGAGCTTTTGGTGTTAGATGGTCTTGAAAGACTCTTTGGCCGACACGAACTAGAAGGGATTGAGTGCCTTACAAATCCTATTGCATCTGTAACTTTGCTCATATATATCTCCTAACTTTCCTTCTCACTCATCTAATACTTTTTTTAATCATTTAATCATCTTCTAAAATACACTAAAACATCAAATATACCTAATAGTAAAGGTGGCTAATGCTACCCCGGCCCGAACATGTATAAAACTAAAATTAATGTTTATAGTTGGTTGTCATATATGTGCACAAAAAAGATACAACATTGATTTGTTACATGAGAATCACGTGGCATGTATAAAACTAAAATAAAACTTAGGTGTTTGCTAGTGTCATGCTAGACGATTGTTGCTTTGTTAATTGGCATGTTTTTATAAATGCAGATGCCCTACATACTTGATGCTTTCATTCTTTTGGTGATGATATTGCAATGCTTTTGTCACTTGTAATGTGAAACCATTTATTTATTTAAGATCCTGCTCACTATTTTCTATTTTTATTTTAAAATGATGTATATAAGAAAACAGATTTTGAAATGTATTTTATGATGATATGAAACAAAAAATACATAAAGTAAACACTCTCATTGCAAAGCTAAGAGTGTTTATTATAGTTTTTTAAAAGAAAAACTTAATAGTATTATATATATATATATATAGGGAACATATCATATGAGAATGCCAATTTTATGTGAGAATATGAAAATGAATATGAACCATTAGATTTTAAAATAAATGGTGGAGATTATGTGTCAGTTTTTTTTCTCTCTCCTCCATCATTTATTTTAATAATGGAGGAGAGAGAAAAACAAAAAGCACACATAATCTCCACCATATATTTTAAAATCTAATGATCCAAATTCATTCTTATGTTCTTACATAAAAATAGCATTCTCATAGGATATGAACCCTATATATACATATATATATATATATATATATATTGTTGGTGTACAAGGTGAAAATAATGATGAAAGAAGAGACTATATTATATTGAGAATGACGGCTACAAAGGATAAAAGATACAATGATTGGAATGACATCTACACTACCATATTTATAAGCTAAAACTAGGGCTACAAAAGCAACAATAAAATAATAAAATACCCTCTAACAAACTTGGTCACCAAGTTTGTGAATAATAATTAAAATATAAATTATTTATTCTAATATCATCCCTTAATTTATATTTCCTCAAAACTAACAACTCCAATTCCATCCCTTAAGCGAAGGAATTGATCAGTTTTGATAGTCTTCGTCAGAACATCTGCCAACTGTTTCTGGGTGCTACAGTGCACAACTTCTAACACTCCATTCTGAACTTGACTTCTCAGATAGTGATACTTGGTCTCAATATGCTTGCTTCTCCCATGCAACACTGGGTTTCTGGCAAGATTGATTGCAGACTTGTTATCAATCATCAGCTTCAGAGGTTTGTCAACTTTAATCTTCAGATCCTCCAGCAAGTTCAGAATCCACACAGTTTGACATGCAGTAACAACACCTGCAATATATTCAGCTTCACAGGTTGATAGCGCAACAACAGGTGTTTCTTGGAACACCAAGAAATAGGGCCTCCTAGAAAGTTAAACAAGTATCCAGAAGTACTTCTTCTATCAACTCTGTCTCCACACCGATCAGAATCTGAATAATTCAGAAGTTCTGATTCAGTCTTTCTTCCAGAAGGGAATAGCACTCCATACTTCAGAGTTCCCTTGATATACCTCAGAATCCTGACAACAACTTGGTAATGGGACCACTTAGGTTTACTCATGAATCTGCTAACCATTCCAACTGCATAGCAAATATCATGTCTGGTATTACACAAATACCTCAGAGAACCAACCAACTGTTTGAAGGTTGTAGCATCCACATCCTCACCATCAGAATCAGAATCTAGTTTCTGATTCGTATCTGCAGGTGTGATAGCAGCCTTACAATTCTGCAGCTTAAATCTCTTCAGAAGTTGTCGTTCATACTTCAGCTGATGCAAAATGATACCTTTCTCAAAATATCTGAACTCCATCCCTAGAAAGTATGTCATTTTCCCGAGATCAGTCATTTCAAACTCATTCATCAGCACCTTCTTGAACTTAGCTAATTCTTGTTCAGAACTTCCGGTCAGCAATATGTCATCAACGTACAAAAACACCAGAATTATATTGCCTTCAGAAATATGCTGAACATAAACACCGTATTCCATCTCACATTTCTGAAAACCCTGCTTCTTAAAAAATGAATCAATCTTCTGATTCCAAGCTCTGGGCGCTTGCTTCAATCCATACAAAGCTTTAAGTAATCTGTACACCATCCCTTCCTGATTCTTTTTCACAAATCCAGGAGGTTGTGACACATAAACTTCTTCTTCTAATGGACCGTTCAGAAATGCAGATTTCACATCTAAATGCATCATAGGCCAATTCCTGTTAGCAGCTATTGCAATCACCAATCTGGTTATTTCATGTCTCGCTACAGGTGCAAACACTTCAGAATAATCCAGCCCAGGTTTCTGCAGAAATCCTCTTGCTACTAACCTCACTTTATGTTTGCCAATTGATCCATCTGGTTTTAACTTCTGCTTGAAAACCCATCTGACGCTGATGGCTTTCTTGTCCTTTGGAAGTTCTGTTAGCTTCCAAGTCTTGTTTCTCTCTATGGCATCAAGTTCTTCTTTCATGGCCTTCAGCCAGATCTTCTGCTTGAGAGCCTCTTTCGTACTTACGGGTTCAGAGTCTACTAACATGGCACACTGAATAATTTCTCCTTCAGAATCTACTTCAGTGTCTTGTAACATGTCAAACTCTTTGAATCTTCTCGGAATGTTTCTGATTCTCTGTGGCCTCTGACCTCGTTCAGAATCTTCTTCAAATCAGAATCTTCTTCAAATGCTTGAACCCCAGAAGTTTCTCCTTCAGAAGCTCTTGCTTCAGAAGGTTTACTTCCTCCAGAAACTTGACCATCTTCAGAATCTGGCATATTCCCAAAGTCTGAATCACCACCAGAATCTGGATCATCATCAGAATCTGGATCATCAGAGTCACCTTCATCTTCTGAGTCTCCTTCAGAGTCAGAATCACCATCAGTTTCAGAAACTCTTATTTCTGACCTTCCTTCAGAAGTTCTTACATCAGAATCAGATTGAGACTTGTCCCAATTCCAAACTTCTGATTCCTTCACAATAACGTCTATGCTGAATTCAAATTTATTAGTTTCTAGACAATAAAGCTTGTACGCACCCGTACTGTGGTATCCCACCAGTAACATTACTTTGCTTCTATCATCCAGCTTCTGTCTTCTAGCTTCTGGAACATGTTTGTAACAAACAGAACCAAACACCTTTACATGACTAACACTTTGCTTTTCTCCCGTCCACTTCTGAATAGGAATTATTTCCTTCAGCTTCTTCGTTGGACATCTGTTGAGCACATATGCTGCGGTGGCAACAGCTTCTCCCCAGAAGTTCCGAGGAAGCTTCTTCTCCTTCAGCATGCTTCTCACCATATCAAGCAAAGTACGATTTCTTCTTTCAGCAAGACCATTGTGTTGAGGAGTGTAAGGAGCAGTAACCTCATGCTCAATTCCATTCTCCTCACAGAACTTCTGAAACTCTTTGGAGTTATACTCACCCCCACCATCGGTTCTGAGAATCTTCAGAGTCTGACCACTCTGATTCTGAACCTTCATTCGGAACTTCTTGAATTCAGCAAACACCTCGTGTTTGAACTTAATAAGGGATACCCATATCATTCTCGTGAATTCATCAACAAATGACACGAAGTATTTATTCCCTCCGATCGATGCTACTGGAAATGGACCACACACATCAAAATGTACTACTCCCAAGGCATGTTTTGCTCTTGGAGCAACTTCTGACGCAAATGGCAATCTTGGTTGCTTTCCTTCCATGCACACTTTGCATGACTTCTCAGGCTTCTTAATTGTAGGAATTCCATGTACCAGCTTCTTCGAATTCAGATGTTCTAAGCTTCTGAAATTCAGATGACCAAATCGTATGTGCCACAACTCACTTTCCTTCACAACACTTGTTGCACTAAGGCATTCTGAGTCAGAAGTTCTGACATTCACCTTGAATGTTCTATTCCTTCCCTGTTCTGACTCCATAATCAGCTTCTGATTACAGTCATACAGCTTCAGAAGATTGTCCTTCATGGTAACTGAAAAACTTTTCTCAATTAATTGTCCCACGCTCATCAGATTGCTTTTTATGCCAGGTACATACCACACTTTCTGAATCAATGCTGTTTTCCCATTGTTCAGAACAACTCTGACATTTCCCATACCTTCAGCGTTAAGATATTTGTCATCAACACATATGATCTTTGTCCTCTTTTCAGAATCAAAATCAACCAGCCATTTCTTATTTCCAGTAAGATGATTTGAGTAGCCAGTGTCCATATACCACCAGTCTGTCAAATTCGTATCATCAGATTCAGAAGCCATCAATAGCACAGATTCATCATCAGAACTTCTGGCTATATTTGCTTCTTCTGACTTCCTTTCCTTGTTTGACCAACAATCTCTAGCAAAGTGACCAAACTTCTTGCAACAGTAACATTGGATCTTCTTCTTGTCATACTTCTCTTTTCCCTTCTGAGCATTCTTTTGCCTATCAGAAGTTGAGGTTTCTGACTTCTGACCACCATCAGATCTTCTCCTGGCTTCTGACCACGACTGTTTCTGATGCTTCTTATCAGAAACTGCTTTCAGAGCCTGCTGCTCTACTTCCCTTTCAGAAGTTCTCTCAGTCAGACGCAACTCTTGCGCTTCTAGACTGCTTTGCAACTCTTCAATTCTCATGGTGCTCAGATCTTTAGAATGTTCTATTGCTACCACAATGTAATCAAACTGAGGAGTAAGGGATCTCAATACCTTCTCAATGATTACTTATTCAGAAAGAGTTTCTCCACACGCCTTCATCTCATTAGTGATCTGAATCACTCTGGAGATGTACTCAGAAACTTTCTCATTGTTCTTCATGTTGAGATTCTCATATTGCTTTCGCAGAGACTGAAGCTTCACCTTCTTCACTGATGCGTCACCACCGTAACATCTGACCAGTGTGTCCCACGCCGCCTTTGCCGTCGTTGAATCTGCAATCTTCTCAAACACATTCGCATCCACACACTGATGGATGTAGAACAATGCTTTCTGATCTTTCTTCCTTGTATCCTTCTGCGCGTTCTTCTGTTCCTTCGTCGCATCTGCTGCTACCGGAACGTAACCTTCGGTGACAAGATCTAGAACATCTTGAGCACCGAACAGTACTCGCATCTGAATCATCCAACGATTCTAGTTTTTGCCATCAAATACTGGAAGCTTGGTGTTCATGCCGCCGTTGCCGTTCATCATCTTCAACCTTGTACAGTACACTCAGAACTTACCACACACAGTGTTTCCCAACCCACAGAATCAAAAAATTATGATTCTGATCAGAATTTCGTTCAAGATTCAACACAAAATTCAAGAACCAAAATTCAATCACACAAGAATCCTCACGTTTCACTCGTGTTTCCCGTGTTTCCCAATGATCCGAACCGGAGCTCTAGATACCAATTGTTGGTGTACAAGGTGAAAATAATGATGAAAAGAAGATAATATATTATATTGAGAATGACGGCTACAAATGATAAAAGATACAATGATTGGAATGACATCTACACTACCTTATTTATAAGCTAAAACTAGGGCTACAAAAGCAACAATAAAATACTAAAATACCCTCTAACAAACTTGATCACCAAGTTTGTGAATAATAATTAAAATATAAATTATTTATTCTAATATATATATATATATATATATATATATATATATATATATATATATATATATATATATATATATATATATATATATTTTAAATAAGTTATTAAAGATTTTTTAAAAATAATAAGTTGGCTAGAATAATTTTTAATAAAAATTAATTTTAGTATTTCATCTTTTCAATACGGTTTTTTAATTGACAAAATTTTATAAAATATTCAAGATAAGAAGTTATGTTGAATAGCTTTAAATAAAAATAAATTTTAAAGTATTTTTTTAAATGTATTTTTTTTCTCGCGTTTGAGGGTTTCTCTTGTTCTTCGTTTGACAGTTTTTTTTTTCATGTCTTTAATTTTGGGTTTAGGCTTAATTAATTAGTGAGAGAAATTGGTTTTCAACCATATTATTAGATTGAATTTGAATTTGGTTTGTAAGTGAGAGGGAAATATGAGAGAAAATGATATTGGTTTGTGAATGAGACGCAAATGCGATAAGAATTTTTTTTTTTTAAAGGCAAGAGATTTTGAATAAAATGAATACAAGGGGTATTCACCCTAGTACAAGCAAACAATACAACATAATATTCCACCAACTCCGCCCTAACCACCCAAAGGGTTCAAGGAAAAAACTAGAGTTGGGAGAGGGAATATTACTCAGCTCGAAACACTTCCAAACTTGAAATTTAATTTCCCAACACAGATTATTAAAATTGATGGGTTCATACTTTAAAATGCTATTGTTCCTAGCCTTCCACAAATTCCAAGATACAATTATCCACCCAGCTCCTAACTTGTTAGCCACAATGTTGTTCCACCCAAACTGATACCAAGATAAGAAGAAGTCCCAACTACAACCCCCAAACAGTTTATCACAGCCAAACCAATTTCCCAACTTGTTCCACAAGGAAATCGCAAAGGGGCAGGAGAAGAAAAGGTGAAACAGATCCTCCATCTCCACTCTACAAAAACAACACAATGGATCTTGTAAATTCAGTCCTCTTCTAAGGAGATTATCCTTCGTTGGCAAACGATTCTAAAAAAGCCTCCACGCAAAGACTTTGAGTTTATGCTGAATCTTTAGATTCCACACCTTCTTCATGGAAAGCAGTTGATTTGGAAGACCAGAGAACAGGTACAAACCAACATTTATTGCGTTATACACCTGTTTGACGACATAATCACCTCTATCGTCCATTATCCACCTGGCCTCATCCATAAAATCCGTAGCAGGACGATTTTGCTGAAGCAAAACCTTCAAAGAAGTCAAGTCATCTAACTCCACAGCGGTGAGCGAGTCCAATATGCCAAGATTATTCCACTCCCATATGTTTTCAGCATAACAACCCATCGAACGAACCATTGCAGTCTTCTTCCTGCTTTTCAAAAAGAGAGAATTGAACTTGTTCTCCAAAGCTCCATGACCAGTCCAATCCACCAGCCAAAAGGGAATGTGATTCCCACTGCCTAAGGTATATTTAACATTTCCTGTAAAAGAGAAAGAATCGTTAGAAAAACCAGTCCCTATCTTTACCATGTTTCCACCAGGTTGATGCAGAAACACGCTGCATAGGAAGAGAATCCGCCAATATCACACCTTCTAAAAAACCGTATCTATCCTCCAAAACATCCTTCCATAAAGCCTTCTTGGTTTTAATGATTTTCCACTTCCACTTCAGCAGCAATGCAATGTTAAAAGTTCCCAAATCAATAATCCCCAAGCCCCCTTTGTAACACCCCCAATATATACCCCCAATTAATAAAAGTGATAAAAATTTCATCAGAGTATAATTAAACATTCATGGCATAGATAGAGGCGTCACATCAATTGAGACAAAACACAATAAACCTGCTCATAAAGATATGCAACAATCAGGTAGCAATTAACAGAGGAACATAGTTCCTACTACCCACAATTCAGATACAGAATAAAAGCGGAAAATCTGTACTGAATCTCATATATATATCACATAAAAAGTTGGTCGGTCATATACAGATTCATACATATACAATCTAAAAGATATATATACATATACACAAAAACACAAACGGTCTCCCCGACTACCCGATGCTACATATCAGAGCCGACCGACAAAAGAATGAAGACCTAGGCTTCACAAAAAGACCTCCAGCATCTAATCTGCAATGCCTCATAGAGCATTAAAATAGCAGAAGGGTGAGAAACACAATCATAATATAATTGCATACAATTATATAATAACACCAAAATACACATGTAAAATATTCTCACCACAGCTTATACCAGAATTCAAACACAAAACAACACAATGCATATCTCATATATCCATCACCGAGGCATAAATAATCAAGCTCAATGCATTTATCAACAACATATATATATATATATATATATATATATATATATATATATATATATATATATATATATATATATATATCTCAACTCATCAAATTCATTCACACTTCCACACAAAATCAATCCATTCATGATTTATGCAAATGCACAGAGACCGACACAACGACTCTATGCAATGCAATACGGTATCGTTCCATGCATCATCACAACACTAGTTCACTCAGGAACTATTGGAATCATCGCTTGTTACTTAGGATTACTCATGTAACACCCCGTCGGGCAAACGTTCCACGTCGCTTTAGGTCCTCTTATTTTTTTAAGGCACACGACGTTTACGGATCGCTTTAAGTCCTCTTTGTATAAGGCACACGATCCGATCGCTTTAGGTCCTCTTTGTATAAGGCACACGATCGTCTATAATCATCGCTTTAGGCCCTCTTATTTTTCTAAGGCACACGATGTTATAGAGGATCCCCTCTGGAATCGATTCGTCGCTCACACCCACTAGGGCACACGATATCACACGAATGCATATCATGATGCTTGACATACAATGACTCATGACATTCAAATGCACACATATATGCAACCATCTCAATCAACAATAATCATGTTTTGCAATCAAGCCCAAAATAATGCATTAATTTGCCATAAGGCCACAAACTATCATCACAACATTTAAACACATGCATTTACATCATACGACAGCACACAAATCATACTATATCTATCCAAGGCATATCACATGATAACACATCAAATACACACTGTTAAAACGGTATAAGTCGACAAAATGACACATTTTCAAATTCCCGACATAATTAAATCGGCCAACAATCTCAAAACCATTTTAATAAAAAAGTACATCTCATAAGCTTTCCAACGGTACAAAGAACATTCAAAACAGATAATCGGAACACAAGTTACGGAATTAAAAGGAAATAGGTCTTTTGAAAAAGTCCCAGTAGCGCCCGGCGCTACCCCAGGACCGCCCAGCGGTGTCCCTTCGGCGCTACTTCGCACGGCGAAGCAGAGGCGTAAGATCTCTCAACCAAGACTCAAAAGAGTCAGAAACGTGCTGAGCTGCGCCTCCCGGGCATCGCCCGACGGAGAACTCATCGCCCGATGCCCTAACCATCGCCCAGCGCCCTACACCAGAACCAGAAAAATTCTGCTGCGTTTTTACACGGTCTCAAACCCCAAAAATCCCATTTTTCCAACCCAAATCAATTCCAGCAGCAAAACAAATATCAATGATTGATCATAAACATAGTGTGGTCATACAACGCAATTCATATCGATTTCCAACCGTGAAAACATCAATTTCGATTCATTTTCTCATTTCAACCTAAAATGGAAAAAAAAACTAGTAAAACTATCCACACACACACACATACATAATCATACACAATGATAAGATAATCTAGTTTCACACCCTTACCCGATTTAATCGTATTTTTGAAAGTCGGTTGATCGATTTCTTAACCCACAAGTTTTCTCTCTTTTTCTTCTCTTCTTTTCCTTCTTTCTCTTTTTCTTCTTCTCTTTTTCTTTCCTTACTATTTTCTCTCTTTTCTTTCTATTTTATGTTTTCTAACTTAAGAAAATAAATGAAATGACCATATTACCCCTACACTCAAATATCTCGCAAACGCTCTCAAAACGCAATAAAACATAACAACGATGAAAAATAATATATTATCAAATAAAAGTAAAGAATAAAGTAATAAAATAATAAAAATAATTAAATCGACTCGATTAAATAAAATTAACAAAAACTGGGGCGTTACAACTCTCCCTCACTTAGAAATTTTCGTCCTCGAAAATATTACCTGAGACGAACAACTCCGGATACGACTCCCGCATCCGACTCTCCAACTCCCAAGTCAAATTGCCCTCAGCAACGCCTCCCCACACTACCTTCACAAGCGCAATATCCTTGCCTCTTAACTGCTTCACCTCGCGATCCAAAATCCTCACCGGTAATGCCTCAACCGTAAGGTTCTCCCTTACCTCAACCTCATCCATCGGAATCACATGTGACGGATCCGGAACATACTTCCGAAGCTGTGAAACATGGAACACATCGTGCAAATTCAAAAGACTCGGCGGCAACGCCACCCGATAAGCCACAACACCAACTCTCGCGGATATCTGGTAAGGACCAATAAACCGAGAAGTAAGCTTCTTCGACTTCAATGCACGACCAACACCCGTCACCGGTGTAACTCTCAAAAATACATGATCGCCCTCTTGAAACTCAAGATCTTTCCTTCTTCGATCATGATAACTCTTTTGCCTACTCTGAGAAGCCTTCATTTTCTCACGAATAAGTTTCACCTTTTCCGTAGTCTGCTGCACTAACTCCGGCCCAACCACCGAACTCTCACCAGATTCATGCCAACACAAAGGTGTTCGACATCTTCGTCCATACAACGCTTCAAAAGGTGCCATTCCAATACTCGAATGGAAACTGTTATTATATGTGAATTCAACCAACGCAAGATAACTATCCCAAACACCACCTTGCTCAAGAACACAAGCTCTCAACAAATCTTCGAACGACTGAATAGTTCTTTCGGTCTGTCCATCCGTCTGAGGATGATAAGCAGAACTCAACCTTAACTTGGAACCTAACGCCTTTTGCAAACTTTCCCAAAATCTAGAAGTAAACCTCGGATCTCGATCTGAAACAATACTCAACGGAACATCATGTAACTTCACAATCACACTGATATAAATCTCAGCCAACCTCTCCAAAGAAAAACTGATGTCAATCGGAATAAAATGTGCCAATTTAGTCAGCCTATCCACAACTACCCAAATGGCATTATGTCCCCTTTGAGTATTCGACAACCCTGTCATAAAATCCATAGAAATGCTGTCCCATTTCCACTCAGGAATATCCAACGGTTGCAACAATCCACTAGGCTTCAGATGTTCTACCTTCGACTTCTGACACGTCAAACATGAATACACAAACTGAGCCACATCTCTCTTTAACCCGGACCACCAAAAGATCTTCTTCAAATCCCGATACATCTTATTAGCTCCCGGATGTATACTCAAACTGTAACGCCCCGATTTCGATTATTCCCATTTTGTTGAGTCTTTTATTTAAATTGTGTGATAAATTATTTTATTTGTGAAATTGGTGTGTTAATATGCTATGTTGACATGTTATGATATTTTACCGTTTTTGAGAGTTTTCGGGGAAATTAGAATGGAGGGTATTTTGGACATTTCTCAATTAATAATAATTTAGAAATTTAGTGGAAATAGAATTTTGTGAGAAAATGAATTAATTGAATGTGAGTAGAAAATAAGAAAAGAAAAAGAGATAAGAAGAAGAAATAGGGGAGAAAGAAAAAGAAAAGAGAAATAGAGAGAAAAATGAGAGAAAGAAAGAGGAAGAAGAGAAAAGAGGAGAAAAGAGGAAAAGCTTGGAAATCTTCAAAACAACTTCTAGGAATCGATTTAATCTGGTAAGGGTGTGAAATCTTATTATCTCATCAATGTATATCATTATGTATGTGTTTGCTTGGATGTTTTCTTGTTTTCCATAGCTTGAGTTCTAGGTTGAAATTGAGATTTTGTGAGGAATCGATGGTTTTACGGTTGAAAATCGGTGTTAATGTAATAGAATACTTGTAATCATGATTGAATTATGTTTTGATGGTTATATGACAGTTTGGAAATGTTTTGGGTGGTGAAAACATGATTTTTGGGTGAACTGGTGCGCTGCTGGGTTTTTCTGAAAATGCAGGTTCGCACTGTGAATGGCTAGCGAGTGGGTAGCGAGCATTCGCTGAGTGTTCGCACTGCGAATGGAGTAGCGAAGGGTGCGCTAGCTTCTGTCTTGATTCGCTGGGGGCTTCGCATTGCGAATGGGGTAGCGAGCATTCGCTGAGATGTTCGCACTGCGAACGATGAGAATTTTCTAGGCTATTTTGCTTCTGCCTTGGTTCGCTGGTACACTCACACTGCGAATGAAGTAGCGAAGGACTCGCTAGGAGCTTCGCACTGCGAATGTAGCTGTTTTTTTCCCAATTTGTTTCCTCTGTAACTTTTGATCCGTGTTTCGGCTTGAGGTGTGGTTTGATGCGTTAGAGAGCTTATGAAATGTACTTTATTATGATGATGTTTTGGAAATTGTTAGCCGATTTAATTATGTCGGAAAGTCATGAATAGTGTTATTTAGTGACTTTTACCATTTTTGAAAGTGTGTTTTGGATGTGAATCATACAATAGTGCATTGATGTGAATGTATATAGATTGTATGTGATGGTATGAGATGAATGCATGAATATATTGTGAATATGTATGCATTTCAAGAATGTCGTGAGTCATTATGTATGTGAAGCATAATGATGTACATTCTTGTGTTGTGTGATTCTAATGAGAATCCGTTGTAACGTCGTGTGCCTATGTGAGGTGTGAGCGATGATTACAAACGATTGTGTGCCTAGGTGAGGTGTGAGCAATCGGATTGTGTGCCCATGTGGGGTGTGAGCAATCCATAAACATTGTGTGCCTGTGTGAGGTGTGAGCAATGGGTGAACATCGTAGGCCCGACGGGGAGTTAAATTGGTAACGAGCGATGGTTCCAATAAGTTCCTGAGTGAACTTGAGATGATTGAGTCGGTACCCGCATTGCATTTGCATAGAGTCGTGAGTTGGTCTCTATGATTTGCATTTATCATTTTTATAATTGAGTATTGATGAATAAACATGAATATGTATGTTTATGTGGAATGATGAGAATTGTGAAAGTATGCATGATGAATATGCTTGGTTTTGTATATATATATATATACATTGTGATGTATATGAGTGAGTTGTGATGAATTGTGGTGAGAATGTAGAATATGTGTATTTTTATGCTAAGATATATAATTATATGCATTGTTATTATGATAATATTTCTCACCCTTCTGCTGTTTTATAATGCTCTATGAGGCATTGCAGAGTAGGTATGCTGGTGGTCTTTTTGTGAAGCGTGTCTTCATTCTTTTGGTCGGTCGGCTCTGATATGTAGCACCGGGTAGCTAGGACGTTATGATTCTTTTGTGATACATTTGTACATGTATCTTGTTGACGAATGTTTGTGTAAACATGAATTATGTTGGTGGATAACACTTGATGATATTTATATATATGTATATATGTTTGATGTGATTCAATGTTTAGATTTTCCGCTTTTATTCTAAATATTGAGATGTGGGTGTAAGGACTAAGTTCCTCTGTTGCAAGTTACCCCATTGTTGCATATCAATTGTTGAGCAGGTGTTGAATGTTTTAATTTCATGTATAATGTGACAAACCTCTTTTATACTATGTTTATAATTATACTCTGACGGAATTTTAAGTATGTGCCTAAATGATTATGTGATTGTTTGGGGGTATAGAAAGGGGGTGTTACATTAAGTGGTATCAGAGCCAGTGTTGAGTCAGTTGTGTCTGTCTTGTGGTTGTGATGGTTGAACTGTTGTTTAACCTTGTTGTCATTTTTGGGAATGATCAGAATATGGCTGGTAGAAACGACAATGCGATGGCTGCTGCTTTGGAAGCAATGGCTAGTGCGGTGCAAGGTGCGCCGAACGTGAATGCTAATGACGAGTTCAGGAAGAATCAACCACCGGTCTTCAAATGAAGATTTGATCCCGATGGTGCTCAAATTTGGTTAAAAGAGATTGAAAGGATCTTCAGAGTCATGGACTGTGCGGAGGAGAATAAGGTGAGGCTTGGGTCTCACATGCTGAAGGAGGAAGCCGACGATTGGTGGGTCGGTATGCGTCAAGTTCTTGAGGTGGTTGATGAAGAGATAACTTGGGATTTATTTCGCACCGAGTTCTTGAGGAAGTATTACCCTAAAAGTGTGAAAGGGAAGAAGGGGATGGAGTTCCTTGAACTAAAACAAGGAAGTATGTCTGTGGTGGACTATACTGCTAAGTTTGTGGAGTTGGTTCAATTCCATCCTCACTATGCTGCAATTACTGCTGAGTTCTCAAAGTGTATTAAATATAAGAATGGTTTGCGTCCCGAGATTAAGCAAGCTGTGGGATATCAAAGGATAAGAAGGTTTACGGATTTGAAGGAATGTTTTAGAATCTTCGAGGAAGATAGCAAGGCTCGTTCTACACATTACAAAAGTTTGAATGAGAGGAAGGGGAAGCAACAAGCTAGAAGTGGACCTTATGTGACACCCGTTGATAAGGGCAAGCATAGGGGAAACTTTGATAATAGATCTGGAGGAGGAGGTTCCGGTTCCGTTAAGTGTTACAAGTGTGGTGAAATGGGTCATAAATCATTTGAGTGTGGGAAGAGTGTGGTGAAATGTTCTAACTGTGGAGGCCTTGGGCATACTACTACCGATTGTAGAAGGAATATGGTGAAGTGCTATAATTATGGAGAAGTGGGTCACATTAGTACTAAGTGTACTAAGCCGAAACAAGCTCAAGCGGGCGGAAAGGTGTTTGCATTAGCGGGAACGAACACTACTAGTGCATACCGTTTGATTAAAGGTACATGCTTTATTAATAGTACGCCTTTAGTTGCTATTATTGATACGGGAACAACTCATTCGTTCATTTCTCATGAGTGCGCTAAGCGTTTGAATTTGTTTATGAATTCTTGGGGTGGTGAGTTGGTTATTGAGACTCCTGCTTCAGGGTCGGTAACTACGTCTTTGGTGTGTGTAAGTTGTCCTTTGACCATGTATGGTAAAGACTTCCTTATGGATTTAGTGTGTTTGCCGTTGGAGGGATTGGACGTAATCTTGGGTATGAACTGGTTACAATTTAATCGAGTTCATATAGATTTCTATCACAAGTTAGTAAGGTTTCCTTCTTTGGAAGATGATGAAGATGAGAGTTTCCTATCCACTAAAGAGTTGAAGAAACTTTTAGCGGACGAAGCTCAATTGTTCGGTTTGTTTGCATCATTGTCGATGGAGAGTAAAGTTGAGCTCGATGTGTTCCCAGTGGTGTGTGATTTTCCAGAAGTGTTTCCGGAGGATATTACGGATGTACCGCCGGAAAGAGAAGTTGAGTTTTCTATTGATCTAGTTCCGGGTACTAGACCGGTTTCGATGGCACCGTATCGTATGTCGGCATTGGAGTTGGTAGAATTGAAGAAGCAATTGAATGACTTGTTGGACAAGAGATTTGTAAGGCCAAGTGTTTCTCCTTGGGGTGCTCCGGTATTGTTGGTAAAGAAGAATGATGGAAGTATGCGGTTATGCATTGATTATCGACAATTGAACAAGGTGACAATTAAGAACAAGTATCTGCTTCCAAGGATCGATGATTTGATGGACCAATTGGTTGGTGCGCGTGTTTTTAGCAAGATTGATTTAAGATCGGGATATCACCAGATTCGTGTGAAAGAAGAGGATATTCAAAAGACAGCCTTTAGGACACGGTATGGCCATTACAAATATTCCGTGATTCCATTCGGGGTTTCTAATGCGCCGGGCGTGTTTATGGAATACATGAATCGTATTTTTCATGAACAGTTAGATCGTTTTGTGGTTGTGTTCATCGACGATATTTTGATTTACTCTAAGTCTCAAGAGGAGCATGAAGAGCATTTGAGGATTGTGTTACAAATTTTGAAAGAGAAACAATTGTATGCTAAGTTGTCGAAATGTGAATTTTGGTTGTCGGAAGTAAGTTTTCTTGGACATGTTATTTCCGGTAGTGGTATTAGTGTTGATCCATCCAAGATTGATGCGGTGAGGCAATGGGAGGCTCCTGGATCGGTTACGGAGATTCGAAGCTTTCTAGGCTTGGCGGGTTATTATCGGAGGTTTATTGAGGGATTTTCGAAGTTGGCACTTCCATTAACGCAATTGACTTGTACAGGAAAGGCTTTCATTTGGGATATTCATTGTGAAGAGAGTTTCAATGAGCTAAAAAGAAGGTTGACAACGACTCCGATCTTGATTTTGCCAAATCCGACGGAACCATTTGTTGTGTATTGTGATGCTTCATTGGTTGGTCTAGGTGGTGTTTTGATGCAAGATGGAAAAGTTGTGGCTTATACTTCAAGACAATTGAGAGTGCATGAAAAGAATTATCCTACGCATGACTTGGAGTTAGCGGCCGTGGTGTTTGTTTTGAAAATTTGGAGGCACTATCTTTATGGTGCAAGATTTGAAGTTTTTAGTGATCACAAGAGCTTAAAATATTTATTTGATCAAAAAGAATTGAACATGAGACAAAGAAGGTGGTTAGAGCTTTTGAAGGATTATGATTTTGGTTTGAATTACCATCCGGGTAAGGCAAACGTGGTGGCCGATGCTTTGAGTCGGAAGTCGTTACATATGTCCGCATTGATGATGAGAGAATGGGAACTTTTGGAGAATTTTAGAGACTTAAGTTTGGTTTGTGAAATGACGCCGAGAAGTGTGAGACTTGGTATGCTACATGTTACGAATGATTTTCTTGCAACCGTATGTGAAAAATAAAAGTTGGATTTGAAGTTCGTTGATTTGATGATGAGTGAGAATGAGGATTTCAAGGTTGATAATTTTGGAGTTTTGAGATTCCGTGGTCGTATTTGTATTCCCGATGATGCGGAGTTGAAAAAGATGATATTGGAGGAAGGACACCGAAGTAACTTAAGTATTCATCCGGGAGCGAATAAAATGTATCAAGATTTGAAGAAAATATTTTGGTGGTCCGGATTAAAGAGGGATGTGGCTCAATTTGTGTATGCGTGCTTAACTTGTCAAAAGTCTAAGGTGGAACATCAAAAGCCTAGTGGATTAATGCAACCGTTGGACATTCCGGAGTGGAAATGGGATAGTATATCGATGGACTTTGTTACGAGATTTCCGAATACGTAAAGAGGTCATAATTCTATTTGGGTGATCGTTGATAGGCTTACTAAATCTGCTCACTTCATTCCAATTGATATTAGTTATCCTTTGGAGAAGTTAGCCGAGATTTATGTTCTTGCGATTGTGAAGTTACATGGAGTTCCTAAGAGTATTGTATCGGATAGAGATCCTAGATTCACATCGAGGTTTTGGGAGAGTTTACAAAAGGCTTTGGGTTCTATGCTAAGATTGAGTTCGGCTTATCATCCGCAAACGGATGGTCAAACCGAGAGGACAATTCAATCGTTGGAGGATTTATTGCGTGCTTGTGTGCTCGAGCAAGGTGGTGCTTGGGATAGTTATTTGGCGTTGATTGAGTTCACCTACAATAATAGTTTTCCTTCAAGTATAAGTATGGCACCATTTGAGGCTTTGTATGGTCAGAGATGTCGAACACCTTTGTGTTGGCATGAAACCGGTGAGAGGACGATAGTTGGACCGGAAATGGTACAACAAACGACGGAGAAAGTGAAGTTTGTTCGTGAGAAGATGAAAGCTTCTCAGAGTAGACAAAAGAGCTATCATGACAAGAGAAGGAAAGATCTTGAGTTTCAAGAAGGCGACCATGTGTTTTTGAGAGTTACGCCGGTTACGGGTGTGGGTCGTGCTTTGAAGTCGAAGAAGTTGACTTCTCGTTTTATTGGTTCGTATCAGATTTCTGCACGAGTTGGTGCTGTGGCTTACCGTATGGCGTTGCCTCCGAATCTTTCGAATTTGCATGATGTATTCCATGTTTCGCAACTTCGGAAGTATGTTCCGGATCCGTCACATGTTATCCCTATGGACGAGGTTGAAGTGAGAGATAACCTTACGGTTGAAGCTTTACCGATTAGGATTTTGGGCCGTGAAGTTAAGAAGCTAAGAGGCAAGGATATTGCGCTTGTGAAAATAGCGTGGGGAGGCGCTGCGGAAGGCAATATGACTTGGGAACTAGAGAGTGGGATGCGAGAGTCGTATCCGGAGTTGTTTGAATTAGGTAATATTTTCGAGGACGAAAATTTCTAAAAGTAGGGGAGAGTTGTAACGCCCCGATTTCGATTATTCCCATTTTGTTGAGTCTTTTATTTAAATTGTGTGATAAATTATTTTATTTGTGAAATTGGTGTGTTAATATGCTATGTTGACATGTTATGATATTTTACCGGTTTTGAGAGTTTTCGGGGAAATTAGAATGGAGGGTATTTTGGACATTTCTCAATTAATAATAATTTAGAAATTTAGTGGAAATAGAATTTTGTGAGAAAATGAATTAATTGAATGTGAGTAGAAAATAAGAAAAGAAAAAGAGATAAGAAGAAGAAATAGGGGAGAAAGAAAAAGAAAAGAGAAATAGAGAGAAAAAGGAGAGAAAGAAAGAGGAAGAAGAGAAAAGAGGAGAAAAGAGGAAAAGCTTGGAAATCTTCAAAACAACTTTTAGGAATCGATTTAATCTGGTAAGGGTGTGAAATCTTATTATCTCATCAATGTATATCATTATGTATGTGTTTGCTTGGATGTTTTCTTGTTTTCCATAGCTTGAGTTCTAGGTTGAAATTGAGATTTTGTGAGGAATCGATGGTTTTACGGTTGAAAATCGGTGTTAATGTAATAGAATACTTGTCATCATGATTGAATTATGTTTTGATGGTTATATGACAGTTTGGAAATGTTTTGGGTGGTGAAAACATGATTTTTGGGTGAACTGGTGCACTGCTGGGTTTTTCTGAAAACGCAGGTTCACACTGCGAATGGCTAGCGAGTGGGTAGCGAGCATTCGCTGAGTGTTCGCACTGCGAATGGAGTAGCGAAGGGTGCGCTAGCTTCTGTCTTGATTCGCTGGGGGCTTCGCATTGCGAATGGGGTAGCGAGCATTCACTAAGATGTTCGCACTGCAAACGATGAGAATTTTCTAGGCTATTTTGCTTCTGCCTTGGTTCGCTGGTACACTCGCACTGCGAATGAAGTAGCGAAGGACTCGCTAGGAGCTTCGCACTGCGAATGTAGCAGTTTTTTTCCCAATTAGTTTCCTCTGTAACTTTTGATCTGTGTTTCGGCTTGAGGTGTGGTTTGATGCGTTAGAGAGCTTATGAAATGTACTTTATTATGATGATGTTTTGGAAATTGTTAGCCGATTTAATTATGTCGGAAAGTCTTGAATATTGTTATTTAGCGACTTTTACCATTTTTGAAAGTGTGTTTTGGATGTAAATCATACAACAGTGCATTGATGTGAATGTATATAGATTGTATGTGATGGTATGAGATGAATGCATGAATATATTGTGAATATGTATGCATTTCAAGAATGTCGTGAGTCATTTTGTATGTGAAGCATAATGATGTACATTATTATGTTGTGTGATTCTAATGAGAATCCGTTGTAATGTCGTGTGCCTATGTGAGGTGTGAGCGATGATTACAAATGATTGTGTGCCTAGGTGAGGTGTGAGCAATCGGATTGTGTGCCCATGTGGGGCGTGAGCAATCCATAAACATTGTGTGCCTATGTGAGGTGTGAGCAATGGGTGAACATCGTAGGCCCGACGGGGAGTTACATTGGTAACGAGCGATGGTTCCAATAAGTTCCTGAGTGAACTTGAGATGATTGAGTCGGTACCCGCATTGCATTTGTATAGAGTCGTGAGTCGGTCTCTATGATTTGCATTTATCATTTTTATAATTGAGTATTGATGAATAAACATGAATATGTATGTTTATGTGGAATGATGAGAATTGTGAAAGTATGCATGATGAATATGCTTGGTTTTGTATATATATATATATATATATATATATATATATATATATATATATATATATATATATATATTCATTGTGATGTATATGAGTGAGTTGTGATGAATTGTGGTGAGAATGTAGAATATGTGTATTTTTATGCTAAGATATATAATTATATGCATTGTTATTATGATAATATTTCTCACCCTTCTGCTGTTTTATAATGCTCTATGAGGCATTGCAGAGTAGGTATGCTGGTGGTCTTTTTGTGAAGCGTGTCTTCATTCTTTTGGTCGGTCGGCTCTGATATGTAGCACCGGGTAGCTAGGACGTTATGATTCTTTTGTGATACATTTGTACATGTATCTTGTTGACGAATGTTTGTGTAAACATGAATTATGTTGGTGGATAACACTTGATGATATTTATATATATGTATATATGTTTGATGTGATTCAATGTTTAGATTTTCCGCTTTTATTCTAAATATTGAGATGTGGGTGTAAGGACTAAGTTCCTCTGTTGCAAGTTACCCCACTGTTGCATATCAATTGTTGAGCAGGTGTTGAATGTTTTAATTTCATATATAATGTGACAAACCTCTTTTATACTATGTTTATAATTATACTCTGACGGAATTTTTAGTATGTGCCTAAATGATTATGTGATTGTTTGGGGGTATAGAAAGGGGGTGTTACACAAACTACTCCGGTGTCCTTCCTCCAAAATCATCCTTTTCAAATCCGAATCATCAGGAATACAGATTCTACCTCAGAACCTCAAAACATCCTGATCATCCACTTTAAAGTCGCCCTTTTCACTTGTATCTCCAACCGTCATCAAATCCACAAATTTCACATCCATCTTCTGTTTCTCGCTAACGGTCAACAGAAAATCATTAGTAACCTTCAACATACCAAGCCTCACACTGCCAGACGTCAATTCACACACCAAACTCAAATCTCTAAACGCTTCCAAAAGTTCCCACTCTTTAACCATCAAAGCAGACATATGCAAAGATTTCCGGCTTAACGCATCGGCTACCACATTAGCTTGACCAGGATGGTATTTCAAGCCAAAGTCATAGTCCTTCAAAAATTCCAACCATCTCCGTTGCCTCATATTCAACTCTTTCTGATCAAACAAGTATTTCAAACTCTTATGATCACTAAAGACTTCGAATCTTGCACCATAGAGATAATGCCTCCAAATCTTCAACACAAAAACCACAGCCGCTAATTCCAGATCATGGGTAGGGTAATTTTTCTCATGAATCCTCAATTGCCTCGAAGCATAAGCCACAACCTTACCTTCTTGCATCAACACTCCACCTAAACCAATCAAAGACGCATCATAATACACCACAAACGGTTCAGTAGGATTCGGTAAGATCAAAATCGGAGCTGTAGTCAATCTTCTCTTCAGCTCACTAAAACTTTCCTCACACCGAATATCCCAAATGAACGCTTGACCTTTACAAGTCAACTGGGTCAAAGGAAGTGCTAACTTAGAAAAGCCTTCAATAAATCTTCGATAATATCTGGCTAAACCCAAAAGGCTTCTAATTTCAGTAACAGATCTAGGAGCCTCCCATTGTAGAACTGCATCTACTTTAGATGGATCCACAACAATACCATTACCTGAAATCACATGCCCAAGAAAACTCACCTCCGACAACCAGAACTCACACTTAGACAACTTGGCAAAAAGTCTCTTTTCCTTCAAAATTTGCAACACCACACGCAAATGCTCCGCATGTTCCTCCCGGGACTTAGAATAAATCAAGATGTCATCAATAAATACAACAATAAATCGATCCAAATGCTCGTGGAAAATACGATTCATATACTCCATAAACACACCTGGCGCATTAGAAACCCCAAACGGCATCACAGAATATTCGTAATGACCATAACGTGTCCTAAAAGCCGTCTTCTGAATATCTTCCTCTTTCACTCTAATCTGATGATAACCTGACCTCAAATCAATCTTACTAAACACACAAGCACCTACCAATTGGTCCATCAAATCATCAATTCTCGGAAGAGGATACTTATTCTTAATCGTCACCTTATTCAACTGGCGATAATCAATACACAATCACATACTTCCATCTTTCTTCTTCACCAATAAAACTGGAGCACCCCAAGGCGATACACTAGGCCTCACAAACCTCTTCTCTAACAATTCATTCAATTGCTTCTTCAACTCAACCAACTCAGATGTCGACATTCGATATGGTGCCATTGATACAAGTCTAGTACCAGGAACTAGATCTATAGAAAACTCCACCTCTCTCTCTGGCGGTACATCTGAAATAGCCTCAGGAAACACCTCCGGAAAATCACACACAACTGGAAACACATCAAGTGCAACTCGACTATCCACAGTCAACGATGCAAACAACCCAAACAACTGAGCTTCATCCGCCAAAAGTTTCTTCAACTCTTTGGTAGACAAGAAACTCGATTCCCCGTCCTCTTCAAGAGAAGGAAATCGTACCAGCTTATGATAACAATCAATATGAACCCGATTGAACTGCAACCAATTCATTCCCAGAACTACATCTAAACCCTCCAACAGTAAACACACCAAATCCATCTCAAATTCTTTACCATAAATGATCAAATGATAACTTAAACAAACCAAAGAAGTAGTTACTGACCCCATTGCTGGAGTATCAATAACCATCTCACCACCCATCAAAGACAACACAAGATTCAAACGCTTCGCGCACTCAGACGAAATAAACGAATGAGTCACTCCAGTATCAATAATAGCAACTAAAGGCGTACTATTAATAAAACAAGTACCTCTGATCAGACGGTCTGCACTTGTAGTCTGAGTCCCCGCCAATGCAAATACCTTCCCTCCTAATTGAGCTTGCTTTGGTTTCGGACACTTCGTACTAACATGACCAGGTTCACCACAGTTGAAACACTTCACCACATTCTTCTTACAATCAGCTGCGATGTGTTCTAAACCTCCACAATTGGAACACTTCCTCATATCCTTTCTACACAAAAACTGACGATGTCCTAAGTCACCACACCTAAAACATCTCAGAGGACTAGACATACCTCCTCCACTTGGCCTTCTTTCAACATTACCCCTTTGCTTACCCTTATCAGCTGGTGACACATAAGGACCACCAGGAAACTATTGCTTCCCTTTCCTTTCGTTCACACTCTTATAGTGAGTAGAACGAGCTTTACTATCCTCCTCAAAAATCCTACAACAATCCACCAAATTAGAAAACCTTCTAATACTTTGGTAACCTATTGCCTGCTTTATCTCAGGACGTAATCCGTTCTCAAACTTCACACACTTAGAAAACTCCGCAGTCGCTTCAGCATAATGTGGATAAAACTGCACAAGCTCCACAAACTTAGCAGTGTAATCAATAACAGACATATTACCTTGTTTCAATTCCAAGAACTCAATCTCCTTCTTTCCCCTTACGTCCTCAGGAAAATACTTCCTCAGAAACTCAATGCTAAACACAGCCAAAGTGATCTCTTCATCAGCAACTTCCAACACATGACGAGTACTAACCCACCAATCATCAGCTTCTTCCAGCAACATGTGAGTTCCCATTCTCACCTTCTGATCCTCAACACAATCCATCACTCGAAAGATTCTTTCAATCTCCTTAAGCCAAATCTGAGCACCATCAGGATCATATCTTCCTTTGAAGACAGGCGGTTTGTTCTTGCTGAACTCATCATTACCAGCAGCATTAGGTGCACCCTGCACAGCCCGAGCCATGGCTTGCATAGCAGCAGCCAAAGCAGCGTCATTCCTACCAGCCATATTCTGTTCATTTCCAATAACAGCAACTATGGTTAAACAAACAGCTCACCCAAACACAAAAACCAACAAGGACTGACACAAACTGACACGGACTAGCTCTGATACCACTTAATGTAACACCCCCAATCTATACCCCCAATTAATAAAAGCGATAAAAATTTCATCAGAGTATAATTAAACATTCATGGCATAGACAGAGGCGTCACATCAATTGAGACAAAACACAATAAACCTGCTCATAAAGATATGCAACAATCAGGTAGCAATTAACAGAGGAACTTAGTTCCTACTACCCACAATTCAGATACAGAATAAAAGCGAAAAATCTGTACTGAATCTCATATATATATATCACATAAAAAGTTGGTCGGTCATATACAGATTCATACATATACAATCCAAAAGATATATATACATATACACAAAATCACAAATGGTCTCCCCGACTACCCGGTGCTACATATCAGAGCCGACCGACAAAAGAATGAAGACCTAGGCTTCACAAAAAGACCTTCAGCATCTAATCTGCAATGCCTCATAGAGCATTAAAATAGCAGAAGGGTGAGAAACACAATCATAATATAATTGCATACAATTATATAATAACACCAAAATACACATGTAAAATATTCTCACCACAGCTTATACCAGAATTCAAACACAAAACAACATAATGCATATCTCATATATTCATCACCGAGGCATAAATAATCAAGCTCAATGCATTTATCAACAACATATATATATATATATATCTCAACTAATCAAATTCATTCACACTTCCACACAAAATCAATCCATTCATGATTTATGCAAATGCACAGAGACCGACACAACGACTCCATGCAATGCAATGCGGTACCGTTCCATCCATCATCACAACACTAGTTCACTCAGGAACTATTGAAATCATCGCTTGTTACTTAGGTTACTCATGTAACACCCCGTCGGGAAAACGATGTTCCCCGTCGCTTTAGGTCCTCTTATTTTTTAAGGCACACGACGTTTATGGATTGCTTTAGGTCCTCTTTGTATAAGGCACACAATCCGATCGCTTTAGGTCTTCTTTGTATAAGGCACACGATCGTCTATAATCATCGCTTTAGGTCCTCTTATTTTTTTAAGGCACACGATGTTATAGCGGATCCCCTCTGGAATCGATTCGTCGCTCACACCCACTAGGGCACACGACATCACAAGAATGCATATCATGATGCTTGGCATACAATGACTCATGACATTCAAATGCACACATATATGCAACCATCTCAATCAACAATAATCATGTTTTGCAATCAAGCCCAAAACAATGCATTTATTTGCCATAAGGCCACAAACCATCATCACAACATTTAAACACATGCATTTACATCATACGACAGCACACAAATCATACTATATCTATCCAAGGCATATCGCATGATAACACATCAAATACACACTGTTAAAACGGTAAAAGTCGACAAAATGACACATTTTCAAATTCCCGACATAATTAAATCGACCAACAATCTCAAAACCATTTTAATAAGAAAGGACATCTCATAAGTTTTCCAACGGTACAAAGAACGTTCAAAACAGATAATCGGAACACAAGTTACGGAATTAAAAGGAAATAGGTCTTTTGAAAAAGTCCCAGTAGCGCCCGGCGCTACCCCAGGACCGCCCGGCGGTGTCCCTTCGCCGCTACTTTGCCCGGTGAAGCAGAGGCATAAGATCTCTCAACCAAGACTCAAAAGAGTCAAAAACGTGCTAAGCTGCGTCTCCCGGGCATCGCCCGGCGGAGAACTCATCGCCCGACGCCCTAACCATCGTCCGGCGCCCTACACCAGAACCTGAAAAATTCTGCTGCATTTTTACACGGTCTCAAACCCCAAAAATCCCATTTTTCCAACCCAAATCAATTCCAACAGCAAAACAAATATCAATGATTGATCATAAACATAGTGTGGTCATACAACGCAATTCATATCGATTTCCAACCGTGAAAACATCAATTTCGATTCATTTTCTCATTTCAACCTAAAATTAAAAAAAAACTAGTAAAACTATCCACACACACACATACATAATCATACATAATGATAAGATAATCGAGTTTCACACCCTTACCCGATTTAATCGTGTTTTTGAAAGTCGGTTGATCGATTTCTTAACCCACAAGTTTTCTCTCTTTTTCTTCTCTTCTTTTCCTTCTTTCTCTTTTTCTTCTTCTCTTTTTCTTTCCTTACTATTTTCTCTCTTTTCTTTCTATTTTATGTTTTCTAACTTAAGAAAATAAACGAAATGACTATATTACCCCTACACTCAAATATCTCGCAAACGCTCTCAAAACGCGATAAAACATAACAACAATGAAAAATAATATATTATCAAATAAAAGTCAAGAATAAAGTAATAAAATAATAAAAATAATTAAATCGACTCGATTAAATAAAACTTACAAAAACTGGGGCGTTACACCCTTCACTTTTAGGGCTGCAACACACCTTCCAATCCATCCAATGGATCTTTTTCTGGCAGTCCACCCCTCCCCACAAGAACTTTCTCCTAATATTATCAATTCTATTAATGACCGTAGCAGGGATACAATAAAAAAATAACCAGAAAATAGGCAAACTAGTTAAGGTAGAATTAAGCAAAGAAAGCCTTTCTGCCATTGATAAACCTTTGCCCCTCCAAGAAACCAACCTCTTCTTAAACATATCTATTAAAAAATCCCAAGATGAAACCCTTCTTGGGTTAGATCCCACATGGATTCCCAAGAATTGGAAATTGGACGAATCAGTTCTACAAGCTAGAAAATTAGATGCAGCAGCAAGAAAATGATGGCTCACATTGATTCCCATCACCCTACTTTTGTTGAAATTAACCCTTAAACCAGACACGAGTTCAAAGCTACGTAACATCGTTTTAATGGTCCATAAGTTTTGCCAACTACTATCTCCAATAATTAGAGTATCGCCTGCGAACTGAATTAAATCCACCCTCACGATGGGACCAACTTTAAAACCTGAGAACGCATTAATTGCAGAAGCTCTTTTCATTAGTTGCGTCAAACCTTCGGTTACCAACACAAAAACAAAAGGAGATAAAGGGTGTCCTTGGCGAAGGCCCTTTTCAACCTCAAAGTCCTTTGAAGGGCTACCATTCACAATGACAGACAGAAAACATTTTAAAAGGCAGACTTCCATCCATCCCCTCCACTTAACACCAAAACCCATGACCAAGAACAAATTCCTTAAGAAGTTCCAGTTCACACAGTCGTAAGCCTTCTCAAAATCCACCTTAAACAACAAACACTCCCTATCCTCTCTAGTAGCTACATCAATAATCTCATTAGCTATAACGACTCCCTCAAACATTTGACGACCCGATATAAAAGCAGTCTGACTTTGGTCTACCAACTTACCAATCACTTGCTTAAGCCTATTGGCCAATAACTTGGATAAATTTTTTTACAAACCTCTCACCAAGCAAATTGGCCGGTAGTCTCCAAGATGCAAAGGAATCTCCACCTTTGGAATCAATGTAATAAAAGCAGAAGATATAGATTTGGACAAGACAGGCCTCTTGTGGAAATCTTTCAAAAACTTCATAATATCTCCCTTTAAGAAATCCCAACACTTTTTAAAAAAGAAGAAATTAAAACCGTCCGGACCCGGACTTTTTGAACTGTCGCAACTCCACACAGCCTATTTGACCTCTTCCTCTTCAAAAGCCCTTTCGAGAGAGTCAGCATCCTCCTTGGACAAACTTTTGAAAAAGCAATCAGGTAAACCAGGTCTCTCCTTCCACTCTTTCGAATATTTATCCTTAAAGAAACTCCAAATATAATCTTTGATTCCCTTCTCAGTCTCCACTCTACCATTTTCAGTTTCCACTGCACCAATAAAGTTATTCTTCTGCCTGCCTTTGATGTAGTTATGAAATAACTTAGAATTACTATCTCCATGAATTAACCATATGTTTCTTGCCTTCTGTATAAGGATATTATCTTTGATCCGCAAGTGCAGGCAAGACTTCTTTAAAACCTCAGCACGGTCAGCAACCAGTTGGCACACTTCAGAATTATCACAAGATTCCAAAGACTCATCAATAACATTAACTTCCTTAAAACCTTCTTCCGCCTTCAGATCGTGCCAACCATACTCCTTGATACTCCACTCTCTAATACTTTCCTTTAAAGCCTTGAACTTTTCCTTAATAACATAGTCACTTATTCCTTCAATTTTGAGTTCATGCCATTTATTCTTCACAAAGTCATAGAAACCTCTGTGTTCAAACCATTGGTCAAACGATTTGAAAGGTTTGGCTCCCCAATTCGTACTCTTAATTTAAAGCCAAATCACACAGTGGTCCGACACATCCCTTATCCCAATCGTTTGACCAATAAGACCCCATTTATCCATAACAAAATTATCCACCAGGAATCTATCGATTCTGCTCATGCTACGACCATCTCCACTAAACCAAGAAAACCTTTTACCATTAACAGGCAAGTCAACCATCCCAATATCTTCTATGAATGTATCGAATTCCCTAATCCTCGAACTTCTGACATAAGAACCCCTACTATTCCTTTTAGACAACTTGAATATAGCATTAAAATCCCCTCCCAAAATCCATTTTCCATCAATAAGATTCTTTTTTAGATCTGATAAATTCTTCCATAAACTCTTCTTCGCCACCAAATCACAAGGGGGATAAACATTAATCAAATAGAAAATATCAGAATTCCAAGACACCTTAGTTCCAAGATACCCTTTGCCTGCAAACGAAAGAATGGGAACAACACAATTTTCTTTCCAAGCAGTAACCAAACCCCCAGAAGCTCCTTCTGATTTACTAAAAGACCAACCAATATCACTCTCATTCCAAAAACTATGCATAATTTTACTATCTACCTTTGTTAACTTGGACTCTTGAATGAAGAAGACATCTGCCTTACCTGATGAAATAACCTTTTGAATTCTTCTCCTCTTGGATATGTTCCCCCTTCCTCTGATTTTAAGGGACCCAATAATCATTGTGACTTGTTAGAGATCACCTTCAGTCTTCTGTTTCTTTCCTTATCTTTGGCCTCCATTGCACTAAGTCTCTTTAGAATCTCAGAAGATCCACCTATCTCTTTCACTCCTAACTCCAACGCCCCTTTCCACACTCTTTCTCCCACATTCGAATCCATATGATCCCAGAACCTAGCATTTCCCAATCTGACATGTCCATCAGATATAGACTCACAGCACAAAATTTCTCCTGCTGAGAAATTGGCTGATTCAATGGAGAACGATGAATTATTGTTTTCCTCTCCTACCACAGAACGGTCCAAATCTCTTAGGATCATGGCTTGACATCCCGAAAAATCCTCTATTGGGTCATCAGAAGGCAGCCCATCTGCTACTAACTTTTTTCTTCCATCTTTTTTGTTTTGGCCCGTTTACTTCAATCAACTTTTTGAATTTAATCTTATTAGAAGGGATAATTTGACCAGCCCCTGCCAAACTTTTAAGATTAGTCCTATTCTTCCCTCCTGACACCTCCTTCTGAGCAGACCTATAGGAATTAGCAGGCTCAGTAGAAAAACCCTTTTCCATGTTCTTTTTTGCTACCTCGATAGCATCATCAAACGACAGACAGGACTTGTTAGATGTACTCTGAGAGCGCCTCGAGCTCCTCAAAAGGTGTTGCGTGTCTTCATCAATAATTTTCTCTCCCCTGAAAAGACTATCCTATGTACCCCCTACTGATCTAGAACAAATCTCTCCCTCTTCTATCTCAATCAGTTCCTTCAAACTATCTTCCACTCTGTTTGCCTCATCTTCCTCATGGATCACATTCCAATTGGACTCTATATCAGAAGACTTCGAATCATTAGCCACAGACTTACAGACACCCGGACCATAGATACGTAACGAACCATATGAGTCTTCAATCATTCTAATTTCAAAAATCTTGCCATTAATTCGAACTTTGAACTTTTCATTAAGAACAGACATACATCTGGTCCTAACCATAATCCGAGCTAAGTCCATATTTTTACCCTTCATCGTATCATCATCCATACAAATATATGTCCCCACCGTTTTGGTTAATAACTCGAAGAAGCTGAAGTTCCATGCATGGCATGGAATCCCATAACAACGCAACCAAGAAACCCTTTCTTTATCCACATCTTCTTCTCTCCAAGGTCTGATCTCACTAAACCATTGATTCCACCATTGTTTTCCCTCCCTAATCAAATCTTTAATCTCCCCTTCATCAAATTCTTCCAAAAAGCAGAGATTAGCCCCTAAGGGAGTATTTCTAATGAAAAAATACCCTTCCGTTCCAAAACAAGTTTGAATGTTATAAGATGTTCCAGGGTTAACAACCACCCCTACAAAAGCTTTACTAAACCTTGAAATGTCAACCTCTTCCGCCCTATAGTTCAGAAATACATGTTCCTCGCGCAAGGCAGGTCTTCTAAGTCTTTCCTCTACTTTTAAAGCTTCAGCATATGATCTTGGTCCTCCTTTCTGCCCAGGAAAAACACTACGCTGCCTCCCTGCAATATCTCCTATCACTTGACTACTAATTCCCTTGCCTCTATCTCCTCCTACTCCTTCTACCTCTACCTTCTTCTTTCCTTTACGCCCTTCAAGAGTAGAATTAGCAACTCTGGAGAATCTGGGGATATTAGCGTGTATTTTGACATTATCGATCAAAATATTATCAAGCTTCACCGCCAGAATCCTCCCGTCGTCCTCCTCCAAGAATCTAGCAAAACCAAATCTTTTCCCAAACTTGTTTCTCTTTGGTGGAATCCTCACCTTAGCCACCTTACCATACTTCTCAAAGATATGAAAAATATCTTTCGCCTTGACCGTATCTGGTATTTCAAAGAAATAAAAAGATTGAATATTCTTCACTCCTTCTATCTTACTTCCTCCTATAGCATAAGCATCCCACCTAGGTTTTTTATGACGAAACCACCTTTTTTGGACTCTACTCCATTGCCCTTCTCCATTTTTTTTATCTATCACTCACTTTTGTATCTTATATCTCTTAATGCGATGAGAAAATTAAAATGAATTTAAAGTGAGAGAGAAATATGAGATGGGCATCGAAAAAATGTAGATTAAAATTTTTTTTTATGGGTTCATGTTAAATAATATTTCTAATTTAAATTTAATTAATATTTATAATTCAGTTAATATGACACTGAAATCATCTTCTTAGACTTGATATTCTATCATTTATAATTATTTTAATTTTATGTAGAACCATACATTAATTTTGTGTAATTTTAGTCTAATCAAATTTTATCTTCATTTTTCTTTTTGGATTTTTATATAGAATATAAGAAACTAAACATATATATATATATATATATATATATATATATATATATATATATATATATATATATATATATATATATATATATATATATATATATATATATATATATATATATATATGTTCATGCATGCTAAGAACACTAAATTGACAACTCTTTAGAAATTGGTCTGATAGAATTACAAGAGTCGTTGGTGATATTTTTGCTTAATGATTTTGGTATGCCTTTCTAATTTAAGTGAGTTTTTTTTATATAGTAGTTCTTTTACCCTGATAGGGGTAAGGTAGACAAAAACACTTGAATACTAATCAATGGTCATAAATACATATATTTGATCATTTTCACGTTCGAATGACATGTTTAGATATGTTGATGTCATGACAGTAAATGCTCATAAATGCTTATACGACTTCTCTCGATCCTTTGTCTAGATCTGGTTCCTTATTCCTGCATTATCCCGCTAACACTTGGGGTGCATACCCGAGATCTATACCTGTCTATACTCACCTGATCAGAAATAGATCGGTGGCCAGCAACACGTCGTAAGCTCCGTTACACTTTGGTGGTGAGAAAGTGGGGGGGGTGTACCTGCAAGGTACTCCGATGCTAAAGTAAGAGACGGAGTAAAGAGTGCAAGTACAGAAAGGTAGTGAGAGTAAAGATACAGAATACATGACCCTCTAGTGAAATAGGATATTTATAGTGTGCCCCCAGCGCTGGGCCAACGATTGTCTGCACTGGGTTGAATTTCCATGCCCAATGCAAAAAACTGTCAGGGCTTACGTGGCGTAGAAAAGACCAGCACATGATCTTCGCTCTGGAGAAACTAACCCGTGATCTTTGGAAGGTGGGCAGACCAGTTCTTTAGGAAAGGGGTAGTCGCCTGATGACGTGTTCCCGCGTGGGGGGCACATGGAGTCCGTGGGGAAAACGCGTGGTCTCTCCCCGTATCAGGTAATGGCCTGCTCGACCACAGTGGGTGCTGAACGTGCCCGACGACGAGGGAGGATTGGCCTTAATGGGCCACTCTCGAGTGTTGTTGGGTTGGGCCTTCCCGACTGATGGGCAGGTCCTGGCCCAGTCTAGAACAGGAGCCCCTAAGTCGTTGCTCCTAAGTGTCAGAGTAATGGCTTAAGGGTCAGCCCATTCTTCGGGGATCCATTTAGTGGGGCGCCGCATGCCCAAAATACCGGGTTTCTTGACCTAATTCACTCCTAAGTTGACTTTTGGGACAAAACATGAGCCAAGACCTCAAGACATAATTTGAGGGCCTCAAATACACTACATTGATCCATTTGCAACAATGGCTTGATCCAAGAAGCTTGATCCACAAGTTTCAATTTCATCAGGACCACAATTAGGGTTTCGAGGGAAAAGTCAACTGTACCTTTGACTTTTGACCCAGACATGCTCCCAAACCTTGGGATATGATTCAATACACCCTACAACACCTATGAAATATATCCATTAGGTTTGATTTAGGTCAAGGACTTGATTTTACAAAGGATCGCGCAGTTTGGATTTCATCCAATAAAAAGTCAACTGTGCACAAAATCAAGTTTGACTTTTTGGAATTTTTCACAGTTGTGGTTCCTTGACCCTAAAAAAATGTTAATATGTGATTTGAATCATCATTCATCAAGAAAAATCAAAGAAAGTGAGTTAACTTGTGAAAGGGGTAACCATAAAAAAACTTAGAAATTTTCTAAGTTATGGAACAAAGTGGATAGGGTACCAACTTCCAAGGACCATAACTTGAGATCCAAGCAACCATTTTGGATGTTCCAAAGATGGATTTGTAGCTCCCATGGCATACTTTAAAAGTGTCAACTACATCTCATTCCAATTCCTCATGGATTTTTAGTTATGGAGTGATCAAAATGGCTGAAAACATGAAAATGACATTTTTCCAACACTTAGTGAAATTTTCACTAAGTCAAAATCCGCCTTACTTTTTCCCAAATGTTGGGACAAATTTCAACTTGATCCAAGTAAAACCAAGTCTAGGGGTGGGCATCAAGCCATGTCTTGATTCAGTCACTTTCAAAACTAGATAAAACCTCAAACATACTCCAAATATCATCTTTGAATTGTCCCAAATGGTTCTCTACATCTGGAACACCATTTGAGAGAGTTGCCATATTGGTCACTTTTGCCCCTTTTGCAAGAAAGAGCTCAAACTTGTTCCTGAAGGTTCCAGCTGGTGGTGATTATTCTAAAAGCTCCTAAGGGATCAATTGAGAGTGTCTAAAGCATCAAATTACTTCTGGCACAAGGAACTTGGCAGATAGCACAAAAAGCTCATAAAGAGGTAAGCATCACCACTTGAACTCTTTGAAATATGCATTACTTTGAAGTCCACTGATCATACACCTCTCATGCATGTTGTATATGTTGTATTTGAACCAATTTGCCATGTAATTCTTGCCTGTACCATGAGGTAGCACAGAAAATGCAAATGGAGATCTATTTCAAAACTACTATCAGGTTTTAAAATGGGGACCTCATCTGAGAAAACCAACGGCACCATTGGATTCCTTGTGAAATTCTAGGCAGGATAAACCTAAATTTTTTCCCAATCCATGGAGAAATAAGAAAGTTACAACCTTTACGTTTTTTACTAAAACCTTGCCTTGGCCAGGCCTAAAACAAGGCATGCCTTATGTAGTCATGGGGTGGTTTTGATACATGGATGTATCACCACCCCAGTGGTAGAAGGCGCGCACTGCAGCCTAGGGGTATGGGGTTCGAATCCCCCTCGCCCCAGACCCTCTTTTTACTATTTTTTTTTTTCATTTTTACTATTTTTCATATTATTTTTAAATGATTTGAAAAATTAATTTCCTCTCAATTTTAATTATTTTTTATTGGTTCTTTTTGTAAAAAATCACAAAAATGTTAAAATATTTTATTTCACAAAAAAATCATATTTAGATTATTTATTTAATATAGTTGGTATTTTTGTAAATAAATTTATTTTTATTATTTTTAAACCTTGTAAAAATGAATATTCATCTTAAAAATCAAAATCAAATGAGTCCTAAATCATCTTGTGATTAAAACCTCATTTTTCAAACCTTAATCAAAAATCACAAGTAGTTTATTTAGACTTATTTGGTATTTTTGTCATTTTTATTCATTTTTATTAAAAGGATCACTTTTAAAAGAGAATGAAATTAGGGTTTCTTTGATTTTCACCCTAACAAATCTTTTTCAAACACTCATGGGCCTCTTGATAGAGTGTAAGTCCCACCCCTTTGTAAATAAAACAATTTTGGGCCTCACACATTGTATAAGTGCCTCTGTATATTTTCAAAAGTTCGGCGCGATCGTCGCCTTTGTAACAAAACCAATTGGGCTTCTCCTTGAGCTATAAGACCTATCTTTATTCATTTTCAAACTCTTTGTGCCTCTAATAGAGTGTAAAACACAATCCCTTTGTACAAAAACCTTTTTGGGCCTCACACATTGTATAAGTCCCTCTGTACATTTTCAAAACAACGGTGCGATCATTGTTAAACCTTGGGCCTCTCCTTGAGTATAAGCCCCAACAATCTTTTCAAAAACAACTTCCCTTTTGATTTAGGTTCAAATATACATGTTGTTATCAAAAATTTCTTTAATTTCTTTGAACAACTAACAATACAGCATGGAAGCTTGCTCACCTGTAAGTTTTAACAAATTTCATTTATTCGCTTTCATATATATATAAATGTATTGTGGGAAGCTGCGCACGCTAAGACTTCTTTCATATCCTTTTAAATACTTGTCATATATCAACTGTATATATATTAGCATAGTTATTTAGAGTTTTCCCCGACAACTAGGTCTAGAACTAGGTAAAGCCATGTTGGTCACTCTTTAATACAATCAAAACTAGATCCCCATAGGATTTCTAGATACAGTCTTGCCTTCTCTTGGGCTTAAACAATATGGAACAAAGAGAAAGGAAATATTCCTCGTGAACCTTTTCTCAGGCTGTCACCATTAGAAATCGTTAAAGAAATTCTACTCCCCAGAGTTGATCTATTCTAGGTGAATAACATCTCTTGAGTTTCTTCAAACCTCAGAACTTTCACTAAATGATCTATTCTAGGTGAATAGAATTTCTTGAACTTTTCTTGGTTTGGGACCCACGGGCTTCCTAAAAGCATCCCCGCCTCCTCTTGGGCTTTGTACAAGGACCCTCCGGCTTCTTACAAGTTCTCATGCCTTCTCTTGGGCTTAATACAAGGACCCTGAAGACCTCTTAAAGGTATATGACAGAACTTAGTCATCCTTTGCTAAAGCAGACTTTCCAGTGTCAAATAACAGACCAATTTAGGGTTGATTCTCATCCCTTAAATCACCAGTAGACTTGGACAGTCTAAACCCCCTTGAGTCTCAAAGACATTTTCAAGTTCCCTACAAACGTAGAAGGAACCCTGATCATCCGATCAATTCCCAGTTGAGTTTAAAATCCAGTCTCTCTCCTAAAAATTCCCCAACTAGGGTCAGCATAACACTATCCCAAATCAGAATCTCAAGGGATCTGATATCTCAACTCTTCTGTAAACCTCAGCAAGAGTTGATTTCCCCACTTGGACCTGCCTAGGGATCTCAATAATCCTCAACAGAAAGTTAGCCTCCTCTTAGGCATTGTATACTGATCCTTCCTCAGTTAGCCTCCTCTTGCGCTTCATATAAACGATTCTCCCCAGCGGAGCTAACCTTTTCAGACTCTCTTGTTGAGTCCACCAACTTTTCAGACTCTCTTGTTGAGTCAATCACTTTTCAAACTCTCTTGTTGAGTCGATCAACTTTTTAGACTCTCTTGTTGAGTCAATCACCTTTTAGCACTCTCTTGTTGAGTCAACCCTTTTAGCCTCAATCATGGGCTTTGTACAGGACAGATAAAAACACTTTTAGAAGTTGACTTTTCCGGGGAAAAGGTTCTTTCTGTCTTGTACAAAGCCCAAGATTGAGGTTAAAAGGGTTTGACTCAACAAGAGAGTCTGTCATACTCAACAAGAGAGTAATTTGGTGTCTCGTGTGAAGCCCGAGACGGAGGCGAAAAGGGAAGGTGGACTCAACGAGAGAGTCTGAAAAAGGTGATTGACTCAACGAGAGAGTCTGGGAGTTTATTGACCCAACAAAAGAGTTTTTTATACTCAACAAGAGAGTGTTTTGATGTCTCTTACGAATCCCGAGATAGAGGCTAAAAGGACATTGAATCAATAAGAGAGTCTAAAAGTTAATTGACCCAACAAGAGAGTCTTTTATACTCAACAAGAGAGTGCTTTATATGTGTCTTGTATGAAGCCCAAGACGGAGGCTAAAAGTTATTGACTCAACAAGAGAGTCTTTTAAACTCAACAAGAGGGTGTTTTTATATGTCTTTTACAAAGCCCAAGACGGAGGCTAAAAGGAAAGTGACTCAACAAGAGAGTCTTTTATACTCAACAAGAGAGTGTTTTTATACGTGTCTTGTATGAAGCCCAAGACGGAGGCTAAAAGTGGCTGACTCAACAAGAGAGTCTTTTATACTCAACATGAGAGTGATTTTCTATGTCTTGCACAAAGCCCAAGACGGAGGCTAAAAGTTGGTTGACTCAACAAGAGAGTCTTTTATACTCAACAAGAGAGTGATTTTCTATCTCGTACGAAGCCCGAGATGGAGGCTAAAAGTGGGTGACTCAACAAGAAAGTTTGAAAAGGTTAGTTCCGTTGGGGAGAATCATTGTACAAAGCCCAAGAGGAGGCTAACTTACCGCTGTGGATTCTGGAGATCCTGAAGCGGGTCCAAGCGTGGGGAACTCTTATGAGAGAGACCGGGTTTCGGTGTTTCTTCCTATGTTTGAAAGGAAACTTGAGAATGTCTTTGAGACTCAAGAGGTTTAGACTGTCCAAGCCTAGAGTTTTATATTTTGTACTATGCCCAAGAGGAGGCACGAGCATTGAAGGATGAGTATCAACCCTGCAACGGCCGGAGTTTTGACACAGGAAAGACTGCTCTAGCAAAGGATGACTAAGTTTTGTCTTATACCTTTAAGAGGTCGTCAGGGTCCTTGTATTAAACCCAAGAGAAGGCATGATAACTTCTAAGAAGCCGAAGGGTCCTTGTACAACGCCCAAGAGGAGGCGGGGATGCTTTTAGGAATCCTGTGGGTCCCCAAACCCCGATAAGTTCAAGACATGCTATTCACCGAGAATAGATCAAACCAGGAAAGTCCGAGAATTTGGAAGAAACTCAAGAGATGCCATTCACGGAGAAAAGATCATCTCTGGGGAGTTAGAGTTTCTTTGACAATGTCTAATCGTAACAGTCTGAGAAAGGGTTCACCGAGAATGCTGCCTTTCACGTCTCCATATTGTTTAACCCCAAGAGGAGGGAAGACTGTATTTGTAAATCCTATGGGGGTCTAGTTTTGTTTATATTTAAGAGTGACCAACAGGGCTTTACCTAGTGCTAGACGTAGTTGTCGGGGAAAACTCTAAATAACTATACTAGTATTTCACATTGGATATTTGACAAGTATATAAAAGTTTGTTAAAGAAGACTTACAGTGAAACAGCCCCACAATACAGTTATATACATATGAAAGTGGTAAATGAAAGCGGATAAACACTTACCCGTTGTAGAGCTTCCATGCTGTTTAGTTAGTTGTTCAACAAATAAAGTTTTGATAACAACATATTCAAAATCAAAGGAGAAAGTATTTTTGAAAAGATTGTGGGGCTTACAGCTCGAGGAGAGGCCCAAGGTTTTATCAGTGATTGCACTGTTGTTTGAATTCGTACAGTGGGACTTATACAATATATGAGGCCCAAAAGGTTTTCTGTACAAAGGGATGGGTCTTACACTCTCTCAAGAGGCCCAAAGAGTTTAAGGAAAAGAAATGGGGCTTATAACATGTGGGCAGGCCCAGATGATTTGTTTTTGAACTGACGATTGCGCCGAGATTCTTGAAAGCACCGTGGGTCTTATACAATGACTGAGGCCCAAATAACTTTGGTTTAAAAATGAGGTTGGGTCTTACACTCTATTAGAGGCCCAAAGAGGTTATTTTTGTACAAGAGATGGGGCTTACAGCTCAAGGAGAGGCCCAAAGGTTTTTGTTAAAAAGGCGACGATCACGCCGAACTTTTTGATGGTATCGGGACTTATACAATACACTGAGGCCCAAATCATTTTGGTTTTCAAAAAGGGGTTGGGTCTTACACTCTATTAGAGGCCTAAAGGATTTAAAAAAAAAAGAAATGGGGCTTATAACACGAGGGTAGGCCCAGGGTTTTGATTTTGAACTGGCGATCGCGCCGAGATCTTTCTTTTAACACAGAGGGACTTATACACTATCTGAGGCCCAAAATTGTTTTGGTTAAAAGGGGATTGGGTCTTACACTCTATTAGAGGCCCAAAGAGTTGAAAAAAAAATTTAGGGTAATAAACCTATAAAACCCTAATTTCATCATTTTAAAGTAATTTATTCAAGGAAAATTAATAAAACGATAAAAATACCAAATAAGTGCTAATAAAAAAGTTATGATTTAGGGTTATGGTTTGGAAAATGAGGGATTAATCACAAGATGAATTAAAACTCATTTAGTTTTGATTTCCAAGATGAATATTCACTTTAAAAATGTTTAAAAACGATTAAAATGAATTTATTCATAAAAATACTAACTATATTAAATAAATAATATAACTTCGATTTTTTTTGTGGAATAAAATATTTCTACATTTTTGTGATTTTTTGCAAAAAGAACCAATCAAAAATAATTAAAATTGAGGGAGTTATTAATTTTCCAAACTATTAAAAATAATATGAAAAATAGTAGAAAAGTGGACAAAATAGCAAAAAGAGGGTCTGGGGCGAGGGGGATTCGAACCCCAGACCTCTTGTGTACAGGGCGCGCGCCTTACCATTGGGGTGGTGATACATCCGTTGATTGAAACACAACCACAAATATACAAGGCTTGCCTTGTTTTTGGCCTGGCCTAAGGCAAGGCAAGGCAAGATTTTAGTTAGAAACGTGAAGGCCATAACTTTCTCATTTCTCCGTGGATTGGGACAAAATTTAGGTCTATCCTGCCTAGAATTTCACAAGGAATCCAATGGTGGTGGTGTTTTTTTTTTCAGATCATGCTCCTATTGAAAAACCCGATAGTGGTTTTGAAATAGGCCATGATTTGCATTTTCTGTGCTACCTCTTGGTACAGGTGTGAATTACATGATAAATTGGTGCAAACATAACACATATAACATGTATAAGATGTGCATGATCAGTGGACATCAAAGGAAAGCATGATTCAAAGATTTCAAATTGTGAGGCTTACCTCTTTTTGGAGCTTTTGTGCAATCTGCCAAGTGCTTTGTACCAGAAATGATTTGATGCTTTGGACACCCTTAAATGATCTCTTAGAAGCTTTTAGGATGGTTGGAATCAGCTGGAAACCTCAGGAACAAGTTTGAGCTCTTTCTTGCAAAAGGGGCAAAAGTGGCCAAACTAGCAACTCTCTCAAATGGTTTTCCTAATGTGGGGAACCATTTGGGACAGTTCAAGGATGATATTTGGAGTGTGTTTGAGGTTTTATCTGGTTTGGGAAGTGACTAAATCAAGACATGGCTTGAAAAATGCACAAAAGTCCTATTTTGAGGTTTTGAGAGGTGACTTTGTGATTTTGGTGTTACAGGTCACTTGTGAAGGTTTGGACAGCTTAGATATGACATATTGGATGTGTTTGGATCATGAGATGTGGTGGAATTGCTCTCTAACTCAAAAACTCAGAGTTACCTTGCTAAAGAAGGCATTTTTGCCAAGAGAAAGAGATTTTGAGGAAAGCAAGTGTTGTAGTGCTTTGGTGTACTTAAACTGAGCACAAATGCGCTCTATTTTAGTAGATCAAGTTTTTTTTTGCTGTAATAGTGAATGGCAACTGCTACAGAGGTTTGGCCAATGTTGATTGATAGGAATCCAAGTCTCCTCTTGCCATTGACTAGAGGTTAGGGCACAGGATGTTGGTTCCCTAGTTCTTGGATCATCCTTGACTGAATTCAGTTGGAAGAGGCTCAGTCCATGCCACCTTGGTGCATCCATTAAATGCTCCAAACCAAAATTGGAGTCTTGCCCCTCTTTTAGGCATTTCTAGGTTTGACATGCTACTTTTTGTTCCAAAGACTTGGGAGGCTGATGGATCAGTGTTTGTCCCTCCTTGGTCCCCCCTTGAGGTGTTCAGATGGATAGGTTTACTTGTCCTTTGCAAAATTTGGGAAAATCGAGCAAAATGCACAAATCTGCCTTGCCATGACAGTTTGCAGCAAGGCATATTGGCATGGTCATATCTCATGATTTAAGTGGAGTTTCATGGAGGTCTTGGCCATTTTGGAAAGCGCTCATATGATACAACATATGTCTGATCATAGTTTGTTTTGACACTTTTTGGATCCAAGTGAAAAATGGCCATACATTTTGGAAAAAGTGAAACAGATTCTGACTTAGTGAAAATTTCACTAAGTGTTGGAAAAAGTGACATTTCATGTTTTCAGCCATTTTGATCATTCCATAACTCAAAATCCATGATAAATTGGAATGAGGTGTAGTTGAAGCTTTTGTAGAGGGCCATGAGAGCTACAAATCCAGCTTTGAATGGGGAAAAATGGCCTTGTGGTTTAGGAGTTATGATCCTCCAAAGTTGGTACCCTAGCCACTTTATTCCATAACTTAGAAAATTTCTAAGTTTTTTATGGTTACCCCTTTTACAAGTTATCCCACTTTTCTTGATTTTTCTTGATGAATGAAGATTCCAATCACACATTAACATCATTTTAGGGCCAAAGAACCATAATTGTGAAAAATCTCAATAAAGTCAAAGTTGACTTTTGTGCACAGTTGACTTTTTGTCAAATGAAATCCAAACTGTGTGATCCTCTATGAAATCAAGTCCTTGACCTAAATCAAACTTAATGGACATGTTCCATGGGTGTTATAGGGTGTATTGAATCATGTCCCAAGGTTTGGGATGTAAGTTGTAAATGCGCCTAAGAGGGGGGGTGAATTAGGTTCTTAAAAATTTCTTTGATCTTTTTACCGGTTCTTGGTTATTTTTCCGTTTTATGATAAGTGCTGGAAAGTAAAATCCGGAAAGGAAAAATGACACAAGAGAATTATAGTGGTTCCCCTCACAGCCCGAGAGTACTCCACTCCTCCTTCAACACAAAAGAGAGTTCACTATACTTTAGAATTATTGTACAGCCTAATCACACCAATAGTGATGCTTACTATCTAACCTATAGGTAATTAAGTGTATGAAGAACAATCCTCTTCAAAACACTCACTTGTTTCCAACAGTCCTGGATAACAAGGTAAAACAGAAAATAATCTTGATATAAATTTGATGTCTTGAGAATATGATGCTATCAATCTTCACGATCGATCTTCTCCTTGAAACAAATATCACTCAAATGAAATATACAAGTGTTCTTGAATAAAATGAGATGAAACAATGATAATCTGTGAAATTTATGCAAAGGTTTCTCTCAAAAATATGTTTGAATGAACACTTGAAGAATAACTGAAAGATGAAAAGAATGAGTGGATTTTTTATTATGAAATTTCTTGGAGGTGAGTTTTAATCTGAAAAAGACATGTATTTATATTGAAGAAAGCAACCATTCAAAAGTCATGGCAATGGTTAGAAAAATTCTGAATTTAATAAGACAAATGATGTAAGAGATGCCATGAAAAGATATAATGAAAAGGTGCATTCAAACAAAACATTTTTCAATTTTAAATAAAAAACACTGTTCCAGTACGTTGTAAATTGTGGCGGTTGTTTGGTCTGTTACGTCGTTTCAAAACGCTACAATTTACCAAATAATTTTGAAATTTAAAATATAAAATACTGGTTCAGAACGGTGTGAATTATGGCGGTTTCTGGTGCTGTTACGACAGTTAAAAACGCCATAATTTACCAAAAACTGAATGTTTAAATAAATTAAATAATTAAAAAATTTGTCTAAATATTTGAACCAATTTTATACATCATCTATTGATTTACCCAAGTCAATAGATTATATTTGAAAGTGATTTAATATGGTTCAAAAATGAAAAATAATTTTTCCAATTAAAGAAATATTTTGAGAACTATTTTATCAATATATATTGTATGCTTGAGACACTTTTGAACACTTGTATAAGCATTTTAAATTACATTGATATACCTTTGTTCAACCTTTGATCTTCATGATACTTGAACACTTGAAGCTAATTGATTCAACTTGATAGTACTTAGGATATCTTCTTGAACTTGAACTTCTTGTACTTCATGTAGCTTGATTCTCTTTCTTTTTGCATATTATCTTTGTAGAGAGCTTGTTGTGTTACCTTCATCAAAACTCAATGTGAGTGAAGCTTGCTTCTACATGGGAGCATGCTTGGGTCAAAAGTCAAAGGCACAGTTGACTTTTTCCGCGAAACCCTAATTGTGGTTCTGATGAACTTGAAACTTGTGAATCAAGCTTCTTGGATCAATCCATTGTTGCAAATGGATCAATGTAGCTTATTAGAGACCCTCAAATCATGTCTTGAGGTCTTGGCTCATGTTTTGTCCCAAAAGTCAACTTAGGGGTGAATTAGGTCAAGAAACCCTAATTCCTGATTTTTTTTATGTATGCATCCCTTGAGGCTAAATTAACTTGATGGTTGGGTTCATGATGTCCCTTGGAGCATCATAGGTTGTGCTTTGAAGCATTGGCTCATGGCCAGAGGAAAAATTCCATCTGGAGGCCCTGGTCGACCAAAACCCTAATTTGGTGACACTAACAATCTTGAAGCTTGATCCACTTAGAATGCTGCAACCTTGTGCTTGATTCTTGATGTGGGAGTCCTCTTGATCCATTGTGGATGTTTGAGAGGTTTATACAAACTGAAGATCATGCCATTCCTTGATTGATCTTTTGTCTAAAGGCTCTGAGAGGGCTTGAAACCCTAAGTTTAATTGTAGTGGATGCTCACCCATCTTTGGGGAGACTAATGAGGTATGATGGTACATCCATATTGTGATGATGATTTGCACAATGATGGGAAATCTTAGTGCTCAAAATTTGGGGCATGACAGATGCCCTTATTTAATCTTCTTGGACCCGAATGTGTGAATGGCGAAGGTATTCGGGCATTCGGGGTGCAAGAGGATTAAATATCGGAATACCCAAATTTTTATGGTGGTTATGAATGATAACTTGCGCATTCATATTCTTCTGCTAAGCAATGACGCTTAGAAAAGGTAAACTTCCCCTCGATCCTGGTTTTCAGCCAAGGAACTGGCCTAAGTTTCTGAAATAAACTTCCCCTCGATCCTGGTTTCCTACCAAGGAACTGGTCTAAATTTCTGATATAAACCTCCCCTCGATCCTGGTTTCTTACCAAGGAACTGGTCTAAGTTTCTGAAATAAACTTCCTCTCGATCTTGGTTTCCTACCAAGGAACTGGTCTTAGTTTCTTTTGTCAATAAACTTTCTTGACAAGGGACGCTATTCGTAGCGGTTTTCCTCAAACTTCTCGCCGAATTTTCCTGGGGAGATGCCATTTGATGGAAAAAATTTGATGTCAGACTTGCTGGGGAACCTATTCGTCTGAGTTGTAGAGGTGCACAAATTTCTCTGTTGGAGACGCCATTTGCTGATTCTACTGGGGAAAACGAGTCTTTTGAGAGACTGCTTCTGGCTTGGGGATATTACATCATACTTTTCTTCGAGATCTTCTCGGAGAAATGCCATACAATGTACCCCAATTTTGAGGTCCTGATGACTTCATTAACATTGACTTTCTGAAGAGAAAAACCAATGTGTTGCTGAGAGTCTGTAGTTGCGATGCTTTCTCTGAGGATTTTCCTTAATCCGGGAAAGCAAAGATGTCATCTTCAATGGCGAAGAATGACATTTGTCGAAGGTTCTCTGGTTTTTCAGAGGTTCAAGTTATCAAAGTGGTCAAGGGACCGCCTTCAATCCAGAAATAAACTGGAGGAGAGATTGTTCAGACACGAAGTTTCCTGAAAAGGAAAGAACTGACAACTCGATTGAGAGGACTTTTATCACTAGGGGATAAGACCGACTAGAGTGATAGTGATGTAATATGAATGTGAATGTAAATCAATAATGCATGATGTATGTATGTATATGCTGACAAAACTGATGCGACAAACAAACTAATAGATGAACACGACTGGATACTCGGCCACAGTGGGAGATGAAAAGTATCACTGCTTCACGATAGCAATTCCGCCTTGCTTAGGAGAGATAGTCCACGCGGGCAAACCGTTGGTTGGGCTTAAGAGATAAGAACTTTGTCGGGGATGTCAGATGAAACAAGGTCTCTAACACAGTTGGTTCTTCGTTCAGACGTACTGGTTTAGAAGGAGCACTCTAATTCTGTACTTTGAAGTTCGATTACTTCTGGCGAAGCGATCGATGTTCTTTCGATGTTCAACAGTCAAAAGAAATTACCATCTTTATTTTAAAAGCAGAAAAAGTTTGACAAGTAAAATCATTTTTGTTTTATTTCAAGAATCGCTGATCATGTTAAAATGTCGTTCTATAAAGCTAAAACAAATAAGAATTGCAAACAAAAGCACAAGGGCTCAAATTTTATTGATAGGATGGAAATCAACCAAAGGTGTGATTCCATAGAGTATTTACAAAGTTTAGAAAATGGTAATTTAAGGCAAAAAGAGCTACATTGAAGCATAACAACCACTATCCTTCTACCAACTTTGAATTCTGGACATCCTGAACTTCTGTCGAAGATGACCTTGATCGATATTTCTGATGGATGGCATTACTGCTTAGGAGTTGAACTGATCAGACGTAGTTACTTGCCATTAATCCCTAATTTTTGCCTGGATTATACTTTGAGATTTCCAATCCACTGGGATGATTTTTGATTATGTCTCTAATTTTTGCCTGGACCGCCCTTCCGGGTTTTCAAATCACCGAGACGTTTTTTTTAGGCGAAGTATTTCTTGACTACGTCAACATTTATGGGGTAGGAAAATTCCTCTCCATCCATGGTTGCGAGTCTTAAGGCGCCCTCTGAGAAGGCTTTCTTGACCACATAGGGGCCGTCATAATTCGGACCTTTCCTGAAGATGCAAGGTCGGACCTTTTTGTCGAAGGCCTTCTTCATTCTCTGTTGGTACAACTGACCGTGGCATAGTGCCGTTATTCGCTTCTCGTCGATCAGGTTCAGTTCGTCGTGTCGACTTTGACACCATTCAGCTTCTGTTAGCTTAGCTTCCATCAATACCCGAATTGATGGAATCTCTACTTCTATGGGGAGCACTGCCTCCATGCATATACTAGAGAGAAAGGGGTTATCCCGGTTGAAGTGCGGACAGAGGTGCGATAACCGTGAAGAGCAAAGGGTAGCATCCCGTGCCAGTCTTTGTAGGTTATAACCATCTTTTGAACAATCCTCTTGATGTTCTTGTTAGCCGCTTCTACCGCTCCGTTCATATTAGGTCGGTAGGGAGTTGAATTATGGTGTTCAATTTTGAACTCAACACACAATTATTTCATCATCTTGTTATTCAAGTTAGATTCATTATCATTAATGATCTGGCTTGGAACACTATAACGGTAGATGAGATTGTTTTTGATAAATTGGACCACGACTTGTCGGGTTACATTAGCGTACGGCGCTGTTTCGACCCACTTAGTGAAGTAATCAATGGCTACCAGGATGAACCGATGTCCATTTAAAGCCTTGGGCTCGATCATGCCAATCATGTCGATTCTCCATATGGAAAAAAGCCACGGGGAAGAAAGAACTTTGAGATGCGTTTGCGGTACATGGATTTTGTCGGAGTATATCTGAGACTTGTGACACTTCCTCATGTACTTGTAGCAATCGGATTCCATTGTCAACCAATAATACCCTGCTCTTAGAATTTTTCTCGCCATTGTGTGTCCGTTGGCATGAGTGCCAAAGGATCCTTCGTGAATTGCCTTTATCAGCATGTTTGCTTTCGGTCTGTCTACACATCGAAGCAAGACCATGTCAAAGTTCCTTTTATAGAGTGTATCACCGCTCAGAAAGAAGCTACCTGCTAACCTTCTGAGGGTCTTTCGGTCCTTTCTGAATGCCCCAGGTGGGTACTCTTGTTTCTGAAGGAAGCATTTGATATCGTGATACCAAGGTTTGTCGTCTATGACTGCTTCAATCATGAAGATGTAAGCGGGTCGTTCAAGGCGCATTATGTCGATCTTAGGTAGGTCATTCCATTGACCTACACTAATCATGGAAGAGAGAGTGACTAATGCATCAGTCATGTGATTCTCTTCACGAGGGATATGATGAAACTCGACTCTGTTGAAGAAAGGTAACAACCTTCTTGCGTAGTCTTTGTAAGGAATCAGTCCTGATTGGTATGTGTTCCAATCTCCTTTGATCTGATTAATAACCAGGGCTGAGTCGCCATATACGTCCAAGTTCTTGATCCTTAAGTTGATCGCTTCTTCGAGACCCATAATACAAGCTTCGTATGCGGCCTCGTTGTTTATGCACTTGAACGTAAGTCTAGCGGTGAAAGGAATGTGGGTACCCTGAGGTGTTATAATGATTGCCCCAATTCCGTTTCCATAATGATTGACAGCTCCGTCAAAGATAAGCCCCCATTGGGAACCTGGTTCTGGCCCTTCACTGGGTAGTGGTTCATCGCAATCTTTCATTTTCAAGTACATGACATCTTCGTCTGGGAAGTCAAATCCGAATGATTCCTGATCGTCAATCGGTTGATGAGCCAAATGATCGGCTAAAATACTTCCCTTAACGGATTTTTGAGCGTGGTATTCTATGTCATATTCTGATAACAACTTCTGCCAACGGGCAATCCTTCCCGTAAGAGCAATTTTTTCAAAGACGTACTTGATTGAATCCATTTCAGAGATTAGCCAAGTAGTGTGATGAATCATATACTGGCGAAGACGTTTGGCTGCCCAAGCCAGAGCGCAGCAAGTTTTCTCAAGCATAGTGTACCGAGTATCGCAGTCGGTGAATTTCTTGCTCAAATAGTAAATGGAAGACTCTTTCCTCTTTGTTTCATCTTGTTGGCCAAGTACACACCCCATTGAGTCTTCCAAGACTATGAGGTAGATGATCAGTGGTCTTCCTTCCACTAGAGGTGATAGAATCGGTGGGGTCAAAAGATATTCCTTAATACTGTCGAAGGCGGTTTGGCAATCTTCTTTCCAAACGCAGTCCTGATTCTTTTTGAGTAATTTGAAGATTGGCGCACATGTCGCGGTCATGAGGAATATGAATCTGGAAATGTAGTTCAAATGTCCCAGGAATCCCCTGACTTGTTTTTTAGTTTTTGGAGAAGGCATTTCTTGAATGGCCTTGACTTTGTTAGGATCAACCTCAATTCCTTTCTGGTTGACGATGAACCCTAAGAGTTTCCCTGAACGAACACCAAATGTGCACTTGTTTGGATTCAAACGCAGTTTTTACTTTCTTAATCGCTCAAATAGTTTTGACAGGTGGGTCACATGCTCCTCTTCTGTCTTAGATTTGGCAATCATATCATCGACATACACTTCGATTTCCTTGTGTATCATGTCATGAAAAAGAGTAGTCATGGCCCGTTGATAGGTTGCCCCGGCGTTCTTCAGACTGAACGACATTACCTTGTAACAAAAAGTACCCCATGGGGTGATGAAGAAAGTTTTCTCCATGTCTTTCGGCGCCATTTTTATCTGATTATAGCCCGAGAATTCATCCATGAAGAAGAAAACTTTGAACTTTGTTGTATTGTCAACCAGCATGTCAATGTGTAGTAAAGGAAAGTCGTCCTTTGGACTAGCCTTGTTTAGATCCCTGTAGTCTACACACATTCTGACCTTTCCGTCCTTTTTCGGCACTGGTGCGATGTTGGCTAACCATTGAGGATATTTTGATGTGGCGAGGAAACCCGCGTCAATCTGTTTCTGTACTTCCTCTTTGATTTTGATGGCTATATCTGGATGAGTCTGTCTCAACCTCTGTTTGATTGGCAGACATTCTGATCTTAACAGTAGATGATGTTCCACGATGCTGGTATCCAACCCTGACATGTCCTGATAGGACCAAGCGAACACATCAGGAAACTCATTGAGAAGCTTTATCAAACTTTCTTTGGCAGTTGGACTGAGCAGTGTCCCAATCTTGACTTCTTTTCTCTCTTCCTCTGAGCCAAAGTTGATCGTTTCCAACGGCTCTTTCTGAGATTTAATGGACCTTTCCTCTTGTCTGAGTAGTCGTGAGATCTCCTCTGGAATTTCTTTTTCATCTTCTTCTTCAGCCCCAAATACCGGGAATTCAAAGTTGGGAGAAGGCATCGGATTGTGTGTTTCAACGGGGTTTAAAACAAGCAATCTGCATGACGTGATGATTTGTGTTTAGAAGAGATAGAGAGAATGCAAAAGTGTGTGTAGTGTATTTTTTGAAAGACTGCTTGTTTTTATTATTTATTGTTTTTTAGGATTACCATTTTCTGAAAAAGCGAAAAGAGAAAACAACAATTAATGCGGAAATTACATAACGACGTTATTTTATTTATAAAGAAGTCTATTATTGAAACTACGGCCTTATAAAACAAAACTCTGTCACTTTGGGCGAAGCGAAGAGGGGCATTTACAGAAAGTGAGCCCTATCAAAACATCTGTTTCACCTGGGCAGGGTGAAAGGTTAAAGACGGCAATTACTTAGACTTATGAACAATCTTCGGAACATTGACTGCAACCCATTGGCGGCGAACTCCTCGGTGAATCACAAAGTCTGGTACCTTCCTTAATTTGTCTTCAGAAATAACGTTGATTTCTGGTGGAGCAGGATCATTGGAATCTGTCTCCCAGGCAGAGTTGTCGTAGGAGGATTCCTCAGTTGTATTTTGCAGATTATTTGTGCTCTCAGGTGTATCTCCCTACCCAGTTGGCTGAATGTCTTCGAACCTGATGCGAGAGTTTTCAGGAGTAGTGTATTTGACCATGAAGTCGTATTTTCCACTCGGTTGTCCCAAGGTGTCCCACGCCTCTTTGGAACTGGATGAGTCATCCCTTTCGATGACGTTGACCTCAGGAAAAGCGTAGTTGATGAACTCTAGCCCTGCGAGCTTTGCAAATTCATTGTCGTGCAGGATATTTTCAGAATGCCCCGAGTAATGATCCCATGACATGGTGGGGACGTATGTATTCTTTTCAATGATGCTCAACTGATTTTCATTGTTCGGCTGATTTTCTTGCCCTACGGCTGCCAGATAGGCAGACCATCCATCGGGCCATGATAGTCGTGGTCAAAGTTGTCTTTCATCAGAGTGTCTTCCTCTAATGAGTTTGGTGGAGCACGACATCCTTCCGGATCACAATCTCCGTATATCATTTTGACATATGACCTGGGTATAAATATCGGACTCTGTGCGGGTTAGCAAAATGGCGTAGGCACCTCTTCCTGAGACATATAATCGTCCTTATTAAGATAGGATTCCTATTCTTCCTCTGTGTCGGAGGACTCTTCCTTGTTGATAGTGTGTACTTCTTGAGACACTGGGTGAAGGAAACCTCAACTATGGAAGAAGTCCTGAATGGGATGAAGACTTTCATCGTTAGAAGCAGTCTGGGTACAGGTTGGAGAAAAACCAAGACCCTTCTTTGTTTTATTATCAGTAGGAATGATAAGCTATCCCTATCCCTTGGCGTTGTTACTTTTGATCACCTCGAGAGCATCTTTGTATGAGGAAATCGATGTTCCCTTCTCTAACTGATTTTCATTTCTCACCGAAAGTGCTTGGAACTGAGTTCCAACAACCTTCTCGGGTTCTACACAAGTAGATAATGAAAGTTTACTCACGATCAAGGCTTGCTCTCCACAGACCATGACGAGTTGGTCATTCTTGACAAACTTTAGCTTCTGGTGAAGTGTCAAAGTTACTGCCCCAACTTGGTGTATCCAAGGTCTTCCTAATAAGTGTAACACCTCAAAATTTGCCCTCTTGTTTTAGCATTAACTGGCTTATGTTTCATTGCATTCTTGCATTATCATCTTTGCATATCATTGGCCGTACCATGGGATCAAGGCATCTAAGTCAAACCAAAGGAGTCTTGAGCCTCAAGATATCTTAAGAGATTCATCTCATCATATGATCAAGCTTGACAAGAAATTTCAAGGAAATCACATTCTCCTAACCAGTGCAAAATTAGGGTTATGGGATTCTTGAGTATAACACCCAAATGGGAAAGGGCTTTGAGCTTTTATCATCTCCAAATGGCATATCTCATCTTTGTTTGAGAGGATACACCTCATACTCAGAGGAATTTGGACATGGAGGATAAGCTGATTCCTCATAGACTAAAGGCACCAAAACTAGGGTTTGCCATAAAATCAGTTTATTTCTGATTTTTTGGGCAAGACTTGATTTCATGGTATTCCTCATGTCCTTAAGTGTCTAAGGTTGGAGAATTGTCCATCAATTTGGGTTGGAAGGGTTTCAATTGATCAAGTGGTTGAGAATTAGTCGGATTGGGGAAAAATCAACTGTGCAGAGAAAAAAGTCAACTCTTGACTTGTTGAGGTCAATTTCATTTCCCTCATCTCAAATATGACCATTGATGAAGATTGGATCAAGAAATATCAAGGGATTCATAAAAAATCAAGAAATGTTCAAAGTTGCCAAATTTAGAAACTTAGGGTTTCCATTTATGGCAAGTTTTGTCAAGTTGAAGGGTCACTTTTGAAGCATTCTTTCTCCATTTTCCAAGCTCCAAACTCAAAGTTTATGGAGGCCTATCAAAAGTTCACATTCCAAGCTTCAAAACCATACCAAGAACATCCCCATTGGATTAAGAATGAGTGAGATATGATCAATTCAAGTTGAGAGAAATCAAGGCAATTTAGGCCAAACACTCAGGTCACGCGCGTACAGACCCAGAGTAAATAATACAAACAGTTGGTGTGCATATTTTATCCAACTTCAAGAGAATTTTTCTCCAAGATAGAAGCTTCAAATGGAAAAGTTCTTAACATGACTTGTGTCCCTTGTCATCTCATCTCCAGCTTTAATGTTGGATGGTTTTTGGTTAGAGCAACCATTGAGGAGTTGTGATAGCTTAAAGTAGGGTCCTTGACTTGATCACTCCACACGCACATGAACCAGGCACGCAGGAAACAAAAACTTGCCCAAGTTCAGTGTGACACAAGTAACTTTGGGATCAATTTTAATCATCTTGGAGGCTTCATTTCCAATACCTTCTAACATCACTCTTGTTCTCCTCCATGTTACCTTTCCATAAATATCAAAATTTCCCCATTCCATCCATGGAAATGAGAGGAAATTTCCACCAAAGTCACCGACATGAACATGTGATGATGGCTGCCAAATATAGAAATCATGAGACATTGTTGTTGCTTATTTTCCCAGCATGTACACGCGCATACATTACCACTCCAATTCCTTTGCTTATTTGAGCCAAACACTTGCATTCCTTATTCATTACACCTCTGTACTTGTTACTATAAGTGGTCAAGAAAAATGGAAAAAAGGAGACATAGTGTTGCTGCTACTGTATGGATCTTTGTACAACTATTCCATCACCACACTTCATCATATCCTCACCATATGATCACATGCTCCCTCATCACTTGATCAAAACACATAAATAAAGAGAGCTCGAGGCACACCACCATAACCATTCTCATTTTTTTTCAGTCTCAATTAACCCATCTCTAACCATACTCTAACCATGGTTAAGTAATTCCTAACAGCCTATATAAGTTTCTAACCCTCCATAACAAATTCAGTTACAACATTTCTCACTCATTCCCTCATCTTCATTTCTCATTGCTCACTTCTTAGAAGCTTTCTCCACAAGCATTTTCTCTGTAAACTTTTCCTGGATTCTTCATCTACACCATGGATAGGGTCTTCGGTATGCAATAGAGTGGAACTGTGTTGAATCTATTGGTGAATCCAAGCTTCAAAAATCAGCTTTATCAGTTCAGTTTTGCGCAAGATTCATTGGATTACACACATTTATTTCGCGTTCTGAAGTCATTTGGAGAAGATTGGAAGCTTTCTCAAGATTTCTTGAAGGATCAATGAAGTTCTTCATTGAAGGTTAGTTTATTCCTTTCAAGCTTTCAGTTATGTGGTATTAAGCATTTAAAAGCACGGAGGAGTGACTATCTAAAGTCCTATGGAGTGCAGGCACTGATTACTGATGAAAAATGTAGTTATAAGTGTGATTTTCAGTTGTAGATCCCTTTTGTGTTTGCTTCTATTTACCTTATATATGCATGATACGTGAAAGATAGTGGTAGATTCTAAATCTACATGAAAAACCGTGCAAAAGGATGTGCTCAGGTGACATTTTTGGTTAGGGTTTCAATCAACTCCGTCGAGGCTAGCCGGAGAAGACGACCGGAGCTAGGGCTCCGGCGTCTAAGTCATAACAGGCAATGTATGCGTGTTGCTTTCTAATTCGTTCATGAATTCTTGAACTAGCCAATAGGAACGCGCCACCGAATAAAAATTGGATTTCATTCTTGCACGTGTTCTATTTCTGATCAATAGGGGTTGATATGCGTGACATACGTGTGGAGTATCATGATCAATTACTACCAGCCATGTGATTGATCAGCCTTTGACTCTGACTTGATCATAGGGTCCATATTGAGTCAATTAATTTGACTGATCCCCATGGCATACACCTTCAGTTCTCAAGTGCCTTGGGCCTAGCAATTCTGATATCCACACCCCCTTGTTTTAAGCCCAGACGCATTTGAACTGGACTTTTACTTTGGATGCACCCCCTAGCCTATTTCTTTGTTTTTTTATTTTCTTTGCATAATTGTTTGGTATTTGATTTTTAAAAATACTTTTATGCATGATAAAATTCCCAAAAAAATCATGAAGCATCATAATGCATTTAAATAATTTTTTCATATTGTATTTTCTGATTTTTGATTATTTTGCTATTTTTCCATGAATTTCCATTTAATTTCTTTTGTATGAACATCCCTTCGTGCTATTTGTTTCATTTTGGAATTGTTTGACATAGGTTTGAACTGAATTTTCACATGATAATTGATACATGCCTCTTTTATATATTAAGGCATGCCATGCATTTTTCCTATATTTTTTAGGTTATTTTTCATTGACTTTTGGATGTTGTCTTTGAGCACTTTGTTTGTGTGACTTGTATGAGATTATGAAGCATCTTTGAGCATGTTTGGTAATTGATTTTGTTCCATCCTTTTGATACATGTTTGCACACTGTTTTCACTCTAAATTACTTGCATCTTTCAATTTTATCATCCTTCTAACATGACTTTATGGATTGTATAAATGCACCCTTGCATGTGTGTTTGTTAGAGGAATTATGCTAGGGTTTTGGTATGCTTTGGACATGTTTCCTTGGGATGATTGTTGAGATGCTTTGACATCATTTGCTAGGAACATTATAAGTCACTTTTCTCATGTTATAGGGCATTCATAGTTCATCTTTACATGACTTGTATGCACTTATTTGAACCTAAAATGTTTTGTGAACTTGTGCATCCTTACTTGTTCTTCTTTGATGGTTTGTTTTCACAAATGCTTGTATGATCTTAAACATCCATCAAGACATGATTTCACTTCTATTTGTGATTATTCTTAACCATAAACCATGAATTCTAATTGCATCTTGCATGTTTCATAAGTTAATGAACACTTAGCATTTGTTTGAACTTGTTTGCCCTAGTTTGCTTCTCTTCTTCAATGTGCTTTAACATGACACTTGTGTGGACTTTATATGATCATTCTTGACTTATAAATGTCATTTCAAATGTCATATGCTACTGACTTGCATTCATTTACATGTATGTTCATATTGCACTTCCATTCCTTACTGGCATTACAAGTATGCTTCATTGTTAAACTTAAATGATGATTTTTTTGACTTCTCCTTGCTTAATCATTTTCAATGCTTGCATTTATGATTTGCATGCTATCTTAATGACATTTACTCACATTCTTAAATGTCATTAACTTATGACTTTGATGCTTGCATATGCATTTATTCATGTTCATGATTCATTTGCATTCATCTTGCATAGTTAATGCATAAACTTGTAATTGTATGATCTTTTGGTGCATGTTTCAACCTAGTTTGACTTTGTCTGATACCTTAACCTTAGTAGGATCCCTTGGTATGTATCTACTGACCTTAGATGTTCCTTAACCCTTAGGACCCTTCCCTTTTGGTTTTAACTTTATTTGCCTCTTAAGTTGTCTTCTTAAAGCAACTAGCAATTGTTTGGTTTACTTTTGATACTTGTAATCATTTGGTACTAACCTTTTATGTAGGAGCAGAGGTAAGGTGCTTGAACATGTGGATGGTTATCCATGTTCATCTCTTCTTTCATCTCTCATCTATCCTACTTGTCTTTTCCTTTTGTGAATAGCATGATATAATGCTTTGTGTACAACTTTCTCACACCCTTTGGGATCCTAGCTCATCCTTAATTTTTGATTAAGGTGAGGTAGGATAAGAATTAGGTAGTGCTATCCCTCTCTTCTCTTTAGACTTAGGTTCTCAAACCTTGACCTTAGGGCCACTCTTGCATGACAACATTAGGAAAAATTAGTTTCCCCTTAGTGTTTTCTTTTCAATTTGAGTCCTCTCTTCTCATCTCATAACCTTTCTAAAACACTTAATAAAGGTTAACGTGTATTGCGCATGAGCCTTATATATGGGAAGTGAATAATAGGGGGTCTCCCTTCATTCTTCTAGGGTACTTAGTGTACATCCTATTGGGGACGATACGCGGCGTATTCGTTCCTAAGTTGTAGACTTGGGTGCAATGCAAGTTGCAAACTACCTTCAGTCCATTTCTGTCTAAAAAACACAAAACAAACTCAAACCTTTTTCATCCTTCGGGATCGTTAAGTTTCAAACTCATTTTTAGAAAAGAGCACGTCATTTTCCGTTTTGTCGCAAACAGGCATCAACCCTAACTGCCGGACGCGAACTTAACGTCGCCCATAAAAACACTAAGACCTTGTTAGGTCGAATTACGACTGATCTGATTTCCTTTTTCTGGTTAGATTGAGGATACGTAGGCACGAGACGGCGATGTCTTGGCGAGCAACCTCCCCCCTTAGTTCGTGTCCGAACTACGTTGACTATGACTTTCCAATTGCACGAGGGAATACGTAGGCCTAGGACTCCGACGATGTCCTACCGAGTCACTTCTTTTTCTTTTCTTCTTCGTTTCTTCGGTCTTCTCCGTTCCTGTTCCTTTTCCTTTCCAGTAGCAGTGGAGCTCCAGACGACGACACCCTTTGATCGAGACAACAAGCGTGGATCCCATCGAGTACGATGGATGCGTGGGGTGCTAACACCTTTCCCTCACGTAACCGACTCCCTTACCCGTTTCTCTTGGTCGCGAGACCATGCTTTTCCCTTCCCTCAGGTTTACACAGTGTTTCCTTTCCCTCTCTTGGGATAAATACACATTGTTGGCGACTCTGTTTCTGCGCCACTTTCGCGTTTGTATCTGGATGAAAATCCCGGGAGCGACAGCTGGCGACTCTGCTGGGGAAAGTTGACCTCTTGCTGGTCCATCCCTTTGCGAGTTAGTCCTAGCGCTTGGTTGTTTCTTTTCATTGGGTGTTTATTGTGGTGCTTTATTTTGTTGTGCATTACTATATTACTATTTTACTGTTTTACTGTATTTACCGCATTTATGCATTTGTATTTCATTATTATGTTGGACTGTGCTGTGCTGTACTGGATTTTCTGTTTGACAGGTTGGGATTTCTGAGAGATAAGCCCCTACCCAAGCTTGAGCATACACATAGGTATTAGCGTGGGCAGGCGTGACGCTCCCGTGGTGTTGGCCACGTGCGGGTGTTCAAAATACCTACAGCCAGACGAGGTTCTATCGGGAGATATCTGCTACTGTATGTTGATAAAGGCTAGTAGTTATTCTCTTGAGGAGCTATCGACTCTGGTGACCATTCCTGAGGGTTCAGTAACGGTACTCCTCCCGAGATGTGATAATGGCAGACCAGAAATGGCAAACCCATTACACTTCTCGATCCGAGGACCCAACGCTGGGAACTTGCTATAGGATATCCTTTTTTAGGGGAATCAGTTGAGGCCTCCTCGATTGATGATGATGCCAAACCAGAAATGGTGAACGTATCATCATTTCTCAACCTAAGAGTCCGTGATATTGAGGATCCTCGCCTTTCTAGTACCCACATGTGAGAGGGTTGGGTGTTTGCAGGTTTGCAGGTAACTTTGACCTTCAGCATACCCGATACTTTGGATTTCTTATCAGGATTTCTTATCAGTGGGGTTACTCTGGTGTTCTGGGTATTTGGGTAGAAGCCTTAAGATTATTGAGTTGTTCTGTGCATCCAGCTTGTGTGGATACCTTGATCCCCTTGCTTTGCATTGCATTTCATTTTTTGACATTCATATTTTTGCATTTCCAGGTAGTATCTGATCTTTTGATTCTAGTCAACAGGCAGTCATCGGGATGGACACTCAGAAGAGTAAGAAGAATATCATTGTTTACAAGTTCCCGAAGCTTATTCTTGGTCAGATTGGCATCTTACAGGAAATGGCTGGGCCAGAAGTGTTGGGAATGTTCAAAGAGAAATATGGATGGATCTTATCTTTCGGTCGTAACATCAGTGAGTATGAATACAATGGCTTGCACACCTTGATGCAGTTCTATGATCCCTCCCTGAGATGCTTCGCGTTGCCAGACTATGTATTGGTCCCTACTCTGGAGGAATATGCAAACATCCTAGGGATTTCCATTAAAGAAGGTGCTCCATTCTGTGATTCCAAGGCAGGCCTTGATTTCAAGGATGTGGCTGAGGCGCTTTATTTGAGCAAATCAATTTTGGAAGCCGACATCACCAGCAAGGGAAAGTCCTGTGGCTATCACTTGGCGTACTTGGTAAAGAAGGCTCAAGAAGCGGCTAAGGAGAAGAAGTGGACAACTTTCAATGCAATACTGGCTCTCTGTGTATATGGCATTGTCCTTTTTCCCAATGAATCATATTTTGTTGATACGGACGCTATAAGGATCTTTACAACTCAGAATCCAGTGCCGACCTTATTAGGAGATCTTCATTATGCCTTATACAACAGGAATGTTAAGAGACGAGGTGGGATAGTTCATTGTTGTGCATCTCTTTTATATAAGTGGTTTGCAAACCGTTTACCCCGGTCAGGTGCTTTTGTGGATACTAGGACTTCTCTGGATTGGAGTAAATGTATAATGGGTCTAGCTGCTAAGGATATTGCTTGGGTGGATCAAGGATTACTTGGCACATACATTTTGCACAGCTGTGGTGAGTACCCTAAAGTACCATTGATAAGGAGAAAAGGAGGTATTAATTACAATCCTTCTTTGGCTATCAGGCAGTTTGGATATGCTCTGAAAGATCCTCCGGTTGAAAAAGATTTGAAAGAGTCTTTGTATTTTCATGTAGCCAATGGTTTAGCTGTGGCACAGAAGGCTTCCGAAGCATGGCTCAGTAGACAAAAGAAAGGAAAAGCCGCTCTGGGCAAACCCAATAATCAAGCTTTCTCTCCCTACGTAGACTGGATAAAGAAGAGGGTAGAAGAGTTCTACTTACCTTTTGATTGGGCGCCTCCCTTGTATCCTGAGGTTGTAGAAGAAAGGCTCACTGTACCCATTGAAGAATTCGATAAGCAGCGAGAATTGGTGCATGATTTGAGGGTGGAAAATGCTGGTATGAGTAGTCAGCTGCAAGGTGCTTTACATGACAACCGGGAATTGAAATGGAAAGTTCAAGATGTGACAGTGTGTCTGGAAGAGAATGAGAAGGATCTCACTGATAGAGCTCAGCACTTCAGAAAAGTCAGTATGGCTGCTGAATCCTCTAGCAAGGCCTACAGGAAAAACAAGAAGCTCTTGACCGAGACTGAAGCCAAGCTTGCCACGTATCAGGAGATGTGGGAAAAGGTCAAGATTGAGAATGGGGAGTTGAAAGAAGAACTTCAGAAAATGAAAGCAGAAAAAAAGCATTTCTCTGGTAAGTGGAAAGAAGCTCAGAAAGAAATTGAAGAGCTCAAGTTGCAAGCCGAAGTCAAGAAGTCAAGGTGCGAAGGAAACAATGTTGAATAACAGATTGCTAGGCTGAATCAAGATATTGAAAAGAGAAACAGACTGATCAAAGGGCTGATAGAGCGACCTACGCATCCAGACACTGTGGACCTTCTTGAGGAGGTTGAAGCCATCTTGTTTGGAATTAATTTGTAGTGATCTTGTTGCTATATTTTGTTGTGATTACCATCAGGATTGTTGATGGAATCGCCTTTGATTGTATTAGACCCGTCTATATGAGATCTTATGATATGATATAAAATGCTTGGTTTAATCATGTATGTATCAACGACTCTCAGTTTGTGAAGGGTGCTTCCTTTGTGTTGATTATGCGGTATTTCTGGGTTCGGATTTATTTTCTGATGTTGTGTCCAATCCCTTGCCTGGTTTCAAAGACTGAAATCAAAGCAGATACATCCTGGGAATGTTTAAATATGATGTTTGCATTTGCATTTGCATGATCATAATCATTTTGCATAGCAAGTTTATCTCTGGTTTTCTTATTGTGTTCTTCTACAGACAAGATTGTTGACCAGCAGATTCATCGGTATTCTACCAGATCCAATCAAAAGAGAGCTATGGAACAGATGCAGGCTGAGATGGCTGCCATGCAGACTTGAATGGGCCAGTTCATGGAATTAATGCAAGGCGTTGCACAAGGGCAAGAGCAGCTGAGGACCCTTGTCCAACCCTTGGTGGCAAGAGTCGACGAGGATGGCGTTCTTCATGGCGGTCTTCATCACAATGTTGCTCCTCCGGGCGGAGGTGTTGTGGGTAGCGGTGTTCAGAATGGTCCTCCGGGCAGAGGTATTATTGGTAATGGCATTCAAGGTGGTCCCGTTGCTGGTATTGCCATTCCTCGGGGCGGAGGAGACAATGTGATTCCTTCTGTGGTAGGAGGAGGAAATAGCGTCTGCACAGTTCATGGTCGTCATTTCGATGACCAACAAGATGACATATTTTCTGTGCAAGGTGGGGATGGTGTTCCCCCGATTGTTGATGATTAAAGGATCAGGTTGATTGAAGAACAGCTGAGAGGGGTCGTGAATCAGAACTCTATGGGTATGGATTTGGATGATCTTGGGCTGGTCCCCGGTGTCGTAATTCCGCACAAGTTTCAGGTTCCTACCTTTGAGAAATACAATGGTACCACTTGCCCAAAGACTCACGTCCGAGCATACGCAACGAAAATGGCTGCGTACTCTAGCGACGAGAAATTACTGATACATTTCTTCCAGGATAACTTGTCTGGGGCATCTTTGGAGTGGTATATGCAATTGGAGAGATGTCACGTCCACAATTGGAGAGAGCTGGTAGAGGCTTTTGTCAATCACTATCAGTATAACACTGATATGGCTCCCAATAGGACTCAGCTGCAGAGTATGTCTCACAAGAGCAGTGAAAGCTTCAAAGAATATGCCCAGAGGTGGAGAGAACTGGCAGCAAGGGTGCAGCCTCCCATGTTGGAGAAAGAGATACTGAATATGTTCATGGCTACCTTCCCGGGTCATTATTATGAGAAGTTGCTGCCTTGCATGTCGGGAAAGTTTGCTTATCAGATCTTGGTTGGGGAAATGTTGGAAAGTGGAATTAAAACTGGAAAGGTGTCAGGCAGTGATGGGTCTTCTTCTAGTGGAGGGAAGAAACCTTATGTGAATTACAAGAAAAAAGAGGAAGTGAATTCTGTTTCGTTCTACCGCGGTAAGAGAAAGCAACGTCAAAATTATAATCAGCATGTAGCCTCAGTGACTATTCCTACAGCTCTTCCACCTCAACAGCAAAATCAGGCTCCTCGCCCATATCAGCCAAGGCCTAAGTATAATAGGAACTTTGATACTCCATCGTTTCCTTATTCCCAGTTGTTTCAGCATTTGATGCAATTGCAATTAATTCAGACAAGGACTTTGGCTCCTATTACTGGCAATCCACCTCCGGGTTACAATCCCAATGCCCACTGTGAATTTCATTCTGGGGCACCTGGGCACCATATTGAGGACTGTAAAGCTTTTAAGCATAAGGTCCAAGATTTGGTGGATTCGAAGGCCATCAACTTTTCCAACGACGTGCCAAATGTTATTCAAAACCCAATGCCGAACCACGATGGGCCGAGGGTTAACGCTGTTATAGAAGATGGTGAATCTTTGAATTTGGTTCTAGACGTGAATGAATTGAGGACTCCTTTGTTGGTAGTGAAGGAGAGATTACTGAAGGGTGGGGTATCCTTTGGTTTTAATAAAAGTTGCTCAGAATGTATGCTGCAGACTAATGGTTGAGATCCGAAATTCAGAAGCTGATTAATGAAGGTCGATTACAGTTCGATAGGTACGATCAGAAGAAGGAAGTTACTGGCGGAAGGAATGATATTGCCACTGTTACTATCCCCTTTAAAACAATAACAATTCAGCGTCGGCGAGACCAGCGCCGGTCATTATTACGGCTCCTGGGCCCATCCCATATGAGAGCACTAAGGCTATCCCCTGGAACTACGGTGTTGAAGTGTTTGTTAACAGACAGAAGCAAGAACTGATAGGAACGTCAGTGATGAACTCCAGTGTTGAAAATAATGAAGAAGCAGGAGCTATTACCCAGAGTGGTAGAGTCTTTACCCCATCTGATGATCAGGCTGGTGGTTCTAGGCCAGACAAAGGAAAACAAGTTATGGATGATTCAGTGCAGACGCCGGTAGTGAATGATTCCGCGGCAAAGCTAGTTGATAACTCATTCTCAGAGAATGTGGAAGAGTTTATGAGGTTGATTTGGAAGAGCGACTACAAAATCGTCGACCAACTGCACTAAATACCATCTAAGATATCCATTTTATCTCTGTTATTGTGTTCAGAGGCGCATCGAAACACACTGTTAAAGGTATTGAATGCTGTGTATGTACCTCAGGAGATATCAGTTGATCAGCTGGAGGGGTAGTGGCTCATGTTAATGCAGGAAATGGCTTGGGATTTACTGATGTAGATTTAACGCCAGCCGGGAGAAATCATAATAATGCTCTGCACATTTCAGTTGAGTGCCGAGGATTGTTAATGTCGCATGTGCTTATTGACACTGGGTCATCTTTGAATGTTTTATCGAAGAAAACACTGATGAAGTTGGACACTCGTGGGTTAATTCGCACACCAAGTGATTTGGTGGTGCGTGCATTCGATGGTTCCAAGAGATCTGTCTTCGGGGAAATTGTGCTGCCAATTAAGGTTGGTCCAGAGGTCTTTAACACTACTTTCTACATCATGGACATCCAACCTGCTTACAGTTGTTTACTGGGACGGCCATGGATTCATAGTGCTGGGGCAGTGACGTCCACATTACATTAGAAGTAGAAGTACATGGTAGACGGACATGTAGTGACGGTTTGCAGTGAAGAAGATATCATGATAAGTCATTTATCTACTTTCAAGTATGTGGAGGTAGATGGAGAAATACATGAAACTCTATGTCAGGGTTTTGAAGCGGTGAAGATTCCCGAGAAGACTCTTAAGGAAGTCAGCCAATCTGAAGGGGTAGAGCAGCCTGCGGTGGTATATCAGCCAGAGGTCTCCATGTCTTCCCTCAGGGATGCACGGGTTGTGGTTGAAGTCGGTAGTTCACATAAATGGGGTCAAGTTATCGAGGTCCAGAAAAATCAGAATACTTACGGGCTGGGATAGAAGCCACTCAGGCGTCCTGAGGATCCTCCCAAGTTTTACGGTCCAGTTCGTTTCACCAGTGCTGGTGTGTCCTTTGACAGAGTTAATGCTATTGATGAGGAAGGGGATAGCAATTGCGATATGGATAATTGGATCCGCCCCTGCATTCCAGGTCAAAGTCTTTGCAACTGGTCGTCTGAGAAAGCCATTCAAGTGACCGGCCCAGTGTAATTGCCTTTTTTTTCCTGTTATGACAATCCTACGTTCTGCCCAAGATGTAGTGATTCTTGTTTGTAGGGCTTGAATATTTTGTCTGTTTTCTTTATCATTAATAAAGGACGTTTTTCACATTCAAATATTTTGATCCCTGTGTTTTCTGTTTTTACTTTTGTGCATTAAATCACATCAAAATGGCAATGTGTTTTTGTTTGTTACATACATAATAAACATAAATCATCCATCATGTAGGTTTTCTTGTTCAAATACCACCAATCATGATTTAGCTATGGCTCGGTATGATTTCAATAATCCCATTTATCAGGCTGAAGAGGAGACTGATGAAGATTGTGACCTACCTGAGGAATTAGCCAGACTGTTGAAACAGGAGGAAAGGGTCATTGTACCTCATAAAGAGGAAATCGAGACTGTTAATCTGGGAACCGAGGACGCAAAGAAAGAAGTAAAGAATGGGGCTGCTTTGGAAGATAGTGTAAAGGGAAGATTGATTGAAATGCTTCGAAAGTATGTTGATATCTTCGCCTGGTCTTACCAAGACATGCCTGGGCTTGACACTAACATTGTGGTACACCGGCTACCGCTCAAAGAAGGATGTACTCCGGTTAAGCAGAACTGAGAAGGACGAAACTGGAAATGTCTGTCAAGATAAAAGAAAAGGTTCAGAAACAGATAGATGCTGGATTTCTGGCTGTGACAAGTTATCCTCCGTGGGTTACTAACATTGTGCCTGTACCTAAGAAGGATGGAAAGGTCAGGATGTGTGTTGATTACAGATATCTGAATAGAGCAAGCCAAAAAGATGATTTCCCACTTCCTCACATTGACGTGTTAGTGGATAACACTGCTCAATACTCTGTATTTTCCTTCATGGATGGCTTCTCTGGGTATAACCAAATCAAAATTTCCCCAGAGGACATGGATAAGACGACGTTCATAACACCGTGGGGAACATTCTGTTACAAAGTGATGCCCTTTGGATTGAAAAATGCTGGGGAAACCTATCAGCGGGAAATGGTGACTCTCTTTCATGATATGATTCACAAAGAGATCGAGGTCTATGTTGATGACATGATTACGAAGTCACAAATGGAGGAAGAACATCTGGTGAATCTTCAGAAACTGTTTGAAAGGTTGATAAAGTTCAGACTGAGGTTGAATCCGAACAAGTGCACCTTCGGGGTGAGATCTGGAAAATTACTGGGGTTTATTGTTAGCGAAAAAGATATCGAGGTTGATCCTGCCAAAGTAAAAGCCATTCAAGAAATGCCTAAACCAAGAACATAAAAAGAGGTTCGTGGTTTCTTAGGGAGGTTGAACTACATTGCTAGATTCATTTCTCATCTTACAGCCACGTGTGAACCAATATTCAAATTGCTAAGAAAAGATCAAGCGGTCAGGTGGAACGAAAATCGTCAAAAGGCGTTTGAAAAGATAAAAGAATATTTGCAAGAACCTCCGGTCCTTATGCCTCCAGTTCCAGGAAGGCCATTGATTATGTATCTTACGGTTCTTGAGAATTCAATGGGGTGTGTGCTCAGTCAACAAGACGGGTCAGGTAGAAAGGAGCATGCCATCTACTACCTGAGTAAAAAGTTCACTGATTGTGAGTCGAGGTACTCAATGCTGGAAAAAACATGTTATGCACTCGCTTGGGCAGCCAAGCGTTTGAGGCAGTATATGTTAAGCCACACAACCCTCTTGATTTCGAAGATGGATCCGATCAAGTATGTGTTTGAAAAGCAGGCGCTTTCTTGAAGAATAGCCCGTTGGCAGATGGTTCTGACAGAATACGATATTCAATATGTTTCCCGAAAGGCCATTAAGGGAAGTGTTTTGTCAGAATATCTTGCTGAACAACCAATTGAGGATTATCAACCTATGAAGTTTGAATTTCTTGATGAGCACATTATGTATCTGAAGATGAAAGACTGTGAAGAGCCGCTACCCGACGAAGGGCCTGAAATTGGATCCCAATGGAAGCTGGTTTTTGATGGGGTTGTTAACTCATACGGTAACGGAATTGGGGCAGTCATTACGACTCCAAAGGGTTCCCATATACCCTTCACTGCCCGATTAGCGTTCGTATGCACCAACAACGAGGCGGAGTATGAAGCATGCATCATGGTGTTAGAAGAAGCGATCGATTTGAGAATCAAGAATCTCGATGTTTATGGTGATTCCGCGTTGGTAGTTAATCAGATTACAGGAGAATGGGAAACTCATCAGGCCAATCTGGTGCCTTATAACAACTATGCCAGAAGGTTCTTACCTCTCTTTGACAGAGTCGATTTCCATCATATACCCCGGTTGGAGAATAAGATGGTAGATGCGTTGGCAATGTTGTCTTAGATGTATCAGGTGAATCGTTGGAATGAAACTCCCTCAATCAGAATCATGCGTCAGAATAGACCCGCTTTTATGTTTAAAGTTGAAGGGGTATCAGATGGCAAATATTGGTATCATGATATTAAGGTTTTTCTGAAGAGTCAAGAGTATCCAGAGGGTGTGTCTGCCAAGGATAAGAAAACTCTGAGGAGGTTGGCCAAGAATTTCTTTTTGAATAAAGACGATGTGTTATACAAGAGGAACTTTAACATGGTCTTGCTACGTTGTGTTAATGAACACGAGGCAAGCCTGTTAATGGAAGAAGTTCATGAAGGATCTTTTGGTACTCATGCCAATGGGCATGCTATGGCTAGAAAGTTGTTGAGAGCGGGGTATTACTGGATGACTATGGAGTCTGATTATTTTAAATACGCTCGGAAATGTCACAAATGCCATATTTATGCAGATAAGGTGCATGTGCCGCCTACTCCTCTGAATATGTTGTCATCACCGTGGCCCTTTGCTATGTGGGGCATTGATATGATTGGAAAGATTGAGCCGACTGCTTCCAATGGGCATCGCTTCATTTTGGTTGCCATTGATTATTTCACGAAGTGGGTGGAAGCAGCCTCGTATGCCAACGTCACTAGACAAGAGGTAGCTCGGTTTATCAAGAAGGACATCATCTGCCGGTATGGAGTCCCAGAGAGAATCATTATTGATAATGGTTCAAATTTGAATAACAAGATGATGAAGGAGCTATGTCAGAGCTTTAAGATTGAACATCACAATTCTTCTCCCTATCGTCCGAAGGTGAATGGGGTTGTCGAAGCAGCAAATAAGAATATCAAGAAGATTGTGCAGAAGAATGTAGTGACGTATAAAGACTGGCATGAGATGTTGCCTTATACTTTATATGGTTATCGTACTTCGATGCGCACATCAACTAGGGCAACTCCTTTCTCACTGGTATATGGTATAAAAGCAGTTCTACCATTAGAGGTTGAGATTCCTTCTTTGAGAATTTTGGCAGATGTGAAGCTTGATGAAGCTGAATGGGTGCGTTCCAGGTTGAATCAGCTAAACCTTATCAAGGAAAAGAGATTGGCAACCATCGTACATGGTCGGTTGTATCAAAGCAGGATGAAGAAAGCCTTTGATCAAAAAGTGTGTCATCGGTGTTTTCAGGCTTGTGAATTGGTTTTGAAAAGGATCCTTTCTCCTCAAACAGATCACAGGGGCAACTGGACTCCAAACTACGAAGGGCCATATGTAGTAAAACAGATTTTTTCTGGTGGAGCCTTATTACTCTCAACTATGGATGGCGAAGATTTTACGTCCCCTGTGAACGCAGACATAGTCAAAAAATATTTTGCATAAAAGAGACCCGCTGGACATAAAAAGAAGATCCAGGAAAAAAAGGGCATCCCGGCAAACCATAAAAAGAAAAGGTTCGGGAAAAAATTAGGGATAAAAAGAAAAGAAAAGAATAAACCCGCAAAGTTGAAAACCTGGAAAGGCAACTTTGGCAAAAATGGGTAACCCGATGGATTGAAAACCCGAAGAGGGCGATCCAGGCAAAAGTTAGGGATTTGAAAAGCAAGAGGCTATGATCTGCGTTCGATCTGTGAACACTTTCGATACTTGGAAGTTTCGAAGGAAAGGAATCAGTCTAGTCAGTCTCTTCGAAGGTCGAAGCATCTGCGGATAAACGAGCCATATCGGGTCATAACTGAATTGAATCATGGTGGATATTTGTTCCCCACATTGCCGACATGTGCATTTTCTTTTACTTTTTTGTGCAATTACCTCTTTTTAGGAATTGCTTCCGGATGTAAATGCCTATTTACAGGCCAATTCATTCAATAAAATTTTCATTTTCATTCAAAGAGCTTTCCATGTGTGTTTTTACTTTTACTGTTTTGTTTGTGAAAACGTCCGATATTTTTTATAAACATTGCATGCGAAAATGTTAAGCTTTGCGAAGCATATCGGAGAACAGTGGAAACTGCTCAGATCACAGCCATTAGGATGGTAATCTAGATGGCCATTTTGCATATACTGTTGATTTTGTTTGCAGGGCACCAGGATTTCTCCCCAGTAGAGCTATTCTCCTCAGCATTGAAATTGCATCCTCTTCAGCCGATTATTACTCTCCCTAGCCAGAGTACAGAGGATTATTTCCCCAGCTAGAGTTGTGGTTGATTTATTACTCTCTCAGCAAGCAGCCAGAAGTTGATGTTGTTGTATCCCCAGTAAGAGACTGATGGTATATCATCTTTGGATAAAGATATTATTTCCCCACAGGGTCTGAGCACCTATTTTCCTCAGCTAGTCAGGAAATGTTTTCTCACCAGCAACGGTATGGTCTGATCCCCAACAGATGGGTATGCTTGATGGTATCCTCTAGCAGAGTTGATGTCGTCAATCACCATTCCCTGAGCAGGTTTGCTAGTAGTGGCTGAGTTTCCCCAGCAGGGTAAATTCTTTCCTCCAACAGCAGGTTAAGTTTAGTAACATCCCCAACAGTGCGCCACTTTTGCGCTTGTACCTGGATGAAAATCCCGGGAGCGACAATAAGCAATTATATGTTGCCCGGATGTCCATGACCTGGAAAGTGATTAGGAAAGTGTGAGGACCGATAGTTATGGGAAGGTCAACTTCGCCGATAACCGTTTTCCTGGATCCGTCAAATGCTTTGACGACGACCTCACTGCCTCTCATCGGAGGCCCTTCGAATGATAGTCGCATTAGAGTGGACTTCGGCATAACGTTGAGAGCTGATCCGGTATCTACCAGTACGCTGGCTAAGGCATCATCCTGGCAGTTAACTGTGATATTGAGCGCCGCGTTGTGACTTTTTCCTTCTTCTGGCAATTCCTCATCACTAAACCCCAAGTTGTTGCAGGAAGTGATGTTAGAGACGATGATATCGAATTGTCGTATTAACACATCCTGTTCCATAAAGGCCTACTCTAAGACTTTCTGTAGAACCTCTCTGTGGGCTTCGGAACTGAGTAAAAGTGATAGCACTGATATATTTGAAGGAGTTTGTAACAGCTGATCAACAATGTTGTATTCACTCCTTTGGATGAGCTTCAGCATCTCATCATTGTTCTTTAAAAGGCCAGGATCATTGGACTGACCGACTGGTGGATTAGGAACTTCTGTTTGAGGTTCCTTTTCTCTGCTGGGTTCTTCAACTCCTCTGTTGAAGATCCTACCACTCCGTGTTACTCGACTGATGTCTACAATATTCACGACGGAGGGTAATGGATTTTATTTCCCATTCTCAACTGTTGTTGCACCATATTTGAAAGGGATAGCCTTAGCTGATTCATACGGTAACGGTCCTGGTAGATAGATAACTACAGGAGCCTTCTGACTTCTCTAACTGTCGTAAGTAACTTCAATCAATTCTTGGTCAAGAACCTTCGATTCGTCAAGTAGAGGGATGATGGCGCAAACATCATTAGTCCTTTCATGATCAGAGATCACAACAACATCCTTAATCTGATCAACAAAATAGTCTGGCGTCCAGTTGATTGATCCAGAACTTGTACACGGTCGAATCTCTTTGGGTGCCAACTGACTTTGAAGGGCAGCTCGCACGATGTAACATCCTTGATTATTTTTTGAGCAGACTCTACAGCACTCATAGTTGTGTGGTGGCACCTGGCCACGTCCGCTTTGAATGCAGTGTAACCTCACTAGATCTGTTTTTGTAGATTGGACATCTTGACTTTGATGCCGAGTAGGGTTCCTGTCAACCACACTGAATTGTTGCGTGTCTTCATCCATATAGATTAGAAGCCACCGGTGGTTTAACAAGTGTTGCAAAGTTCTTTGAACAAGAGCGCACCCTTGGTTACTCTCACAACATACTTTACAGCTCAGATAATCATGTGAAGTGAGAAAACCGAGTTGGACTTGCTTGGCGTGTAACTCCACCAAGCTGGTATTCATCAAGCGAATATCGAAGATTTGAATCATGTTGATCTGATAGGGATTTTTATCATGGTAGTCCTGGATCAATCCAAGATCCATCTGACGCTGGACGTCCTCTTGCACAAAAGAGCATCCCTGTTTGTTTACCGAGCAAGTCAGACAGGAATTGTAATCGTGTCGCGGCAGATTATGATACTGGCTTTACCTTGAGTGCATTGCCACTAAGTTGACATTCATTGCACGGATGTCATGGTTCTAAATGATATTGGAATTCGCATAAGTCATGTTGACACCACGAATTTGGTGTTCCTGGATCCATCCCAGATCCAATTGTTCCTGTAGAGCTGCTTGCACCACAGAACATCCCTGATTGTTTTTAGAGCAGATATCACACTAGTGATAATTATGAGGTGGCACATGGCTGTATCCACTCTGTCTACAATGCATCTTGACCAAATTGGCCCTCAATAAGAGTACATCATGAATTTGATAGCTGTTGTTAGACTCTCCCTCTATCAAATTAACTGCAGCCTTCTCATGTTGAGGCAGTGGGTTCGTGAGAACATTAGGATTCGTATCTTTAAAAGATAAGACCCCGCTCTTAACAAGCTTTTACACGTCGGATTTGAAACTGAGACAGTTTTCTATGTTGTGCCCTGGTCCTCCTTGATGGTAAGGGCACGTCTGATCCGTCTTGAACCAAAAAGGCGGATTCTTCGGTATGGTAAGAGGAGACCTGGTTTGGACATGCCCCTTGACCAGTAGTAATGGAAATAGTTCCGGGTACAACACAGGTGTAGGATCAAACCCTGGAGGTCGCGTTACACGATTGTTATTGTACAGAGGACGAGTCTGCTGAAGAGACTGTTGTGTCCTTTGTTGAATTTGCTGTTGATTAAGTTGGCTCTGCGCAACCTGAGGTTGATACGTAGGAACAAGCGCGAGATTGATAGCAGGAGTTACAGCTGCTACTGGTTGATATCGTCGCCTTTGCTTTCCGAGAGGGAGAGCACTACCGTATCGTTTTGTACTGCTTGATGATCCAATGTCTTTAACTAAACGTCCTTCCCGGACCGCTTCCTCAAGACGAACTCCCATTCCCACCATCTCGGTGAAGTCACTGGGCGCACTGGCGACCATTATGATGTAATAAAATGAGCCTAAGATCTTTAAGAAGATCTTTGTCATCACTTTTTCCTCAAGAGGTGGACAAATCTGGGCGGTAATTTCACGCCATCTCTGAGCGTACTCCTTAAAGGTTTCGTTGTCCTTTTGTGACATTGATCTGAGTTGATCTCTGTCCTGTGCCATGTCCAAATTATATTTATATTGTTGAACGAAAGCGGCACCAAGATCTCTGAAAGTGGCGATCTTAGTGCGCTTTAAACCCATGTACCATTTTAATGCGGCACTGGTTAAACTATCCTGGAAATAGTGGATCAGTAGCTCCTGGTTCTTTGTCTGAGCTGACATTTGTCGAGCGTACATCACCAAATGGCTTTGAGGGTAAGAGTTACCCTTGTACTTTCCAAAATCGGGCACCTGGAATTTGTGTGGGACTTTCACATTGGGGACCAAACAAAGGTCTGCGGCGTCCTTTCCAAATAAATCCTGACCGCGAAGGGCTTGCAGTTCTTTCTACATCTCTAGGAATTGTTCCTGAAACTCATTCATTCTGTCGAACATACTTTCGTTTCCACCAGAAGGTATCTATGGAATCTGTCCTTCCGGGACAATATGTACCACGGGCGGTAGTATAGTCATTATGGCCGAGACTCTTGGTGTCTCCCGAAGTTTGTAACCTTCAGGAGTTGCTGTCATGCCCTTGGCATCTTCGCTTTCCCGAAGTTTGTAACCTTCAGGCCCAATGGCTCCTGATGCTGTTCCTTGATCCTCATTGATCGGCGTAACATATCCTTCCGGGATATAGTTGATAGGCATGCTTCAGGGACGATCTTTCGGCATTTTGTACCTAGGATCATACTTCTCTACTATGGGCATTGATGCAATCTCTGAGATCACAGTCCTTTGTTGTTGCATCTGAGCTTCTGCTAGAGCTTGCATATCGTTATGAAGCTTTCTCAAATCCTCTTTCAGAGTGTCGATCTCTTCCCTACACTCTCTATTCTCTTCCTCGAGATCATCCATCTTTTTCTGACGATTGGCCCGAGTATTGTACGAATGAGACAGTTTGACTCTAGAATCGAGATGAAAATGTGAGATTCGTAGGTAAGAAGAATGCGTTAAGTAAGAATGATGAATGATATGCAATGATTATATTAATTGTATATTTTTTTGTTCAAAGTAAACTTCGACACTTGGATTGCAAATATCAAACAGTGGGGAAACCCCGTTTTATTGAATTCAAAGGATTACAGAAATGGAAATACAGTAATTTACATAGTGCTGCGAAAGGAAATCTAAGCTAATGGATCCTGAGTCCTCTCTAAGGAGAGCTCAAGTGCTGGTTCTGGTACTTTCCTTTTCTTTGACTGGGGCTCTTGAGCTATTGTCGGGATGTCATTCCTTTGCCAAGTGAAAGGAACGAGCAAATTCCTTTGGTCTTCTTGATTCTCTACAGCATGTTGCTCTAAAATCTTAATCAGAGCATCCTTTTCTTTTAATAGTTTATGTATTTTCTTGCATTCCACATTGAGAATACGGTACTTGTTCCTCCAAGACCTCTGCTCTTGCTGAACTTTGCTGAGAGTAACCTGAAGTTTTTCCGTCTCAGACATAAAATAAAGGGCAGGGTCTCTTAATGGAAGAACTTCCTGGCGAGGGAAAGGCATCCTCAGCTTGAGAGCTCTAGTTCGTACCCAGTGGAGATAAGGCTCCACCAAGACACAGTCTGGTTTTCCTAGAGACTCTCTTCCTTTCCTGTGAATGTGTTTCCAGGCATGCACTATTTCCATCTTTAGTGCCCTGTCATTTTCTCCTTCCTTGAAGAAAAGACCTTCCAGATGAGCATTACGCGGGATATGCCTCATCGGGTATCCAAATTGACGACGAACTAAAACTAGATAATAATTGATTCCTCCCTTAGTTCCTATAAGGGGTACATTTGGGAAATTTCCACAACGGTAAATGATTTTGATCTCGTCATAGATTCGATTGTGCCAATCGATGTCAGAGTTGGTAAGAGACATGATTCTCTGCGACCAATGTAAAGTATTCTTTTGATCCCAAAATGCAGCAGACTTAGGCAAGTGATAATTGAACCATTTGTACAGCAGGGGTACACAACACGTGATCATTCCTCCGCTATACAAATTCCTTAAGTGTACCGAATGATAAGCATCTGCGAGCAAAGTCGGTACGGGGTTTCCGATCAGGAAAATCTTAATGGCGTTGATATCTACGAAGTTATCAATGTTGGGAAACATAAATAACCCGTAGGTGAGCAAAACAAAGATGCTCTCAAAAGCGGCCACGTTCCCTATACTAGCAAAATATAGGGCTTTCTTTGTCAAGAACTGGGCTGGCAAACCCTGGATTCCACCCTTAGTGGTCATGTGAGTCCTGACTTCTGACTCGTCCAAATAAATTACCCTTGCAATGGTTTGATCCTTTGGAATTTCTTCCAGTCCAGAAAATGGAGCTTGATCAGTAATGTGCAGATCAGTCAGGTAAGAGTACTCCTCCAGTGTTGGTACAAGCTGATAATCCAGGAATGTGAAACAGTGATAGACCGGATCATAGAACTGGATTAACATGGACAGGATTCCTTCATTTACGTGGACCCTTAACAAGGACAGCAGTCCTCCATACTTGGCTCTAAAAGCCTCGTGGTTGGTTATCATCCTAGCCAATCCTCTTAAATCCTCTAGCTTTGGAACCTTGAAGGTGTACTTATGAGTTTTCCTTCTACCGAAATCCATTAGCGCAATCTTTTTATCTGACATTTGCAATCATTGTCTTAGTTTAATTTGAAAAAAAGAGACTAGAAGAGAAGATTTTTTTCTATTTTAATGTTTTTTAGATGAATGCATGAATATAGCTCACAAAAACATAGAAAAAACATGGGGTCAAAGGGTCGGTGTCATGAAGTCAAGGCTGTACCCCCCCCAAAGGTCTATACTTGTGATTTTTTGTACCTGTCCGCATAATCATTGACCCCTCTTGGGATAACAACAGCAAGCGGATCGCAAGCGAGCTGATGTATCCTAGAGCGATCTCAAATGAGGGTAGTATCGCGTGACAACTATTTCTGATAGCTTCCGCAATACAAAATGGTTTAAGTCTACTAAAAACCTCAGCTTCTCAGATAACCCAGTCGACCACACTACTTTCAACAACCGAAGCGTATAGGCAATGTATCTGCAAAGGGAGTCTCCACTGAGTTTGATGGTCGATCGGGGACTCTTAACTGGGATTCACTCCCCACAAGATTACCCGCATTGCCATCACCTATTTTGGTGTATACTCAATCTTTCCACATGTGGCATCACACGCATTCCCATTAGCAGAAAAATAAACACAGATATCAATTATTAAAAGCAGTATATTTATTTGTCTTAATCATCCTAGACCTCTAGTCTTATGATTCTATACAGACAATGATTCCCAGCAGAGTCGCCATTTCTGTGACATTTCGAGAACTTAAGGTTTCTACCAAAGATTGTAAGAAAGAGAAGAGGGCCCCACGGTGGGCGCCATTTTTCTGTAGCGCGATTTTTGTGGTCCTGAGTCTCGATCGCTTGGGTACTACAGTTTGATTAATTTTTTATCCTATTGAGCTGATTAAGGAAGGGAAATAGATATCTCTAATTAACCCTGCTTGCATACTGAGTTTAAATAGCTGTCTGTTAGGTTACAAATGCGATTAAGATGTGGGCCCCTCTTCGGTTATTTTGTTAAGATCAGAATGTCTGGATCATTTGCGAGGTTTTTGGTAATGTGTTTAGATTTGATGCTTTTGGGTTGATATATGAAGGTACTGGATTTTGGGTTTTTTATTAGTATGCTCACTAAGATTTCGTAATCTTATGCCTACGTATTCCCGACACAGGGAAATCAGAGCGATCGTAGTTCCTCCTATTCTAGGGGAGGAAAAAGGTGTTTTGGTGTCTTGTTCAAAGCCCAAGATTAAAGCTAAAGGGGTGATTTGTATCTTGTTCAAAGCCCAAGATGTGAAGCTGAAGGGTCTATTTGTATCTTGTTCAAAGCCCAAGATGTGAAGCTGAAGGGTCTATTTGTATCTTGTTCAAAGCCCAAGATGTGAAGCTGAAGGGTTTATGCTGAGAGAGAATTTGTCATCTCTAAAGAGGAGTTGTTGATGTTTGTATGCTATGAGCAAGGCACAACTATGATGCTAAAAGGTTGATTGACTCAACTGGGGTTTTCTTTATACAAAGCCTAAGAGGAGGCTAGAAGTAGACTTTTTCGGGGAAAATGTTCTTCTTTCTTGTACAAAGCCCAAGATTAATGCTAAAAGGGTTTGACTCAACAAGAGAGTCTGTCATACTCAACAAGAGAGTAATTTGGTGTCTCGTATGAAGCCCGAAACGGAGGCGAAAAGGGAAGGTGGACTCAACGACAGAGTCTGAAAAAGGTGATTGACTCAAAGAGAGTCTGAGAGTTTATTCACCCAACAAGAGAGTCTTTTATACTCAACAAGAGAGTGTTTTGCTGTCTCGTACGAAGCCCGAGATAGAGGCTAAAAGGACATTGACTCAACAAGAGAGTGTGAAAGTTAATTGACCCAACAAGAGAGTGTTTTATATGTGTCTTGTATGAAGCCCAAGACGGAGGCTAAAAGTGATTGACTCAACAAGAGAGTCTTTTATACTCAACAAGAGAGTGTTTTTATATGTCTTGTACAAAGCCCAAGATGGAGGCTAAAAGGAAAGTGACTCAACAAGAGAGTCTTTTATACTCAACAAGAGAGTGTTTTTATATGTGTCTTGTATGAAGCCCAGGACGGAGGCTAAAAGTGGTTGACTCAACAAGAGAGTCTTTTATACTCAACAAGAGAGTGATCTTCTATGTCTTGTACAAAGCCCAAGACGGAGGCTAAAAGTTGGTTGACTCAACAAGAGAGTCTTTTATACTCAACAAGAGAGTGTTTTTCTATCTCGTACGAATCCCGAGATGGACGCTAAAAGTGGGTGACTCAACAAGAGAGTCTGAAAAGGTTAGCTCCGCTGGGGAGAATCATTGTACAAAGCCCAAGAGGAGGCTAACTTACCGTTGTGGATTCTGGAGATCCTGAAGCAGGTCCAAGTGTGGGGAACTCTCATGAGAGAGACCGGGTTTCGGTGTTTCTTCCTATGTTTAAAAGGAAACTTGAGAATGTCTTTGAGACTCAAGAGGTTTAGACTGTCCAAGCCTAGAGTTTTATCTTTTGTACTATGCCCAAGAGGAGGCACGGGCATTGAGAGATGAGTATCAACCCTGCAACGGCTGGAGTTTTGACACGGGAAAGACTGCTCTAGAAAAGGATGACTAAGTTATGTCTTATACCTTTAAGAGGTTGTCGGGGTCCTTGTATTAAGCCCAAGAGAAGGCATGAGAACTTCTAAGAAGCCGAAGGGTCCTTGTACAACGCCCAAGAGGAGGCGGGGATGCTTTTAGGAAGCCTGTGGGTCCCCAAACCCCAATAAGTTCAAGACATGCTATTCACCGAGAATAGATCAAGCCAGGAAAGTCCGAGAATTTGGAAGAAACTCAAGAGATGCCATTCACGGAGAAAAGATCATCTCTGGGGAGTTAGAGTTTCTTTAACAATGTCTAATGGTGACAGTCTGAGAAAGGGTTCACCGAGAATGCTGCCTTTCACGTCTCCATATTGTTTAACCACAAGAGGAGGGAAGACTGTATCTGGAAATCCTATGGGGATCTAGTTTTGTTTGTATTTAAGAGTGACCAACAGGGCTTTACCTAGTGCTAGACGTAGTTGCCGGGGAAAACCCTAAATAACTATACTAGTATTACATAGTGGATATTTGACAAGTATATACAAGTTTGTGAAAGAAGACTTACAGTGAAACAACCCCACAATACAGTTATATACATATGAAAGCGGTAAATGAAAAAACACTTACCCGTTGTAGAGCTTCCATGTTGTTTGGTTAGTTGTTCAACAAAGAAAGTTCTGATAACAACATATTCAAAATCAAAGGAGAAAGTATTTTTGAAAATATTGTGGGGCTTACAGCTCGAGGAGAGGCCCAAGGTTTTATCAGTGATTGCACTGTTGTTTGAATTCGTACAGTGGGACTTATACAATATGTGAGGCCCAAAAGGTTTTCTGTACAAAGGGATAGGTCTTAAACTCTCTCAAGAGGCCCAAAGAGTTTAAGGAAAAGAAATGGGGCTTATAACACGAGGGTAGGCCCAGATGATTTGTTTTTGAACTAGCGATTGCGCCGAGATATTTGATAGCACCGTGGGTCTTATACAATGACTGAGGCCCAAATAACTTTGGTTTCAAAAAGAGGTTGGGTCTTACACTCTATTAGAGACCCAAAGAGGTTATTTTTGTACAAGAGATGGGGCTTACAACTCAAGGAGAGGCCCAAAGGTTTTTGTTAAAAAGGCGACGATCGCGCCGAACTTTTTGATGGTATCGGGACTTATACAATACACTGAGGCCCAAATCATTTTAGTTTTCAAAAAGGGGTTGGGTCTTACACTCTATTAGAGGCCCAAAGGATTTAAAGAAAAGAAATGGGGCTTATAACACGAGGGTAGGCCCAGGGTTTTGATTTTGAATTGGCGATCGCGCCGAGATATTTCTTTTAACGCAGGGAGACTTATACACTATCTGAGGTCCAAAATTGTTTTGGTTAAAAGGGGATTGGGTCTTACACTCTATTAGAGGCCCAAAGAGTTGAAAAAAAATTGTTTTAGGGTAATAAACCCATAAAACCCTAATTTCATCATTTTAAAGTAATTTATTCAAGGAAAATTAATAAAATGATAAAAATACCAAATAAGTGCTAATAAACAACTTATGATTTATGGTTAAGGTTTGGAAAATGAGAGATTAATCACAAGATGAATTAAAACTCATTTGGTTTTGATTTCCAAGATGAATATTCACTTTAAAAATGTTTTAAAACGATTAAAATGAATTTATTCATAAAAATACTAACTATATTAAATAAATAATATAACTTTGATTTTTCTTGTGGAATAAAATATTTCAACATTTTTGTGATTTTTTGCAAAAAGAACCAATCAAAATAATTAAAATTGAGGGAGTTATCAATTTTCCAAACTATTAAAAATAATATGAAAAATAGTAGAAAAGTGGAAAAAATAGCAAAAAGAGGGTCTGGGCGAGGGGGATTCGAACCCCAGACCTCTTGTGTACAGGGCGCGCGCCTTACCACTGGGGTGGTGATACATCCGTTGATTGAAACACAACCACAAATATACAAGGCTTGCCTTGTTTTTGGCCTGGCCCAAGGCAAGGCAAGGCAAGATTTTGGTTAGAAACGTGAAGGCCATAACTTTCTCATTTCTCCATGGATTGGGACAAAATTTAGGTCTATCCTGCCTAGAATTTCACAAGGAATCCAATGGTGGTGGTGTTTTTTTTTCAGATCATGCTCCTATTGAAAAACCCGATAGTGGTTTTGAAATAGGCCATGATTTGCATTTTCTGTGCTACCTCTTGGTACAGGTTAGAATTACCTGATAAATTGGTGCAAACACAACACATATAACATGTATAAGATGTGCATGATCAGTGAGCATCAAAGGAAAGCATGATTCAAAGAATTCAAATTGTGAGGCTTACCTCTTTTTGGAGCCTTTGTGCAATCTACCAAGTGCTTTATTCCAGAAATGATTTGATGTTTTGGACACCCTCAAATGATCTCTTAGAAGCTTTTAGAATGGTTGGAATCATCTGGAAACCTCAGGAACAAGTTTGAGCTCTTTCTTGCAAAAGGGGCAAAAGTGGCCAAACTAGCAACTCTCTCAAATGGTGTTCCAGATGTGGGGAACCATTTGGGACAGTTCAAGGATGATATTTGGAGTGTGTTTGAGGTTTTATCTAGTTTGGAAAGTGACGGAATCAAGACATGGCTTGAAAAATGCACAAAAGTCCTATTTTGAGGTTTTGAGAGGTGACTTTGTGATTTTGGTGTTACAGGTCACTTGTGAAGGTTTGGACAGCTTATAAATGACATATTTGGTGTGTTTGGATCATGAGTTGTGGTGGAATTGCTCTCTAACTCAAAAACTTAGAGTTACCTTGCTAAAGAAGGCATTTTTGCCAAGAGAAAGAGATTTTGAGGAAAGCAAGTGTTGTAGTGCTTTGATGTACTCAAACTGAGCACAAATGAGCTCTATTTGTAGTAGAGCAAGTTTGTTTTGGTTGTAATAATGAATGGCAACTGCTGCAGAGGTTTGGCCAATGTTGATCAATAGGAATCCAAGTCTCCTCTAGCCATTGACTAGAGGTTAGGGCACAGGCTGCTGGTTCCCTAGTTCTTGGATCATCCTTAACTGAATTCAGTTGGAAGAGGCTCAGTCCATGCCACCTTGGTGCATCCATTAAATGCTCCAAACCAAAATTGGAGTCTTGTCCCTCTTTTAGGCATTTCTAGGTTTGGCATGCTACTTTTGGTTCCAAAGACTTGGGAGGCTGATAGATCGGTGTTTGTCCCTCCTTGGTCCCCCCTTGAGGTGTTCACGTGGATAGGTTTGCTTGTCCTTTGCAAAATTTGGGCAAATAGAGCAAAATGCACAAATCTGCCTTGCCATGACAGTTTGCAGCAAGGCATATTGGCATGGTCATATCTCATGATTTAAGTGGAGTTTCATGGAGGTCTTGGCCATTTTGGAAAGCCCTCATATAATAAAACATATGTGTTATCATAGTTTGTTTTGACACTTTTTTAATCCAAGTGAAAAATACCCCTACATTTTGGAAAAAGTGAAACAGATTATGACTTAGTGAAAATTTCACTAAGTGTTGGAAAAAGTGACATTTCATGTTTTCAGCCATTTTGATCATTCCGTAACTCAAAATCCATGATGAATTGGAATGAGGTGTAGTTGAAGCTTTTGTAGATGGCCATGAGAGCTACAAATCCAGCTTTGAATGGGGAAAAATGGCCTTGTGGTTTAGGAGTTATGATCCTCCAAAGTTGGTACCCTAACCACTTTGTTCCATAACTTAGGAAATTTCTAAGTTTTTTATGGTTACCCCTTTTACAAGTTATCCCACTTTTCTTGATTTTTCTTGATGAATGATAACATCATTTTAGGGCCAAAGAACCATAATTGTGAAAAATCTCAAAAAGTCAAAGTTGACTTTTGTGCACAGTTGACTTTTTGTCAGATGAACTCTAAACTGTGCGATCCTCTATGAAATCAAGTCCTTGACCTAAATTAAACTTAATGGACATGTTCCATGGGTGTTATAGGGTGTATTGAATCATGTCCCAAGGTTTGGGAGCATGCCTGAGTCAAAAGTCAAATGCACGGTTGACTTTTTCCGTGAAACCCTAACTGTGGTTCTGATGAACTTGAAACTTGTGAATCAAGCTTCTTGGATCAATCTATTATTGCAAATGGATCAATGTAGCTTATTAGAGACCCTCAAATCATTTCTTGAGGTCTTGGCTCATGTTTTGTCCCAAAAGTCAACTTAGGGGTGAATTAGGTCAAGAAACCCTAATTCCTGACTTTTTTTATGAATGCATCCCTTGAAGCTAAATTGCTTGATGGTTGGGTTCATGATGTCCCTTAGAGCATCTTAGGTTGTGATTTGAAGCATTGGCTCATGCCCAGAGGAAAAATTCCATCTGGAGGCCCTGGTCGACCAAAACCCTAATTTGGTGACACTGGCGATCTTGAGGCTTGATCCACTTAGAATGCTGCAACCTTGTGCTTGATTCTTGATGTGGGAGTCCTCTTGATCCATTGTGGATGTTTGAGAAGTTTAGACAAACGGAAGATCATGTCATTCCTTGATTGATCTTTTGTCTAAAGGCTCTGAGAGGGCTTCAAACCCTAAGTTTGATTGTAGTGGATGCTCACCCATCTTTGGGGAGACTAATGAGGTATGATGGTACATCCATATTATGATGATGATTTGCACAATGATGGGAAATCTTAGTGGTCAAAATTTGGGGTATGACACTAACCCTAGGTGATTTTCATCTACATACAAAACTCCCTACCATATTTCTAATTATATATTCCATCATTATTTCCGAAACATCATCTTTTCCAACATATGTACGTGTTCGAACATCAACTCTTCCAACACACATATGTTTCCTCTCTTCTAATTCCATTAACATCATTAAATAAAGCTTAAAACGAAGGAAAGACAACCAAACTCGAACGACGCTCCCTCAACCATTGCCATACCTTCTTCATCACGTTTTCAATACGTAACTCATTGTATCCATACACATAACTTAGAAATGTTAGCTTTTGTTGTTGTGAATTGCTTATTTCTTATAGATTATATTGAGAGAAAATATTTAGATTATGTTGATAAAAATGGAAATAGGGTTTTAAGACACAACTCACCAGTGATTATATTTCACATCTGAATCCTAACTGAAATCCTCTATATAAGATGTATAAATTTATTAGGAAGGAGACTTGTGAGAAGTTTGTCAAGTCTCGCAGCACTCTTTAATTCTTGGATAAGAGGCAAAGAGGAAAGGAGAATGGGGTAAGAAATATCTATTCACATAGATTGTCTCGTGGAGAATATGATAAACTAGAACAAATAATGATTAGAGAAAAAATAAAATAAAGAGAACTAGAGTTGGGAGATCCTTCTAGAACCCTTGACCACAACTCATCTCCACCATCACGCTATGAGAAATGGAATAAAGCACGTCAAATACCAAGAGGCAAGTTCACATAAGAGACTACGTACAAACTTGCTGAAAAGATTGTAAGTAGATACTTTTTTCAGCATTACTTTGTTTAGTTAATTCAATTCGGTAAATATGAACTTTTATTTGTGTTGTAGGATTTGGTGGTTGAAAAATCCAAAGATGGTACTCTGTTCCACAAGAACATCATGACATATTGGTAGAAGCGAATGAAATAGAGGAGCATGGTGGGCGTGTTTGTGGTCTTATAAGAAGCGTCAGTTTGAGAATATTTGTTAGATCATCGTCAAAGAGTAATAAAGTAATGTGCAACAAAGAAATTAAAGAGTTAGTTGATCAAATAGGAGATGAGAGGAGACAAGAAGCACTAAAAAAGAGCGGAAGAAGTTGACTCGGGAGATGCGGGAGAGTTTGACTCAGAATAAACAGGAGATGGTGCATCAGGAGGAGCGAGATAGGTTGATCTAGGTGGTGCAGGAGAGGTTGATTCGGGAGGAGCACGAGAGGGTGCACCAGGATGAGTGGGAGAGTTTAACCGAGGAGGAGTGGGAGAAGTTTACCTAGGAGATGCGGGAGAAGTGTACCCGAGATGTGATTGAAATATTTGTGTGTGTTATTTTTGTTGTTTGTGTGTTTAAATTTATGTATTGTCTTGTTGTTATTTTATGATGCAACAATTGAGATTGATGGATGTACTTATCCATCCAAATTTAAATCAATTAGACATGGATGAGAAAGTTGTTTTGGATGGTGCAAGAAAGAAAGATAGTTGTTGTGCCCCACAACACAATATAAGTTCATATGTTATGGTGCATATAAGTTCATATTTTATGGTGATTTCAATTTATATTCATTGTTCTAAAATACTTTTAATGCCAAGAATCACATCAAGATTCGACTTTTGTGTTAACATTTAGGTATTTGCATCAGATGTGTGGAGAAAGAGACTTAACAAAGTATTATTTCTTAGATCCATTCAATATTAAATTTCAACAAGAGGGGCCAAATGAATTCTAAACGTACATACAAAATAAGTTAATTCAAGAGAAAAGAGAATTTTACATAGGATTTTTTTTCCATTCGTAAGTATATTTGTATTTGTAGTTTCTTTTATAAATCGATTTTATACACATCATTAATTATTATGAATGTTTATGAAGTGGGCATTGACAACTAATAGTTATATGTCCTAAGAGAAATAGTGTAATTATCCTATGTTTGTTACACTATAATCTTGATTCAACGATCAAAGACGTTTTGAGCGCGTAACTGGTATTATTTGTTATACTCATATTTTACCTTTAGTTTTGAATAATTTTTATTCATGTTTAATTTTTACCAACATGTAGAGTCATTCATGTTTGTAAAAGTAGGCCTGTTACATCAGCTCAGACTGCACCTGTTACAGCTACTCATATTTTGTCTATATTTTGTCTGCACCTGATCCAAATGCGGACGATGTACATGATTATGCTAATCGTACAACTCTTAAACCAATTGAGTTTATTAAACCATTTGAGCTCTTGAAATTATTATATAAAGATGTTCCTCTAATATTTTGATTTTTGTATTATGCCAAAGAAGATAACTAAACCAAAAGTTTTAAGGAGAATGGAGTTAAAGAGAAGTGATAGAATAAGAGTCCTTAAATGAAAAAAAAAACTCAAAGGAGAAACAAGTGATCCAACATAACCTATGGATGTGTAGACATTAAACATCTTACTGAATTTTCATTATGGTTTTGTTATGGTGTATTTTGAGACCTTGTTATGCCTTTTGGCTTTATGCATTTTTGAGACATGAAACATCATTATGGTTTATTTTTCATGTATCTTTGTTGTATTTTGAGACATAACACAAAGTCGTATTTTGAGACGAGTTTATATGCCTTTTGGCTTTATGTTATTTTAAGACATGTATGTATACAATACATCATTAAGCAAACAAATCACAAACATACAGGGATGAAAAGACAATAAAATCACTAAGAAATAGGGATGGAAAAAATAAAGTCACTAAGAAACAGGGATGAAAAACAAACAAACCATTAATAAACAGAGATGAAAAACAAAAGTCACAAACATACAGGAACAAAAATCATAAAATTCAAAGCTTTGTCTTCATTCAATCATTAAGCATTACATGGACAAAATTTATAAATTGTCCTTGTTAGAGGGAAGAAAACAAAGACAAATTACAAATACCATGAAAATGACAATCACCACTATTTCTGGTAAGCAATGAACAAACACCGTGAAATAGTCAACAAAAGCTTAAACAAATTGGCCCTTTTCCTTCTATTTTCCAACTTCAGTTTCATCTTTTTTTTTTCCAAGTCTCAAGGTCTTTAACAATGCAACCTAATTCATGCACAGCCTCTGAGCAATTGTAACTGCTTGACTTTATGGGTTCAATTGATGTGTTGCATTCAATTTCATCATCCCATACGAATAATTTGCAACTTGACGGTATCCCAGAATATGTACATTTCTAATATCTCCTTTTAGAGGTTTCAAGGGAATTTAAAATGAACATCCTTGTTGATTTATTACAACCACGTACTGGTCTTTGAGACTAGGAGCAGTTACCAACTAAGGACTTTTCCATGGATGAATATGCAGAAATGGAAGACACATGAATGTGTCAAAACACGGATTTGAGGAGAGGAAGACGATGAAGTTCAATTTGCAAAATCATTCACTTTTTTGGATTTAGTCCTCCTTTTTAAACCCCCTCATCTTGGAATTCCACGTATTAATAAAGGAAAATATAATTCATTTCAACCTCAGCAACGTTAGCCAAGACAACTTTTTTTAACTGGAATATAAGGTCAGAAACTAACCCCAAGAAGAAAGTAAGATATAAGGATTCCGTACAAAAAAAATCGGACCAAAATAAAAAACACACTAACTTACAGGGATGAAAAAACCATTTAAGCTTAATGTTATTTATATTTTTTCCTTTTGTGTGCTTGTGCTTTATGATTTATCAGTGTCCTCTTTTCAACCGTTGTTATTGCGTGGTTGAGATCCAATGTGAGTCGGGCTTGCTTTTGAGCCCTGCAGTTTGCATAACATGTTCTCTATAGTGAGTAGTAAATAATATTAGATTAAACTGTAAATGGCCTTAAGTCTTTTGTGATTTCATGTGTGTCTGCTTTATTTGAGAGCGTGTCACATTAAAATTTACACGGTTTTTTGGCGGAATTCCTAGCCAGTCGGGTTCGGCTGTAATTCTAATGTGCTTGCACAAGGGAAGCATTGGCACAAATTGAAGTGTATGTTTATCATATTAGAACCGATGAAATATGAGTTTGGCTCTAGGCATTTATGCCCTCAATTATACCTATAAGTATTTCGTGTAGAACCAGCTAGATGTGTCTATGCCTTAATCATGTTTTGCACGGATAAGGCATGAGTCTGGTTGAGTGTGGTTCTATTCAAAATTATACTTAAAGACGAAGGACAGGATATTGAATAGATGTGACCATGTTTTTTTAAAAATGTGATATGCGTCCTTACCCCCGAGATAAAAGCTTCGTTCGAGGTGGACGTTTCCAAGCTCCATCACCCTCGCCCTTGAATTGGCTAAATCCTAAAGGGGTGCGCTATCTATGCGTAAATGTGTGTATTTCTTTGACACGGGGGATTTGAATACTCTATTCGGACGTACAAAACTTCTCCGATAGCACCCTTGGGGTATTTATTTTAGTAGTTGGAGATATAAATCACCTTCAATAGCTCCCTGGATTATGGAGGCGTGCAATGGCACTATGGGGGAATTGATTGTGGTAGTCGGACTAGTAAAGCATATGCGACAGCACCCCTAGACTTGAAAGTCGGGTGCAATAGGATTGGTTGTATCCCGATTTGTTACGACATGCATTCACATTTTAGTTCCCTGACAAAAGGACAAAGCAAAAAATAGAACACACAAGAGTATAATGGCAATGTGTGTGTGTATTATATAATTGATTTAAAAATACATAAATTGAATCTTGCGGTCAGCCACAAGTGTATCATGACCACTCGTTCTCGAAGGTGTTGTTCAGGTGGCCTGGTGGTCGGCTGATCTCAAGGACCGGTCCCTCGGCTCGGGAGATGCCTGGTTTCTGATGGATGTGACCGACCAAGCTTCCCAAAATTTGGATTGGACTAGCATCTTAGACCCTTATCTTCTTCGGTACATCTGGGATGATTGGAGATTTAACCGGAGGCTGGAGGCCGGCGATTCTGATTGGCATTTGTGGTGATCGACGGATCCTCGATGCTCTTACGGCACCTGGTAGTTATCCCTTAGTATGTGTCATACCTCAAAAAATTAGAACGACCTCGCGAAGCATAATCGCATGCTAGCGGGATGGACTTAACAGAGTCGCCACCGATCCTTATTTATTCCCATAGAGGGAAAGGGAAAATATCGAATAAAACCCCTAAAAGAAAGATAAGGATATGGTCATCGTAACCAATATTTGAGTTCAGGAGTCTGTTACGCAAGGGAAAGGTATTTGCAGCCCTCACGTCCATTGTACTCAACGCGAACCATTTAGTTAGTCATCAAATTTGTGTTAGCTTATGTTAGTTTCTAATCTTCTATTTATTTGGGATAGAAAAAGTGAAGATAAATGTTTTTAAATTCTTATTAGAGAGAAAGGACCTAAGGGTTTTTATTACTAGGGGGCCTGACAAGATTATGCAATCCTGCTCCTACGTATCTCAAAAGAGAAATCAAGGCACACGTAGTTTTAGGTAAAAAAAAGTTTGTTTATTGGTCGATTTTGGCGAAAGCTATCTTGTATTAATCAAAGAAAAAATAATGTTTTACCCAAAACAGGTGAGGAGCGGACGCTTACACCACATTGAATGGATTTACAAATCACATTCACGCCACTTATCTCAATTCAACGGTTATGGATGGAGCATTGCTCTTGCATCATCTTAAGACAACATATCTTTCATTTCTGAAAAGGTTTTCAAGATTGCACAGCGGCAAGAAAAATAGTTTGATTGGTTGGATGTATTTTAGATGAATGACGAACGCTTGATGAGAATCAATTGTTCAAAGAGTTATGCCAGAATGCTAGATCCCAACGGCCCTTTTTCATCCAAGTTATTTTGAAAATTGTTTGATGGACAATGAACACTTAATAATAATCCATTGTTCAAAGATTTACGCCAAGATGCTAGATCTTAACGGCCCTTATTTGTCCAATTTAATTATTAAGAGTTTAAAAAATGAAAGAAACGGATGAACGACTATCCCAAAGTGCGAGACTCGAGATCGATCATTCGAGGGTTCTGCTAGAATGCTAGATTCCAACAGTCATCTTCTTTCGTATTTACGTGAAAGAAGTTTTAAAGTTGAGTTTGATTTGATTTTGAGAATAACTTGAAATTAGTAAGGTTTTGAAAATCAACTTAATCTTAATCAAGGGTTTGAAATGTTTGAAAGGTTGATTTTGTTGTACATCATCTCTCTCTATTGTTTTGTAATTAAAAGTTTACACACGAAGTTATAGAATCAAAACCTCACATTTATAACTAATAAACCATGCAAGCAAACGTACTTTCAATCGAGGATCAAGCTACATTGCTTTTTCAAAGAAACTGGGTCAGGTAGGAAAGGATCTGGGTCGGGTCAACCCAGTTTAAATAACTTACTCAAAAACCCTAAAAAACATCCAAAGGAAAAGAACGACCATGTTTTTCAAAGAATGTAAACAGAAGGCAAAACACGCACAAATGACCGAAGGAACAAAAATGAAATCTCTGAAACTCCATCTCTCTCTCCCATATTGCCCTCTTAGTCTCGATTCATTTCGTATTTCTCTTTCTCTCTCAAGTCGCGGCTAAGCCGAACAAACCTTCTATCCTAATAGATTTACTACCTCACAAGAAGACCTAACTAGGAAAAAAATTCATCAAAAAATCAAACGATTCGGAAACAAAAAGCGAAGAAAATATACAAGGAAACATTGGAGTGTAATGGAAAACGAGATAAAGGAGCTTGCCGGAAAACAGAGTTTGCGGCGAGAGTAGTGGCGGCGCGACTGTTACCTCAGGCAAGTATGAAGCTTTTTCTTTCTTTGTCCTATGTATGCTCGATTGGTGCTGCCACTGTTGTTTTTTCTTGGTGGATGTTAAAACAATGTTAAACAAAAACTAGAAATTTGTATGAAATTTCTTAGTCCCCCCCCCCCCCCCCCCCGATTTTTGGTGTGTGTGTGTGTTATGTGGCTCTAAGAATTTTTGTAGAATTTTGGTTCAAATCTGGTGTGATAATTTCTTGAATTTCTAATCTATTGTATGCTCTAAAAATTGTTGTATCAGGTTTTGTTGAAATTTTATGTTGATTTTTTGCTTGAATTTTCGTGTCTGTTTATGAAGAATGGCTAGGTTCTCCTCTTTTTTATTTTGTTAAGATGTTGTCTTTTTATAATGATTCTATTAGGTTTAAACACTGATGTATGTTGATGGAAGTAGCATAGAGCAGAGGAATCAATATGTACAAACTGTATTTTTCCTTTCTTTGTGAAACTCTGTATTGTTGCACCTCTGAACTTGTTTTGTTATGATATGGGATGGGAAAAAAGGCAGAGGTGTTTTTTACAAGCTCCAAAAAACATGTTCATTTTGGTGAAAGTTCCAATTTGCTGTGTTATTTTTTCTACTTTTCTGCAGCAATAAAAAAATTGATCTTCCTTTTTTTTTTAAATTAAAATTTACCAATTTTTACATGGTTTGGATATTGCTCATAACTGAATTTTCTTGCTTTGGTATTAGGTCTCCTTGGATGAGTGGCTTGGAGGATATTGATGATGAAAGAGGGGAAAACCAAATGGAAAATTGAAGAACAAATGTTATTCTAGCCTAGGTTTTGGGTTGTTATAAGACAAACTCATGTTTAGGCTTAGGTTGGAAAAAGAGACATGTAATATGTACCAAAGTGGTTCTATGTATTATGACAAATTGTAGCTTCATGAATTTGGATTTGTAAATTCCAAACTAAATAGTCCAATTCAAATACTTTTGTCATTTTTCAAAAAACTTAGATCAATCATGAATTAAAGCTATGTTCTAAAGGAAACTAAACTCTTTTATGATTTATTTGATCTAAAATGAAAATGTTATACCCTTGACCATGAATTGTAGATTTAAGTGGATTTTAAAGTTATTTTAAACAAAATGAAAGAGATAGTGATACGAGATTAAGCCATAACAAGTTCCAAACTTATTAATCAAATGACCTATCCCTTACTAATCAAATGCCCTATCCCTTTTGCTACTTGATTCAAATTTGTAAAAACAAAATTACATTATCTTTATTTCCAAATAACATAAGAAAGGGTTTTTGTTCGAACCTAGTGTAGCGAGCGATTTTGGACGTGATTGCGAAGCACTATCGCTTTGGTACTACAGTTCGATTCATTTTTTATCCTATTGAAGCTGATGAAGGAAGGGAAATAGATGTCTCCAATTAACCCTGCTTGCAAATTAAGTTTGAACAGATGACTGTTGGTTTACAGATGCTACAAAGATTGTGGGTCTCTCTTAGGTTAATTTGTTAAAATAGTGCACGGGGATCGGTGGGAGTTTAGGACTGATGCTTTTCGATTGATATATGAAGGTACGAGATTTTGGGTATTTGTTGAGTGTGCTCGCTAAGATTTTTCTTTCAATCTTATGCCTACGTATTCTCGTTTACCAAAACAGGGAAATCAGAGCGATCGAAGTTCCTCCTATTCTATGGGAGGAAAAAGATGTTTTGGTGTCTTGTTCAAAGCCTAAGACGTGAAGCTGAAAAGGTTTGTATCTTGTTCAAATCCCAAGATGTGAAGCTGAAGAGTCTATTTGTATCTTGTTCGAAGCCCAAGATGTGAAGCTAAAAAGTATTGTCTTTTAGAGAGAATTTGTCATCTCTAAAGAGGGGTTTGTTTGTCACAACTGTTAAGTGACTGATTATAAAGGAGAATTACTTTAACCGGGATATGCGAATCCTAGTAATGCCATAATTTCCTTTAAAGGGGGTTTTAACCTGAAGGAGAAGACTTTAACTCAGTGTAGAGCAATGCTATCTTTCCTTAGGACTTTCTCATGCTAAAAGAGGGACAGTGGCGTGGATGTAAATAATCCAGAGGCTTGCCGCTTACAACAATTAGATGAAAGGAGTTGTTGATGTTTGTATCCTGTGAACGAGGCACAGTTTTGATGCTAAATGGTTGATTGACTCAACCAGGGTTTCCTTATACAAAGCCTAAGAGGAGGCTATGAATACTTCTAAGAAGCCGACAGATCCTTGTACAACACCCAAGAGGAGGCGAGGATGCTTTTAGGAAGCCTGTGGGTCCCTAAACCCCGAGAAATTCAAGACAGGCTATTCACAGAGAATAGATCAAGCCAGGAAAGTTCGAGAATTTGGAAGAAACTCAAGAGATGCCATTCACGGAGAAAAGATCATCTCTAGGGAATAGAGTTTCTTTGACGATTTCTAAAGGTGATAGTCTGTGAAAGGGTTCACCGAGAATGCTGCCTTTCACGTCTCCATATTGTTTAACCCCAAGAGGAGGGAAGACTGTATCTGGTAATCCTATGGGGATCTAGTTTTGTCTATTATAAGAGTAATCAATAGGGCTTAGTGCTAGACGTCGTTGCCGGGGAAACTCTAAATATCTATACTATTATTACACAGTTGATATGAGTTTATGAAAGAAGACTTACAGCGAAACAGCCCCACAATACAGTTATATGTATATGAAAGTGGTAAATGAAAGCAAGTAAACACTTACTCAGTTGTAGAGCTTCCATGTTGTTTGGTTAGTTTGTTCAACAAAGAAAGATTGAAAACAACAATATATTTCAAAATCAAAGGAGAAAGTATTTTGAAAAGAGGTTGGGGCTTACAGCTCAAGGAGAGGTCCAGGGTTTTGTCAGTGATTGCACTGTTGTTTTTGTACGAGGAACTTATACAAGTGACTGAGGCCTAAGAAAGGTTTTCTGTACAAAGAGATGGGTCTTACACTCTCTCAAGAGGCCCAAAGAGTTTAAAAAGAATGGGGCTTATAACACGAGGGTAGGCCCAGATGTTTTTTTTTTGTTTTGAAATGGCGATCGCGCCGAGATTTTCTTTTAACACAGAGGGACTTATACAATAAGAGGCCCAAATTTGTTTTGGTTAAAAGGGGATTGGGTCTTACACTCTATTAGAGGCCCAAAGTTGTTTTGAATGGGTCTTATAGCTCTAAGAGAGGCCCAAGGTTGTTTTTCAACGAACGATGATCGCGTCGAACTTTTGAAATACAACGGGACTTATACAATAAGTGAGGCCCAAAAATGGGTTTGTATTTATAAAGGGTTGGGTCTTACATTCGATTAGAGGCCCATGAGTGTTTGAAAATGATTTGTGAGGGCTGAATTAATCAAAACCCTAATTTGTTTCCAAAATGTATTTTAATTGAATAAAAATTCAATTAAAATGATCAAAATTGTTTAACATGTGTGGAAACAAATTGTGATCTTGGATTAATGTTTCAAAAATCATGTTTTGACCTACAAAATGATTAGAAGTCATTAAAATTTACAAAATCAAGAGGGAAAAAATATTTTAAATGTCAAAAACAATTAAAATATTAATTCTTTGCAAAAATATCAATTATATGAAATAAATAATATTTTTGGGATTTTTTGACAAAATAAAATATGTCAACATTTTTGTGAATTATCAAAAAAAGAATCAACTCAAAATCATTAAAACTCAGAGAGAAATTAATTTTTGAATCAATTAAATAAAATCACAAAATTCAAATATTTGAATTTTCAAAAAAAAAGGGCGCCAAGAACACCCAAGAACACGCGCGTGTTCTGGGTTTTGCCCAGATTTGCATTTTCTCTCCAATCTCACTAAATACTTGATTATATCATGCAAACCACCTATCAATCTGCTCGTTTCAACCTCACGATCATGTCTATGGTCTTTAATTTCATTTATTTTTAACATGGAATAAGAAATCAAGACAAAACCTCAAGAACCCTAAAATTTGCATGAAGGATGAGAATTTTGATACACGATTCAAACAAAGCAATTAATTGAGGGGAAACATTCTATGCATGATTATGAACATTTGGCAAAAGTATTGTGCGAGGAAATATGCATAGATTAAGAGATGACCAAGTTTAGGCTTACTTGAAGGTCGTGACAGCAAGAGCAATGTGATTTTTGAGTTTGAGGTGTTACAGATGTGTTGTGATGATCTGAATAGCTTCAATGGATGTTATGGAGTGTGTTGCAAGCTTTGGAACACTTTGGAAGTCTTTGGATCAAGATGGAGCACTCCAGCTGCATAATTGAAGCATAATGGCTAGGTTGATAGGTGATTTTGAGCTGGGGGTGTTACAGTTGGTGTTTAAGTGTTTAGACACCTCAAATACATAATATGTGATGTGTTTGGGCAATTGGAATGGATTGCTTATGGCTGCAACTCAAAACCCGATAGTGGTTGCTCAACAACAAGAAAACTTGGCACTTAAGAGAGAATGAGAGAAAGCAGTGCTATAATTGGCTTTGGTGTGAGTTGAATGATCCATTGGAACCTCTATTTATAGGTGATCAACTCTTGTCTTGGAGGAATAGTGAATGGCTGCTGGATCAGATCACATTCGCATGGATTGGCTTGGAGGATTTCTTCTCATGCAAGGCAAACTAGCCCTTCCCAAGAGCAGGGCTATGTCTTGACCAAATTCACATTCTTCAGATGTTTTTATTGTTGTTTAATCAAAGAACTTGACTGAGTAGAGTGGCTACCTTGATAATGCACTATTCCACATTAATGCCCTTTGAATTCAAGGCAAAATGTGCCAAAATGCATGCACTTCAAGTTGGAAGATTCCTTGGCTTTTTAACTCAGCTTTATCAGTTGGATCAGTTGCATTGTGATTGGTATGAGTACAGGTGGCATAGTGATCCTTGGTCTTTGGCTCAAAATCGTGTGTGGCAAGCAAACATGCAAACTGATTTTTCCAAAACAGCTTGCAGCAACATGACTTTGGGAATGGATTTCTCTTGGCTCAAGATGAATCAGTTCATGCTAGTGAGCTCTTTGGATTCTTGGTAATATTTGCAACAACATTGATGTTTATCTTTGGAACTGATTCAGCTTGCATCTATGTGAAAAAATCCCACAAGTTTTGGTGTTTCAACACAAAATCTGCCTTGCCCATAATTTTTCTAAGTGTTGGAAAAGTTGTACTTTCATGTTTTTAGTGATTTTGATCTAACCAAAATCCATAATGAATTTGGAGGGGGGGTCAGTTTTTAGCTTTTGTAGAGGGCCATGAGATCTACAAATCAAGCTTTGGATGGGGAAAAATGGTTTTGTGGTTTAGGAGTTATGATCCTCCAAAGTTGGTATTCTTGCCACTTTATTTCTTAACTTAGAAATTTTTCTAAGTTTTTATGGTTACCCCTTTTACAAGTTATCCAACTTTTCTTGATTTTTCTTGATGAATGGTGATTCAAATCACACATTAACATCATTTTAGGGTTAAAAAACCATAAAACTGAAAAATCTCAAAAAGTCAAAGTTTGACTTTTGTGCACAGTTGACTTTTTATCAGATGAATTCCAAACTGTGCAATCCTTTAGGAAATCATGTCCTTAACCTAAATCAAACTTGATGGACATGTTCCATGGGTGTTATAGGGTATATTGATTCATGTCCTAGGGCTTGGAAGCATGTCCTGGTCAAAAGTCAAAGCTACAGTTGACTTTTTCCTCAAAACCCTAACTGTGGTACTGATGAAATTGAGACTTGTTGCTCAAGCTTCTTGGGTCAATCCATTGTTACAAATGGATCAATGTGGTATGTTGGAGACCCTTAAATCATGTCTTGAGGTCTTGGCTCATGATTTGTCCCAAAAGTCAACTTAGGGGTGAATTAGGTCAAGAAACCCTAATTCCTGATTTTTGATGAATGCATCCCCCGAGGCTAAATTGACTTGATGATTGGGTTTATGATGTCCCTTGGAGCATCATAGGTTATGCTTTGAAGCAATGGCTCATGCCCAGAGGAAAAACTTCCATCTGGAGGCCCTGGTCGACCAAACCCTAATTTGGTGACACTGGCGATCTTGAGGCTTGATCCATCTGAAAGGGAGCAGTCTTGTGCTTAATCCTTGAAGTGGGATTCCTCTTGATCCCTTGTAGATATTTGAGAGGTTAGACAAGTTGAAGATCATGTCATTTCTTGATTGATCCTTTGTCTAAGAACTCTGAGAGGGCTTGAAATCCTAATTTTGATAGTAGTGAATGCTCACCCATCTTTGGGGAGACTATTGAGGTATGATGGTTCATCCATATTGTGATGATGATTTGCACAATGATGGGAAATCTTAGTGGTCAAAATTTGGGGTATGACACCTAGCAACTAAGATTGAAACAAGATAGATCTTAATAAAACTTAAATTATTTGAATTTGAAATGCCAAAAGATATAGTTGAAGACCAACTAGCACTTAATGAAATTCCAAACTGATGTCAATGCATGATAGAAAAGATGTATATAAAAATAATGTATGAATGACATGGTACATGTGTATGCATGATAGAGGAAAGTGTGAAATGTTCAAATCAAAACAAATCAATGAAGGTAATCTCTAACTTTTAATTTAAGCTTGAAATCAAAACTTTATGATCAAACAAACTGGTTATAAGAAATTAAATCACACAACGGGATGCAAATGAATGAATGGTTATAGATGAATGAGGCGGGGCAAAATTTAGGGTATGACTGTATGTTCCATCATACACGTGTCATCCTTCTTCTTGTCTGGCATCCCAATTACTCTACCGGTTTCTAATTTGGAACCGGGCTAGGTGTTAAGAACTTCCCCAGTTAATAGAAAGCCATGTGACCCTTACTTACTCTATGGACCTGATAACTAGAAAATCTTTAGATCCCCCGAGTTACACCATGTCCATGACTACCTTTCATCTCGTAACTCCCTTATCAATTCATAGTCCCAGAGCTTTGTTGATTGTAAGGGACCGGGATCTTGTTGTTACGATGATGAGACATCGAGCGTAAGACTTTTACAATGGCGAGACATCTGATGTTGGTCAGCCATTGCAGCATTTGTGTTGCCGTATCTCCTAGAAGTGGTTTATTCTGCTTTTTTCTAAGCCCATAGTGAACTTTGACTCGGATTTGAAGAGGTACACTTGGAAGCCCATTTAGGAAGGTGAGGACCCATAACGTTACCCGTCTTTGCGAATCTGAATCTGGACTCGAGTCTATGTATTTTCATATGCAAGATTTAGATGGGATGGAAGATTAAGGCTTTTGACCGGCCTAGATCTAACTTGAGTCTGTCCATTTGGAACTCCATAGATTTGTTGACACTCGCCAACGTATTTTTATAATGGATCAAGAGCAATATGAGCAATCGATCAAAGTCAAATCAAGATTTAGCATATCTAAACTGCGTAGATCTATGATTTTGGCTTCTTGAGGCTTTGATTTCTTCACTTGACACACTTTTAGGTTTCAGATATGAGAATCGAACGTGGAAATTGCAGGAATTTGAAGTTATTTCCCACTGACAACACCATTGTACCATTTCAAAACTAGAAATGAATGATATCATTGAAGCTATGGTGGAACGAAGCTTTGTCAGCGATTTTGCGATGTGACACTCTGGATCCAAGGTTGCGATAACGGTGCTCCTTGGATTGGAAATGTTGATCCTAAATTGACATTGTTGATCAGATCAATCTTGAATCGACATTGCTAATCTCTGATATAGTGGATCCAGCAGGGGTACCTGCATGATTAGCAATCTAACGTTCAAGTCAGCTTAGAGTTTGGCATAATCGTAATAAAATTAGAGATTATGGATTGTGTACTTGAAAACCTTTTATGAAGGTATTTATACCTTATGCTTGATGGAGTAACTATAATAAGTGGGCCTCGTACTATTGTACATTTGGCCAAGACGGAGTTGTGGGTCCAGAGGCCTTTAGCTAGCACTGAACACTAGTATTTCTAAAATACAATCAACCCCTATTTCTAGCACATTAGGGGACATGTATTTCTAAAATACGAATGTATTTTTTGTAGGCCAAAAAATGACCACAAGTTCAAATATGCTAGAAATACAAGGTTTTTATGCCCTGTCTGTATTTCCTTAGTACATCTATATTTCAATTTTAATAGGGACCCGTATTTTTGAAATACGGTCGTAAAAGCCCAATGGTCTCAGCTTTTTAGCTTTCGATCATATCGTTCTTTCCTTCTGTAATTTTGTACTGCAAGGTCATGAATTAAATGCAAATTAGTGCCCATCATAATAGTTTAAAGGCTATATGATGTTGTGTAAATATAAATTGCAATCTGTCTTATACTCTAGATGATTTTTCTGCATATTTTTCTTTCTCTGCCTTTTTATATTTCTTGGAAATTCTCCATTGGAGCACAAACATTGTTGTATTTTTCATTCAGTAATTTAGGTTATCTTTCCTATTATTTCTTTATTGCTTATTAATTATTACGTTACATTATAAATATATCTATATCTATGATTATATTTGCAATCTTTTTCAATATGTGCAAGTAGTCTTGTCGTAGACTTAGGATCGTGATAATTGTGTAAACGAAAGACCTCATGTAATCCCTTAGTTCTAATTATGTTATGAGAAGTTAAATGATTGATTTGATATTTTAGGATTTTTCATATATATCTCTACAAAAGTAGAGATGGCATTAGATATTAGTCAATACACTAAAATGGCAGGGTTGATTTTCAAGCTAAAAAGGCTACACAGTTAAAAAAAAAGGCTACGAAAGTGTCTCTTATTTAATTGGGAAAAATCTTTTAAAAATATTTTTGCTTAAAGGATCATGAAAAAATGAATTACTCATTACAATAAAAAATGCTTTTTACCTCAGTTGAAAAAGAGGATTTACCTTGATTTCACTGGTGAGGTAATGAAGGGTGTCATAAAAAGTATGTGACTTTACCTATAAATTTTAACACAACCGATGGGTAATGTGTAAAGGTCATGGGTTAGATCTCCAGGGAGATAATTTTGGAATTCTTAAATGGAGAAAACACATTTTCCCTCGTTTTTGACATTCCACTGACGGGTATAACACATTTCACCCGACTTATGACATTCAACTGACGGGTAAAACATGATTGAGTTTATTAAATCTAATGTGAATTGATTATTTCACTAAACCCTAACTGAACATGTAACTTCTCAAAATTGGTTAAAAAAATAGTTATATGGACAATTGTGTTATATTTGAAGAACAACTTACACTAATCAATGATTTTCGAGCATCATGTAACTTATCATTAATCTCACGCTCTTTTATGGTTAAAATTTCTACAATGTTTCAAATTTTTTATTCAACACTTCCTTTTCTACTTATTCATTCTTGAAAGCATAAAAAATTGCTTTAAAAAATGAACAAATTTGGAAGAAAGTTGAACAAAAATTATAATTATTAGAGAGATTTTAACGATAAAAGAGCATAAGATAAATGATGAGTTGCAGAATGTTATAAAATCATTAGTCAGTGTAAAATAAGTTTCAGAATAACATAATTTTTCATATGATTATTTCCAAAATCAATTTAATATGTTATATGTTTAAAGAAGGGTTAGGGAAACAAACAATCGACATTATATATAATAAACTCAACTTGACGGAACAAGATGAGAGATGCACAAAGAATCACAAAAAAAAACATAATCTCAATATCAATCTCAAACTTAAAATAACAACAACTAAACTACAACATATAGATTTTCATAACTTTGGATAGTAGAACAACTAAGAAATTCCATGTTATTATCAAATCCCCGATGTCTTTATCATTCCCATGTTCTATAACAAATCTGATGTTGTTATCAAATCCCCAATACTATTTTACAAGAAGAGTAATAATTTTACAAATGTGATGATGATCTTAAATGCTTTGAAGATGAAGATGATTACAAAGTGAAGATATGTGACACTTTGGATGAAGGGAGGATTTATTGGGTCAAATAGCATATTCTTCCAAGTCTCACATCAGATAGTAGAAAGAAAATAGAATTGGAGTATTAATATAAATAGAGATAGTTAGTTTGAGTTTTCTACACACAACAATAAAATATAGTCTTTTGGGTGTATTGGAGATTTGAGTAGTTGTATGTTTAGAGAAAGTTTTCTATTTTTCCGTTTAAAATAGTTTGCTAAGAGGGTTTTCTATTTTTTCGTTCAAAAATGGTTTGTTGAGAAGGTTTGCAATTTTTGCGTTCAAAAAATTGTAATTGAGAGATACTTTACAATTTTTCCGTCAAAATATTGTATTTGATAGAGAGTTTGCAATTTTTCTGTTCAAAAATTGCAATTTGGAGGGTTTACAATTTTTTTCTTAAAAATTGCAGTTTAATGAGAGAGTTTGTAATTTTGTTTTGAATAGGTTAGAAGTTGAATAATGAATTTGTGCGTTTTGTTTTTGAATTTTTTGCTCTTTTTTCTTATTGTTGGTATGCTATCGCGTGCGTTGAAAAAAATTGTTATTTTCCCAACACGAAATACATATCATCTTTGTATTGAGGATGCTACGTGTTTATGTCTCTCATTGTTTAGGTCTCTCTTGTTGGCTCTCTTTTTTAGGGCTCTTTGTTTGATTTCTTATTGTGTTGTTTTAGACAAATAAAACTAAATGTTATAAGCTAACAATATATATATATATATATATATATATATATATATATATATAAAATAAACAAATTCACCTCAGTTGAAAAACAAAACCGAGTGAAAAGTTGCTTATTTTTAGATTAAAAATAAAATATTCAAAAAGACACAATTTTTAATAAAATAAAAACATCATCTGATGTTATTGGAATTCAAAACATGTATGTTAAATTAGTTTACTCATCGATTTAAAAAAATAACAAAATAAATTGAATATTTTTTTATAAAAATATACATTGCACATCCAAAAATTATACCTCAATTTTTCAATATATTAGGTAAAATCATTATCATAAAAATTAATTTTTCTAATAATGACTCTACAAAACGTTGGTCATTCGTTTATTCAAGATACGATCATATGTCCTAAAAGGAAATATAAATGATAATATTTATCTTTTTCATTTCTATTAAAATTATAATTCTCATTAATTAAAGAAAACTAGAGTTTTGCATGAGTAAGTCAAAGAATATAATCATAACCCTATGGATATTCTATAAAAGATTTAAATCAATCAAAATATTCCAAACCAAAATTATTATTGTTTGTTTTAGATATTAAAATTAAAATTAAACTTAATTGTTATTCAATAAAAAAAAGAATTATGTAGAATATAATTAAAAGTGTCTGTATGTATAAATTTATTCGTTCTATTTAAAAAATATATATTTTATATGAAAATACTTTTAAAATAATATAAAAAAATTAACTCATTTTCTATAAACAAAAAAAAAATATTTTGATAAATAATAACATGAAAGATATTATTGAAGATTAAAATATTAAAAAAAGTCAATTAATTTTTCAAAAAGATATTTTTTTAATTTATAAAAAATATTTGAAATAGTTTTAAATTAAATAAATTTTTAAATTTTAATATTTAAAAACAATTAGACTAAAAAAATAAAATATTTTAAATATAATTTTACAAAAAATATTTAAACTAATTTTTTTATCTGAAACTATTTTTATAAAATTCTATGTCAATCTTTTTAAAAAAAAAAATTATAACACGATAAAGTTATTTTAAACAATTGTTAAAACAAACTGACTATTAATTAGATTAGGTTAATTTTTAAAAAAAATAAGTTATTCAATCTCTTTTTTTTTCACTAAGAGAAAGAAAAAAGGGTCAAAATCGTATTTTCTTACTTAAAGAAAATAGAATATGTTTATAAAAAATTTTACACTAATATTATAGAATACTTTTACACTCTCAATCAATTATCATCATTATGTATTTTACTACTTTGGACTGTAAATTTTAAGTTAATATTATATTATAGTTAAATAATAAAATAATAATATAACATAATTAAATAATAAATTTTTATTAAATAATAATGTAAACTTATTTTGTACTATTAATATATACTCATATCCATAAAAGATATTTTGGATTGGATAAATTCCCGTGGATTGGATAAATTCCTAAAAGATATTTTGAATAGTAACATTTAATTAATTTATACTTATAATCAAGATATATATCTAAAAGATTCAATCTAATATATCGCCGATTAAGGCTTTAATCATTTTCAAAATCATGATTATGCCTATCAAAAACGGACGTGTTAGCTAGCTAGTTAGGTAGTTGGATTTGTTTACATTCCATAGGTTACTCTCAAAAGAGATACTATAGAGAATTTCATAAAGTTGATTATATACTTTTAAGTTCTTATTCTGCTACAGCTAAACTTATTCTTCAAGAAATATTTGTTTTAGGAAGATTAATCACCGTTCAAATATTCGTGCGCATGTATGTATTTGCCACTAAGCCCTTATTCCCAATCACGGTTTTCCAGCCATGAGAAAAATGTCAAAATCATTCCCTTTTGAATACAGGAAAGAATGGGGACACGGAAGATGGTGGTGATTCAGACATGGTGTTTGTGGAAGAGACCTCAAGTCAACTTGAAGATCTTAATTTAGAATTTTAGAGGTGCTGCGAGAGAGGCGTTTTTGTGGGTCTGTAAGAATTATATTCTCATTATCTTGAAAATTAGAGTTGGTCCTGGAAAACTTTATAAGAAGTTCAATAAACTGGGATTCAAAAGTTATGCGTATACAGATGTAATTGGCTACTTGATGTTGTTAAACCGCAAGTGTACGGTGTTGTCAAGTAGTATAATAAGATTAAATTTACGGGGAGATGTATGATTATTACCGAATTTTTATCTTAACGGTGTTTAGATAAAACGATCGCAATAGTGGTTGATTTAGTGCAAAGTGAAATAATAAAATGCAGGACATGGAGTTTGTTAGGAGTAATTCATGTGAGTTTGTCGAAGTCGAATAGTTGTAGTATTGTAGGTCAGCTGTATTCGACAGAGTCGAATATAGCTGATAAAGAGTTTGTCGAAATGTTAGTTCAGTCGAAAGTTTAGTTTGTGGGCCTGGGCTTTGACAGCCTATATAAAGGGTCTTTTACTTTGTATTTTCATATAGCAGCTTCATAATAATAAAATTGTACAAAGTTTCCAAACCCTAATCTCTCTTTCTCTTTTCTCTCTTCTTCTTCTTCTTCTTCTTCTTCTTTATCTCAAACATTCATCTTTCTTGGAACCCAGTTCCAACAATTGGTATCAACGAGCCCGGTTGCGATTCAGAGAGAATCTAATGGCAAACGGAACAACAACGTCCACACAATTCCCAGCGAATTTACCGGTTTTCAAAGGAGAAAACTACCAACGGTGGGTTGCGCAGATGAGAGTTATCTTCAGATTTCAAGATGTGGTTGAAATCGTGAATGATGGTGTAACGGAATTGGGGGCGAATGCGACTGATGAACAGAAAGCTGCGTACAAGGATCAACGGAAGAAAGATGGCAAAGCGTTGTTCTTGATTCACCAGTGTGTGGATCCGAATGTGTTTGAGAAAATCATTGAAGAGGAATCGGCAAAAGGAGCGTGGGACAAGTTAAAGAACTTGTATGGAGGCGATGAGAAATTGAAGAGGGTGAAGCTGCAAACCTTGAGAAAGCAATACGAAATGATTCAAATGAAGGAAGATGAATCAGTTTCGGAGTTCTTTTCAAGATTGGTGATGCTGACGAACCAGATGAAGTCTTATGGAGAAACAATCACAGATTTGCAGAAGATTGAGAAGATACTAAGATCTCTGACTGCAAATTTTGATTACATTGTAGTGTCCATTGAAGAGTCCAAGAACCTTGCTGATATGAAGGTTGAAGAGCTACAGGCTTCTTTGGAAGCTCATGAGATGAGATTGAAGCAAAGAAGTTCAGAAAGAGAAAAGGTATCGGACCAAGCACTACAAGCGAAATTCACCAAGAAATCTGGGAAGGCGAAGCAGGGAAGGAATCTTGCTAGTGATGAGAAGTCAAGCAAGAGTTCGAAGAATCATGATGATTCGAAGAAAGTCATAGGCAACAAGTATTCTGGGAAGAAAGTTGATATGAAAGACATGCAGTGTTACAATTGCCAAAGTTTTGGTCATTATGCTCGAGACTGTCGAAAGAAGAATGAAGCACGAGCAAAAGAAAGTGACAAAGCGCAGTACGCACAGGCAGGAGAGAGTGATTCTGAAGGTGTGCTACTAATGGCAGACACTCAGTCGAATGATGATGAAACGAATTTGTGGTATCTTGATTCAGGTTGCAGCAACCACATGACTAGTAACAAGAACTGGTTCAACAAGCTTGATGAATCAGTTAAGAAGGTGATAAAGTTTGCAGATGGTAGACAGATCACATCAGGTGGAAAAGGAAACATATCTGTAATGAGAAGAGATGGCAGAAAAGCCAGCATTACTGATGTGTTGTATGTGCCTTCTATGACAAGTAACTTGATAAGTATAGGTCAATTACTTGCCAAAGGACATAATATGAAGCTGGAGAATAATCAAATGAAGGTGTATCATGCTGATGGTAGGTTGGTACTGAAAGCACCATTGGCTGATAACAAGACTTTTAAAGTTCAAATTAACATGATTGATCATGAATGTCTCGTGTCAACTACTGAAGAGGAAAAGAATTGGCTATGGCATCATAGATATGGGCATCTAAACTTCAGGAGTTTGGGTATGCTGAATCAGAAGAAGATGGTGTATGGTTTACCTCAGGTGAAGGAACCAAATCATGTGTGTGAGGAATGCTGCAAAGCAAAGCAGGCTAGAAAAGCATTCAAACATGATCTGCCAATTAAGTCGAAAGGAAAGTTGGAGCTTGTTCATTCTGACGTATGTGGACCTTTTGAAGTTAGGTCGAATGGTGGAAAACGTTACTTCTTAACTTTCATTGATGAATTCACCAGGTATATGTGGATTTATATGATTGAAAGTAAGAGTGAAGTATTCACAAAGTTCAAGAAGTTTAAGTTGCTTGTCGAAAAGCAAAGTGGCTGCAAGCTAAAGAAACTGAGAACTGATGGTGGTGGTGAATACACCTCTCGAGAGTTTGTTAGATTTTGTGAAGAGGGAGGTATAGAGCATGAGGTTATTGCACCCTATACACCTCAACACAATGGAATAGCTGAGAGAAAGAATATAAGTATACTGAATATGACGAGAAGTATGTTGAAGGCTAAAGAGGTGCCAAAGAGATTTTGGGCTGAAGCAGCTTCGACAACAGTATACATTCTGAATAGATGTCCAACGAAGAAGTTAGTCGAGAAGACTCCTTATGAAGCTTGGACAGGTGAGAAGCCAAATGTGAGTCATCTTAGAGTTTTTGGATCAATATGTTTTAGGCATGTTCCTGAGCAATTGAGAACAAAACTAGATGATCGAAGTCAAACCATGGTGCTCATAGGTTATCATTCGACTGGTGCATATAGACTATATTCACCAGAAGATGATAAATTTGTGATCAGTCGAGATGTTCTGGTAGATGAAAAACAAAATTGGGAGAGTCATGGGTCAGTTCGACAGGATACTGGTCGACAGATGGAAGAGACAGTTCCGACGGTGTTTGAAGAAGACCAACAAACTGAGGCCACGACAAGTCGAAATGAAGAACCTCCTGAGCAGAATGTAAGAAGATCAACTAGAACAAGAGCTGAGTCGACAAGGTTAGCTGGATATGAGATATTTCCAGATAATGCAATCGATGCAGATGGTGACTTAATAGAGGAAGCAATGATGATGGCTGAAGCAGAACCAATTAATTTGGATGAAGCCATGAATGATTCGAATTGGTGTGAAGCCATGAAGGAATAACTCAGGGCAATCGAGAAGAACAATACCTGGGAACTTGTCGAAAAAGCCAGCAAGAAACCTATTGATGTGAAATGGGTTTACAAGCTGAAACGAAGGCCAAATGGTGAAATTGCCAAGCATAAGGCAAGACTAGTGGCAAGAGGATTTATGTAGAAACCTGGTATTGATTTCGACGAAGTATATGCGCCAGTGGCTAGGTTGGAAACAATCAGGATTGTTGTTTCGACAGCAGCGTATAGAGGATGGAAGATACATCAGTTGGATGTAAAATCAGCATTTTTGAATGGACCTTTGGAGGAAGAAGTGTACGTCAGTCAACCACCAGGATTTGAGCTTAAAGGGCATGAGTCGAAGGTGTACAGATTGAGGAAGGCTCTCTATGGATTGAAGCAAGCCCCTAGGGCTTGGAACAAAAGAATAGATGGTTTCCTAATCGAAGCAGGGTTCACAAAGTATGTGTCTGAGCATGGAGTTTATGTAAATGATGTCGACAATGATAGTCAAACCATTTTATGCCTGTATGTTGATGATTTGCTGATTATAGGTGCAAATGAAGCTGAGATAAGAAAAGTCAAGTTGAAGCTAATGCAAGAGTTCGAAATGTCCGACCTAGGGAATTTGTCATATTTCTTAGGGATGAAATTCAAATACACAGCTGAAGGTGTGTTCCTGCACCAGAAGAAGTATGCTCAAGACATCTTGAAGAGGTTCAAGATGACTGACTGTAAAGCTGCGATAACTCCATTGGAAACAGGAGCAAAGTTGAAGAAGGTAACTGATGATGAGTTTGTAAGTTCGACGCTGTACAAACAAATTATTGGATCCTTGAGGTATCTTTGCAATACAAGGCCAAACATTTATCAAAGTGTCAGATTGTTAAGTCGATTTATGGAGAAACCCCAAGAATGTCATCTTATTGCAGTAAAGAGAGTACTAAGATACATTAAGGGTACGATTGATCATGGTGTGCTGATGCCATGTCGAGATAAGTCCAAGTCAAAAGATGCAGAGGTATATGGTTATACTGATTTAGATTTCAGTGGAGACCAAGATGAGAAGAAAAGTAATGCAGGTTATATTTTCATGATCGAAGGAGCTCCAATCTCTTGGAGTTCGAGAAAACAAAGCATTGTGGCTTTGTCATCATGTGAAGCTGAGTATGTAGCTGCATCGTATGCAGCATGTCAGGCAGCATGGATAGATATGTTGCTCGAAGAACTCAAGATCAAGGAACCTGGGAAGATGAAATTGTTTGTAGACAATAAGTCAACTATTGATCTTGCCAATCATCCTATGTGTCATGGTCGATGTAAGCACATAGAAAGAAGATATCATTTTCTCAGGGATCAAGTGAACAGAGGGAAGCTGGATCTTGAATGTTGCAAGACTGAAGTTCAACTAGCTGACATACTTACCAAACCTTTGAAGAAAGTCAGATTCGACTAGTTAAAGAAGAGCATTGGGATGAGAAGTCTCGAAAACATGAATTAGATGGTGTGTTAGGAGTAATTCATGTGAGTTTGTCGAAGTCGAATAGTTGTAGTATTGTAGGTCAGCTGTATTCGACAGAGTCGAATATAGCTGATAAAGAGTTTGTCGAAATGTTAGTTCAGTCGAAAGTTTAGTTTGTGGGCCTGGGCTTTGACAGCCTATATAAAGGGTCTTTTACTTTGTATTTTCATATAGCAGCTTCATAATAATAAAATTTTACAAAGTTTCCAAACCCTAATCTCTCTTTCTCTTTTCTCTCTTCTTCTTCTTCTTCTTCTTTATCTCAAACATTCATCTTTCTTGGAACCCAGTTCCAACAGAGTTGTGGTTATCTATCAAGATTTACTCTATCGGTTATCTGAGTTTAAATACGAGAATCTATAAGTAATTTATAGAAAAATAGATAAATATGTGTGACACCCACTTTCGTGGCGTGCGCATCTAGAAGTGTTTCTCAGTACAGCTAAGCAGTTTTCTTAATAAAGAGCGAGTTACATTTGCACGGCGGGCACCTCGGTACTCTATTGTCTAGCAATCCACGATCTGATATCGATTCACTACCTTTCGGTATGTGATCGTATCTGGGTTGCCTTTACTTTCACAACCGACATAAATATTTTTATGATCTTGAATTCTAAAATAATAGTACCTATAATTTTCATAATTCATATTCAGATAAATCAATTAGGGAATGTCATGAGATAAACTCTCGCGGTCCCTTGTCCTTATGAAACTACTCACTCATGGCGAGGTTAACAACAACTAAGAAATTGAAAAACATGGCATGCAAGTAAATAAACTAAACCAATGTAAACAACCTGAATTGAAGGCAAGCTTGATTAAAAAAAGAAAACCAGATAATTACATCAACGTGCAAAGCAATACATTTGAGAGCAAGAGACAAAAGCTGAAAATTACAAAGTAGAAGTAACAATTGATAGAGCTCCCTAAGTGTCACCCTTAGGTCTCCCCCACCCTATCTTAAGATAATGATCCCACTTATACAAAAATTAGCATTTAATCACCTTAAACTTGTGTTAATACAATAATAAACCACTAAGCATTGAATTGAGTCGGCTTTGAGCTTCCAATGATCACAAATATCACCTTAAATTCGTGTTAAATCATTAACACCCACTGACATCAAGTCCTTGGAGGTGATGGATGTTCAAAAGTCACGAAAATATAATTTCGTGCACTATCATAAATGGTTACTTTTGGATTAGAAAAATAATTTTCAGAAGTCAAGAAGTTAGGAAAATGTTACAAAATGCCAAAGTTCACAGCAGAAACTAGGTCTGACACGGGCAGTGTTAGCTGACACAGGGGGTCATATCAAGTAACACGATTGTGTTAGGCAACATGGTCAAACCGTGTTGTCCTCATACTTTTACTCTGGGAGCGCCCTCAAGTTCCAACACAGTCCGTGTCAGCTGACACAGCCAGGATGTGCTGGCCTCAGGTCACTTGTGTTGTGATTACTTGCAAACGCGTGATTTTCTGCCTTTTTTTATTCAATCCTGCATGACACTTCCGTATTAGCTGAAAACATCAAAATAACACAAAGCTCATAAAATCAAACTAAAAAAATGAAAACACACAAGAAAATAGAAATAAAATAAGCTAAAAATATGATGCAAAAATCACTTATCACTACTGAGGGGGCATTGCTATGAAGTTGAAAGACGAGAAGGTAACAATATCTATTAAACAACTATATTTTCAATTTATTCATACTAGGGTCAAGTATTAAGGAGGTGGGGAGTGATACTTCACACTGATGTATGCGAGTCCTAGGGAAGAAGGAAGAAAAGAGTTATGGGAAACTTTAAAAGATGTTGCTTAGAATATGAGAGGTGGTTGGCTTCTAGGAAGTGATTTCAATGATATTAAGGTGGCTTCAGAGAAACAATATGGAACCCCTACTTCAATACGAAAATGTAATCTCTATAAGGAAAGAATTAATTCCTACAATCTCATTGACATCGACTTTATAGGTCCTAAATACACATAGTGAGGACCTATTTACCATGAGGGCTTTAAAGTCTATGAAATTATGGATAAAGCAATGTGCAACGATGTATGGCATCTCCAATTTTTGACTCTCCAAGTCAAAGTGTTGGCTCATGTTGAATTCTAAGATCATCATCCCATGCTAATCTCTCATAAGGATGATGCTTTTAGCAGACCCACCAAATCCTTCACGTTTGAATGTGTATGGGTTTTGGAGTAGTCTTATGATGTGATTATTTCAGATGTTTGGGATACGAATAATGACTTTAAGACTAACCTGGATATAGTCATAACGCCTTCTAATGAGTGGAGGATGCACACAGTTAATAGTATGCAACATGAAAATAATTGGTTAATGGGAAGGCTCACTGGTATTCAAAAGGTGATTCAAGAGGGTAGGGGTCACGCAGGGCTAGGAAAGATAGAAAAAGACATACAACAATGTCTTGCTAAGATCCTTCACCAAGAATAATTGATGTGGTTTCAGAGGTCCAACATAAAATGGTTAGCAAGTGGGGATATGAATACTAGGTAGATTGATATGTAATAGCAGTGCAAAAAAGAAGAAGAAAGATCGTCAACTTTATCAAAACAAGCAATGCATAATGGATTTAAGATCCTGAGGTTATTAAGAAGCTTTTCAAATATTGGTTTCAAAAGCTCTATACTTCTGATGTGGATGTGGATGAGTGGAGAAATTAAATGAAAATTTGAAGGCAGAAGGGATCAAGAAAGCAGCTATTGAGATGGCCCCTTGGAAATCTCTAGGCCTAGATGGATTCTCCACTGGATTTTACCAAAAATCTTGGAGCATTATAGGTCTCAAGTTGTGCAACTACGTCCAATCCATGTGAGTAACTCATCTGTTAGACGACGGCGACTTGTCTAGATGGGGGTGAATAGACTCCCAAGCCAAAATCACCAAATAAAATTTGGGTTTTAAAGTTGTTAGAAAAATAGAGCGCGCTGAAGGTTTTGGTATGGATTGATATAAGTCGTCTATACGAACCTAGTTATTGGAACTCGAATATGCAAAGCCAAATCTGGAATGACAAACACAATAATCAAAATTAACCTTTAATCGAGTATCACGTTATTACTTGTTTATACTAATGAACTTAGTAATGTTATTTCCAATGATAGTAAGCAAAAATATTGAACTATGCAATTTATTGAACACTTGGTGTGCGAACGAATTTTCAGAATTTCCTTTGTGTTGTTGTTGATATGACAACCTCTTATAATCAAAGGTGATTATAAGCTTATCAATAGTCAAGTTTAAAATAAAAGGATCACAGGAAAATTTTTACAAGTCGATCGATTAATCAATGTTATTCGACAAATTGTGTAATGAAAAATAAAACGAGTAAAGAGATAATAGAGAGATCGACACGAGGATTTGTTCACGCAGTTCCCCACTTTCGTCCTCGCGCGTGGGTACGTTTGCTCCTAATTTCCAATGTGGAATTAGGATACTTTCTTACTATGCAAAAAGTCGATATACAAGAAAAGTGTTCAGAGCAACCATACAACCACTACTTGTTCTGATGTTGATTCAACCCTTTTTCTTCTTTTAATCTTGAGTAAGAACAAGATAACAATGGATGCAAATTGACTTGTCGATATTGCTACTCATTTGCGTTCTTTATCTCCAAAGCTTTCATGCACGATCAACTGCACCATTGTTCCATAAGACTTCAATTCGATTCGCCGTTCACCGCTACTTCCTTTGCGTTCTTTATCTCCAAATGGTCATTTGCGTACTTTATCTCCAAAGGCTTTCACAAGGTCGCAATCCTCTCTTGAACGTCTTGCACGAAAACCCCCTAATCTTCACACGGTGTTGGAGGACAAACCCGCGGTTTTTCCGGATGAAGACCCCTACAAATCTCAACCCGGTATTCTCGGCTACACAAGAACCTAATCGGACGTTATCAAGCCTTCGCCTAGCTGGCACCCCAACAAAAGATTATTATGTGTGATTTGTCAGTGTGTAGACATAGGACGGAGGTTGAAGATAATGAGCAAATGCATGTTAATTTTATGGTATCACCAGTTTGGAATGAAGCATGAATGATGTATTTATAGTTTTGGAAGATTGGTGGCAAGAAGGTAATTTTCGGGGTAAAAAATGACAGAATTGACCAACTTAAACAGCATGTGCCGGCCTGAACGATGGATGTGCCGGCACATACTGTCAAAAATAATAGCATGTGCCGACCTGAAAGAACATATTCGTCGACCCAAAAGAAATAGAACTGACAGCCTTATTTAAGAAAGTAGATGTGTCGTCCTGAAACACGTATGTGTCGTCACATAATGTTGAAACTTACAGTATGTGCTGACCTGAAACAGGTGCGTGTCGACCGAAACAAAACAGAAGCTGCAGGCTTAAAAAATGAGTTATATGTGTTGGCCTGAGTTGTGTATCTGCCGGTACATGCAGTGCATTTTTGTGCAGAAGCTGATTTTCATGATTTTGGACAATTTTGAAGTGGTTTTTGATGATTCCTAAGACCTCTAATGCTAGGGTTCCACACAAAATCAGAGTTGCTGTCCAATATACCAAAATGCGAAGTAGTTTCAATGCTTTGACATCATGTAAAATATCTCATGGTGATGTTGCACTCACATCATCCAGCATTGCAGATGTAAATTTCACTGACTTATGTCGGATTCCTAAAGTGCCTTACCCTTAACTAGTGTCCAAATTCATGCTTATCTCCTTGTGCAACACTATCTACAAAGTGTTAAGCAAGAGTATTATTAATAAGCTCTAAAAGATTTTAAATAAGCTAGTTTCCCCTTACCAAATTGGTTTTATTTTTGGTTGAAGTATTCAAGATAATACAGTAGCGACTCAGGAGATGCTCCACAATATGAATAGTCTCAGAGGTAAAAATAAAGGTTTCTTTGTAATTAAAGTGGGCCTTGCCAAATTAACATACAATTTACACATCATTACATCCAATAAGAAACCAAACAACATACAAAAATATTGTGCAATACATTCGATGTGCAATACATTCATCAAATAAGATCAACAACGTGACCGAAGAGGTCTTTTGGTGTCTTGTCTAAATAAAAACTCCATTAGCTTTACTACCCATCAAATTCAAATAATCAACACATTAAGTCATCTTTTATTTAAATCTAAATTTTTATTTACATGAGGCATGTTTGATGGATTAATGAATTAATCCAACAGTTTCCCACTTGACTCATATGACAACTTGTTGTTTCAATCTTATAACATAATTGTGTATCATTCATTGAAAGCACAAATTCATTATTTTTAATGAAATCAAATGATTGCATCATGGTGGTCACAAGTTATCCACCAACTTGATTTCTTCCATGTATGACGAATCAACCCAGTTCTAATAAGTTTAAGGGATATAATTGTTAGAACAAGGTTTGGTTATGCAATAATACCTCTGAGTTTTAATGATAACAAACAAGTATGTTTGTATGAAAAATTTTGGTATTCTAATGTTTGTTATTTTTGGGAATTTAACAAACAGGTTCTGCTTCTGATAAATAGCGTGGCTAAGTTATTAGAAGAAAATTGTTCCGCTTCTGTGCTACATTTGTTCTGTTGAACAGTAGCATTTGCTTCAGAAGACTCTGAAGTTGTTTGACTCTGATACGATGACTTAAGAAAAACAAGTTCTGAAGATCTGAAGACAGAAGTTCTGATGAACAAGTCCAGATGCTGAAGACTTAAGAAAACAAATTCTGAAGATCTGAAGACAGAAGTTCTGATGAACAAGTCCAGACGCTGAAGACTAATGCTTCTAAGACTACGGGTTCTGAAGACCAAGTGCTGAAGACTCTGAAGACGTAGCTCTGCAGATTCTGAAGACTTGAAGCTCTTAAGACCCAAGTTACATTTTCCCTTCTTCTAACTCATGCTCTCAGAAGCCTCTGAAGTCAGGAAGTTGAGAAAACTAAGCAACGTGGTACAACAGTACGATGAGGACGCTTTGCTCTACTCTGGATAGGGCGGACACAAGTGTACTATTTGTCCCCCACGTTCTTTCAAGCCGCCATAATTTTGAAATGTCAAAAATATCCTTCAACGGTCATATCCATGCATGGCTATATAAAGGCTTGAAGACTTCAAGAATGAGCTAGCTAACAATACTGGAATTTTCACTGTTTATATGCTCTATTTTTCTTATCATTCTTAAGTCAATTTGTTCTTAAATCTGTTTACTTATCAGCTTGTGTAGAAGCATTTTCTGTAAACAAATTATTGTTCAAACATTTGTTTGATTTCCTTGAGAGATCGGTTAGATCATAATTCTTGAGAAGTCTAGGACTAGTGTGTCTTAGAGATTAATTCCTTAAGGGACCAGTTTGGTCAGAAGCCTTAAGAAGAGACGGTTAGTCTGTGTATTGTTAGTCACCAGCAGTTGCTAGTGCAGTTGTAATAAGTTTGGTTATAGTGGATTAAGACCTCGCTTGAGAGAGGTAAAATCACCTTGGCGGGTGGACTAGACTAGCTTGACGGTTTCTCAAGTGAACTAGTATAAACATACTGTGTTCTTTCTTTTTAGCTCTCTTGCTTTATTATCAAGAAGTGAAGATTATTTGTAAAGGGGGTTATTTTTAAAGAATGGTTTTTATTTTTAAAATCCAATTCAACCCCCCCCCCCCCCTTTCTTGTGTTTTTCACATCTTCAATTGGCATCAGAGCTCCGGTTCTAAGAAGATAAAAAGTTTGAATTTTTATCAAGCACCTAACAGTGTTCAGTACCGATCCAAAGTGTGAAAAACATTGGCTGCCCCAACTGCTTCTAATGTCACTTCTGATAATAATGAAAGTGACTCATATAGTGCAAAACCTCTTATCTTTGATGGCGAGAAATTTGACTATTAGAAAGATAGAATCGAAAGTTACTTTCTGGGATTTGATTTGGATCTATGGGATCTGGTAGTTGATGGCTACAAATTCCCAGTAGACTCTGAAGGCAAAAAGATTACCAGAAGCTCATTCACAGAGGCTCAAAAGAAAACCTACAAGAATCATCACAGAGCGAGAATGATTCTGCTAAATGCTATTTCATATACAGAGTATGAAAAGATTATAGATAGAGAGACTACAAAGTTTATCTTTGACTCTCTTCAGATGACTCATGAAGGCAACGCTTAAGTCAAGGAGACAAAGGCTCTGGCCCTAATCCAGAAGTATGAGGCCTTCAAAATGGAAAATAACGAATCTGTGGAAACTATGTTTTCAAGATTCCAGATGCTTGTTGCAGGATTCAGAGTTCTGGACAAAGGTTATTCTACTGCTGATCATGTCAAGAAGATTATCAGGAGTCTGCGTGGAAAATGGAGACCAATGGTAACTGCTTTGAAATTGGAAAAGTATCTGAACAACACGAGTCTTGAGGAACTGATTGGTTCTTTAAGAAGTCATGAGATAGAACTTTAAGAAGATAAACCTCAGAGAAGAGGTAAGTATGTTGCTCTGAAGTCTAAGTCTGAAAAGACCAAGGCTTACCAAGCAGAGGAGAACTCAGAAGAATCTAAAGAAGATTCAGACGAAGATGAACAGTCTCTCATATCAAGAAAGATAAATAAGTTGTGGAAACACAAACAGAGCAAGTTCAGAGGCCCGAGAAGAAAAGGTAGATCTGAGTCTACATCTGGTCAAAGGAAAGTTTCTGAAAAAAGAAGCTACTTGCTATGAATGCAAGGCGCCTGGACATTATAAGAATGAATGTCCAAAGCTCAAGAAAGATAGAAAACCTAAGAAGGTTTTCAAAGCTAAAAAGGATCTTATGGAAACATGGGATGATTTAGAATCAGAAGAAGAAGATTCTGATGAAGAACATGCCAATGTGGCACTCATGGCAAAGACCAGCATAAGCGAAGACTTATCAGAGGATCAACTGACACTTGATGAAGAGTCAGACTCTGATGATGACAAAGAGGTACTTTCTACCTTATCTTGTTCTGAACTTGAATTAGGTTTATCAGAACTTATAAAAAGGTATCAACTTCTTCTAAGTAAACACAAAATTCTGAAAAATACTTTTGTGGTTGCTTCTGAGAATTCTACTAAGGGCGAGCCAAATAATTCTGATTTAAATAAAAAAAATTCTTTAGAAAAATCTAATGCTGCTTTAAAAAGTAAAGTCTCTAAGCTAGAAGAAGAGATTATTTCTAACATATCTGTTACTGATGAAGTAATCAGATATGATAGAGCTTTTAAGCACTTCCTTGCTAAAGGCATAGATAGAAGCAAGATGGTTTCAATGATCTATGGAGTTAGCAGAAACGGAAGTAGACGTCTGGGATATTCAGGACCATCAAAACCATTTGATGAGACTTTGAGTATTAAACTAAAACCTCTGTCTAAAAATTTTGTTCATGCTGGCACCGAACTGAAATGTTCTGAACTAGAAGGTTCTGATTCTGTTGCACCATAATCACAGACATAGAAGAAAACTTTTAAGCCTAAATATCATGCACAAATTTCACTTGATTATCCTGTTGCACAGAAATCCAAAGGTGTCAGAACCTCTGGAAAGACTAACAAGAAAGGACCCAGAAAATGGGTACCTAAAAGTGAGATAATCTATGTTACAGACATCCTTGATGGTGCCACTGAAACACCAGTCATGGTACCTGGACAGTGGATGCTCGCGACACATGACGGGAGAAAGGCGTATGTTCCAAGATTTGGAACTTAAATCTGGAGGCGTCGTTGGTTTCGGAGGAAACCCGAAGGGAAGGATCATTGGCTCTAGAACTGTTGGTAATGGTAAACTTCCTTCCATCAACAAAGTTCTTTTAGTTGAGGATGTAATGCATAACTTATTGTCAATTAGTCAACTTAGTGACAATGGTTATGACGTTATCTTTAATCAAACGTCCTGTAAGGTTGTTAGTTAGAAGGATGGGTCAGTTTTGTTCAATGGTAAGAGGAAAAACAATACTTATAAGATCAGACTATCAGATTTGAAAAATCAGAATGTAAAATGTCTTCTGTACGTTAAAGAGAGCAATGGGTCTGGCACAGACGTCTGGATTATGTTAGCTTGAGAAGAATTTATCAGCTGAACAAGTTAGGACTTGTCAGGGGCTTGCCCAATCTGAAGCATTCTTCAGATGCTCTTTGTGAAGCATGTCAGAAAGGCAAATTTTCAAAAACTTCTTTTAAAGCAAAAATGATTGTTTCTACCTCTAAACCATTAGAACTTCTTCACATTGACTTATTTGGACCAGTGAAAACTGCTTCAGTCAATGGAAAGAAATATGGAGTAGTCATCGTTGATGATTACAGTCGTTGGACATGGGTAAAATTCTTAAGACACAAAGATGAGTCACATTCTGTGTTTGCTTCCTTCTGCACCCAAGTGCAAAATGAAAAGAATTGTAAAATTGTCAGAGTCAGAAGTGATCATGGTGGAGAATTTGAAAACAAAGATTTTGAAAAACTTTTTGATTCTTATGGCATATCCCATGATTTCTCCTTTCCTAGAACTCCACAACAAAATGGGGTTATAGAAAGAAAGAATAGGACATTGCAAGAAATGGCTCGCACCATGATTCAAGAAACTGACATGGCTAAGCACTTTTGGGCAGAGGCAGTTAACACAGCATGTTATATTCAAAATAGAATCTCAATAAGACCTATTTTGGGTAAGACTCATTATGAATTGTGGAAGAATAGAAAGCCAACCATTTCTTATTTTCATCCTTTTGGATGTGTATGCTTTATGTTAAACACTAAAGAGAATCTGGGCAAGTTTGATTCCAAAGCACAGAAGTGTCTGTTGTTAGGATTTTCTGAACGTTCAAAAGGTTACAGAGTCTATAACACAGAATCATGAATTGTGGAAGAATCAATTCATGTCAGATTCGATGATAAGCTTGACTCTGAAAAGTCAAAGCTAGTTGAAAAGTTTACAGATTTGGAGATCAGTTTTTCAGAACCTAAGGAAAAGGCAGAGGAAATCAAAGATTCAGAAGCTCCTACTTCTGATATTGTTGTTGCTCCCACTGATCCTCCACAACAAAAGAAAAGCAGAGTTGCAACTTCACACCCTGAAGAATTGATTCTGGGATATAAGGACGCTCCTATCAGAACCAGATCAGCCTTCAAACCTTCTGAAGAAACACTTCTGGGTTTGGTGTCCTTGATCGATCCAACATCTGTTGATAAAGCTCTACTGGACAAAGACTAGATTCTGGCGATGGAAGAAGAACTTAACCAGTTTTCAAAGAACGATGTTTGGGATCTTATTCAGAAGCCTAAAGGTGTCCACGTTATTGGAACTAAATGGGTATTCAGAAACAAGCTCAATGAGAAGGGTAAGGTTGTCATAAACAAGGCACGACTGGTTGCACAAGGTTATAGTCAACAAGAAGGAATAGACTATACAGAAACCTTTGCTCCAGTCGCCAAGTTAGAAGCCATACGCTTATTAATTTCCTTTTCTGTAAATCATAACATCATATTATATCAGATGGATGTTAAGAGTGCATTTTTGAATGGTTATATTTCAGAAGAAGTTTATGTCAAACAACCTCCTGGATTTGAAAATTCTAAGAAGTTAGATTTCGTTTTTAAACTTAAAAAATCTCTCTATGGTCTGAAACAAGCTCCCAGAGCTTGGTATGACAGATTGAGTAATTTTCTTTTAGAAAATAACTTCACCAGAGGCAAGGTTGACACCACTCTCTTCTGTAAAATGTTCAAAAATGATATGCTTATAGTTCAGATTTACGTTGATGATATTATTTTTGGTTCTGCTAATCCCTCTCTTTGTGAAGAGTTTTCTAAGCTAATGCAGGCAGAATTTGAGATGAGTCTGATGGGTGAATTGAAGTTCTTTCTGGGAATTCAAATTGACCAAAAATCAGAGGCTACTTACATTCATCAAAGTAAGTACACCAAAGAACTTCTGAAGAAAATCAACATGATGGATTGTAAACCAGCTAAGACTCCAATGCATCCAACATGTATTCTGGAAAAGGAAGAGGTAAGTGGAAAGGTTTGTCAGAAGCTCTATCGTGGTATGATAGGCTCTCCTCTGTACTTAACTGCTTCTAGACCTGATATTCTTTTCAGTGTTCATTTGTGTGCTAGATTTCAATCAGATCCTAGAGAATCTCATTTAACCGCTGTTAAAAGGATTCTAAGGTATCTGAAAAGAACTACTAACCTTGGCCTGATGTATGAGAAAACATCAGAGTACTCTCTTTCTGGTTATTGTGATGCATATTACGCAGGAGACAGATTGGAAAGAAAAAGCACCTCTGGAAACTATCAGTTTCTTGGGAAGAATCTGATCTCATGGTCAATCAAGAGGCAATCAACAATTGCTCTCTCAATAGCAGAAGCAGAGTACATATCCGCGTCTCTATGAAGTACGCATATGATGTGGATGAAGAACCAACTAGAAGATTATCAGATATATGAGAGTAACATTCATATCTTTTGTGATAATACTGCTGCTATCTGTTAAAGTAAGAATCCAATCTTACATTCTAGGGCTAAGCACATAGAAATTAATCATCATTTTATTAGAGACTATGTTCAGAAGGGAATCTTATGTTTAAAATTTATAGATACATACCATCAATGGGCTGATATTTTTACAAAACCCTTGGCTGAAGATAGATTTCTATTTATTCTGAAGCATCTGAAAATGGACTACTATCCAGAGTAAGATTTCATCAGAATCAGATGTGTTTAGTCAGAGTCTTAAGATATAAGATTTTCATTTAAACTAAGAAGCATTTGTTTTTAACTTTAGTCATCAGAAGATGCTTTGTCAGAAGTATCTCTGATCATACGAAAACCTTTTGGTTTTCCAGACTCTAAGGATATCAAAACGTGTCACTTAATTAAAGAGTGATTAACGCGTGAGCAGTACTTTTCTTGGAATTGGTTAAATCATGATTAAGTTCATTTATTAATCCCCATTATCATGTTTAATTCTTCACTCCACTTACACGTTATATACCCACTCACACCACTTCACTCCACTTTTGTCTTAGAAACCCTAAAATCCCTTCAGTTCTCTGCAACTCCATCATCTTCATCAATGGCGGAATCATCTCAAACTATCTCCAAAGCTAAGCTACTTGAATATCAGTGTACTATTCCTGAAGAATGTCCTATCTCTCTCGACATGCATGTAAATGAACTTTGAGTTCTTAGTGAATCCATGGTTAACTTCACAAATCTCAGGGATAATAGATGTGATGTTACTCGAACACTCATTTCTCAAGGATGGGATGGTTACATTAATAGATTGCAAGGATCCTCACTTCTAAACTTGGTTAAAGATTTCTGGATTCATGCAATCGCTAGTAGACATGTCATTGTTTCTACTGTGTTTGGAAGACGAATCATCATCACAAAAAAGACTATCAGTGACTAAATCTCTCATGATGGAAAGGGACTAAGAATCGTCAATATTCAACCAAATAAGCAAAAGGAAGCTAAGGTCACAACTATTTTTAAAGAAGGAACTGATCTAGACTCTAAAAAGGATCCACCATCTTCGCTCTTGAAAGATACTTTAAGAGTTTGGTTTAAAATCATGTTGGGAACTATGTATCATCGTCCACCCACTCATTCATCGAATTACATTAATTTGTCACAGAAGTATGTTTTATACTTCCTGTTGAAAGGAAAGAAAATACATCTCCCTTGCATTTTGTTCAACTTTCTGAGAGAATCTATAGTTAACTCAAGAACTGACTCCACTAAGAAGGGATATCATATCCCTTATGGCATACTCTTGTCTGATATTTTCATTTAGCCAGGCTTAGTTGAAGATTTATTGGTTGCTGGGTTCACTAAGGAACTAGACAAATCTTCTGGACAGTCTTTTTGGACAAAAAACTTAAAGAATATGAAGCTTCTTAAGAAGATCACCCATCGACCTGCTATTCCAAACCAGTACCTTTGTTCGATTTCCAATCTCTGGATTTCCACCTTTTTCAAAACACTACAATCTAGAAGAACTAGCAAACTATTTTGCTGGATGTGAAAAGGAACCATTAGATGCATGGATTGATCTGGAAAATCTACCGGACACTCTCCCTGAAATTGTTCATAAAAAGGGGAAAGGCAAGAAAAAGAAAAGTAATGATGATGACGGACCATCAGCAAAGAAGATGAAGATGGCGTCTACATGTACTTCCTCTGCTCTAGAACAAAGTAAGTCTTTTGAATCGCCCTATGTAACTACATTTGTTTCTATTGACAGAAATTTGTCTTCATCTCTTCCCATCTCATCATCACCACTTATAACTCAACCATTTTTATCCACTCATCCACCAATATTCTCTACTGTTGTCACCACCTCTCCAACACCCATTTTTGAATCTTCTACTGAAATAATCACTACTTCACCTCCATCCTTACAGTTAACTCCACCAATGCTTGAAATTACCTCATCTCAACCATCTTCCACCATTTTTATCCAACCAACTCTTGTCACATCTGTTCCACCATCTCCAATTATTCAAACCACTGAAGAATTTCTCACTGAACTTCCACAAACAACCATCTCACCTTCACCAATTTCAATTACTGCTCCACAACCTATTCCAGAATCAATAATTGATAATCCTGAATCTTCTCTTAACAATGATACCATCATTCTTGATGACTCTATTGAAGATGATCAACCCTTAACTAAAAATAAAACCTCCGACCTTCCTCTCAATCTAGATGAAGCAATATCTATTTTTAAGGATAGTGTGGTTACAAGGTTCAAGACACTTTCTGATGAATCAAATTCTAGTGAAGACCCTTCTGATTTGGGTGCTTCATGGGATATGTTCAATCAGTGGATGGCTAAGGAATTTCAGAAGATTCAAGATATTTCTGTTCAGACAAAGGGTTATTTTGTTCAAGAAGCTGAAAAGAGGTTGCAAGAGAAGAAAGAAGCCGAAGCTAAGCTAGCTGCAGAAAAGGAACTGGAAGAAAGGTTAGCCAAAGAAGAGGCTGAAAGATTAGCTAAGGAGGCTAATGATCAAGCAGAAGAAGAAGCTAGAAATGCTAAAGCTGTCAACACCTCTGAACCTGCTTCCTTCTCTGAACCTGCATTTGTGCGTTTGGAACGTTCAATTGACGAAATCAAAGAAGATCATCAAGCAATGAAATAAGAACAGAAAATCTTCAGAGAAAGCTTTGCTGAGTAGAAGGTTGTCAACAACTCTCTTCAGGATATGCTTCAATAGATTCTGACCAAGCTGTCTACAAATCCTTCATCCTCTAGAACTTAGGAACTTAGGCACTTAAGAACTTAGATTTTGGCTCTGAATATTAGGACTCTGTGTGTTTTGATCTTTTGATCTTTTAGATTTAATGAAATTTCAACTTTTTGATTTTGACAAGAAGGGGGAGAAGTATAATGAAAGTGATATTTTGATTCTCATAATCAATTTCTGAAAAACAAGCTGCTTACATTCTAACAAATAAACTTCTGTTTCTGTTAGATTTGTCTTCTTGTTTTCTTTTTTAGGAAATATGGAATCCGAATATTTTTGGCATCCAATGTTTTTGACTCTGATATTTCAAGATCTCAATTGGTACAATTGACTTCTGGAAACTGAATCAAGACTTTAAAGATCTCAATATCTGATCTATTGCAACCAGGGGGAGTTCACCCAGAAGGTTCATGAGTCAAGATATTTAATCTTCATCCAGTCTGAGATTCAGGGGGAGATTCTCATCTGAAGGATAAGTATTCCCTAACCTTCTTATTTCGGTTATCTTTTTATGATTATGTACAAAATTGTGTCATCAAAATACATAGTTTTGTCATCATCAAAAAAGGGGAGATTGTAAGAACAAGTTTTGGTTCTACAATAATACCTCTGAGTTTTGATGATAACAAACAAGTATGTTTGTATGAACAATTTTGGTATTCTAATGTTTATTATTTTGAGAATTTAACAAACAGGTTCTGCTTTTGATAAATAGCGTGGCTAAGTTATTAGAAGAGAATTGTTCCGCTTCTGTGCTACATTTGTTCTGTTGAACAGTAGCATTTGCTTCAGAAGACTCTAAAGTTGTATGACTCTGATACGATGACTTAAGAAAAACAAGTTTTGAAGATCTGAAGACAGAATTTCTGATGAACAAGTCCAGATGCTGAAGACTTAAGAAAACAAGTTCTGAAGATCTGAAGACAGAAGTTCTGATGAACAAGTCCAGATGCTGAAGACTTATGTTTCTAAGACTACGGGTTCTAAAGACCAAGTGCTGAAGACTCTGAAGATGTAGCTCTGCAGACTCTGAAGAATTGAAGCTCTTAAGACCCAAGTTACGTTTTCCCTTCTTCTAACTCATGCTCTCAGAAGCCTCTGAAGTCAGGAAGTTGAGAAGACTAAATAACGTGGTACAACAGTACAACAGTTCGATGAGGACACTTTGCTCCACTCCGGATAGGGCGGACACAAGTGTACTATTTGTCCCCCACGTCCTTTCAAGCCTTCATAATTCTGAAATGTCAGAAATATCCTTCAACAGTCATATCCATGCATAGCTATATAAAGGCTTGAAGACTTCAAGAATGAGCTAGCTAAAAATACTGGAATTTTCACTATTTATACGCTCTATTGTTCTTATCATTCTTAAGTCAATTTGTTCTTAAATCTGTTTACTTATTAGCTTATGTAGAAGCATTTTCTGTAAACAAATTATTGTTCTACCAGTTGTTTGATTTCCTTGAGAGACCGGTTAGGTCAGAATTCTTGAGAAGTCTATGACTAGTGTGTTTTAGAGATTAATTCCTTAAGGGACCAGTTTGGTCAGAAGCCTTAAGAAGAGATGGTTAGTCTGTGTATTGTTAGTCACTAGTAGTTGCTAGTGCAGTTGTAATCAGTTTGGTTATAGTGGATTAAGACCTCGCTTGAGAGAGGCAAAATCACTTTGGCGGGTGGACTAGACTAGCTTGACGGTTTCTCAAGTGAACTAGTATAAACATACTGTGTTCTTTCTTTTCAGCTCTCTTGCTTTATTATCAAGAAGTGAAGATTATTTGTAAAGGGGATTATTTTTAAAGAATAGTTTTTATTTTAAAAACCCAATTCAAACTCCCTATTTCTTGTGTTTTTCACACCTTCAATAATATTGTGTCTTTCACGTCTATTCAAAAACACCTATGTCATCACATATTAACAATAATTTATACAACAAAATATGGATAACAAAATTATGCAGAAACATAATCTTTTTTGAATTCACAAGTGTTATACAATATGAACATTAAACTATACATGTACATATACTGATCATACTATAATGTTAACAAGGACTGTTACATGATTCACATCCTTTCTACATGGCTAACACATATCTTAGGAGGTAAAAATTTAGTTAACAGATCATCTATTATTAAATACGTATCAATGTGTTCAAATGACACCTTTTGTTTTTGCATTTCTTCTTTCACTGATAAGTATTTCAATTTTATGTGTTTTGAACCTTCAAAATACTTATCATTCTTAGGGAAGACGACATCTGCAGAATTATCATAATAAATCCTTAGCGGCCTAGCTATACTATCTATAATACCAATCCCTAAGATAAATTTTTGCAACCATAATGATTGAATTGTGGCCTCAAAGCATGCAACAAATTGTGCATCCATAGTCGCAGTAGAAATTATAGACTACTTTTCACTCTTCCATGATATTGCTCATTCAGCCAAAAGAAAAACATACCCAAGTATGGATTTACTTGAGTCAACATATCCTGTGAAGTATGAACCAGAGTAGCCAACCACCTCAAGGTAATCTGACCTTTTATATGTGAGAATGTAATCTTTGGTGCCTTGTAAGTACTTAAGAAACTTCTTTGCATCTTTCTGGCGATCCATTCCAAGATTAATTTTATATCCACCCAATATATCAATGATAAAACTAATATCCAAACGGGTACATGTTTGGGCATATATCAAGCTCCCGACCATTGATGCATAGGAAATATAGTTGATTTCTTTTTTTCCAATTCATTTTTTGGGACATTGAATTTTAACTGAACATGTCCCCCTTTTGAATAGAAACTATCCCTGCAGAGCATTTATCTAATCTGAATCTCTCTAAAATTTTATTTATATTGCCTTTCTGAGATAATCCCAATAGTCTTTGTGATATATTACAGAATATTTCTATTCCTATCACATAATATACCTCACCCATATTACTATGATTAGGACAATGAAATTTATACTCTTTCGATTTTTCAAGATACCCAATAAAAAACCATTAATGGTTGTTGCATCAAGTTTCTTTTCATGTGGATTATACGACCTTATTGTGGAACCTTGTTTTGCATGGCATAGGACATTATTTTGATGATGAAAACTACAAAATATTATCATGACCTAAATAGCGATAACAACTAAAGTTAATCATAAAGTGATTAAACAATTAAATATGCAAACCAACTTATTAGGCGTTGATAAACTTGAATTTCAGATGATGGAAACTAAATGGAACATAACTCAAGTCTCATCTCAAAGTAAACTCAAGCAAGTGTCTATAAGGATGAAACACCTAACAAGTCTTGAAGTATAAGAAAGCCCTACCTCGATTAGTCTGAGTGAATACATTGTAAAGCATAAGGACATTCTCATAAAAGTGTATGGCTAAATCACAGACACACATGAACTTGCTTTCAAACTTTTTTTCTCAAGAAATTTTTTTCAAATATACCTTGATTTGTGCTAGATGAGTTAGGAACTGTTAGAAAAGCTATGGGAAAGTTTGTCTTTGCCAATTGTATTGTTCAAAACGTACAGGTGTGTGCGTGTTCCCCCTACAAGGGCAGGGAAACTCAGAGGCCCTAGTAGGTATATTGCAAGTTGGTATGGTGAGAGCTAGCTTACGGTGGCAAGTAACCCTTTATGGTTGTTTTTGAGGTTATTTTAGGGACCATGTCATGTAACGTGAGAGGCCTTTATAGTGGCCGACACTGCTAGGTTGCAGGCAGGCATTTAGCTTTACTGTGTTGGGGCTAGTAATAAGTGTGTATGACTTAGGAGTACCCCCCTTCCCTTTCCCCTTGAGGGGTAACATATTTATAGGAGTTCCCAATACCTAAGGTTTCCTTGGAAAAGGTCACCGCCCACCAAGTGAAAAGGTGGACAATTAAATCCCTATTCCCAAGGGAGATGTGGGTCAGTAATGACTGTGATGTTCTCTTTATTCAAGACACGTCTTATCCTACGTTTTTCCTCTCAGAGGTGAGGAAAACTAAAGGGCGACGCGATACCTCTCTTTGGGCAACCTCATGTAATCTCCTTTTCCCAGGGCGGTCCAAAGTTGCCGCCCTAGGCAAGGTTATTTGAAAATATAACACTACATAGTCCCTCAAGCACAATTCCTTTGGCTGAGGGATAAGTGATTTTTACCTGTGGCTAATGGGAGTATCCCGAGGAATGATGTTTTACCTCACGAGGTTTTACTTGAATTTTAGGAATCCAGGCCTTTACAGATATACTGCCATTCAGCTTGGACGATGAGGCATCAAGTCCCTCAGGCAGGATGTATTTCCTTTCAGGAGGGACTTCCATCAAGCCCTCTAGCAAGACTTGACACCAAGTCTTCGGGGCTTGATACAGGTCGTGTCTCTTTGGTGTGATTTTTAGGAAGCGATCTCACTCGAGGAGATACTTAGTCCCTCAGGTGAGAGCTTTATCAACTCTGGGGATTCTAAGTCCCTTAGAGGTTGTATCATGTAGCCCGGCTTGGGAGATGATGAGTCCCTCAGGAGGTGTGTTTAACCATTCATACATGAATTCCATCGAGCCCTCTAGCAAGACTTGAAACCAAGTGTCAGGGCTTGATATAGGTCACGCCCCTTAGGCATGATTTTTTGGAAGAGATCTTGTCTGAGGAGATATTAAGTCCCTCATGTGAGAGCTTTATCAACTCTAGGGATTCTATGTCCCTCAGAGGCTATATCATGTAACCCGGCTTGAGAGACACTGAGTCCCTCAGGCAGAACGTTTAACCTTCCAGGCGAGACTTCCATCGAGCCCTCTAGCAAGACTGGACACCAAGTCTCCGAAGTTTGATATAAGTCGTGCCCCTATGGCGTGAGTTTTTGGAAGAGATCTTGCTCGAGGAGATAATGAGTCCCTCAAGAGAGAGCTTCATCGTCTTAATGGATATAAGTCCCTTAGAGGTTTTATCATGTAGCCTGGATTGGGAGACGTTGAGTCCCTCAGGCGAGACGTTTAACCTTTCAGGTGCGACTTCCATCGAGCCATCTAGCAAGACTAGACACTAAGTCCCAGGGGTTTGATATAGGTCGTGCCCCTTAGGCATAATATTTTGTAAGCGATCTCGCACGAGGAGATAATGAGTTCCTTATGAGAGAGCTTTGTTTTGGTTAATCGGGTATAGCTCGAGAGGGCAACCGAAATCTTCCTGTGGAAGTCCAGTCACGTGATTGCCTCGAGGGGCGGCAAGGATCTTCACGTGGAAGTCTAGAATATTCATATTACCATGAGAGGTGGCAAGGATATTTCCGTGGAAGTCCATCATATAATTTTCTCAAGGGGCGGCAATGATCCTTTCATGAAGACCATTATATTATTACCTTGAGAGGTGACAAGGATCCTTTCATGAAGGTCCAAATATTATTTCCTCGAGGGGCGGCAAGGATCCTTTCAAGAAGGTCAAACATATTATTGCCTCGAGGGGCAGCAAGGATCCTTTCATGAAGGTCCAACATATTATTGTCTTGAGGGGCAGTAAGGATCCTTTCATGAAGGCCTAAGATATTATTTATTTTAAAGAGGGGGTCCTAGGCAAAACAAATTATTTGAATGATTGTTCAAATTTACACATGCATAAAGTTTACTAGAAAGTAACAAGTAATTTTAACAATAATAATATTAGAGGTGGAGTAAACTACAAGTCTGAGGTATGAGCGGTCCTTCAAGCTCTTGCAATTTGTATGCTCCGTAAGAGAGTTTTTGGTATATGTGATATGGTTCATCCTAATTAGGTTATAGCTTCCCTTGATATGTAGGTATGACTACTTCCTTTAATACCAGGTCACCCTCCTGCATCTCCATCAGCTTTATGTTAGAGTTGTATCTACTGGCGCCTTAGCTTCTAGGGCATATGCAATCGCTTGATTATTTCTACCACCAGTCGTTTCTTTCCGCACAACCAGCCAAAACAAGTTAACTAATTGTAAACATTAAAGCAATAGCGGTTACCGGAAAACAACATTGAGAAGGTTAAGAACCATGTCGTGCGCAAGGGTGCAATGAGTTTTTAACACCTAAGGTCGAATGGACCTGTAGCGAGTGCTTTTTGTCAGTGACGCGACCACCTTATCGCTGAAGTTTGGGTTTTCTCCTCGAGGAGAAAGGGTGCTACTTTCTGATTTCTTATTTATCCCATGAAGCTGGAAGGGAAAGGGAAGCTATCTAAAACTAACCTTGCACGCGAATGTTTAACTGAACAAACGCTTAAAAGAGATTGGGGGGTCCGAGGTCAGGTTATACAATGGGTAGTTGTCAATTATCCATCCTATATGTGGTAATCCACAGGATTTTAGCTTTAGGTTTCGCTTTGTAATTAATAGTGTTTATCTGCTGATGGGTTGGGAAAGTTTCTTGGGAAAGTGTGACAGGGAGAGTGAGTTTTGTTGATGTTTTTGGTAAGGTACTGGACCTAAGTTTTGATTGATGTGAAGGTACTGGACCTAGGGTTTTTGATTGGTATGCTCTCTAAGATTTCGTAATCTTATGCCTACGTATTCCCGTTTAAACGAAACAGGGAAATCAGAGCAATCGTAGTTCCTCCTATTCTAAGGGAGGAAAAAGAGGTTTTGGTGTCTTGTTCAAAGCCCAAGATTGAAGCTAAAGGGTATTTGTGCCTTGTTCAAAGCCCAAGATTGAAGCTAAAAAAAGTTATGACTGAGAGAGAATTTGTCATCTCTAAAGAAGGATTGTTGATTTTTGTGTGCCTTGGTCAAAGCACAAGGTTGATGCTAAAAGGTTAATTGACTCGGCTAGGAGATTTCTTTTTACAAAGCCTAAGAGGAGGCTAGAAGTGACCGACTTAACAAGAGAGTGTTTTATCTGTCTTGTACAAAGTCCAAGATTGAGGCAAAAAAGAGACTGACTCTTTGGGGATATCATTATACAAAGCCTAAGAGGAGGCTAAAAAACTGTTTTGACTCCGTCGGGGAGGTTTATATATGTTTTGTACAAAGCCCAAGATTGAGGCTGAAATGGGAAATTTAACTGACTCTGGTGAGGATATTTTTTATGTGTCTTGTACAAAGCCCAAGATTGAGGCTGCAATGAGTTTGACTCTGCTTAGGGAAATTATTCCTCAAAGCCTAAACGAAGGCTGGGAGGAAATGACTCGGCTGGGAAAGGTATCTGTCCCCAGCTCAAGAGAGGGAAATTTATGTCTTGTACAAAGCCCAAGATTGAGGCTAAAAGGGTTTGACTCAACAAGAGGGTCTGAAAAGGTGATTGACTCAACAAGAAAGTCTGAAAGTTGATTGACTCGACAAAAGAGTCTTTTATACTCAACAAGAGAGTGATTTGCTGTCTCGTACAAAACCCGAGGTTGAGGCAAAAAGGGTTTTAACTCAACAAGAGAGTCTAGAAAGGTTAGCTCCGCTGGGGAGAATCATTTGTACAAAGCCCAAGAGGAGGCTGACTTCACTGAGGAAGGATCATTATACAAAGCCTAAGAGGAGGCTAGCTTTCCGATGAGGAAAGGTCCTTATACAAAGCCTAAGAGGAGGCTATCTTTTGCTGGGGATAATTGAGATCCCCAGGCAGGTCCAAGTGGGGAATCAACTCTTGCTGAGGGTTACAGAAAAGTTGAGATGTCAGATACCTTGAGGTTCTGATTTGAGATAGTGTTGACCCTGGTCGGGGAACTCTCATGAGAGAGACTGGGTTTCTGCTGGAGATCGATCCAGAATGCCCAGGGTTTTTTCCTATAGTTGTGAGGAACTTGAGAATGTATTTGAGACTCAAGGGAATTAGACTGTCCAAGTCTACCGGTGTGGAAGAGTTTTATCTTTTGTATGATGCCTCCAAGAGGAGGCAAGGGCGTTAAGGGATGAGAATCAACCATAAAGTGGCCTGAGGTCTGACACTGGAAAGACTGCTCTAGAAAAGATGACTAAGTTCTATCTTATACCTTTAAGAGGTCGTCAGGGTCCTTTTATTAAGCCCAAGAGAAGGCATGAGAACTTCTAAGAAGCCGAAGGGTCCTTGTACAACGCCCAAGAGGAGGCGGGGATGCTTTTAGGAAGCCTGTGGGTCCCGAACCAAGAGAAGTTCAAGAAATGCAATTCACAGAGAAGAGATCATTTCAGGAAAGTTCGAGGTTTGAAGAAACTCAAGAGATGCTATTTACAGAGAATAGATTAACTCCGGGGAGTAGAATTTCTTTGACAATTTCTAGGGGTGACAGTCTGAGAAAAGGTTCACCAAGAATACTGCCTTTCTCTTTGTTCCATATTGTTTAACCCCAAGAGAAGAGAATATTGTATCTGGAAATCCTGTGGGGATCTAGTTTTGTTTGTATTTAAGAGTGACCAACATGGCTTTACCTAGTTCTAGACCTAGTTGCTGGAGAAAACTCTAAATAACTATACTAGTATATATACAGTTGATATATGACAAGTATTTTAAAAGGTATGAAAGAAGACTAACCATGTGCAGCTTCCCACAATACATTTATATATATATTTGACATGTATTTAAAAGAATGAAAGAAGACTAACCATGCGCTGCTTCCCACAATACAATTATATATATTAAAGCGAGTAAATGAAAGCTGTTAAAACTTACAGGTGAGCGAGCTTCCATGCTGTATTGTTAGTTGTTCAGAGAAATTAAAGAAAGTTTTGATAACAACTGTATACTTGAACCTAAATCAAAAGGTAGTTGTTTGTGAAAAATTGTTGGGCTTATACTCAAAGAGAGGCCCAAGGTTTGAACAATGATTGTACTGTTGTTTTGAATATCGTATCGGGACTTATACAACGACTGAGGCCCAAAAAGTTTTCTGTACAAAGGGATGGGCCTTATAACTCAAAGAGAAACCCAAAGGTTATTTAAAGAAAATAAATGGGACTTACGACACAAGGGTAGGCCCAGTTGATAATAGTTTGAAAACGATGATCTCGTCGGAGTTTCTGAAACTGTATTGGGACTTATACAATACACTGAGGCCCAAAAAGTTTTGGTTTCAAAGAGGGGTTGGGTTTTACACTCTATTAGAGGCCCTAAGTGTTTAAAGAAAAGAAATGGAACTTATAGCTCGAGGAGAGGCCCAAATGATTATTTGTTTGAAAAATGGCGATCGCGCCGAGGTTTGAAAACACAGTGGGTCTTATACGATGACCGAGGCCCAAAAAGTTATGGTTTTCAAAAGGGTTTGGGTCTTACACTCTATTAGAGGCCCAAAAAGTTGTTTTGAAAAAGATTTGTTAGGGTGAAAATCAAAGAAACCCTAATTTCATAATTTTTAAAAGTAATCCTTTTAATAAAATGAATAAAATGACAAAAATACCAAATAAGTCTAAATAAACTACTTGTGATTTTTGGTTAAGGTTTGAAAAATGAGGTTTTAATCACAAGATGATTTAGGACTCATTTGATTTTGATTTTCAAGATGAATATTCATTTTTAAAAGGTTTAAAAACAATAAAAATGAATTTATTTACAAAAATATTAACTATATTAAATAATTTATATAAATCTGATTTTTTTGTGGAATAAAATATTTTAACATTTTTGTGATTTTTTGCAAAAAGAACCAATAAAAAATAATTAAAATTGAAGGAGAAATTAATTTTTCAAATCATTTAAAATATAACAAAATATATAAAAAAAATGGAAAAAAGTGGTAAAAAGAGGATCTGGGGCGAGGGGGATTCGAATCCCAGACCTCTAGGGTGCAGCGCGCGCCTTTTACCACTGGGGTGGTGATACATCCGTGTATCAAAACCACCCCATGAATATATGAAGCATGCCTTGTTTTTGGCCTGGCCAAGGCAAGGCAAGGCAAGGTTTTGGCAAAAAACGTGAAGCTTGTAACTTTCTCATTTCTCCATGGATTAGGACAAAATTTAGGTCTATCCTGCCTAAAATTTCACAAGGAATCCAATGGTGGTGGTGGTTTTTTCAGATGAGGCTCCTATTTCAAAACCTGATGGTGTTCTTGAAATAGGCCTATAATTGCATTTTCTATGCTACCTCTTGTTACATGCATAAATTACATAATGAATTGGTTCAAACGCAACATATATAACATGTATGAGATGTGCATGATCAGTGGACTTCAAAGTAATGCATATTTCAAAGAGTTCAAGTTGTGATGCTTACCTCTTTAGGAGCTTTTTGGACTATCTGCCAAGCTTCTTATGTCAGAAGTAATTTGATGCTTTAGACACTCTCAATTGATCCCTTAGAAGCTTTTAGAATGGTTGGAACCAGCTGGAATCCTCAGGAACAAGTTTGAGCTCTTTCTTGCAAAAAGGGCAAAAGTGACCAATATGGCAACTCTCTCAAATGGTGTTCCAGATGTGGGGAACCATTTGGGACAGTTCAATGATGAGATTTGGAGTGTGTTTGAGGTCTTATCTGGTTTTGAAAGTGACTGAATCAAGACATGGCTTGAAAATGCAAAAAAGTCCAATTTTGGAGGTTTGAGAGGGGACTTTGTGATTTTGGTTTTACAGGTCACATATGAGAGTTTAGACAGCTTAGATATGACATATTGGATGTGTTTGGATCATGATTTGTGGTGGAAATGCTCTCTAACTCAAAAACTCAGAGTTACCTTACAAAAGAAGGCATTTTGGCCTAGAGAAAGGGATTTTCAGGAAAGCATCAGTTTGGTTGCTTTGGCGTACTTAAACTGAGCACAAATGAGCTCTATTTATAGTAGAGCAAGTTTATTTTGTAAGCAATAGTGAATGGTGGCTGCAGCAGGCCTTTAGCAATTAGATCACTTTGGAATCTCAAGTCTCCTATAGCCATTGACTAGAGGTTAGAGCATAGGCCTATGGTTCTTTGGTTCAAAGCTTATCCTTGACTCATTCAGTTGGAATAGGCTCAGTTCATGCCACCTTGGTGCATCCATTGAATGCTTGGAAACAAAATTGGAGTCTTGGCCTCTTTTAGGCTTTTTTAGGTTTGGCATGCTACTTGTAGATTCATGGACTTGTGAGGCTTGGAGATCAAATCATCCCCCCTTGGATTTGATCCTCAGATGTGTCCAAAATGATGACAAGGCTTGGATTTGATCAAATCGAGCAAAATGCATCAAATCTGCCAAATCTATCTTGAAAAAATCAGTTCATGATGCCATGTTTCAAGGGTTGTATCTCCTTGCTCAAATGGAATTTGGAGATGATCTGGTACTTGTTAGAAAGCCCTCATGGCATACTTTAACTTTGATGTCCACCTTTAAATCTGGTTTGACTTGGATCAAGGTGAAAACTGCCCCTACATTTTGGAAAAAGTAAGGCAGATTTTGACTTAGTGAAATGATGACACTAAATTATATTGTATTTTCGACTCTGATTTCACATGCATATTAGTTTTTTTTGTTTTTTTATGCCTTGTTATTGTTATGTTTTCCTTTTTTTTCAGTTTTTTTAAAATCGAAGTCCCAGACGAAAAAGGATGCAAAAGGAGCTAGAATTCAAGTTTGGTAGCAATTTACTCTGGTCGCTTCTCTTGTCGCGGGCGCCCCAGGGTAGGCGACGACGTGTCCCATGATCTCCACAACTCAACTGCCACGTTCCCACGATCAAGCACTCACCTTTCCCGTTTTCTTCGTGTCGCGGGCGCGGTAGGCCTGTCGCGGGCGCGACAAGGCAAAATTAGTTCCCGCCCATTTTTCAAGCCAAGGTCACTTTTATCTTTGCACCATGCCAACTTTGCCTATAAATACTCTCAGAACTCGAATTTTAGGATCATCCAATCTTAGTTTACTTCATCCTAGGCATAAATTTCACTCTTGTAAAGCGGTAATCTTCTCACATCGAGGAGTTATTGCACTGTGTGTGATCGAGTTTGTAATCAAGTCTTGGAGTGTCTGTAATCAAGTTGGGGCACTTTGGTAGAAGTAATCCTGCCAGCATTTTCTTTTCCGTACATTGTACCAGATTTAAAGACTCCGCTTTGGAGCAGGTTTTATTTTAATCGCATTTACTTTCATTTATTTCTTGCACTTGCTTTATTTTGTTTATTTATTGTCTTGCCTTACTTTTCAAAAGACTTAATTCCATACATGATAAGAATTAACATGACTGTTATAACTACCATGGCTGGCTAAGTTTTAGATAGGTAAGAATGTAAAGACCATAATCACCGTAATACGTCTATATGTTAATAGAAATACTTAAGGGTTGTTTTAATCTTTAACACAAGTTTTCTGTACTTAAAAGCAATGTTGGGTAAGATCGAAAGCCGTCCAACCCTTTGTGAACTTGTTTAGTTCTCAACTGATCAAATACAGCGAAAGCGCTTTGCTTAGTTGAGTAGGGATTTTTGACACTTTAGAAAAGAGATTTTAAAACTATTTTCGGACGCGTTAGTGGGATTAGAATCTGGTTCATTTTGAACCTCTTTAGTTTAGAGATTTCAGGTCAAAATACTTTTCTGTTTAGTTTAGAATTTGCATTTCTTAAAAGTAAGTTTTCCATGACTCTAACGCAATGCGCGCCTTTTTATAAGTGACAATAAAGGGGTTAGTTTAGAGGGTAAACTTGGTTCTGACTACGCGAAAGCGACAGTTCCTGTTAAATTTAATTCTTTTCTTAAAATAGAAGATATTTCCCGTAAGTAGTTCTGTTGATGAATATAGAAATATTATCGGTTATGAGAATTACATTCAAGCCTATTGTTTTGTTTGAATTTTATTACCTCGTCGTTTACTTTTATTTATTTTCCTCTGCATTAGTAAACCCTGAATTGAACTGCCTTAGATAAGCACTGTAACAAACGGAAATCGTTAGATCGACATTTGGTCTCTGTGGATACGATAACTTTTTATATTACTCTGACGCGATTCGTGCACTTGCGAATACAACGCATCATGAAAATTTCACTAAGTGTTGGGAAAATGTCATTTTCATGTTTTCAGCCATTTTGATCACTCCATAACTTAAAATCCATGAGGAATTGGAATGATATGTAGTTGAAGCTTTTAAAGTATGCCATGAGAGATACAAATCCATCTTTGGACCATCCAAAATGGTTGCTTGGATCTCAAGTTATGGTCCTTGGAAGTTGGTACCCTAGCCACTTTGTTCCATAACTTAGAAAAATTCTAAGTTTTTATGGTTACCCCTTTTACAAGTTATCCCACTTTCTTTGATTTTTCTTGATGAATGATGATTCCAATCACACATTAACATCATTTTAGGGTCAAAGAACCATAATTATGAAAAATCTAAAAAAGTCAAACTTGACTTTTGTGCACAGTTGACTTTTTATCAGATGAATTCCAAACTGCGCGATCCTTGGTGAAATCAAGTCCTTGACCTAAATCAAACCTAATGGATATGTTCCATAGGTGTTATAGGGTGTATTAAATCATGTCCCAAGGTTTGGGAGCATGTCTTGGTCAAAAGTCAAAGGTACAATTGACTTTTTCCTCAAAACCCTAATTGTGGTCCTGATGAAATTGAAGCTTGGGGATCAAGCTTCTTGGATCAATCCATTGTTGCAAATGGATAAATGTAGTGTGTTGGAGACCCTCAAATCATGTCTTGAGGTCTTGGCTCATGTCTTATCCAAAAGTTAACTTAGGGGTGAATTAGATCAAGAAACCCTAATTCTTGATTTTTTGGTGAAGGCATCCCCTGAGGTCAAATTGACTTGATGATTGGGTTTATGAGGTCCCTTAGAGTATCTAGGCTTATGCTTTGAAGCATTAGTTCATGCCCAGAGGAAAATTTTCATCGGGAGGCCTCAGTCGACCAAAACCCTAATTTGGTGACACTGGCGATCTTGAGGCTTAATCCACTTGGAATGCTGCAACTTTGTGCTCGATTTCTGATGTGGGAGTCCTCTTGATCTGCTATGGATGTTTGAGAGGTTAGAAAAGTTGAAGATCATGTCATTTCTTGATTGATCCTTTGTCTAAGAGCTCTGAGAGGGCTTAAAACCCTAATTCTTAATTGTAGTGAATGCTCACCCATCTTTGAGGAGATTGATGAGGCATAAAGGTACATCCATATTGTGATGATGATTTGCACGATGATGGGAAATATTTGTGGTCAAAATTTGGGGTATGATAGGACCGACTTGATGTGATACCAACTATGGAAAAACCTTAAACCCTAACATATATTTTATACAAACACATGCAGAAAATATGACAATAAAACAAAAATAGGGTGTCACACATATCTCTCAGCATTCAATCTGATAAGTCCAAGCTTATGAGATTGGCATTAATTTTGGTAAAACTAACTTGACAGCAAGATCTTGGACAAGATGTCCTAACATGAAGAACAAAATGAAGAACAAGATGTTGGAAAAGATGTCCTATCATGATTATTCGGCATCTTTGTCTGTTACTTTGCAATTTTGATACTGCTAATTTATTTCCAGATTTCCGAATATTGTGGGAATATTTGTTTATCCTAGGCGGCGTTCAAGATTGAGGAATCATAGATTCTATTTAAATTTGAAGATGCCGTTTTTTAAGTGTGGAGACATTTTAGGAAACTTTGGATTGAAGAAACTATTCTTAAGGAGAATAAGTTGCAAATTCTGTGTAACAAAATTGATGCGTTTTGAAGCCCAAATCCAGTCTAGATATATGGTTATAAATAGGATGGATTTAACCTAATCAAATTGTGGAAAATACATTGTTGCTTAGTGAGTTGTAGGGTTTGTGTATTTCTGAGCATCTCTTGTATCGTGTTGATACTAGAGCTGGACTGTTTACATTGAGTTGTAACTTCTGTCACTGTTGTGATTGAAAGGGAATTGAGAAGTGTCTCATACCTAGGAGAGTCTTAGGTAGAAATTAAGCACGGGTAGTGATTAAGTGATAAGTTGTAAACCGAAGGTTGTTTAGCTTAGAATTATTACTATCTAGCAGATTTCATTCTTGGCTTGGTAGCCCCCAGACGTAGGTGTTGTTGTGCACCGAACTGGGTTAACAATTACTGTGTGTTTATTTACTTTCTGCAATTTTTATTGTGCTTCTTCTTGTCATTGTGTTTGAAGCAGAGATCAAGTGTCTCGACATCTCTCAGAACATCTGAGATCTGCATACTAGAATTTCAATTGGTATCAGAGCAGGCATCCTGCTCTGTATCTGGGTGAGATTCAAGGAAGTTACTTTCTGGTGCAATGGACAAGGAAGGAGGAATATCGAGCAGACCACCCATTCTTGATGGATCCAATTATGAATATTGGGAAGTGTGCATGGTGGCCTTTATTAAGTCCATGGATGGTAAAGCTTGGAAATTTGTGTTCAAAGGATGGAATCCACCAAAGACTAAAGATCTGGAAGGTAAGATTACTGATATGATAAAGCCTGAGGAAGAATGGGATGATGAAGATGACAAGCTTGCTCAGGGTAATTCCAAAGCATTGAATGCCTTATTCAATGGAGTGGACAAGAACATCTTCATATTGATAAAGAATTGTATTGTCGCCAAAGATGCTTGGGAGATTTTGAAGACTGCTCATGAAGAAACCTCTAGGGTGAAATCATCAAGACTTCAACTTCTTAAAAACCAAGTTTGAAAACTTGAAGATGAAGGAGGATGAAAGTATTCAAGACTTTCACATGAATATTATTGATATAGCCAATACTTCAAGTGATCTAGAAGAAAAGATTCCAGAAGCTAAGTTGGTCCAAAAAATCCTAAGATCTCTTCCAAAGAAATTTGACATGAAGGTGACTGCCATTGAAGAATCCCAAGACATAAACACCATGAAGGTGGATGAACTCATGGGATCTCTTCAGACTTTTGAAATGGCAATCAGTGAGAAATATGAAAAAAAGAAAAACATAGCTTTGGTGTCAATCAAGGTGAATGTAAACTAAATTCCAAGGAAGAATTGTCTAAGGCTCTTGTGCTACTTGGAAAATAGTACAACCAACTGTTCCAAAGGATGGACAGGGAGTCAAGATCAAATGTCAAGACTCAGTCATCCGACATCAACAAAAGGAAGGATTTTGGAAAAAGGTCCAAAACTGAAGAGAAAGCTAACAAAGGCAAAGGAATCCAATGCTATGAATGCGAAGGATTTGGAGACATCAAATCTGAGTGTACTACCTTTCTCAAGAATGAGAAGAAAGGCTTATCTACGTCATGGTCTGAAGATGATTCTTCAAGTGAAGGAGAATCTGCTAAACAGGTTTATGCTCTTACTAGAGTATTTGATTCTGATAAAGAATTAGATGCTGGGGAATTCACATTTGATGAACTGGCTAGCTCATACAGGGAGTTGTGCATCAGAAGTGCAAAAGTATGTCAGCTGGGAAAGGATCAACATAATGTTATCGTTCGACTTGAGGATGAAATATTGAAGCACTCAGATACCATCTCTGACCTGAAGGAGGAAGTTGTATTGCTTAACTCTAAACTTGACAATATGACTAAAAATGTAAGAATGCTCAATAGCAGTTTTGATGTGCTTGATGAGATTCTTCAATTTGGGAGGAATGCTAGAGATATCAGAGGTCTAGGTTATAATGATCAAGTTGTGATGAATAAAGGAAAAAAGTCAGCATTGAATTCTGCTCATCCTAAAAGAAAGCAAAATTGGAAGATCTCAAGAAAGATGTCCCAACATCAATAAAGACATCAGAAGAATTCTTCAGGAAGCAAGAAGCAAGACTAGAAATGCCATCATTGTGGTAAGTTTGCTCACATAAAACCTTCCTACTACAAGTTACATGGCTATCCCAAATCCGCTTCACAACCTAGAAAGATGCAAGTTGTTGGTAAATTAGAAAAGAAGTGGATTCCCAAGAATGACACTACTGCTCTCATAGATCATACCTCTCTAAGAGCTTCTGCTAGAGAGCGGTGGTACTTTGATAGTGGTTGTTTTAGACACATGACTGGTGTCAAGAAATATTTGGTGGATATTGAATCACATGCCACTAGCTATGTCACTTTTGGAGATGGATTCAAAGGTGAAATAAAAGGTGTTGGGAAGCTGGACTACATGGGAAGCCTAGTCTTGATAATGTGTTGGTTGTCAGAGGACTGACTGCAAATTTGATAAGTATCAGTCAATTATGTGACCAAGGTCTCAAGGTTAACTTTACCAAATTTGAGTGTCTGGTAACAAATGATACAGATGAATTTATCATGAAGGGAGCCAGATCTAAGAATAACCGCTATGTGTGGATTCCTTTAGAGACAGAGAATTCATCCACATACTTGATGACAAAAGGAGATGAAGTGAACCATCAGAAACTTGGTCATATACAGAAGATGAAGAAAGGCTTGTCAAATGTAGCAATCAGAGATACCCATAATCTGAAGATTGATGGAGGAAGAATCTGTGGTGAATGTCAGATTGGGAAGCTAACCAAGATATCACACAAGAAGCTACAACATTTGACTACTTCAAGGATTCTGGAACTACTTCATAGGGACTTTATGGGACCTATGCTGGTTGACAATCTTGGAGGAAAGAGGTGTGCATATGTTGTTGTTGATGACTCAACCACTAAAGCTGAATACATAGCAACAGGGAGTAGTTTCTCTCAACTCATGTAGATGAAACAAATGTTGACTGAGTATAATGTCACACAAGATGTCAAGACATTATTCTGTGACAACTTAAGTACCATAAATATTTCCAAAAATCAATTTGAGGTGTTAAGGGGAAAATTAGGGATTTGCCTATTTGAGGATTTATGGAAATTAATTTGTTGTGGGAATACTATTCAAGTGTATGTGTATTCCCAACAAATAAAGATATGGTTTTTAAGTCAATCCTTTTAAATATAACTAAACCGCTCTCACGCACGCTTCCTCCATACCGTGCCATTATTCACAAACTGTTTCATCTTCCATCTCAGAGAAAGACCTAATCTTGCTTACCTTTCTCCAACTCTCAAGTGTTCTAAGATGTCTCACCAATAATCTTTAAAAGGTGTATCCAGGAAAGAGTATGTCTCGTCATCCACATCTAGGGCTAAGTCTGCGAAGGTGTCTGTTGAAGACGCGATTGATGTTGCTCATTTGGCCATGGTTTCTTGCAAGCCTGACAAACTTCCAGTGAGAAAATCCAAGCACCTTATTGCTGGTAATGTCTCAAAGACCTCTAGTGCTTTCTCTAACCCTAGGACTGAGAGAGAAAAATTTGACTCTGATAAGAGAATCAGAAAATTGGTAGATATAACTTTAAATGAAGGAAGGCATCTTAATATTGTTGGGATTACTAGACCTCTTGCTTAAATTCTTGCTACTACCATTATACCTGATACTGAACCAGAGGTAGAGACTGAGAAAAATGTTGATGTTGAGATTGAGGTTGGAAAGGATAAGGTTGAGGTGCCTGATCATGAAGGGTCAAAAGGGAATCTACACACTCTTGTTGATTCTGTAGTAGGAGATGTTGAAACAGATGGTGGAACATTCCCTTTGGTAGAAGAATATCATTCAAAGGGCCAAGCCTCTGAGGGTATTGCTGAAGACAGTGGGTAGAATGCTGATCAAATTATCAATGTAGATGACTTTCCCTCTGATAATGAGGTTATTGACAAGATTCTTCACCCTGGTGTTGCCAAGAGGCTGAAAAGCAGAAAAGGTAAGGTTGTGGCTATGGAGAACACCCCTACCAAGAGCACCAAGAAACATGTTGCTGGTCCTCCTAAAGCTTGGAGCAAGTTTGTGATTATGTCCAAGAAGAGAAAGGTTGTGTCAGACAATGATGTTAAAGAAGTTTTCCAAGACATCATTCAAGTCAAGAAAACTACTTCTAAGAAGAAGCTTGTTGCTACTCCTAAGGTTCCTCTGGATAATGTGTCCTTTCATGCTGCTGAAAATGTGGAAAGATGGCAACACGTGTACCAAAGAAGGGTTGGTTTTGAAAGGGTGTTAGGGAAGGATGCCCTACAATGCAAAGATGTGATGAAGCTGATTGAAGCTGCTGGCTTAATGAAGACTGTCACAAAATTTGGTCCTTGCTATGAGAAGCTAGTCAAGGAATTTGTGGTGAACATTCCTGAAGGTTGTGCTGATGTAAACAGTGAAGACTACAAGAAGGTGTATGTTAGAGGAAATGTTGTGACATTTTCTTCTACAGTGATCAACAAGTTTCTGGGAAGATCAGAAGATCCTCAACCCGAGTTTGAAGATACTGATGATCAGGTGCGTCAGGAGATCACCTGTAATACAGTGAATCATTGGCCCAGCAAAGGAAAGCTTTCAGCTGGGAAGCTCGATGTGAAGTATGCAATTCTTCATAGAATTGATACTATCAACTGGGTTCTTACCAACCATACCTCAACCATCTCTTCTGGGCTTGGGAAGTTCATATACGTTGTTGGTAAAGAGAGGAAGTTTGATTTTGATGCTTATATTTTTTACCAAATTCTGAAGCAAGCATCATCAACTACCATTAAGATGCCTATATGATTTCCTTCTCTCATTTGTGGTATAATTTTGGATCAACATCCTGGTATCTTGATGTCTGCTGATTATGTCATGAAAAGGGAATCTCCTTTGACTTTACACCATAAGTTGTTTGCTAGGGATCATGTCCCAGATATTGTTTCGACATCCGTTCAAACATCCGCTCCTGCAACTTCAAAGGATGATACTATTACTCAGCTGAAGGATACTTGCAAGGATCTAGATACCATCATCAAGTCTAGCACACCTAGGAAGGCAAAGCTTGAACAGTTGATACATGTCTTGATAGTTGAACAGGATAAGGGAACTAAAGCAGCTGGTGATAAAGATAATGCTGAAAAGGATGCAGCAGAAGATGATGAGGGTGATGAAGATGTTGAGTCAGAGGGTGAGGACCTTGAAGAGGAAGAGGGTGATGAGGCTACTCAAGACGATGTCTGTTAGTAGTATTCATGTTTTTTTGTGGTTTTGTGTTGTAATGGCTAAATGCCCAGGATATTTTTGGAACTTCATGTGCTTGATCTGTACTTTAAACTCTTGTTCTGCTTGTGTTAATGTTTGGTTGTTTAGTTAGTTAACTACCTTTGTCATATTATGGCTAAAAAAGGGGGAGTAATACTAACTTAACTAACCACTGCTAACCACTGGCTGCTGCTGTTGAGGGGGAGAGTGCTAACCACTTACTGTAGAAGAAGGAACTGATTGAGGGGAAGGCTATCTTATTTTCGTTATTGTTCTGATTTTTGCCTCTGAATTTTTATGTATTTGTATGCAAGGGTTATTTAGTTAGTTTTAGTCAAAATTTGCCAAAGAGGGAGATTGATATGTCCAAACTTTTGAGATTGGAATTAATTTTGGTAAAACTAACTTGACAGCAAGATGTTGGACAAGATGTCCTAACATGAAGAACAAACTGAAGAACAAGATGTTGGACAAGATGTCCTATCATGATGATTCGACATCTTTGTCTGTTACTTTGCAGTTTTGATACTGCTAATTTATTTCCAGATTTCAGAATATTGTGGAAATATTTGTTTATCCTAGGTGGCGTTCAAGATTGAGGAATCAAAGATTTTGTTTGAATTTGAAGATGCCGTTTTCTAAGTGAGGAGACATTTTAGGAAAATTTGGATTGAAGAAACTATTCTTGAGGAGAATAAGTTGCAGATTATGTGTAACAAAATTGATGTGTTTTGAAGCCCAAATCCAGTCTAGTTTTATGGTTATAAATAGGATGGATTTAACCTAATCAAAGTGTGAAAAATACATTGTTGCTTAGTGAGTTTTAGGGTTTGTGTATTTGTGAGCATCTCTTATATCGTGTTGATAGTAGAGCTGGACTGTTTGCATTGAGTTGTAATTTCTGTCACTGTTGTGATTGAAAGGGAGTTGAGAAGGGTCTCATACCTAGGAAAGTCTTAGGTAGAAATTAAGCATGGGTAGTGATTAAGTGATAAGTTGTAAATCGAAGGTTGTTTAGCTTAGAATTACTACTATCTAGTGGATTTCATTCCTGGCTTGGTAGCCCCCAGACGTAGGTGTTGTTGTACACCGAACTGGGTTAACAATTACTGTGTGTTCGTTTATTTCTGTAATTTTTATTGTGCTCCTTCTTGTCATTGGGTTTGAAGCAGAGATCAAGTGTCACAACATCTCTCAGGACATCTGAGATATGCATACCAGAATTTCACAATCTTCAATTCAAAATGCGGAATTAACAGCGAAACAACATAACATCATTATTCAAGTAAGAAAACTTAGAAAACAACCTCATTCATAATATAAAGTATTTAATGAAACAACAAATAAACCAAAATATGGTATTCCCAACCCAGTGTTACACTATTAGAGCGACACCACGGAAAACTAAATAGCCGATAAGGTACGGAGAACAAAATAGGAAAATAAAGCAGTGAGTAGGCCAACTATGCCATCCACCAAAACAAGTAACGTCTAATGCTCCTCAGTCTCTACATGAGTATCTGCATAGTGTCTATAGGAAACAACATGGAAACAGAATGGGGTGATGAATATATTCCATATATAAATGGTGCATAAAACAACAAGGATAATTTTAATCATCATAATTCATCAATCATAATCACAAACTTAATATAACAGCAACGGAAAATGCGGTTATGTATGCAATGTTCATCTCTTCTACACCAATACATGTGGTACCAATCTTTAGGATATTCAGAGGTATGCTTCTGAGGTATCTCACTCATCACCGGATCAAATTCCTACTCGTCACTGGACCAAAGTCCAACTCGTCACTAGACCAAACTCTTACCCGTCTCTGGATCAAAGTCCTACCTATCTCCAATATACAGGATGCATGAATGCTACAATTAATATGCAAATCGACATCCATAGTTCTCTAACGCCAATCCTCGTCACTGGACATAAGTCCTGCATGTCACTAGTTCTTTCAAACCTAAATACATTATCATCATCAAATAATTGTTGTTGTTTATGGCCACGTCGTTAGCTCCATCAAACCTAATTATCTCACATCAAGAATTCCTTCTCACGAGGTATTCATCAATTAACTCAACATAATAACTCAAACACTTTGACCATCAATCAATATCAAACAACAGCACACAAGTTAGAAAATCAGAAATTACTCAAAAAATCGAGTGGAACGCCTCACAATGCCCATTCTACAAGGCTGACGGTCGGACCATCTCGGACATAGCGGTCGTCTCCCTTTAGGGACTCTTACCTGTCAATTGTTGATGGTTTAAGGGTCGTGTGCTCATTTTGGGACGTTGAACGTTGGACCGTCACTCGACTGACGCCCATCATCACTGACGATTGGCATCTTCATCCCCAACACAGTGACAGTTGGCCCATCATACAGGTGACACCTGTCACCACTGTGCAAAATATGATTTGTTCGCATTCACCACTAAATCGCTCTGAATTTCAATTTATTCAACTGATTTCATACCAGTCAAACACCCAGAATTCTATTTACACATTATAACAATATAATTCACAACAAAACATAAATTTAAATTTTATCACAACAATTCATCATGATTTCTTCATAAAAATATAGCATCTCATATGAACACAAGCATAGATTTTTCATATCATAAACCTATACAAATTTCACATAACATCAGAAAAATCAGCAACATCATTAGATCACAACTCAGAACTATATAGCAACAATCTAGAGAGCGTTATGCACAAATCATCTAAAGATTTAAGTTCCACATCAATGGAAGAAAAAAGAAAAGGAGATGGGTTAAGGAATCCCCACTATCCCCTATTCTTAGACACTAATATATTGAATAAATCTCCCCTTACCTTGATTATTTAGAAAAGTTTGAGGCTTTGACTATGAAGGCTTTCTTCTTTCACTTGCTCTACTAGGGTTTACTCTTTATTCTTCTTATTCCTTATTTCCCAAAACTCTTGCGTTTTATACCTTTCTCATCTATTTAAATAAAATCTAATTATTTTATTTTTTAATAATTCCGCCAATGCTCCCAATTCTCACTAATTCTACTCACCCCCCCTACTTAATTAATTCTAGTTTATTGTCCCAAAACCACAAATTTTCATATTTTGTAATAATTTTAAATATTAAAATATAATTCAATTCTCCCAATCCTCGTTAACTTAAATAATAATAATTAATTAAATAAAATACACACAAATGCTCAAATAAAAAATTAAAAATACTAGAATAAAAACCCGGGCGTTTCAACTCTCCCCCACTTAAAAAAAAATTTCCCTCAAAAATTTACCTGAAAGGAACAACTTTGGATACGACTCCTTCATCCCTCTCTGGTTCCCACGTCATGCTCCCTGCAACGGATCCTCCCCACACAACTTTCTCTAAAGGGATTTCTTTACCCCTTAAGTGCTTTGCCTCACGATCTTCAATTTGCAAGCATGACGCTTCATAAGTCAAGTTCTCTCTCATTTGCACATCATCCAATTGAATCACGTGGGCGGACCAGGAACATACTTACAAAGTTGAGAAACATGAAAAACACTATGAAGGTTTGATAGAGATGGTGGTAAGATAACTCGATAGGAAACTTCTCCAACTCTCCTAAGGATTTGATAAGGACCAATAAAATGAGGTGTAAGTTTTCGAGACCTCAACGCCCGACCAACCCCGGTAACTGGAGGGACTCTCAAGAACACATGGTCTCCTTCCTGAAAATTGAGTGCCTTCCCACGCTTATAATGATAACTCTTTTTGTCTACTATGAGTTGCCTTCATCTTTTCTTGAATCATCTTAATCTTCTTAGTAGTTTGTTGAACGATCTCTGGTCCAAGCACAACACTTTCCCCTGATTCATACCAACACAAGGGTGTTCAACACCTTCTACCATACAAAGCTTCAAAAGGTGCCATTCCGATACTATAATGGAAATTATTGTTATAGGTAAATTCTATCAGCGACAAATAACTATCCCAATCACCCCTTTGCTTCAAAACACAAGCCTTCAACAAATCTTCTAACGATTGAATTGGTTCTTTCTGGCTGACTGACTGTCTATGGTCGGTAAGCAGAACTCAACCTCACCTTGGTTCCTATGGACTCTTGCAAACTTTTCCAAAACCTCTTCGTGAACCTTGGATCTCTATTTAAAACAATGCTCGAAGGAGTTTCATGTAGTCTCACTATTTCACTGATGTAGATCCTTGTCAGCTTTGTCAATGGGTAATTGATCTTTATCAGAATAAAATAAGCTGACTTAGTCAATATATCCACATCAACCCAAATAGAATCAGTACCTTTAGTGGTTTTTGGAAACCCTACTACAAAATACATAGAGATATTATCCCACTTCCACTCAAGAGTACTCAAAGGCTGCATCAATCCAGACGACTTCTGATGTTCGATCTTTGATTTCTGACAAGTCAAGCAAGAATACACAGACTATGCAACATCCTTCTTCATATCTTGCCACCAAAACATTTTCTTAAGGTCCAGATACATCTTCGTGACTCCTGGATGAATGCTCAAACTACTCCTATGATCTTCTTTTCAAAATCATATTTTTAGCTCCGTTACGTCTGGCACATAAACTCTGTCCCAAAACTTCGTAATTCCCATCTCATCTACCTTAAAGTCCACTTATTTACCTAGATTAATCAATACTAGTCGATCAATCAATCCCAAATATGAATTTTGATCTTCCTTGATTTCCTCCAGAACATTGCTAGTTAGCTTCAGCATACCCAACTTCACACTTCTTAGTGTTATCTCACATACCAAGTTAAGATCTCTGAACTGCTCAATCAAATTCATTTCTTTAACCATTAGCGCAGTCATATGCAAGAACTTCCTACTTAATGCATCTGATACCATGTTAGCATTACCAAGATGGTAACTCAACTAAAAATAGCAGTCCTACAAAAATTCAAACAACCTCCTCCGCCTCATACTCAACTCTTTATGGCCAGACAAGTATTTCACACTCTTATGATCACTAAAAACTTCAAACCTCGAACCATACAGATAATGTCTCCAAACCTTAAGCACGAAGACTCATGTTGTCAAATCCAAATCATGGGTAGGATAATTCCTCTCACGAGTCTTGAGTTGTCCAAAAGCGTAAGCCACAACTTGAACCTTCTGCTTAAGCACGCCACCTAAACCCATCTTATATGCATCACAATATACCACAAAAGATTCACTCGGATCTGGAAAAGTCAAAACTGGCGTTGATGTCAACCTCTTCTTCAGTTCTCGAAAAATTTCCTCACAATGAACATCCCATATATAAGCTTGTACTTCCAAGTTAACTAGGTCAAAGGCAATACCAACTTCGAAAATCTTTCAATGAACCTTCTATAATAACCATCCAACCCTAAGAAACTTCTAATATCAGTAACTAACTTAGAAGTTTCCCACTGCAACACTGTGTTTACCTTAGACGGATCAACTGATATACCACCACTGGAAATCATATTCCCAAGGAAAGTTTCTTTTCTTAACAAAAACTCACATTTTGACACCTTGACATACAACTTCTTTTCTTGTAAGGTCTGCAACACAACTTGCACGTGTCCTGCATGCTCTTCGTCTGACTTGGAATACACCAAAATATCATCTATAACACCACAATGAACCGATACAAGTAAAAATGAAAAATCCTATTCATATACTCCGTGAATACTCCTAGTACATTAGAAACACTGAAAGGCATAACCGAATACTCATAATGACCATAACGGGTCCTGAATTCAGTCTTAGGTATCTCATCCATCTTCACTCGAATATGATGGTAACTTGAACTTAGATCAATCTTGCTAAACACACAAGCCCTAACCAACTGATCTATTAGGTCATCAATCCACGGAAGAGGATATCGGTTCTTAATAGTAACCTTATTCAACTTTTGATAATCCACACACAATCTCATACTTCTATCTTTCTTCTTAACTAATAACACTGGCGCTCCCAAAGGCGATACACTAGGTCTGGTAAATTTTTTCTATAGCAGATCTTCTAGCTGCTTCTTTAACTCGTTCAACTCTAATGCAGACATTATATACAGTGTTATAGATATAGGTCTAGTACCAGGTACTAAATCTATTGTGAAATCAACTTCACGATCAGGAGGTAAATCACCAATATTATCAGGGAAAACATATGGGAACTCACACGCAATAGGAAGATTAAAAATCTTAGCTTCGTTATCTACTTTCAGGGAAGTTAACATCATAAGCACCAGATCCTCTTGATTCAGGGACATCTCTACTTGATTAGCGAATATAAACCTCGAATCTTTACCTTTCTCAAACTCATGAAATAACACGGTCTTATAAAAACAATTGATATAAAAATGGTTGAACTCTAACCAGTTCATTCCCAAAATAGCATCTAGTTGACTTAGGGCCAATAAAATCAAGTTAAATCCAAAATTCTTACCATAAATTGGCAAAGGACAATTCATATAAACTAATGAAGTAGTCATAAGACCATTTGCTGCAAACATATCACTACACCAATCGATTGGCACCTTGACCCAGTTGATTGGGTTAGTTCAAAAATACCATGCAAAATATTTAACACCCCAGGTTCAACGCTGGTGCAATATCATAGTTCAACACTAATTCACCTTTCTCCAACTTCAAAGTCTCAAAGTATTATTTTCTTGGACACATGTGATAGAGAAACCCGAGTCCATTACCCAACTATCTTTACTCTCCAAACTCGACACTACTATTGCATTGTCACTCCCATTACTAAGCACATCTAAGACAACTCAATATGAACATAATCATCATGGCCCTCATCTCGAGACAATCCCTCATAAAGTGACTAGTTTACCTTGACTTGTCAAACCTCTTTGATTTGGACACCTATTTATGCTCACTTTTTTCACCTTGAGACGCTCAAGCCTTCACCACTTTTAACAGTCTTTAAATGTTTCACCTTTTAAAATTCTTTGGATGTCACAACCATCTGGACTTCCTTTTTTAAATAAGGTTAACTCCATAAAAGGAAAAGTTAAATACAAAAAGAGAGTGAGGACTATACCGAAACCCTCTCAAACAGAAACAAACATAAAGAAAGGCAATCCAAGCTAATTCTTTACAAAATCAATCCTAAAAAATAATGGTAAAGAGTTGAATTGCACTAAGTCTATAATCGTAAGCCCTAATTTAGCAAGTGAGTCTGCATAATTGTTCCTTTATCTATAAATGTGAGAAACAATAAAAGATATTTTTGATATTATATTTACACAATTAATCTGCCTAGTACGAACTTTCTAAGGCACCCTTAACAGAGGCTTGAAAGCTTGAGCCACAACGACGGAGTCCCTTTCCAATCAGATGTTGTTCCAACCCTTGTCATTAGAGAACTCTATTGCATACATTGGAACAGAGAGTTCAACAATGAGAGAATTAGTAACACTTAAAACTAGCAAAAACACTAAAAGAGTTACCATCATGATTTCTTGCAATGCCACCACAAGCAGAGAGCCAAGGATTGTTTATCGATGCTCCATCACAATTGATCTTGACCCAACTACAAGAAGGCAACTTCCAAATATCCTCAAGAATCTAATGGGCTTTAGGCGGCCTCAAGTTGACTTTGAAGAATTTCAAAAACACAAAATCTTGGATATTAACTTGGGAAGTCCTTTAGAATTGTTTCTGGCCAATGAGCAAGTCGACAGAACAAAAGAAATAGAAGAAGTTATAGGTATAACTTTATCTTTGAAATGAACGGTGTTACAAGTAATCTAGAGCGCATTAAAGATATGAATGATCACTACATTGAACACCAACTTACATCGATCAGACCGATAAATGTTGTAAGCCTTCCAAACACCATCCTAACAATGAAAACTATTGCAAAAATTCAAATTGGAGGTCAACCAAAACCAGATTTTGAAACATATTGACAGTTGAAAAAAAGGTGTTGTGCAGATTCCTCGGATGACTTACAGAGGATGTACTTTGAAGGAAAAGAAATTTTTCTTTTTTGAAGGTGATCATCAAAGGGTAATTTGTCGGAAAGATGTCTCCATACTAGAAATGATTTAGAAGGAGTGATGAAGTTTGACTATACAAATTTGCTCAAATCCTTTAAATTCCCGGATTTCTCTTAAAGTTATACACTTCCTTGAGGGAGAGGAAACCTGAGGTAGAATACTTCCAAATTATTTTGTTCGGTCTGAGATTAAAAGGGATGTGAGAGTTTAGAATTCTGACTTGGAGAGAAGCTGGTAAAGAATGCGAACACAAAGAAATAGTACCTTTCCAACCATAAAGAAAGGCACCCTTGAAGTGCTCAATGGAATTAGGTAATGAGTTTAACAAGAGTAGAGTCTTGTCCTCATCATCGATCTTCACCTAATTTTCTCAAGATCATCAATAATCTTGTTAAATTCTGTTAACTGCTCCATTATGGTTTTTTTCTACAATTCGAAATGAGTAAATTTGTTGTTTCAGACACAACTTATGAGACATATACTTGTTCATATACAACGATTTGAGTTTTTCCCACCTAGAAGTCGTAGTCTTTTCCCCGGTGACTTCTTTTAGAACTTCATCTTTGAGGGGCAAGATAATGTCACTCTTGGCCTTATCCACCACCTCAGTCTTCTCTGTTTGTCTGTTAGATGTAACGTCCCAGACTGCTTTCAGGATTACCGACTGATCCCACAAACCAACACGGGTCTTTTCAGCATGCTTTCTCCTCATTCAAATGCTTTCCAGGAAAATTCCTAGAAGGTAACCCATGCAAATACTACTCCAAGTCAAGAACGCTTAATAATGGAGTTCTTATTTGTTAGGCTACCGAAAAAGAAGATGCATCTTGTTTTAGGTAGCCTAACAAATAAGAACTCCATAGTTAAGTGTGCTTGACTTGGAGTAGTATTTTGATGGGTGACCTTCTGGAAAGTTTCTCGGAAACCGTGTGAATGAGAACAAAGCACGCTGAAAAGATGCATGTTGGTTTGTGGGTGAGTCGGTAACCCTTAAAGCAACCTCACGCATTACAAATGGTATCAAAGCAGACCTCTCCCAGTACGATATGGTTTGGGGATGAATCAAGCAGAAGTTGGTGGGTATGTAACACCTGAGGCTGAAGAGGGCGGAGAGTGGTTGTAACACTCGAGGCCGAAGAGGACGGAGAATGGTCCCCCGAATTCACATTGGAATGAGAGAATCCCGAGGTTGTGCAGGCATGTGACTACATGGTTGATGGAAGGCATATAAGGATTGATTGGTACTACCTATACCAAAATGATGCATCTTATCTTCGGTGGCCTAATAAATAAGAACTCCATAGTTAAAAATGCTTGACTTTGAGTAGTATTTGTATGGGTAGCCTTCTGGGAAGTTTTCCAGGAAGCGTGTGAGTAAGGACAAAGCATGCTGAAAAAGACCCGTGTTGGTTTGTGGGGTCAGTCGCTACTCTTGAAAGTAGTCTGGGGTGTCACATTAGGTGTGCAAACATCAATGTTTCACCCTTCAATGCTTTAATACACTTCTCTTGAGTTAAAATTTCTTGCATATTCGCTTTCCACAATCCAAAATTGTTGTCTCTACTCCTTCATCTCCCATTTACCTATGGTGCTCACTTGTAAACAATATCTTTTTGATCCACGGCGAGCGCTACTTGTTTTGAAAAACTAACTAAATAACTCAAGCACTTATGAATAATTATTCGAAGTTTCAAACACACCAAAAAAATTTGATGTGTGAGGAAAAAGAAGAATGGCAACTAAAGTAAATGGCCTAAAGTAACATAATAACCTGTGAAACAAACCATAAGAAGATAAAAGACAAGTAACACAATATTGTTTATCCAATTAGATCAAACAATATACTTTTTGCGAGATCATCTCGCATATACTATACTTCAAAAAGTTGTTCAAAAGATTACAAATGAGCTACAAGGAAATACTCACCCAAGTTTCAAAGAACAAACTCTATTTTCTATCCAAGTGTTTTCCAATCTCTCCAATTCTTTATATATGAATTACACAATCCTAATGTGTTTAGAAATGTTTCCTAATCCCCTTAAGTACCTCCAAAGGTTTTCTAAATTCCAAAAACTCCAAAGAATTTCAACCATTGCATCCCTAAATTTTAGTGAGGATTCCTAACCCTTTCCTTTGTCTTCAGTTGTAAAGTTCTAAAGGTTGTCAAGACAATAATGACATATATATATATATATATATATATATATATATATATATATATATATATATATATATATATATATATATATATATATATATATATATATATATATATTTATAACTACTCAATTGATTCACAATGAGTCCAAAGCACAATTTAATGATTGTTAGAATAAAAAAATTATTATAAATATCTTATAACATTCTTTTATATTAATTTAGATTATTTTAAAATATCTTTGTGTATCTTAGAATATCTCTAAATTGATATAAAAATAATTATAACATTCTAACATTAATAAACAGAACTACGAGCCGAAACAACAAAATCTGACGCCTATGAATCGTCTGAACCGGACCTCAACTAACGCCAAATCCTCACCACCACCGGACGAACAGACTCTATTAAGTAGCCGTCGACCACCATCTGTTAGACCGCATTTGCAACCGCAACATATTCAGTCGACTTTTTGACTACTTTTTTGACTTTTTGTTTTCTACAATCTAAAAACATATTTCTTTTCACTTCTATCACTTAAAATTTGAAGACATACTTCAACAAGATTGAAACGAGATTTGCAACAAGATATAATTCTATAGTATTTGATTTGATAAAAAATTATAAATATTCCTTGTTATGATTTTTGTTTTTAGTATTTTGGAGATTAGAAATATGAGAAAGTTGAACCAAAGAGATTGTGTTTTTTTATATAATCCTGCTTATTAGAAAGACTTGACTGAAATAAGAAAAAAAAAATCAATTTTTATAATAAAGATTAAATTAAATTTTTTAAAGGTTTTAAAATTTTTGGGAGATAGAAAGAGAATTTCTTCTATAATAAAGCATCTTACTGTCAATTTTGCTTTTAAAAACACTTACAGGGTACACCCAAAACAAAATTAGACTTGTATGAAAATTTTAGAAAATTTTCATAAATTATGAAAAATAACTTCATATCTATAATTTTTATTGTATGAACAAGTATATGAATAAGCTGGACATGTTGCCCTAAAGTAAAGTTAGATGGTTAGATTTTATCTTCACAATTGTTTAATCAAAATTATACGGTCTAGTTTTTAATTTGTTTTAAACAATTATATTAAATTTAAAATTTAACCTGTCCAATTTTAATCTAATATATGAATATATTGAAGAGTTAAATATACAACACCCTTATAATATTGTTTTTTACGATTACTCCCTGTAATATATATTTTTTTGTTTTACCCCTTAAACGTGTCATTTGAATACTGAATTTGAGAGGTAAACCCAAAAAATATATATAGTACAGTGAATAACTTTGACGCTTAGGAGAACAGAAGACATAAAATTTTAATATTTCAACAGAGAATTCAAAATTTTTTTTTATAGAAAATAAATTAAAACTTATCTATATTACATGGATGTGTAACTCAAATATGTAAATAAAGTAAAATATTGAATGCGATGTAAATATAAATTTTATGTAAAAGGTATTATTTCTTTTTGGATAAATAATTATAAGATGGGATTTCATTTTAGAAAAGTAAATAAATGAAAAATTACAGATGAATAAATAAAAAGTTATAGATTTAAATCTGCAACCTATATAAAATATTTTTGTACAATTATCAAGTGAACTTATTATTAATACTTTTGCAGTTGTGGAAGCTAATTTGCATAATATAATACAGTGTCAAAAGGGGGTATATATATATATATATATATATATGAAATGTTCTAGAAGGATATAATTTCTACTCCCCTCGAGGAAACTAGAAAAACCAAAAGAAGGTAAAAAAAAAAAAAGAAAAGCGGAGCAAAATTGATTGATAAAACTCATCATTCTCAAAAGTCTAATTGGATTTAGCTGATGCTCAAGTAGTCAAATAGAGGTAGTCTAATCAAATATGTCTGAATTTGAGTGATGTTTCACAATTTCATTAGCATGGTTACAAAATACCAATGGTAATTAGTTGTAATCATCAAGATTATATAATATAGAAATAATAGGCAAACTTATAACAAACTAAGCTGCTATTTCTTTTTAGATGGCAAAATTAATTCAAAATATTTTATTAATATGAAGATAATTTGTCTAGTATCCATTGAATATCTACAAAAAAAAAAATATGTCTATCAATTTTAATAATTTTAAAACAAATATATGTTTATTTTATAATTCAATAATATATTTTTTGAATTTTTTAATATTATTAAAATTTTAAAATAATATAATATTTTATAATTTATTTATTTAATTTTACTAAAACTGCTGATAACGAGTATAGTTATGGGTACTTAGGTACCCATATTATATTTTATATAGTAGAAAAATATAAAAATATTTTAAATAAATAATTATTTTAAAACAGAAATATAATAATGATAATAAATTATTCTTAATTATAATTTTGATTCTCTTATTTTATCTAATTGACGTAATTAATCTCCCTATTTGAAATTAAAATAATTTTGATCTAACTCTTTTTTTCCGATGAAAATCGACAATATATCTATTTTAAAGTAAAAGTTATTTAAGTCCATATATCTACAAGATATAGGCCTACAAAGTTCTATCAAGCTATACCAATTAATGATAGTGTGAAGGACACAAAGATTAATGAATATGTAAATGTTATAGTGAATGACATAGTGAATGATGACTCTGTAGATTTAGTAAGGCAGAAAATCATACTCTTGAGAATGAGATAGAGAAGGATGACTTCGTTGTGACATTCATCTAGTGAATGAGGTTAATGCTAATGATGAAGATTTATCATAAGCAAACTCTCTAAATGAAGAAGAAATAGTAGCATAGACTACTAATGATTTGAATGAGAATCTGTTGATTAAGAAAGAGGTGGTTGATGATAGAAGAGAGCAACCTGATCATGATATTGTGGTTATGGAAAATAGTGGTAAGAATTCAGTTAGAGATTTGTGTGATGATTTGCATTTGGAGAAGAATAATAATCTTTGGGGTGATGAAGATAATCATCCTAAGCCACATAAGGAAGAATTTATTGTGGTCAAGAAAAAAGGTAAGGAAGACATAAAATTACTCAACCTAGAATGAAAATTAACACCCGAGCCATGTCGGGTAATCACAACATCAGTCAATAAAAGCTAATTTTTGGAATGTTGGAGGAGTAGGAAACCTTGATTCTAGGTTGGCTATTAAAAATTTTTGTGATTAACAAAAATCTGACATGATTTTGATTGTTGAACTAATGATTCATTATGCTCATTTCCTTGTTGAGCGTATTAATCAACTATAAAAATTTATTTAGTTCAGAAAAAAATTGCATTTACGATGATCTAGTGGAGAGAACTATCCCACGCCTTATAACTCATGCAGATAATGAATATCTCAAATGCCTTAGTTAGAGGAAATTAAAAATACAGTGCACAATATGGATGATAATTCTTCTCCAGACCCTGATGGCCTTGGGGGATGTTTTTTCTAGTCATAATTGGTGTGTTCCTAATCATAATAAGATTAAGTGAAACACAGATAAAACTTCATGAGGAAATCATGAAAAATCAATTTGTGGTGGCATATTTAGGGATAAATTAGGAATATTTTGGGAGTATTCTCAGCTAAGCTTGGAGTTTGCATTTTCTCTCAAGTTGAATTGCATGAAATCATGCTTGTTATCGAATATGCTAACAGGAAGAATTGGAAAAATATTTGTCTTGAAACTGACACAATATTAGTCATTCATGTATTTTCTAATGTAAATATTGTCTCTTGACATCTTTTAATTAAATGGAAGAATACTTTTTTTATAAGCAAGAGATTATATTAAAGGAGGATAAGGGGTACTTTGCCCATCAAATAACACTAGAAAACAATTAGTTTCTTGTTAAAAAAGACAAAGGACTAATGCTCCAGTCATATAAATTACAATCATCAAAACCTTTAAATTTCACTACCACCCATTCCCACGAAAGACGTTTAAAAATAATAAACATCTTCAAGACATCAATAATCCCTTCTTGAAAGACTATAACATTTCTACTAAGCCAATGAATCTAACACATTAGAAACCAAAACAACCCACTATGCTTTTTGCTAACCTTGCCTTTGAGACTCAAAATGAAATAGTTGAAAAAAGAATCCATATAATTATCAACGCCATTAATTTTGACTTCCAACCAAGCTGAAACCATGCGCCATAAATCTATCACCACCGAACAATGATAGAACAAGTGAATACAAGTTTCTTCTTCATGAAAACAGCGGGCCAACAAGTTCCTTTAATGACATGCCTTCTATAAAGCTCCATTCTAGTTTGGAGAATACTGCACATAATTCTCCAACCGAACACAAGCATTTTACACGACACTTTCAACTTTCAAATATCATTCAAAACCTTCTGACAAATGGGATCCAAATCAGAACCTACAAGAACCAAGTCAAACAACCAACGATAACAAGATTTAACTGTGAATCCATTCGGGTTTCTCCATCACACGAACGAGTCAACTTCACTTCGACTTAACTCAACCCCTTTGAAAACCTCTTCCAACTCCAACAACTGCTGTCTTACAACACCAAACACCACATACAAATTTTCCCCTAAAAATGAAGTCCATCCCAAATCGTTCCAACCACCAATGTCTGATATTTTTTCCAATTTTCTTTCAACATAACTAAATAGTTCAGCATACTACTCACTAAAATAAATAGAAACCAACCAATTCGACCTCCAAAAACCTAAAACCTCACCATTCCCCACCTTTCCTCTAAATTCACCTTTTAACGCACTAGTGAATTCATCTTGAATAAAACCAATCTTCTTTAAATCCTTCCACCATAATGATTCTCTCGGCCCCCCCGGTCTATGAACACCTTCATTAAGTAAACCTTTAATATCCCCATATTTGAAAGATAAAAGGTCTTGCAAAATTGCATCCTTCTCATTGAGAATCCTCCAATGCCATTTAATCAAAAGAGCAGAATTAAAAATTTCGTAATGTTTAACACCTAACCCTCCTTTGGACTTCTCAAGAAAAATTTTATCCTACGACATCCAACTCATCTTCCTCTTCCCCTTGTCACCACCCCACAAGAAATTTCTTTGCATCTTTATAATCTAATTAGTGACCACCTTGGGTGCCTTAAACAAAGCAAAATGTATGGCTAAACTATTCAACACTGAATTCAATAATACAATTCTGCCTCCAAAAGAAATGTTTCTCCCACGCCAAGACGAAAGTCGACTACGAAACTTATTTAATATAGTATTCCATGTTTCCTTCCTTCTATGACTAGCACCAACCGGAACTCCCAAGAAAACAAAAGGACAATAGTCAATACTACAATGCAAAAAAGATATTACTGCCTCCAAGAAAGAAATCTCCACATTAACACCTATCATTTTGCTTTTAAGAAAATTAACTCCCAAACTAGAAGCCAACTCAAAACCCCTCAAAAACCATTTAATACTCCAAATATTCGACCAAGAAGCTTCCCTAAAAAAATAGTATCGTCAACAAATTGAAGCATCTAAAAGTGAATGTTTTCATTAACTGCAAAAGGAACATAATCACCAAGAGAAATTGCTTTCTGAACAAACCTGATAAACCTTCAGCCGCCAAAAGAAACAGAAAAGGAGACAAGGGATCCCCTCGACGTAACCCTCTTTGAACTGCAAAATCTCTAGTTGGACTTCCATTGACTAAACCAAAAAAAGAACTCGAAAAAACACATTTCTCCATCCAACTCATCCAACGAGCCCCAAAACCCATCCGATTCATTACATCCCTCGAATACGACCAAGAAACTATATCATAAGCCTTTTCAAAGTCTATTTTGAAAAGGAGACATTCCCTCCTACTTCTTTTAGCCAAATCCACTACCTCATTTAACATTAAAACTCCATCAAGCATTTGTCAATTTTTGACATAAGCCAATTGACTTTTAGAAATCAACGAAGGAATAATTTTCTTCAATCTATTTTTTAAATTTTTGCCATAATTCGATACAAACTAGAAACCAAACAAATGGGCGAAAATCACTCACCTCTTGCGGATTGTCCTTCTTAGGAATAAGAGGAAGGAAACTGGCTGTGATTGCCTTTGGAACTTGGTCTTGGAATAAAAGGCATTAAGAAAAGAAAACAAATCATCTTTGATCGAACTCTAGGAAACTTAAAAAAAACCCCTTATTAAACCCATCTGGACCCAAACTTTTATCACTATAACTAATACAAACATCTTCATGAATTTCTTCCAAACTAAAACAAACTTCAAGCAAACTAGCTTCACTAAAATTCATCATTTTAAACTCCCCTCCACTAAAGACAAGTCTTCTATCTACAAGATCAGAAAACCTCTCCACAAAATGATTTCTAAGTTCTTCCTTAATCGAGTCCACATCAGTTAACACACCTCTGCTAGAATTTAAAAACCTAATACCATTCTTCCTGAACCTATGTTTAATAAAATAGTGAAAGAACATGGTATTTTCATCTCCCTCGGAAATCCATACGAATCTTGATTTCTTACGAAGCATACTCTCCTTGCGTTGCCAGTTAAGCCAAACATATTTTGAAGCCTCCACTCTTTTCTCAGCAAACCTCCCTACATCACTAGGAGAAAGGACAAGAGCGTCACAATCCAAGGAATTAAGATTCCTATCTGCTTCCTCTAAATCCAAGTTAACACGCCCGAAAACCTCAACATTCCACAGTTTATGTTTGAATTTCAACCGCTTCAACTTCTCCTTCATGGCAAACGCCTCATTACCATTCACCATATCTTCTTTCCACACACTGTCAACAAAGGTGAGAAATCCGGATGCTCGAACCAACAATTAAAGACCTTGAAAGGCTTAGGACCCCAAATAATGTTATTCACCTATCCCCTACAACTTGTCCCACCACATTCCAATCATCAATAAAATCTTTAGATAGTAAAAATTTATCCAATCTACTAAAAGCATTTCCCTCCAAGTTAAACCAAGTAAAAGGAATACCTATGACTGGCACATCCATAAGACCTAAATTATCAATGAACTGCTAAAAATCTACCAATTCGCTTCTATTGACATACGAACGAACCCCTTTCCTTTCTTCCGCAATTTTGATAACATTGAAATCTCCCCCTATACACCACCTCCCTATAGGTTGTCTCTGCTTGAACTCAGTAAGATCATTCCACAATTTTCTCTTGTTAGCCAACACACAAGAGGAGTAAAAATTAACAATGAAGTACAAATTGCCCTTCCAAGCAACACAAATTCCCACACATCCTTCGCCTCTAAAGCTAGAAATCAAACTAAAAATACCCGATTTAAATTCCAAAGAATAAGCATCCCACCAGACCTCCTCTCAGCCCATTTGGCAGTCCAACCCACCTGCTCACTGCCCCAAAGCGAAACTACACGAAGGTCTCCTCAACTTTGATTTTCGTTTCTTTTAAATACAAGATATCTCACATTTTCAAAAAGAGAAATACATGTGCATATAAATTATCCAATGCAGTTTTTTGTTTTGTTGATTATAACACTTGGTAATATTTACTTCCTATTTGTGCTTTTGAAATTTTTTTAAAGATATGTTGAACACGTCCGACTAACATTTTTGCTAACTTTTTTATGTGTTAATTTTATGTTATCATTTTTTATTTTTTATTTTTTATTTTTTAATTAATATTTTTTATTAAAAAGTTAAAACTATTTAAATTTAAAATATGTAAACTAATTTCAGTTAAACAATAGAAAACACAAAAAAAAAAAAATTATGAAACCGATGAAATAAAACTTTAATAATTAAGAATTACTAAAAAGATGTACTATTAGAAACATATGGAGCACTTTGTTGGAAACCATGCCACTAAAAGAATATTTTGGGTTCAATGAGAGTGACACACATATAAACATCCATTGTTTCGTAGTATTTTGTCAAAAGATTGCCGGGTTTTAAGGATTTATGGCGTTGACATTTGTTTTGAAGATGTTTTCATTTTATCAAACAAATTGCAAACACTTAATTCTATGTTTTTAAGTGTAATATTTGGACTTCAAAAGGACTATTTTCACAAGTTGATGTAGAATTTGTTATCAGTCTTTACTTGTCCTCTGATTTGTTATTATTATCCATAGCGTCTTTGACTAAAACTACCTACGTACACGTGTTTGCTTTGATTATTGTGACCAATTTTCTGTTTACCATAGTCTTTGACTTCTTTTGAGTTAAGGCTGCCAAGCGTGTATTTCATACATTCTTACGAAGTATACTTATGTTAGGTATAAAAAGGTGTAGAACAAAATGGAAAGTAGTGCAATAATACTGAATTACAAAAATTATAATTAGGGAAAAAGAAGTAAATAATTCAAAGAAAACTAAACTAAATTCATTGCATGCATGTACCTTATTGTTTACTCACTTGATGATGATGAGATTGATATTGATAAATTATTTGTCGAAAGATGTAAAAGTGATTAAAAGTCAAGGAAGGCATTATAAAATCCAAGGTAGCGAATGATGAAGAACAAAGTAATTTGAGAGGCCAAGACATTGTTGGAGAGTTTGGGAGAGTTGGGAGCACCAATAAAACCAATGTTCTAGGATCACAAGAGATGAAGACATCACATATTAACCCAAAACCTTAAGGTGATATATGAATGGATCATCTCTCTTATAAATTCAACATTCCATCCATTCATAGGCAATGTGAGACTTTAACTACTCACACTTGCACCTAATATTTAACCCAAAATCTTAAGGTGATAGGTGAATGAATTCTCTCTCTTATAAATCCAACATTCCACCCATTCATAGGCAATGTGAGATTTTAACCACTCATACTTGCAGCCCTCACATTCTGTAATAGGATCCAACACCGGATCCAGCTCTCATCCCCCACAAAGTCGAACCACGACTCTGATACCACTGTTGGAGAGTCCGGGAGAGTCAGGAGCACCAAATAAATCCAGGATCACAAGAGAGGGAACACCACATCTTAATCCAGAACCTTAAGGTGATAGGTGAATGAATATTCTCTCTTATAAATCCAACATTTTCAGGCAATGTGGGACTTTAACCACTCACACTTGCACCCACCTAACTCAGGTCACCAGTACACTCACACCCTCCAAAACAAATATTTAACTACGTCTCACAACACTCTAATACAAGAGTACAAGAGAACAAAGAAAGTTAAATACAAGCTTAAAGTGTTTTTGACTAGTGTGTCTTGGAATCAAGAACTTGAATCATATATATTCCTTGGACTCCCTCTTCCTTCACAAAACTAAACGATGTGGGACTTCAAAGAACTTGTATCCAATATATAGCCTTGGATTCTCTCTTCATTCACAAAACTAAGCGATGTACGACTTCTTCAACGTGTATATTTTCAACCAACCCCAAAAATCTCCACCTTGATTGAAAATAATACATAAGCTTTCATTGTCTTCACCGACAATCATACTCCACCATAAAGAGTATCAACATGTATATTTTCAACCAACACCAACAATCTCCACCTGGATTGAAAATAATACATAAACTTTCATTGTCTTTTCTAACAATCATGGTTGTCAAACTCGCAGGTAGACTCGTAAACTCGTACGAGTTTACGAGTCTAGGAACCATAAACGAGTAGACTCATGCATAAAATCATTTTTTGATAGACTCGAGTAGACACGTACAAACTCGTATAGACTCGCGATTCTATAACGAGTTTACGAGTCTATACGTTTTTTTTTTGAATTTTTTTAAAACAAAAAAAGGCCTAAATTCCCCAAAATATTTTATTTATTTAAAAAAAAATTTTTTTTTTTTTGCTTGTACGAGAATTAAAAAGTCTTTCTCCTAATCTCTTGTTTTAGCAAAGTTTCTTTCTCCCTTCATCAATGGCATGAGTTTATTCTGTCTCTTGCTTTGTTCGTGTTTCTGGCCTTAAATCAATCATTTGTTATGTAAGTATTTTCTTATATGTTTCACTTGGATGCTTCTCATGTATGATATCTTGTGTAAAGGTGATGTGCCATTGTCCAATCAGAGATTCAATGATCCCAATGCACATGTATCATTTTGCATGTAACAAAATAGTTCAGAAAATTTATGATTTATGGAACAAAATAGTTTATGAAGGATATGCTACATGCTGAAGGGTAGAATTTCTATGGATATATGACTCCAAAATTAAAGAGGTTTGCAATTCATGTTCTAAGCTTAACTTATAGCTCTTCTGGTTGTGAACGTAATTGGAGTTCCTTTGAAATGGTAATGAAATACAATTTTTTTTGTTTATAGACTTGATTTTAATTTTTTTAAAGAAACATTGAGTTGAATTATTATTTATTTTTTAGGTTCATACAAAGAGAAGAAATAGGTTGCATCAAAAAAAGGTGAATACTTTGGTTTATGTCATGTATAATTTAAAGTTGAAAAGTGGAAAAGGAAAATCAAATGTTATTCTTCTTTTATTTGAATATAGTCATTCAGATGATAAATAGATAATTGAAGACCCTAATGAAAAAATAATGAAGAAAATGTGCAAACTAAAGTTAATGTTGAGTAAGCTGATGTTATTGTTAACAATGTTGTGGAAGATGATGTCGTTATAACTAATATTGTGCAAATTGGTGGTTGTGGTGGTGATGTTAAATTAGGTGGAAGTGGAACTTCAAGAAATCCAACATTTATTAATGATGAAGAAAGTGTTTCATCTGGGGCAGAGTTTGATGATGATACTCAAGATATCAATAAAGATGATGGTGATTATATTGGTGGTGGTGATTTCACTGGAACTTTGGATGTTTGAAGCTATTAGCATATATGTATTTTTTTGCATGATGTAGTAGCCAATTAAGAATAAATTAGTAATTTAAGTCTTTAACTATATACTTTGCAATTTTGTTTGTTTTATTATCGAGTTTTTTTGCTAAGAAATTTTTTATGGAGTATAAAATTTAAATTTTCATGTTAATTGGAGTTCTATTATATATTTGTGTCATATACGAGGCATTTATAAGTTTAAAAACATAGGAGTGTGTCATATATGTGTCACTTGTAGGTTTTTTTAAAGTAATTTTTAATACCAGTTATTGGGAGAAAATAAACAAAGCATAGAGAAAAAGAGGAAAACAATCACAACACAAGAAAATAACGTGGAAACTCCAAAACTGGAGAAAAAACAAGGCCGTTGTCAATAGACAACCAGAGAATAACAATATGTGAAAATTATTACAACACATCATATATTCTCAACTAACTCAGGTCAGCAGTACACCCACACCAGAGAATAACAAGGTCGTTGTCAATAGACAACCATAGAATAACAATATGTGAAATATTTTACTGATGTGTCTTGGAATGAAGAACTTGAATCTTATATATAACCTTGGACTCCCTATTCCTTCATAAAACTAAGGGATGTGGGACTTCAAAGAACTTGTATCCTATATATATATATATATATATATATATATATATATATATATATATATATATATATATATATATATATATATATAATTGGCCCAATCCACCTCTGCTCTAGAGCGGCCCAAATTGCCTAAGCCCAATCCACGGAGGGGAGAAAATGACATTTCTGCCCCTCCAATCGGGCAAGGAACGCAACGTTCCTCCCCGGCTTCTATGCCCGTCACGCACGGCTTCCTCGCTGCCCGAACAGCAAAGGACAGGTGCCTGGAACCGCGTTTATGCCCGACATAACGACTAGTTTCTGACACCCTGCCCGACATAACGGCTAGTTTGGGCAGTTACCTATTCTTTGGGGAAAACGGTTATTTCGCCCCGAAAATAGGACCGTTGGCCACGCGCTGGGGGCTCTATATAAACCCTCTCGCTTGAGAGGGTCAGGTATCACATTTTCACCCTGAGAATACACTTTGTACTTGCCCCTTTTCTCTGACCCTTTCTTACTTGAGCGTCGGAGTGCCTTGCAGGTACACCCCCTTCTCTCCTCATTCACAAGCCAAACACCTTGCACGCCTGACGACCAGGATCCGTCCGAGCACCTTGCCATCTGACGACCAGCTTACGTGGACATGTTCGAATACTCCGGATCAGTGGCGCCGTCTGTGGGAACTCCTTGTTCACCCCTTCTTTCTTTCTGCCTCGGAAACTAAAAGATCAAAACATACTTTCTTTGATCTGCCCACATATGGCCGCTCAGAACTCCGCAAAAGGTGATGACGCTACGGTTCTCGTTCCCGTCAACAAGATGGACGTTGACGACAGTTCTTTGTTACTTTCTGATCCCCGTTTCCTTCGAGACGGGGCCACTGCGTCTTCAACTCCTCCTCCCACCGAGCAAGGAGGCAAATAGCTAACATCGGGCGAACGACCAATTCCTGGCCCTCCCAGCGCCGACCTGGCCGTTGCAGCTCTTCTGGAAGCTGTCAACCGCACAAACCTCCTTATCTTGCAGCAAGGAGAGAGAATAGGAGCTCTCGAGGAAGCATCTCTTCCAAGATCCTCTCCTCCGAAGAGTAACCACCGGAAATCAAGAAGCCTGCCACCTAGGCACGGGGAAGACCGTATAACGAGGCGTGAGCCTGAATCTCAACGCATTCGCAAGCGCGACCAGATATCCCCGCGAGATCGATCGTCACCAAGACACAAGAGAACGAGGCAGGATAGGCATTCTCCACCGGTCAGACCTCACGACCGGCCACGTTCACCCTCACCTCACAGAGACCGCCGCCGCGAGCGCAGACGACGGTCAACATCAACTCCAAGTTTGGACAGTGACGACGAGCCTCGCAACCTGTTGTCCCGGAGGATCCTGGCCACCCGTCTTCCCAAAGGACTAGAGAAACCTCCGTCTCTAGGGACTTACGATGGAACCACTGACCCAGACGAACACATAGAAAACATAGACGCCCTTCTGAACTACAGAGGGGTACGAGGAGCCATCAAATGCCGCCTGTTCTCGACCACGCTCCGGAAGGGAGCAATGACATGGTACAAGCAGCTGCCAGAAGAATCCGTTACATCCTGGAGGCAGCTGGGGAGGATTTTCTCCCGTCACTTTAGTGCATCGCGACGCCATCCGAAGACCGAGGCATCCCTCGGAGCTGTCGTACAGGGAAGAGATGAGCCCCTTCGGGCCTACATTGAGCGGTTCAACAAGGAGGCCGTCCAAGTGCCAACGACCGACGAGATGAAGAAATTCCTGCTCGAGCAGGGGTTACGTCCTGGCTCAGACTTCGCGAAAGCCATCGGCCTCGATCCACCGAGGAACCTCAACGCCCTTCTCCTCCAAGCCGAGTCACATATACAATACGAGGAAAAGGTTGCCGCCCACACTGTCCGAGCCTCTCGAAACCAAGAAGGTGCCCGGTCATCTAGAGCTGAAGAACCCTCGACATCCCATCGAGGAGATAAAAGACGCGACGATCGGCCTCGCGATGCACGCGAACAGAAGGGACCTTCTGGGCGGTTCCATGATTATACCCCCCTCACTGCCTCGAGGGAGAAGATCTTGTCCGAATGTGCCAACTCAGAATTCAAGCAGGCGGGCATCCGTTTCCCCAAACAGCTGCCGGCTAGACCGGGTGTAGACAAATCCAAGTATTGTCGCTTCCACAAGAGTCACGGTCATACGACGGAAGAATGCATCCACCTCAGAGATGCCATAAAGATCCTTATTCGCGACGGCCACCTGAAGCAGTTTGCGAAAAAGAAAGATGCTCCCCGGCAAGAAACCCAGGAGAGCCAGAAGGTTGCAGAAGAGACTCCACCCTCCGATGACACAACCGTACAGGTCGCTATGTCCATAACTCGGCCAGAGGACTTCCGCATCCCTAATAGTCTTGCCGTCTCCACGTTCCTTGCTGCTCACGGCCCGTGGGAGGCCTTCCCGTCTGCCATGGTCATTTCTGGTGGTGGATTCAACAAAATCACGGTCGGTTCAGTCAAGAGGAGATTCGATCAACTGATCAGCAAAAGCTCCAATGAAGTCACCACGCTGGATACCACTCACAAAGGATCTGCTCCTATTTCCTTCTACTAGGAAGAGCTCCTCGGCGGGACACCGAACTCTAGCATCCCGCTGCTTATCCGGGCAAGGATGGCAAACTTCGACGTTCGCAGAATACTCGTGGACCAGGGCAGTTTAGTTGATATAATGTACAACCACTTGTTCGAAACACTGCAGCTGGACGAATCTCACCTTACTCCATACGTTGGATCCGACCTGCAGGGATTCAATGGAGCAGTGACAAGGCCCCGGGGTTACGTAGAGCTCATCGTAACCTTCGGTTCAGGAAAGACAACCCGAGCAATTAAAGCACAATTTCTGGTAATTGAATGCCCGTCACTATACCAGTGCATTTTTGGAAGGCCAACCCTGGCAGAGTTGATTGTAGTGCCTTCCACCATACATCTCAAGATGAAGTACTACACTTCTGAAGGGATGGTGGCCACCCTCCACGGCGATATCGAAGCTTCCCGTCGATGCTTTGAAGCAGCGTCAAAAGGACTAAGCACTATCTCAGCAAGACCGAGGACTTCTGGTCGTCCCCCTCTGCCCAGCAGCTCCGAGCAGCCAAAACCGCTCCCCCAGGTTGAATCTATCGACTTGGACAGCCTTTTCAGCGAGGAAGATCACGCCAAAGACCCAACGACTTCGGGCAGCCAGTCCAACAACAGCGGCCATCTCCTACGCCCTGTCCCAGATGGCAACTTCGAGATCGTTCCGTTCGGAGAAGACCCCCAACGGGGAGTGAAGATCGGAGCAGACCTCCCCGACCTGGCCAAGAGACAACTAAAAGCGTGCCTCCGGGAGAACGCAGACTTGTTCGCATGGAGCGCTGCTGAAATGCCAGGATTAGACCCCTCCGTCGCTTGCCACCAGCTTACAATTGATCCGGCCGTCAAAGCCATTGCCCAGCGCAGAAGGAAACAGTCCCCGGAGAAGATGGAAGCCGCAGAGAAAGCTGTCAAAGACATTCTAGAAGCTAGGTTTATTTCTGAGGCCAAATACACTACATGGCTCTCAAATGTTGTACTTGTAAGAAAAAATAATGGCAAATGGAGGATGTGCGTTGATTATACCGATGTTAATAAGGCCTGTCCGAAGGACGCCTACCCTCTCCCCAATATAGATAAACTCGTAGATAACTCAGCAGGTTTTAAACTTTTATCGTTCCTCGACGCCTACTCGGGCTACAACCAAATACCAATGGCCGCGAGCGATAAAACTTACACGGCCTTCATGACCGAATCAGGCAACTATTACTACAACGTAATGCCCTTCGGGCTGAAGAACGTCGGCGCCACATACCAACGAATGATGAACAAAGTCTTCCAAGGACAAATAAGCGACATGCTCGAGGTATACATGGACGACATGATCGTCAAGTCCCACGAGGAACTAGATCATGTCGCCCATCTTCGCAAAATTTTCGAGCAAACAAGAAAGTATCAAATGCGTTTTAACCCAGAGAAGTGCACGTTCGGCGTACGGGCAGGCAAATTCCTTGGCTTCTACCTAACAGAACGAGGAATAGAAGCTAACCCCGATAAATGTCGGGCATTCTCTGAGTTCCCAACGCCCACGTCTAAGAAGAACATCCAGTCTCTCAACGGGGTACTTACCTCGTTGTCCCGCTTCGTCGCAAAGTCCGCCCAACACGCCATTCCTTTCTTCAAGCTCTTGCGAAAAGAAGCAGCGTTTGAATGGACCAAAGAATGCGAAGCATCCCTCCTCCACTTGAAGCAAGCTCTGTCGAAACTGCCGTATTATCACGGCCAGATACCGGGGAAGTCTTGTTCCTGTACCTCGCCGTCACTGCCGAGGCCGTTAGCGCCGTTCTCATTTGCGAGAATCCTGGCGGGCAAAAGCCAGTATACTTCACGAGCAAAGCATTGCAGGACGCGGAGTTACGATATCAGCAGATAGAGAAGGTAGCATTGGCCCTCGTCAACGCTGCCAGACGACTGAGACACTATTTCTTGGCCCACACGATCGTGGTAAGGACATATCAGCCCATCAATCAATTACTGGGACGACCAGACATGGCCGGGCGAATGCTCAAATGGTCACTGGAACTGTCCAAATTCGACATCCAGTATGAAAGCAGAAAAGCTCTTAAAGCTCAGGCCCTGACCGATTTCGTAGCGGAAGTAACCTTCTCAGACTCCTCGTCCCACATAGCAAACAGATGGACCATCTATGTGGACAGAGCATCCAGCTCGAGCGGCAGCGGGGCAGGAGTAATTCTGGAGAACGACGAAGGGACCATAGTCGAGGCTTTTCTCACATTGTCCTTTCCCACGTCGAACAACCAGGCCGAGTATGAAGCCTTCCTCGCCGGGTTACGCCTAGCTGAAGACCTAGGGGCTGAAGAAATCGTCATCTGCACGGACTCTCAGCTCGTAGCCCACCAGATATCCGGGGAGTATCAGGCTAAAAACGACAGTCTCTCTGAGTACCTCACCCTAGTCAAGGAAAAAATGTCGAAGTTCAGAATGGTAGAAGTAAGACATGTTCCACACGAACACAATGTGCAAGCAGACGTCTTGTCTAAACTAGCAAGCACTAAGAGGAAAGGCGGAAACAGGTCGGTCATCCAAGAGATACTTCCCCGGTCCAGCATCGATAAGGGATCCTCGACCCTACACGTGCACGCGATCGGGGACAGTGATTGCTGGATGACGCCCGTGTATAACTACCTCACCAGGGACGAACTTCCGGATGACCCCAAGGAAACCAACACCATCAGACGAAGAGCTTGCTCGTACGTCATCCTCGAAAACAAACTCTACCGACGGGGCTTCTCCATCCTACTACTCAAGTGCATAGAGGAGGAGGTTGTCCCCCACGTATTACGAGAAATCCATGAAGCATTAACGCCCAGCACCTGGGAGGAAGGTCCCTTGCCCGCAAGGCCCTCCGGGCAGGGTATTATTGGCCAACCATGCAGCAAGACGCCAAGGAGCATGTGAAGAAATGCGACAAATGCCAACGGCACGGGGATATACACCTAGCTCCACCTAACGAACTGAAGAGCATGACCTCCCCGTGGCCATTCGCCTGGTGTGGCCTAGACATCCTACGACCCTTCGTGACGGGGTCCAGCCAAAACAAATACCTGATAGTGGGCGTAGATTATTTTACAAAATGGATAGAAGCAGAAGCCTTAGCAAAGATAACAACACTTAACATTCTGCGCTTTTACAAGCGGAATATCCTTGCCCGTTTTGGGATTCCCCAAGCAATTGTCACGGACAATGGAACGCAATTCACGGACAAGAAGTTCCAAGACTTTGTCGCCCATCTCGGAACAAAGCAACATTTCGCTTCGGTAGAACATCCCCAGACCAACGGGCAGGCAGAAGCGGCCAATCGTGTCATTTTGCGTGGCCTCAAGCGAAGACTGGATGAAACAAAGAAAGCCTGGGTCGAGGAGCTCCACAGAGTCTTATGGGCATACCGCACTACTCCCCAGTCCACCACCGGGGAAACACCTTTCCGCTTAGCATATGGCACGGAGGCTATTTTACCCATCGAAATCAACGTACCATCCAGGAGGACCGAATCACCTCTAGACGAGGAGATGAATGACGAAGCGATAAGAGAGGAGCTCGACCTTGTCGAGGAAATCCAAACAGGAGCAGCCCTCCGCGAAGCATCTCTTAAGCAAAAAATAGCAATCAGGCACAACGCCAAAGTCTTACGACGAGAGTTCGATGTGGGCAGCCTTGTCCTGCGAAGAAACCTTAAGGACTCTCGCGAAGGCAAACTAGCAGCCAACTAGGAAGGGCCATACAGAGTCCGTGCCAAAACGGGGAATGGTGCATACTTCCTCGAAAACCTCAACGGGGACGCAATCCTTCGACCGTGGAACGCTGAAAAACTTAAGCAATACTACAGCTAAAGTAACTATAGGCTTCCTCGCATCAAAGGACCACCTAACGGTCATCATGCTCGTCTAGGTACAAACGACGCATACGCACAAAGTAGAATCCCGCTCAAGTGAATGAGCCGGAGCTCTGCTCGTCGGCGGTCCTCAACTGAGCATCGCCTTCGCCCAAGTACCATGATTGGCAGAACCCCAGCTCGCGATGGGACGTTCACGCCGCGACCTCAGGCCTCAATCGCGACCTGAGATCCGCAACCTCGCTGGGACCTTCCCCGTCTATTCGACCAGTTCTCCGCACTGACGAATCAACACACAACGAGCTATCTTTCAAAAAGAAAATTCCGTTAACAGACACATCCTCCGACGGGCAGTCATACAGGCACAACTAATGTAAAGTACAGCAATATGAACAAAAATCGTATAAATGACATAAACCGGGCATTAAATAAAAAAAAAGGCCACAAGGGCCAAAGATTGTGCGTATTACATAAAAAAGGGGGCCACGCCCCCCCGAAATCAAATAAGATTACAGACAATTCAACGGCGCGCAGGCCGGACAAAATACAACAACATCAGAATAACAAAACTCCTCATTCTTCCGCATACTCGGTCGACGCGGGCTCAGGTCCCTGCTCCTCCACGGGTTGGTCCTCGGTCTGAACTTCGGGGGTATCAAGAACAAGGCCTGCGGGCAAGACAATGCGACCATCCTCCACTCGCGCAAGATAGTGGATGCCCTCGGTCGAAATCTCAAGCCCAGGGTTCACCACCCGCAACTGGGCCACGACACTGTCGAAGGACTCCACCGCCACGACGATACCATCATCCTCGGCCTGCAGAATGCTGGCGACCAGCTCAGCCCTAGTCTTCAACACTTTTATCTCGTCCGGTTCATCAGCACCCGGGGCACTGGCCGCCATCAACTCCTTGTTCAACTCCTCGGCAGCCTTTTTCTCCGCCTTCAGCTTGGTGACCTCCTCTTTCAGCTTGGTCGTCTCCTCTTCGGCCTTCTTTCTAGCCTCACGAGCACCCTTGACCTCCTCCTTCAAAGCCGTCTCAGAAGCCCGGGCAGCAGTAAGTTCGGCCTCAAGCGCAGTGTCCCCTTCCGCGTAAACGGCCGCTATCTCCAGCATCTTCACAAGGGCAGAAGCATCCTGGGCCACCAGTGCCCTCTTGTTCGACCGGTCCATGCCCTCCAAGTTAAGAGACTCTGCCCGAGGAACGACCAGGGTGTTGCCCTAAAAAAATCTCCTGTCAAGGATGCACGGGAGGAGCTCAAATTTCCCCTTCTCAGGCGCCCGAGTCAGGTCCACAGCATCTAACGTCCGTGGCCGCTTCGCCCGCTCGGTCAAAGGCAATGGAGAGTCTCGTGGACCGGGAGAGGGCGTAGAAGAGGTCCCCAGAGCAGTTTGAATAAGGGAAGGAGCACGAGTACCAGCAGCAGTCCGGGTCTTAGGGGGAGCCGCTCTAGCCTTACCCCTCGCCATGGCGTTCCTCACCACACGATCACGAGCTTGAGGCATCTCACCTGCACAAATGAAAACAAGCACGTTAGTTACGGGGAAAGGAAATAACACAAACAAAATCTAAGTAACTATGACTACCGAGCAGCTTCTCGGCATCCGCGGGAGTCTTGCACTCCAGCAGTGCCTTCACATTGATAAACCTACGCTCAACTCTCTGGCTCCCGTCCTCCTCGAAGATCGGACTGCCCTTGCTCGTCCAACACTCAGCGAGCTAGAAGGAGTTGACCCACTTCACCAGCGTCTCATAAGACGCGGCATCCTGCCCGCGTAGCGCGCTCGGCTCGAAGACGTAGGCACTGGGCTTCTTTGAGAAGTGGTCAGGTGTCCAGCGGATCGGGAACTTGTACAACCTCTCCCCGATATACTTCCCCTCCTCGTTGAGCAGCTCCTCTCCGTTCTCATCCACCTCTATCTCCCAGACATACGTGCTGTCCTGGGCAGCTTCAGCTCAACGATGAAGTACCGTCCCTTGAACGTTCGGATTGACTCCGAGAACGGCTTAAACAACTTCTTGGGCTGCTTCAAGGAAACCCATCCGTACTTCTTCCCCGCCAGCTGCCGTTGAAGATGGAAAACAGCAAAAAATAGAGGAAGAGTGGTTCCCAGTGTGAGGTGCTCGCACACCAACTCAAATGCCCGTATAAAGGCCAGCGAATTTGGGGTGGAGTTGCGAGGGCGCCAGCTTGAGATGCTCAAATACCGACCGCTGGAAGTTAATGAAGGGAAACCTCAGCCCCAACTCCTTGAAAGCGTACTCGTACATCGTGAAGCGGTCCCCGAACTCCGAGCAGACCCGCTCGTCCACTGTGGGAAAATGCACTCTCCAATCCCCCGGTGGGCCCACCTCTGTAAAGGCGTCCGCCGCAGATCTGGCGAACGTGGAAATATGTTCGGAAGGCTCGGCCACCTCCCACTCCTCCGGGCAGAACCCTTCAACATCCTCCTCCATGACATCCAAATCCTCTTCCTCTCCAACTTCGCTTGAGGAGTTCGATGCCGTCGAGCTCAAGGACGCAGAACTCGAAGCCATTGCGCTGCTATTCTCCTCGGAGACAGTTTCCTCCTCGAATGTGACTGGGATAACTTCTCTCTCTGGCTCCATCGCCATTACGATCACCTAAAAAAGCAGAGAAATGCAGTGAATTTGACAGGAAATCAAATCCACCCTTCCACCGCTAAGTCAAGTGAAAGGGCGCGCAGAAGGCTAAGGACAACGTCCCCGGCCTAAGCCCTAACATCAAACGAAAAAAACCTCCCCGCGAGGAGATGCCCGAGACATACCATCTTCCTGCGAAGAACCTCCCCGTGCTCGTGCCCAGATTCCGTTTGAAGCTCCACCGGAAACTGCAAGGCTCCACCGGAATCTGGAAACGTTCTACCATAAAATTTGCCATTCCATCAGAAGGTAATCGGACATGGTGGTCACGACTCGCAACCACGACGTGGACCACCATGCTCACCAAGCGCGCTACCTACTCCGGCGAGATGCTTGAAGCAACAGAAGGGCAGAACCACCGCCCACCACCAACACTCGCCGGAAACCTACCTATTCTGTCACCTAAAACTAACCCTAGCCGCATGCAATCTACCAATAACAACAAAAGGAAGTAGAACAAGCTGGAAATCAGAAAACTTACTTGATTTGAGTAGAAGAGGGAGACTGCTCAAAACTTGGCACGGTGGTCGGTTGCTCTGAAGACGGCGACGGGCAAGAACGTTGATGACGACGAAGAGAAATCAGAAGGGAAAAAGTGCAAAATGGGACAACCTTCCCCCTTTTATACTGAGGGGTGTAATACCCCAAAATTTTCTCTCTCCTTTGTCATCATAGCATAACATTATCATTTATCATATCATATCCACCTCATTAGCATTGTATTGCATCTTTAACATAGAAAAATGAAGCATAGCATCCCTCTTACCATCAAGGCATGCGATCAGGTGGAAGGTGGACAATCAAGGGATCATTCAAAGCACAAAAAGGTCAGTCAAGTTGCCTCAAGGCAAGCCAAGAAGTCTTTCATGTCTCATATTATCTCAATTGACCATCCAACACCTCAAGAAAGTGAGATTCAATAGGAGATTGAAGCAATACATACTTCACTATGCAAGGGATCCAAAAAATGAAGGAAAACCCTCAAAAGAGATGGTTCATTGATTCAAAATCACCCTCAAGTGGCATATCTCATCATCCTTTAAGAGGATACACAACATACTCTGAGGAATTTGAGATTGAAGACTGCATTTTTCCCTCCTAACCAGAGGGGGTCAAAATTAGGGTTTCCAATTAAATCAGGGTATCTTTGATTTTTTGGGCAAAACTTGATGTCATGGTATTTTATATGTCCTTAAGTCTATGGGTGTAGAAAATTGCCTCTCAATTGGTTTTAGAAGTGGTTCAATTGGGAGAAAGATAAAAAATCAGGAAATTTGGGGCCAAGTCAAATAATCAGAGGAAAAAGTCAACTCTTGACTTTTTGAGGCCAAATTCATGAAATTCATGTTATATGTGTCCAATGTACAAAATTTGATCAAGAAACTCCAAAGGAATCATGAAAAAATCAAGATGTGGAAAGTTGCCATTTTTGGAAGAAGTAGGGTTTCCAAAAATAGTAATTTTGGACCATTTTGCATCAGAGTTTGAACCAAGGCCATTTAAAATCAAGACCTCAAATGAAAATTCCACTCGGCCACAACAAAAGATCTTGTTTCAAGCTTCAAATCCATGTGTAGAACATCTCCATTGGATAAAAATTGAGTGAGATATGATTGACCAAAGTTTGGGCAAAGTAGGTTCAAAACTAGGTCATGACCAAGGATTCTCAGGTCACGCGCATGTCCTTTTTACAAACAGTTGGTGGGCCAAATGTACACCTATTTTTCTCAGGGTTAGAGGCTTCATTTGCAAAACTTGTCAACATCAAAAATGTTCCTTACAGTGTCCTCTTCAAGTTTCATGTTGGGCAAAAGTTTATTTGATCAAGCTATGAAGTAGATATGGTGAGTCCAAGTTGCTATGATCATGCTGAGATTCCATGCCATGATTGCCTCACCAACCAACCATTATTGCCACGCCTTGGTAGCAGTTCCAAATGTGACTGTTTTAAGTCATTTTGCAACTTATTCCAAACCTCATTTCAATTCAATTTTCATATCAAAGTTGCCCTATTACATCTCCTTTTTCCAATGATTCCAAAAACACACCAAATCATCCATTAAATAGGGAGAAAAACATCATCAAATCACCATGTTTCCAACTGTCACCAAAATGCCAAAAGCAAGTGTTGCTGCTGTTTCACAATGTGTATACATATTCCACACTGCCACTTTTCCTCATTTGAACCAACAAATTCTTACTTGCACGTGCTGCTCATGATCATTATACACTAAAGAGGAAGAACAAAAACTTGCGAAGCAAGTTTCTCTTGCTGCCACACCAGAACAGCTCATCCTCACCATTCCTTTCACTTGCTCCTCACCATAACACTCTAAACATCCACCTCACCATAGCACAGCCATTGATAAATCGTCCCCTAACTAACTTGACTCAGTTAGCTAGGATGGACTCACTTTAACCATGATACCTCACCCTAACCAACTCACTTAACCACTGTGGTTCATTTCTAACTCAGGCTATAAAATCAAATCCCACTCACATTTTTTTTGGAACTTCATTTTCTCATTTTTCATCTCGAAGCTCTCTCTATTTTTCTCTCTGATCTTCTCACTCTTTTTCATCAATTCTCTCAAAATTTCTTCTCTAAGCACACGATACTTCATCCTCCTCATCATCAATGGCACATGATTGAAGAAGATTTCATCACAGTCCTCAAGGTTGCTTCAAGCGCATTTCAGCATTGACTCTCTCTGCTCTCAAGACAACAAGTTATATCAGCATTTATTTTGCTCGATTTGGAGGCTCCAGGGTTGAAGAACAAGTGTAGTCTCTGGTTTTCTCAAAAATCTTCAAAAGCTACAGGTTCAGGTTCCAAACTCTCAAACTTTTCTCTAGTGTTTTATGGTTTGATTTGTTGTTTCCATGTTGATATGAGCTCATTAGGAGCATTTATTACTCCGGCTAGTTGATAGGCCTTGTAGAGGCTTAGATCCAAAACTTAGGGCATGATTTGATCTCCTCTATTCTTTATGTGCATGCTTGCTATGTGAAAAATAAGTGTGTATTCGTGCTCTCCATAAGCTCAGCTTCAATTTGGTATGCGTATTGTGCATTTTGGTGAGATGTGAGAGTAGCAGGTGGTGGTTCTCGCCGGAGAAGGTGACCGGAGGTCCCTCTCCGACCGGCAACTTTGATTGCTAGGGTTTGTGTGTGTTTTAATCCTGTCCGTTGATTTTGCATCATCGTGTGGTCTATAGCGTGACAACACATTAAAACAAGCATGCATGTCACGTGCATTATTTCTGATCTCACTTAAACATGGTGTAGTGCAGTGTATGGTATGTTGTGTGGTTATCCACGTGTGCGCATTGATTTTAAATACTTTGACTGGATTATTGACTTGACCTAATCTAATGGCCAGTATTGTTTGACTATTTTGTTGACTGAGGGTGCACAATTATTATGTGTACTGCGCGTGTAATGGACCTAACCAGATTTTTTTCTACACCTCCCTCTTTTAAAAGCCCAAATCATTGGAACTCATATTTGCTACGCTTGCATCCCTTTTCCTTATTTCAATTTTATTTTATTTTCTTCATTTTCTACATGTTTGCTTTTTAATTTTTAAAAATACCAAATAGCATCATAAAATTCCATAAAAATTCACGAGCACTTCCAAGACATTTAGAAAATTTTTGATGATTTTATTTTCTGATTTTGTGACATTTTGGCCCCTGTTGCATATTTTCTTTGAATTTTTCATTTGTGTGCTTTCCATTGATGATACATGATTTTGTTTAATTTTGTTCTTGATCATTGTGAATTGTTTTGACTTGGTTTTTTTGCATTGATTCATTAATACCTTGAAGTATGTCATTGGATTTTTATTTATTTTTTAGGACATTTTATGACATGTCTTGGTGTTCATTTTTGTAATACTTTGCATGTGCATCCAATTTGACCTAAATGCTTTGTATGAAGGCATTTTGCCTTGAATTTTGCATGCTACTTTGGTGTATGATTCACTTCTGATTTGTGTATCTCAAAATCATGCTTGAATAATTTCCATAAACCCATTTGATTTTTGTTTAAAACATTTCACTTGAAGCATAATAACATGTCATATCCTTGTAATCTTTGTGCATGTTTACATGATTGCTTTTGTGCATACTTGCATGATCATTTACCTATTTTGTGAACTATTCATTTGACATTATAGGTCATTGGTACATATTATGTGTCATCATTGCATGTTCACTTTCATTTGAAATTTGTGTATCCTTAATATGAAGTACTTGTGTTTTCTTTTGAACTTCCATTTCAATTCTACTTCTCCTATTACCTCTTGAATGTCTTGATAGTTTCTTCATGAATACTTGTGAGATGTTTATGAACCTTTTTTCATTTCATTTCAATTCTGATCCTTGGATTACATGTTCCCTTTATGCATGTTTCTTTCATTTCTTTTCATCTTTCATCTCCCTTTTCTTATGATAGCATGTTCTAATGCCATGGATGATGATTGTTGGTTGTTCACTTGAACTTGCTTGATGATAATCATTTGTTTTCCATATGATGCACATTCTGGTTGTGACTAATAGGATTTGATCTTTCATCTTATTCTTTTGATCTTTATGGTGCATTAAATTTTCTTTTACTTCTTATACTTCTTATACATGTTTACTAACCATGTAGGGGCTTTGGTAAGTTGCAATTGAGTGTGGATAAGGAATCCACATTCAAACTTCTATCCTTTCTTTTTTACAATTCCATCTTGGGTTTTGTTAAGCACTTATGTGCTTTCTTTTAATAACTCGTCACTTTCCCTTTTGAATTACAATTCATCTTCTACTTTAGAAGTGAATTGTTTAATTCATTCTTTCTTTAGACTTTAGGTTTAAACCTCACAAACCATTAGGATCACTCCCTTGACTAATCAACTAGGATTGAGTCTTAGTCCATATATATTTTTACCTTTCTTCTCTCTTGAGTCTTTCATCTTCTCATCTCAAAGAAAAATGCAAAAATACCTAATAAAGGTAGGCACTTATTGCATTTAGGCCTTTCATATAAAGGAAAGATTATAAGGGGTCTTCTCTTATAATCTTAGAATGTGTAGCATATGACCCATCTTGGGTCAATGTGTGAAACATTTGACCTTATACGTGGGACTTAAATGCAATACTTGTTGAAGGTACAAATAAAAAAGCACTTCTTCATTTCATAACCAACAAAAACACTTAATAAAGACAAGACAAATATTGTATTTAGGCCTTTCATGTGGGAACAAGGAGGTGAGGGGTCTTCTCTCATTTCCTTGGAATGTTTAGCGTACGTCCCGTCTTAGGTCGATATGTGAGGCATTCAATCCTATATAAAGGACTTAAATACAACACTTGTTACAAAACACAAAAACATTCAAAACACTTCTTTCTTCTAAAAGACAAAAACAAACAATAACGTCTTTCCTTCGGGAATACTTTTCTCACCTCATTCACTCTCAACGTACGAACGTGCTCCTACTCGTTCTCTTGCAAGATGGTAAAGCACTCGGACCAGCGAGCCTGCAACACCCGAGTGTAGCGAGCGATTTTGGACGCGGTTCTTAAGCGCTGGTCGCTCTCTGCGGTTTGAGCTTTAAACTACAGGTCGATTCATTTTTTATCCTATTGTGAGCTGAATAAGGAAGGGAAATAGATGTCTCCAATTAACCCTGCTTGCATACTGAGTTTAAACAGCGGTCTGTTAGGTTACGGATGCTATCAATGTGGGGGGCCTTTGTACTGGTTATTCGTATTTCGCCAATACAGGTTCTTTCTTTCTAGGGCTTGGGTAAAAGGTTTCTGGCGGGGAATAAGGATTAGGATGTTAGGACTGATGCTTTTGAATTACTGCTTTTAATATGGAGATAGGGGATTTGGGTTTTTTGTTGATTGCGCTCGCTAAGATCTTTTCTTTCGATCTTATGCCTACGTATTCCCGTTTACCGAAACAGGGAAATCAGAGCGTTCATAGTTCCTCCTATTCTATGGGAGGAAACGGGTGTTTTGGTGTCTTGTTCAAAGCCCAAGACATGAAGCGAAAGGTGATTTGTATCTTGTTCAAAGCCCAAGATGTGAAGCTGAAAGGTCTATTTGTGTCTTGTTCAAAGCCCAAGACGTGAAGCTAAAAGACCTCGACTTTAGAGAGAATTTGTCATCTCTAAAGAGGGGAGAAGGAGAATTACTTTAACTGGGATACGCGGATCCGAGCAATGCCATAATTTCCGAAGAAAGGGTTTTAACCTGAAGGAGAAGACTTTAACTCAGTGTAGAGCAATGCCATCTTTCCTTAGGAATTTCTCATGCTAAAAGAGGGACAGTGGCATGGATATAGATGATCCAGAGGCTTGCCGCTTACAGCGATTAGATGAAGGGAAAGGAGTTGTTGATGTTTGTGTACTGTGAACGAGGCATAGCTTTGATGCTAAAAGGTCGATTGGATCAACCAGTGGTTTTCTTATACAAAGCCTAAGAGGAGGCTAATTTCTGCTAGGAAAATCATTATACAAAGCCTAAGAAGAGGCTATTTTGTGTCTCATACAAAGCCCGAGAGAGAGGCGAAAAGGTTTTTGACCCAGTGGGGCATATCATTATACAAAGCCTAAGAGGAGGCTAGCAAAGAGTTCGACTCTTGCTTAAGGGATTTATATCTCGTACGAGGCCCGAGATGGAGGCAAAAAAAAGGGGTGATTGACTCAACGAGGGAATCTTTTGTGTCTCATACAAAGCCTGAGAGAGAGGCTAAAAGGTTGTTTTGACTCCATTGGGGAGAATTTTGGTATCTCGTACGAAGCCCGAGATGGAGGCTATTCTAACTGTTTCAGTTGAGTGACAGATCCAATATACTGATTTAAAAGAGAAAATCAGTTCTTATATGAGTAACACTGTACACAGGGATTTAATTTGAGGATCAGGGATATTTCCCTCTCTTCGAGGAAACGGGAAATCCAAAGGGTATTGAGACTATCCGAGTCTGCGGGTTTCCTTCCTATTTAACGAAGGGTGCTTGAGAATGTCTTTGAGACTCAAGGAAGTTAGACTGTCCAAGTCTAGAGTTTTTTCTTTTGTACTATGCTTCGAGAAACAGTAGTAGACTCTATGAAAGGACTGTTCTATGAGGATGACTAGGTTCTGTTCCTATACCTCTAGGAGGTCGTCGGGACAATTTGTACGAAGCCCAAGAGGAGGCTGGAAACTTTTAAGAAGCCGACGGGTCCTTGTACGAAGCCCAAGAGGAGGCTATCATTCCCGGAGGAAGAGATCATTATACGAAGCCTAAGAGGAGGCTGTGAATACTTCTAAGAAGCCGTAGGGTCCTTGAATAATGCCCAAGAGGAGGCGGGGTTGCTTTTAGGAAGCCTGTGGGTCCTTGTACGATGCCCAAGAGGAGGCCGATGCTTTTAAGAAGCCCGTGGGTCCCAAACCAAAGAAAAGTTCAGGAAAACTCTTTTAGAGTTAAAACCACTGGTAAACGTGCGAGGTTTACTATCCAGTGACTTTAACTTTTAGAGAGAGTCCAAACCGTTCGGCGGTTTGAAGAAATTCAAGAGGAGTTTCACCGAGAATAATTCATCTCTGGGGGATAGAATTTCTTGACGATTCCTAAGGAGGACAGCCGAAGAGAAGACTGTATCTGGTGCTCCTATTGGGGATCTAGGCGTCTATTTCTACGAATAAGTGAAACGGCGTCACCTAGTTCTAGACGTAGTAGCCAGGGAAACTCGAAATATCTATACTATTATTACACAGTAGATATGAGTTTATGAAAGGAGACTTACAGTGAGCAGCCCCACAATACAGTTTATAATATGAAAGCAGTAAATGAAAGCGATAACTACTTACTCGGTTGTAGAGCGTCCATGCTGTTTGGTTAGTTGTTCAACACAGAAAGATTAAAAACAACAGTATATTCAAAATCAAAGGAGAAAGTGCTTTGAAAAAGAAAGATTTGGGGCTTACAGCTCAAGGAGAGGCCCAGGGTTTTATCAGTGAGCGCACTGTTTGAATTTGTACAGAGGGACTTATACAAGTGACTGTGGCCCAAAAAGGTTTTCTGTACAAAGGGATGGGTCTTACACTCTCTCAAGAGGCCCAAAAAGGTTTAAAGAAAAGAGAGGGGCTTATAACACGAGGGTAGGCCCATATGGTTTTTAATTTTAAACGGGCGAAGATCGCGCCGTTTACTTATACAGAGGGACTTATATAATGAGTGAGGCCCAAAAAGTTTTTTGTACAAGGGGGATGGATCTTACACTCTTTCAAGAGGCCCAAAAAGGTTTAAAGAAAAATAAATGGGTCTTACTACTCGAGGGTAGGCCCAGATGATTTTTGAAAAGGCGACGATCGCGCCGTTTATTTTTTGACGGTATCGGGACTTATACAATAAGTGAGGCCCAAAGATGATTTGGTCAAAAAAAGGATTGGGTCTTACACTCTAATAGAGGCCCAAAGTGTTTTGAAAATGATTTATGAGGGTTGAATTAATCCAAAACCCTAATTTGTTTTCAAAAATGTATTTAATTGAATAAAAATTCAATTAAAATGATCAAAAATTATTTAACACATGGAAAACAAATTGTGATCTTGGATTAATGCTTCAAAAATTAAGTATTGACCTACAAAATAATTAGAAAGCATTAAAAGTTGCAAAATCAATGTAGAAAAAATATTTAAAATGCCAAAAACAATCAAAATATTAATTCTTTACAAAAATATCAATTATATGAAATAAATAATATTTTTGGGATTTTTTGTGAAAATAAAATATTTTAACATTTTTGTGAATTATTTAAAAAAGAATCAACTCAAAATCATTAAAACTCAGAGAGAAATTAATTTTTGAATCAATTAAACAAAATCACAAAATTCAAATATTCAAATATATGAAAATGGCGCCAAGAACAACACCAAGAACACGCGCGTTTTTCAGTTTGCCCAGATTTGCATTTTCTATCCAATCTCCATGAATACGTAACCATATCATGCAATCCACATATCATTATGCTCGCCTCAACCTCACGATCATGTCTATGTACTTTAATTTCATTTAAATTAAACATACAACAAGAAATCACAAAGAGACCTCAAGAACCCTAATTTCTGCATGAAGGCTAGGATTTTTGATACACGATTCAAACAATGCAATTAATTGAGGGAAAACATTCCATGCTTGATTATGAACATATGGCCAAATTATTGTGCGAGGAAATATGCATAGATTGAGAGATGACCAAGTTTAGGCTTACCTCCAAGTCGTGACAGCAAGAGCAAATCAAATTCTGGGTTGGAGGTGTTACAGATGAGTTGTGATGATCTGAACAGCTTCCCTACACCATATGGAGTGTGTTTGAACACTTGGATTGAATTGAAATGGACTGGATCAGTTTATGGCATCTCAGCTGCAACTTCACTTCAAACTTGTGTGGATGGCAAGTGATTTTGAGATTTTGATGTTCCAGATGTTATGTGAGTGTTTGATCAGCTCATATGTGATGTATGTGAGGTGTGTGAGTGATTGGTTTGTGCAGAATTGCTCTCAAACTCAAAACCCGATAGCTACCTTGCTAAGAAAGGCATTTTTGCCAAGAGAAAGAGATTTTGAGGAAAGCATCTGTTAGATGGCTTTTGTGTACTTAAACTGACCACAATTGAGCTCTATTTATAGTAGAGCAAGTTTTTTTTGCAAGGAATAGTGCATGGCAGCTAGTAAGTAGGTTTCCTCAATGTTGGCCAATGGAAATGAAAGTCTCCTCTAGCCATTGACTAGAGGTTAGGGCACAGAGCTTTGGTCCCCTTGGTCTTGGATAAGTCTTGACTGATTTCAGATGAGAATGGCTCAGTCCATGCCACCTTGATGGTTCCATTGAATGCCTCATTCCAAATTTGAAGTCTTGTCCCTACTTTGGCAACTCTAGGTTCAACATGCTATTCCTTGTTCCTTGGACCTTGGAGGCTTGGCTCAGTGATTGTCCCCTTTGGATTCAATCCTCTGAGGTGTCCAAGTGGATTGGAGCAATTGCAATTGGCTGATTTTGGCAAATCGAGCCAAAATGCAAATTCTGCCTTGCCTTGACAGATTTCAGCAAGGCAACTTGCCAATGTTGTATCTCATGATGTAGGTTGAATTTGGCAATGTTCTTGGCCATTTTGGAAAGCCCTAACATGATACAACAACTGTTTGAACAAGTTTGGTTTTGATATCTTTTGATTCCAAGTGAAAAATCCCCCTACATTTGGCAAAAAGTGAAGCAGAATTCTGACTTAGTGAAAATTTCACTAAGTGTTGGAAAAAGTGACTTTTTCACTTTTCAGCCACTTTGATCACTCCATAACTCAAAATTCTTAATGAATTGGAATGACTTGTAGTTGAAGTTTTTGTAGGTGATAGTGAGGGCTACAAATCCATCTTTGGATGAGAAAAAATGGCCTTGTGGTTTAGGAGTTATGGTCCTCCAAAGTTGGTACCTTTGCCACTTTATTTTTAACTTAGGAAATTTCCTAAGTTTTATGGTTACCCCTTTTACAAGTTATCTCACTTTTCTTGATTTTTCTTGATGAATGATGATTCAAATCATACATTAACATCATTTTAGGGTTAAAAATCCATTTTGGTGAAAAATCTCAAAAAGTCAAAGTTGACTTTTGTGCACAGTTGACTTTTTATCAGATGAATTCCAAACTGTGCAATTCTTCAGGAAATCATGTCCTTGACCTAAATCAAACTTGATGGACATGTTCCATGGGTGTCATAGGGTATATTCAATCATGTATTAGGGTTTGGGAGCATGCCTTGGTCAAAAGTCAAAGTTACAGTTGACTTTTCCCTTAAAACCCTAATTGTGGTGCAGATGAAATTGAGACTTGTTGCTCAAGCTCCTTGGATCAATCCATTGTTCCAAATGGATCAATATGGTGTATTAGAGACCCTCAAATCATCTCTTGAGGTCTTGGCTCATGGTTTGTCCCAAAAGTCAACTTAGGGGTGAATTAGGTCAAGAAACCCTAATTCCTGATTTTTTATGAATGCATCCCCTGAGGCAAAATTGACTTGATGCATGGGTTCATGAGGTTCCATGAAGTATATTAGGTCATGTTTTGGATCATTGCCTTGTGCCCAGATGAAAATTTCCATCGGGAGGCCCTGGTCGACCAAACCCTAATTTGGTGACACTGTCGATCTTGAGACTTGATCCACCTAGAAGGGAGCAGCCTTGTGCTTAATCCTTGAAGTGGGAGTCCTTTTTGATCCATTTTAGATGTTTAAGAGATTAGACAAGTTGAAGATCATGTCATTTCTTGATTGATCCTTTGTCTAAGCACTCAGGGAGGGCTTGAAACCCTAATTTTGATTGTATTGGATGCTCACCCATCTTTGGGGAGACTGATGAAGCATGATGGTTCATCCATATTGTGATGATGATTTTCACAATGATGGGAAATATAAGTGGTCAAAATTTGGGGTATTACAGATGCCCCTATTTAATCTTCTTGGACCCGAAGGTATGAATGACGAAGGGATTCGAGCATTCGGGGTGCAAGAGGATTAAATATCGGAATATCTGAAATTTTGATGGTGGTTATGAATGGCAGCTTACGCATTCATCTTCTTTAGCTAAGCAATGATGCTTAGAAAAGGTAAACTTCCCCTCGTTCCTGGTTTCCTACCAAGGAACTGGTCTCAGTTTTCTTTTGAAATAAACTTCCCCTCGATCCTGGTTTCCTACCAAGAACTGGTCTTAGTTTCTAATTTAAACTTCCCCTCAATCCTGGTTTCCTACCAAGAACTGGTCTTAGTTTCTGATTTAAACTTCCCCTCGATCCTGGTTTCCTACCAAGAACTGGTCTTAGTTTCTGATTTAAACTTCCCCTCGATCCTGGTTTCCTACCAAGAACTGGTCTTAGTTTCTGATTTAAACTTCCCCTCGATCCTGGTTTCCTACCAAGAACTGGTCTTAGTTTCTTTTGTCAATAAACTTTCTTGACAAGGGACGCTTTTCATAGCGGCTTTCCTCAAACTTCTCGCCGAATTTTCCTGGGGAGATGCCATTTGAGTGGAAAAAGTTTTGATGTCAGATTTGCTGGGGAACCCAGTCGTCTGAGTTGTAGAGTTGTACAAACTTCTCTGTTGGAGACGCCATCTGTCGATTCTACTGGGGAAAGCGAGTCTCTTGAGAGACTGTTTTCATTTGGGATCTTTCATCATACTTTTCTCGGGATCTTCCCGGAGAAATGCCATGTGATGGGGTCAAATTTTGAGGGGCCGATGACCTTTTCATCAGCGGTCCTTTCGGAGCAAAACTGGCATGCTACCGAATCTCTGATCACGAGGCTTTCTCTGTGGATTTTCCTTAATCTGGGAAAGCAAGGATATCATCTTCAATGGCGAAGAGTGATGTTTATTGAGAGTTTTCTCTGGCTTTTCAGAGGTTCAAGTTATCAAAGTGGCCAAGTACCGACTCTGATCTAAAGATACACTGGTGGCGAGATTGTGCAGACGCAACACTTCCTGACGAGGAAAGAACTGACAAACTCGATTGAGAAAACTGTTTATCACTAGGGGATAAGACCGACTCAAGTGATAGTGATGCAATATGAAATGTGAATGCAAATAAAAAATGCATGATGTATGTATATATATGCTGACAAAACAGAAGCGACATACAGATGAACACAATTGGATACTCGGCCATCGCGGGGCATATAGAGATATCGCTGGTTCAAGATAGCAATTCCACCTTGCTTAGGAGAGATAGTCCCGTTGGGAGCTATGTTAATCGGGCTTAAGAGATGAGAACTCGGTCGAGGATGTCAGACGAAACAAGGTCTCTGACACAGTTGATCCCTTCATTCAGGCATACTGGCTTAGAAGGAGTACTTTGATTCTGCACTTTGAAGTTCGCTTACTTCGGGAGAAGCAATCGATGTTCTTCTGATGTTCAACAGTCAAAAGAAATTGCCATCTTTATTTTAAAAGCAGAAAAAGTTTTAACAAGTAAATTCATTTTTGTTTTATTTCAAGAGTCGCTGATTAAGTTTAAACAACGTCGTTCTGTAAAGCTAAAACAAGCAAGAATTACAAACAAAAGCACAAGGGCTCAAATTTTATTGATAAGATGGAGATCAGCCAAACGCGTGATTCCAAAGAGTATATACAAAGTTAGAAAACGGTAATTTATAGGGAAAAGGGCTACGTTGAAACATAACGACCACTATCCTTCTACCAACTTTGAATTCGGGACATCCTGAGCTTCTGTCGAAGATGACCTTTGACTGGAGATTTCCTCCGATAAATGATGTAACTACTGCTGAGGGACTTGCCTCTGTTGAACATAGTTACTTGCCATTATCCCTAATTTTTGCCTGGATTGTACTATGAGATTTCCAATCCATCGGGATGATTCTTTTTTTCCATGTCTCTAACTTTTGCCTGGACCGCCCTTTCGGGTTTTCAATCCACCGAGACGTTTTTTTTTTTTTTAGTTTAGGCGAAGTATTTCTTGACTACATCAACATTCGTGGGGTAGGCAAATTCCTCTCCGTCCATGGTCGCAAGTCTCAAGGCGCCGCCTGAGAAAGCTTTCGTAACCACATAGGGGCCATTATAATTCGGGGTCCATTTGCCCCGAGAATCAGTGAGAAATGATTGTATCTTCTTGAGCACGAGGTCTCCTTTCCTGAAGACACGAGGTCGGACCTTTTTGTCAAACGCCCTTTTCATTCTTTGCTGATACAACTGACCGTGGCATAGTGCCGTGATTCGTTTTTCCTCGATCAGATTCAATTCGTCGTGTCGACTTTGACACCATTCAGCTTCGGTGAGCTTAGCTTCCATCAATACCCGAATTGATGGGATCTCTACTTCTATGGGAAGCACTGCCTCCATGCCATATACTAGAGAGAAAGGGGTAGCCCCTGTTGAAGTGCAGACAGATGTGCGATAACCGTGAAGAGCAAAGGGTAGCATCTCGTGCCAATCTTTATAGGTTACAACCATTTTTTGAACAACCTTCTTGATGTTCTTGTTAGCCGCTTCTACTGCTCCGTTCATCTTGGGTCGGTAGGGAGATGAGTTATGGTGTTCGATCTTAAACTCAGCACACAACTCCTTCATCATCTTATTGTTCAAGTTAGATCCATTATCAGTAATGATCTCGCTTGGAACACCATAACGGCAGATGATATTGTTTTTGATAAATCGGACCACCACTTGTCAGGTTACATTGGCGAATGACGCTGCTTCGACCCACTTGGTGAAATAGTCAATGGCTACCAGGATGAACCGATGTCCGTTTGAAGCCTTGGGCTCAATCATGTCGATTCCCCATATGGAAAAAGGCCACGGGGAAGAAAGAACTTTGAGATGTGATGGCGGTACATGAATTTTGTCGGAGTATATCTGACACTTGTGACACCTCCTCATGTACTTGTAGCAGTCGGATTCCATGGTCAACCAATAATACCCGGCCCTGAGAATTTTTCTCGCCATTGTGTGTCCATTGGCATGAGTGCCAAAGGATCCTTCATGAATTTCTTTCATGAGCATGTCTGCTTCTGGTCTGTCGACACATCGGAGCAAAACCATGTCAAAATTTCTCTTATAAAGAGTGTCACCGCTTAGGAAGAAGTTTCCAGCCAATCTTCTGAGGGTTTTCCTGTCTTTTCTGAGTGCCCCAGATGGGTACTCTTGTTTCTGAAAGAAGCATTTGATATCGTGATACCAAGGTCTGTCGTCTATGACTGCTTCAATCGCGAAGATGTAAGCGGGCCGTTCAAGGCGCATTATGTCGATCTTAGGTATGTCATTCCATCGACCTACACTAATAATGGAAGAGAGAGTGGCTAATGTATCAGCCATGTGATTCTCATCATGAGGGATGTGATGAAAGTCGACTCTGTTGAAGAAGGGTAACAACCTTCTTGCATAGTCTTTGTAAGGAATCAATCCTGATTGGTATGTGTTCCAATCTCCTTTTATCTGGTTAATAACCAAGGCTGAATCGCCGTATACGTCCAAGTTTTTTATCCTTAAACCAATTGCTTCTTCGAGACCCATAATACATGCTTCGTATTCGGCCTCGTTGTTCGTACATTTGAACGTAAGTCTGGCAGTGAAAGGAATGTGGGAACCCTGAGGGGTAACAATGATTGCCCCAATTCTGTTTCCATAATGATTAACTGCTCCGTCAAAGATGAGTCCCCACTGGGAACCTGGTTCTGGCCCTTCACTGGGTAGCGGTTCATCGCAATCTTTCATTTTTAGATACATGACATCTTCGTCTGGGAAGTCAAACCCGATTGATTCTTGATTGTCAATCGGTTGATGAGCCAAATGATCGGCTAAAATACTTCCCTTAACGGCTTTTTGAGCGTGGTACTCTATGTCATATTCTGATAGTAACATCTGCCAACGTGCAATCCTTCCCGTGAGAGCAGGTTTTTCGAAAACGTACTTGATTGGATCCATTTCGGAGACCAACCAAGTAGTATGACAAATCATGTACTGGCGAAGACGTTTGGCTGCCCAAGCCAAAGCGCAACAAGTTTTCTCAAGCATTGTGTATCGAGTCTCGCAGTCGGTGAATTTCTTGCTTAGATAGTAAATGGCAGACTCTTTCCTTTTAGTTTCGTCTTGTTGTCCAAGTACACATCCCATTGAGTCCTCTAGGACTGTGAGGTAAATGATTAGTGGTCTTCCTTCCACTGGAGGTGATAGGATCGGAGGATTCAACAGGTATTCCTTAATACTGTCGAAGGCAGTTTGGCAATCTTCTGATCAAACGCAATCCTGGTTCTTTTTCAATAACTTGAAAATCGGCGCACAAGTGGCGGTCATAAGGAATATGAATCTGGAGATGTAGTTCAAACGTCCCAGGAATCCTCTGACTTGTTTTTCAGTTTTCGGAGAAGGCATTTCTTGAATGGCCTTGACCTTGTCAGGATCAACCTCAATCCCTTTCTGGCTGACGATGAACCCTAGTAGTTTCCCTGAACGGACACCGAAGGTGCACTTGTTGGGATTCAAGCGGAGCTTGAATTTTCTTAGACGTTCGAACAATTTTGACAGATGTTCAACGCGCTCATCCTCTGTTCTTGATTTTGCAATCAAATCATCGACATATACCTCGATTTCCTTATGTATCATGTCATGAAACAGAGTAGTCATGGCCCTTTGATAGGTTGCCCCGACATTCTTCAAACTGAACGGCATTACCTTGTAACAAAAGGTACCCCATGGGGTAATGAATGAAGTTTTCTCCATGTCTTTCGGCGCCATTTTGATCTGGTTATAGCCCGAGAATCCATCCATGAAGGAGAATACTTTGAACTTTGCTGTGCTGTCTACCAGCATGTCAATGTGTGGTAAAGGAAAGTCGTCCTTTGGACTTGCCTTGTTTAGATCTCTGTAATCAACACACATTCTGACCCTTCCATCCTTTTTGGGAACGGGTACGATGTTGGCTAACCATTGAGGATATTCAGATGTAGCAAGGAAACCCGCGTCAATCTGTTTCTGTACCTCCTCTTTGATTTTGATGGCCATGTCCGGGTGAGTCCGTCTCAACCTTTGCTTTACTGGCGGACATTCCAATCTTAGCGGTAAGTGATGTTCCACGATGCTGGTATCCAACCCTGGCATATCCTGATAGGACCAAGCAAATACATCGGGGAATTCTTTGAGAAGCTTTATCAAACCCTCTCTGGCAGTTGGACTGAGCAGTGCTCCAATCCTGATTTCTTTTCTCTCTTTTTCTGAACCCAAGTTTACCGTTTCCAATGGTTCTTTGTGAGGTTCAATGGACCTTTCCTCTTGTCTGAGTAGTCGGGAGATCTCTTCTGAAATTTCGTTGTCAACTTCTTCTTCAGCCTCGAATATCGGGAACTCAAAGTTGGGAGAAGGCATCGGATCGTATGTTTCAACGGGGTATAAAACAAGCAATCTGCATGACGTGATGATTCGTGTTTAGAAGAGATAGAGAAAATGTAAGTGTGTGCAGTGTATTTGTTTTTACTGCTTGTTTTTATTATTAAATGTTTTTTTTTTAGGATTACCATTTTCTGAAAAAGCAAAAAGAGAAAACAGCAATTAATGCGGAAATCACAGAATGACGTTATTTTATTAATGAACAAGTCGAATCTTGAAACTACAGCCCTATAAAACAAAACTCACTCGCTTTGGGCAAAGCGAAGAGGGAAATTTACAGAAAGCGAGCCCTATCAAAACATCCGTTTCACCTGGGCAGGGTGAAAGGTTAAAGATGGCAATTACTTTGACTGACGAACGACCTTCGGAACCTCGACGACAACCCATTGGCGGAAAACTCCTCGGTGAATCACAAAGTCTGGCACCTTCCTTGATTTGTCTTCAGAAATGACGCTGATTTCTGGTAGAGCAGGATCATTGGAATCTGCCTCCCAAGCAGAATTGTCGTAGGAGGATTCCCCTGTTACATTTTGCATAGCATTTGTGCTCTCAGCTGTATCTCCCCATCCAGCTGACTGGATATCTTCGAGCCTGATACGAGAGCTTTCGGGAGCGGTGTACTTGACCATATAGTCGTATTTTCCACTCGGTTGTCCCAAAGTGTCCCAAATTTCTTTGGAACTGGAGAAGTCATCCCTCTCGATGACGTTGACCTCAGGAAAAGCATAGTTGATGAATTCTAGTCCTGCAAACGTTGTGAATTCATCTTCATGTTGAGTAGTTTCCGAATGACCTGAATGTTGATCCCATGACATGGTGGGGACACGGGTATTCTGTTCAATGACGCTCAGCTGAGTTTCATTACTCGGCTGACTTTCTTGCCCCAAGTTTCCTGGGTAAGGCTGCCACATTGGCAGACCATCCATCGGGCCATAGTAGGTGTAGTCAAAATTATCTTTCATCGGAGTGTCTTCCTCTAATGAATTTGGCGGAGCACGGCATCCTTCCGGATCACAATCTCCGTAGATCATTTCGACATCTGATCTTGGTATAAATCTCGGACTTTCTGTAGGAAAGCAAGAAGGCATAGGCACCTGTTCCTGAGACATATAGCCGTCCTTGTTAAGGTAGGACTTTCATTCTTCATCTGTGTCAGAGGGATCTTCCTTATTGATAGCATGAACTGTCTAAGACACTGGGTGAAGAAAACCTCCACTGTGGAAGAAATTTTGAAGGGGATGAAGACTTTCATCGTTGGCGGCCGTTTGGGTACAGGTTGCAGAAAAACCAAGACCCTTCTTTGTTTTATTGTCAATAGGAATGACAAGCCGTCCCCATCCTTTTGTATCGGTACTCTTGACCGCTTTGATAGCATCTTTGTATGAAGAAATTGAAGTTCCTTCTTCGGATTGATCGTTCTTGCTCACCGATAGTGCTTGGAACTGAGTTCCAATAACCTCCTCGGGTTCCACACAAGTGGATGATGATAAGTTGCTCACAAGCAAGGCTTGTTCCCCACAAACCGTGACAAGTTGATCGTTCTTGACGAACTTTAGCTTTTGGTGGAGGGTTGAAGTAACCGCTCCAGCCTGATGTATCCAAGGTCTTCCTAATAAACAACTGTATGTTGCCCGGATGTCCATGACCTGGAAAGTGATTTGGAAAGTGTGAGGACCAATAGTTATGGGAAGATCAACTTCGCCGATAACTGTTTTTCTGGATCCGTCGAATGCTTTGACGACGACCTCGCTGACTCTCATCGGAGGACCCTTGAATTATAATTGCATCAAAGTGGACTTCGGCATAACATTCAGGGCTGACCCTGTGTCTACCAGTACGTTGGCTAAAGCATCGCCCTGGAAGTTAACCGTAATGTTGAGCGCCATGTTATGACGGCGACCCTCTTCAGGAAATTCTTCATCACTAAATCCCAAATTATTGCAGGAAGTGATGTTAGAGACAATGCTATCGAATTGTCTGATTGTTACATCCTGTTCCACAAAGGCTTGCTCCAAGACTTTCTGTAGAGCCTCCCTGTGGGCTTCTGAACTGAGTAACAGCGATAATACTGAGATCTTTGAAGGAGTCTGTAACAGTTGATCAACAATGTTATATTCACTCCTTTGGATGAGCTTTAGCATCTCATCTTTGTCTTTTGAAAAGTCGGGATTACCAGATTGACTGACTGGTGGATCAGGAGTTCCGCCTGAAGTTCCTTTTCTTTGTTGGATTCTCCAACCCCTCGGTTGAAGATTCGACCGCTCCGTGTTACACGACTGATGTCTGCAATATTCACGACGGAGGGTAATGGAATTTCCTTTCCATTCTCGATTATTGTTGCACCGTATTTGTAAGGGATCGCCTTAGCTGATTCATACGGTAGTGGCCCCGGTAGATAGATGACTATGGGAACCTTCTGGTTTTTCTGACCATCATAAGTAACCTCAATCCGTTCCTGGTTGGGAACTCTAGATTCGTCAAGTAGAGGGACGATGGCAAAAACATCCCTGATCTGGTGATGACCAGAGATCGTGACAACATCCTCAACTTGATCGGCAAGGTAGTTCGGCGACCAAATGATGGGTCCTGAACCTGGATATGGATGAATTTCTCCATGATCGATCTGACCCTGAAGAGCTGCTCTCACAAGGTAACACCCTTGGTTACTTTCCGAACAGACGCTACAACTGTCATAGTTGTGTGGTGGCACCTGGCCACGCCCACTTTGAATACAATGTAACCTCACTAGGTTACCTTCCATTGATCGGACATCCTGACTTTGACGACGAGTAAGATTCCTGTTATTGATACTAATCTGCTGAGTATCTTCATTCATATAGATTGGCATCCACCAGTGATTTAACAAGTGCTGAAGTGCCTCCTGGACAAGGGTACAACCTCGATCGTTTTCGCAACCCGCTTTACAGCTTTGATAGTCATGTGATATTAAGAATCCGAGTCGGACCTGCTCAGCATGTAACTCTACCAGGTTGGTATTCATTACGCGGATATCGAAGATCTGAACCATGTTGATTTGATAGGAGTTCCTATCATGGTAGTCTTGGATCCATCCAAGATCCATCTGACGCTGGAGGGCCTCTTGTATAAAAGAGCATCCCTGTTTGTTTACCGAGCAAATCAGACAGGAACTGTAATCGTGCCGCGGCAGATTATGATACTGGCTTTGCCTTGAGTGCATCGCCACCAAGTTGACATTCATCACACGGATGTCGTGGTTTTTAATGACGTTGGAATTCGTGTAAACCATGTTAACTCCACGAACTCGGTGCTCTTGGATCCATCCAAGATCCATTTGTTCCTGTAGAGCTGCTTGCACTACAGAACATCCCTGGTTATCTTTAGAGCAGATATCACACTGGTGATAATTATGAGGTGGCACATGGCCATATCCACTCTGTCTACAATGCATCTTGACCAGATTGGTCCCCAATAAGAGTACATCGTGAATTTGATAGACATTGTTAGTCTCTTTCTCAATCAGATTGACTGCAGCTTTCTCGTGTTGAGGCAGCGGGTTCGTAAGAATATTAGGATTGGTATCTTTGAAAGATAAGAGCTCGCTCCTAACAAGCTTTTGCACGTCGGATTTGAAATTGAGGCAAGTCTCAATGTTATGCCCTGAACCTCCTTGATGATAAGGACATGTTTGATCCGCTTTAAACCAAAAAGGCGGATCTTTCGGAACTGAAAGGGGAGACTTAGTCTGAATGTGCCCCTTAGCCAGCAGTAACGGAAACAGCTCTGCGTACAACATGGGTATAGGATCAAACCCTGATGGTCGTGTTGTACAGTTATTATTATATGGAGGACGAGCCTGTTGAAGAGGCTGTTGTGTCCTTTGTTGGTCAGGTTGGCTCTGCGCAACTTGAGGTTGGTACGTAGGAATAGGCGCGGGGCCGATAGCAGGAGTAACAGCTGCTACTGGCTGATAACGTCGCCTTTGCTTTCCGAGAGAGATATTCCCAATATCTTGCTCTTTTTTCTTAGGGAGAGCACTACCGTATTTTTTAGTACCGCTCGTCGATCCAGTGTCTTTTACCAAACGTTTTTCTCGGACGGACTCCTCAAGACGTACACCCATACCGACCATCTCGGTGAAATCACTGGGCGCACTGGCGACCATTCGGTCATAGTAAAATGAGCTTAAGGTCTTTAAGAAGATCTTAGTCATCTCTTTTTCCTCAAGAGGTGGACAAATTTGAGCGGCAATTTCACGCCACCTTTGAGCATACTCCTTAAAGGTTTCCTTGTCCTTTTGTGACATTGATCTGAGTTGATCTCTGTCGGGTGCCATGTCCAAATTGTACTTGTATTGTTGGACGAAGGCAGTACCAAGATCTCTGAATGTACTGATCGTGGCACGGTTTAAACCCATGTACCATTTGAGTGCGGCACCGGTTAAACTATCCTAGAAGTAGTGAATCAGCAGGTCCTGATTCTCCGTCTGAGCTGACATCCGCCGAGCGCACATCACCAGATGGCTCTGAGGGCAAGAGTTACCCTTATATTTTTCAAAGTCGGGCACTTGGAACTTGTGCGGGACTTTTACATTTGGGACCAAGCAGAGGTCTGCGGCGTCCTTTCCGAATAAATCCTGACCGCGAATGGCTTGCAGTTCTTTCTGCATTTCCAAGAACTGTTCCTGGAATTCCTCCATTCTGTCAAACATAGTTTCCTTCTTACCAGAAGGTGTTGGTGGAATCTGTCCTTCCGGGACAGTGTGCACCACAGGGGGTGGTACCGTGACTACGGCAGTAAGTCTTGGCGCCTCCCGAAGTTTGTAACCTTCAGGAGTCTTGAGTATGCCCCTGGCATCTTCGCTTTCCCGAAGTTTGTAACCTTCAGGCCCAGCGGCTTCTGTTGCGATTCCCTGATCTTCAGTGATCGGCGGAACATATCCTTCCGGGATATAGTTAACAGGCATGCCCCAAGGACGATCTTTCGGTATCTGATACCTAGGATCATACTTTTCTATGATGGGCGTTGAGGTGATCTCTGAGATCACAGTTCTTTGTAGCTGAGCTTCTGCCATGGCTTACATGTCATTACGAAGCTTTCTCATATCCTCTCTCAGAGTGTCGATCTCTTCTTTCAACTCTCTATTTTCTTCCTCAAGATCATCCATCTTTTTCTGACGATTGGCCCGAGTATTATACGAATGAGACAGTTTGACTCTAGAATCGAGACACAAACGTGAGATTCGTAGGTAAGAAGAATACGCGATGTGAGAATGATGAATGCAATGATTATGTTAATTGTTTTTTTTTTTGGTTTAATTAAAATAAACTTCGACAATTAGATTGCAAATATCAAACAGTGGGGAAACCCCTTTTTATTGAATTCCAAAGGATTACAGAAATGGAAATACAGTAGATTACAAAGTGCAGAAACAGAAACCTAAACTAATGGGTCCCGAGTCCTCTCTGAAGAGAAACCGGGTGCTGATTCTGGTATCTTCCTTTTCTTTGACCGGGGCGCTTGGGCCGTTGTTGGATTGTCATTCCTTTGCCAGGTGAAAGGAGTGAGCAAATTCCTTTGGTCATCTTGATTCTCTACAGCATGCTGCTCCAAAATTTCGATCAGAGCATCTTTCTCTTTCAGTAATTGCTGTATTTGGATACACTCTACGTCGAGGGTGCGGTACTTGTTCTTCCAAGACCTTCTCTCCTTTTGAACTTTGTTGAGAGTAACCTGAAGCCTTTCAGTTTCCGTCATGAAGTACATGACAATTTCCCTCGGCGGAAGAATTCCGTAACGAGGATAAGGCATCTTTAGCTTGAGAGCTCTAGTTTGTACCCAATGGAGATAAGGCTCCACCGAGACACAGTCCGGTTTTCCCAGAGACTCTCGTCCTTTCTTATGAACATGTTTCCAAGCTTGCACTATTTCCATCTTTAGTGCTCTGTCGTTTTCTCCTTCTTTGAAGAAAAGACCTTCCAGATGAACACCCAGTGGGATGTGTCTCATCGGGTATCCAAATTGACGAAGAACCAATATCGGATGATAGTTGATTCCTCCTTTAGTTCCTATGAGGGGTACGCTGGGGAAGTTTCCACAACGGTCAATGATTCTGATTCCCTCATAAATCCTATTACACCAATCTATATCAGAGTTGGTGAGGGACATGATCTTCTGCGACCAACGTAAGACACTCTTGCAATCCCAAAAAGCGGCAGACTTGGGCAAGTGAGAGATAAACCACTTGGTACACAGCATGTGATCTCCCGTCCGCTGTACAAATTTCCTAAGTGTACAGAATGATACGCATCTGCGAGAAAAGTCGGCACAGGGTTTCCAATGAGAAAAACCTTAATAGCGTTGATATCGACGAAGTTATTGATGTTGGGAAACAAAAATAACCCGTAGGTGAGCAAGACAAAGATGCTTTCAAAAGCAGTCTCGTTCCCTATACTAGCAAAGTACAGAGCCTTTTTTGTCAAGAACTGGGCTGGCAAACCTTGGATGCCACCCTTAGTGGTCAGGTGAGTCCTGACCTCAGACTCGTCTAAATGAATTGCTCTTGCAATAGTCTGATTCTTTGGAATTTCTTCCAGTCCAGAAAATGGAGCTCGATTAGTGATATGTAAATCAGTCAGATGAGAATACTCCTCCAGCGTTGGTGCCAGCTGGTAATCCGGGAATGTGAAACAGTGATAAACCGGATCGTAGAATTGAATGAGCTCGTCCATGATCCCCTTAATCACATGGACTCTTAACAGTGGTAGCAGACCACCGTGCTTGGCTCTGAAAGCCTCTGGGTTAACGATCATCCTCGATAACTTTCTTAAATCCCCTAGTTTTGGAACCTTGAAGGTATACTGGTGAGTTCTCCTTCTACCGAAATCCATTAGCGTAATCTTTTTCTCTGATATTTGCAATCACAGTCTTAGTTTAATTTGAAAAACAGAGAGACTAGAAGAGAAGGTTTTTTGAATGTTTTAATGTTTTATTAAATGAATGCATGAATGCAGCACACAAAAACATAGAAAAAACATGGGGTCAGAGGGTCGTTGTCATGAAGTCAAGGCTCTACCCATCCCCAAAGGTTTATACTAGGGTGATTTTTGTACCTGTACTCATTATCATCAGCTCCTCCCAGGAAAGCAAAACAACAAGCGGATCGCCAACGAGTTGTGTGCAATCTTAGAGTAAGTGCTATTCACCGAGAATAGATCACCAGCCTCAAATGAGGGTAGTATCGCGTAACAGCTATTTCTGATAGCTTCCGCACTACGAAAAAGGTTGGCTTTTCTTAAGTGTATACTCAATCTCACCACATGCGGCATCACACGCATTCCCAGTAGCAGAAAAATAAACACGTATAGCAATTAGGAAAAGCAGTATATATATTTGTCCTAATCATCCTAGACTTATAAAGCTACGATTCTTAAGTTCCTGACAGAAATGGGTTCCCCGGCGGAAGCCCCAATCTGTGGTTCCCTGCCTAAGAGATGGACCAGCATAGGTCAATCTTTCTCTTCGGTAGAGTTCCCATTTTCCGTAGAAAACGGGGATGATGCCCTAAGGCAGAAAAGGAGACTCCCCAGCAGAGCCGCCATTTTACAAGGAAAACAGACAGAAAGAAAAACAAGGGCCCCACGGTGGGCGCCACTTTTCTGAAGCGAGCGATTTTGGACGCGGTTCTTAAGCGCTGGTCGCTCTCTGCGGTTTGAGCTTTAAACTACAGGTCGATTCATTTTTTATCCTATTGTGAGCTGAATAAGGAAGGGAAATAGATGTCTCCAATTAACCCTGCTTGCATACTGAGTTTAAACAGCGGTCTGTTAGGTTACGGATGCTATCAATGTGGGGGGCCTTTGTACTGGTTATTCGTATTTCGCCAATACAGGTTCTTTCTTTCTAGGGCTTGGGTAAAAGGTTTCTGGCGGGGAATAAGGATTAGGATGTTAGGACTGATGCTTTTGAATTACTGCTTTTAATATGGAGATAGGGGATTTGGGTTTTTTGTTGATTGCGCTCGCTAAGATCTTTTCTTTCGATCTTATGCCTACGTATTCCCGTTTACCGAAACAGGGAAATCAGAGCGTTCATAGTTCCTCCTATTCTATGGGAGGAAACGGGTGTTTTGGTGTCTTGTTCAAAGCCCAAGACATGAAGCGAAAGGTGATTTGTATCTTGTTCAAAGCCCAAGATGTGAAGCTGAAAGGTCTATTTGTGTCTTGTTCAAAGCCCAAGACGTGAAGCTAAAAGACCTCGACTTTAGAGAGAATTTGTCATCTCTAAAGAGGGGAGAAGGAGAATTACTTTAACTGGGATACGCGGATCCGAGCAATGCCATAATTTCCGAAGAAAGGGTTTTAACCTGAAGGAGAAGACTTTAACTCAGTGTAGAGCAATGCCATCTTTCCTTAGGAATTTCTCATGCTAAAAGAGGGACAGTGGCATGGATATAGATGATCCAGAGGCTTGCCGCTTACAGCGATTAGATGAAGGGAAAGGAGTTGTTGATGTTTGTGTACTGTGAACGAGGCATAGCTTTGATGCTAAAAGGTCGATTGGATCAACCAGTGGTTTTCTTATACAAAGCCTAAGAGGAGGCTAATTTCTGCTAGGAAAATCATTATACAAAGCCTAAGAAGAGGCTATTTTGTGTCTCATACAAAGCCCGAGAGAGAGGCGAAAAGGTTTTTGACCCAGTGGGGCATATCATTATACAAAGCCTAAGAGGAGGCTAGCAAAGAGTTCGACTCTTGCTTAAGGGATTTATATCTCGTACGAGGCCCGAGATGGAGGCAAAAAAAAGGGGTGATTGACTCAACGAGGGAATCTTTTGTGTCTCATACAAAGCCTGAGAGAGAGGCTAAAAGGTTGTTTTGACTCCATTGGGGAGAATTTTGGTATCTCGTACGAAGCCCGAGATGGAGGCTATTCTAACTGTTTCAGTTGAGTGACAGATCCAATATACTGATTTAAAAGAGAAAATCAGTTCTTATATGAGTAACACTGTACACAGGGATTTAATTTGAGGATCAGGGATATTTCCCTCTCTTCGAGGAAACGGGAAATCCAAAGGGTATTGAGACTATCCGAGTCTGCGGGTTTCCTTCCTATTTAACGAAGGGTGCTTGAGAATGTCTTTGAGACTCAAGGAAGTTAGACTGTCCAAGTCTAGAGTTTTTTCTTTTGTACTATGCTTCGAGAAACAGTAGTAGACTCTATGAAAGGACTGTTCTATGAGGATGACTAGGTTCTGTTCCTATACCTCTAGGAGGTCGTCGGGACAATTTGTACGAAGCCCAAGAGGAGGCTGGAAACTTTTAAGAAGCCGACGGGTCCTTGTACGAAGCCCAAGAGGAGGCTATCATTCCCGGAGGAAGAGATCATTATACGAAGCCTAAGAGGAGGCTGTGAATACTTCTAAGAAGCCGTAGGGTCCTTGAATAATGCCCAAGAGGAGGCGGGGTTGCTTTTAGGAAGCCTGTGGGTCCTTGTACAATGCCCAAGAGGAGGCCGATGCTTTTAAGAAGCCCGTGGGTCCCAAACCAAAGAAAAGTTCAGGAAAACTCTTTTAGAGTTAAAACCACTGGTAAACGTGCGAGGTTTACTATCCAGTGACTTTAACTTTTAGAGAGAGTCCGAACCGTTCGACGGTTTGAAGAAATTCAAGATAAGTTTCACCGAGAATAATTCATCTCTGGGGGATAGAATTTCTTGACGATTCCTAAGGAGGACAGCCGAAGAAAAGACTGTATCTGGTGCTCCTATTGGGGATCTAGGCGTCTATTTCTACGAATAAGTGAAACGGCGTCACCTAGTTCTAGACGTAGTAGCCGGGGAAACTCGAAATATCTATACTATTATTACACAGTAGATATGAGTTTATGAAAGGAGACTTACAGTGAGCAGCCCCACAATACAGTTTATAATATGAAAGCAGTAAATGAAAGCGATAACTACTTACTCGGTTGTAGAGCTTCCATGCTGTTTGGTTAGTTGTTCAACACAGAAAGATTAAAAACAACAGTATATTCAAAATCAAAGGAGAAAGTGCTTTGAAAAAGAAAGATTTGGGGCTTACAGCTCAAGGAGAGGCCCAGGGTTTTATCAGTGAGCGCACTATTTGAATTTGTACAGAGGGACTTATACAAGTGACTGTGGCCCAAAAAGGTTTTCTGTATAAAGGGATGGGTCTTACACTCTCTCAAGAGGCCCAAAAAGGTTTAAAGAAAAGAGAGGGGCTTATAACACGAGGGTAGGCCCAGATGGTTTTTAATTTTAAACGGGCGACGATCGCGCCGTTTACTTGTACAGAGGGACTTATACAATGAGTGAGGCCCAAAAAGTTTTTTGTACAAGGGGGGATGGGTCTTACACTCTCTCAAGAGGCCCAAAAAGGTTTAAAGAAAAATAAATGGGTCTTACTACTCGAGGGTAGGCCCAGATGATTTTTGAAAAGGCGACGATCGCGCCGTTTGTTTTTTGACGGTATCGGGACTTATACAATAAGTGAGGCCCAAAGATGATTTGGTCAAAAAAAGGATTGGGTCTTACACTCTAATAGAGGCCCAAAGTGTTTTGAAAATGATTTATGAGGGTTGAATTAATCCAAAACCCTAATTTGTTTTCAAAAATGTATTTAATTGAATAAAAATTCAATTAAAATGATCAAAAATTGTTTAACACATGGAAAACAAATTTTGATCTTGGATTAATGCTTCAAAAATTAAGTATTGACCTACAAAATAATTAGAAAGGATTAAAAGTTGCCAAATCAATGTAGAAAAAATATTTAAAATGCCAAAAACAATCAAAATATTAATTCTTTACAAAAATATCAATTATATGAAAGAAATAATATTTTTGGGATTTTTTGATAAAATAAAATATTTTAACATTTTTGTGAATTATTAAAAAAAGAATTAACTCAAAATCATTAAAACTCAGAGAGAAATTAATTTTTGAATCAATTAAACAAAATCACAAAATTCAAATATTCAAATATATGAAAATGGCGCCAAGAACAACACCAAGAACACGCGCGTTTTTCAGTTTGCCCAGATTTGCATTTTCTATCCAATCTCCATGAATACGTAACCATATCATGCAATCCACATATCATTATGCTCGCCTCAACCTCACGATCATGTCTATGTACTTTAATTTCATTTAAATTAAACATACAACAAGAAATCACGAAGAGACCTCAAGAACCCTAATTTCTGCATGAAGGCTAGGATTTTTGATACACGATTCAAACAATGCAATTAATTGAGGGAAAACATTCCATGCATGATTATGAACATATGGCCAAATTATTGTGCGAGGAAATATGCATAGATTGAGTGATGACCAAGTTTAGGCTTACCTCCAAGTCGTGACAGCAAGAGCAAATCAAATTCTGGGTTGGAGGTGTTACAGATGAGTTGTGATGATCTGAACAGCTTCCCTACACCATATGGAGTGTGTTTGAACACTTGGATTGAATTGAAATGGACTGGATCAGTTTATGGCATCTCAGCTGCAACTTCACTTCAAACTTGTGTGGATGGCAAGTGATTTTGAGATTTTGATGTTCCAGATGTTATGTGAGTGTTTGATCAGCTCATATGTGATGTATGTGAGGTGTGTGAGTGATTGGTTTGTGCAGAATTGCTCTCAAACTCAAAACCCGATAGCTACCTTGCTAAGAAAGGCATTTTTGCCAAGAGAAAGAGATTTTGAGGAAAGCATCTGTTAGATGGCTTTGGTGTACTTAAACTGACCACAATTGAGCTTTATTTATAGTAGAGCAAGTTTGTTTTGAAAGGAATAGTGCATGGCAGCTGGTAAGTAGGTTTCCTCAATGTTGGCCAATGGAAATGAAAGTCTCCTCTAGCCATTGACTAGAGGTTAGGGCACAGAGCTTTGGTCCCCTTGGTCTTGGATAAGTCTTGACTGATTTCAGATGAGAATGGCTCAGTCCATGCCACCTTGATGGTTCCATTGAATGCCTCATTCCAAATTTGAAGTCTTGTCCCTACTTTGGCAACTCTAGGTTCAACATGCTATTCCTTGTTCCTTGGACCTTGGAGGCTTGGCTCAGTGATTGTCCCCTTTGGATTCAATCCTCTGAGGTGTCCAAGTGGAATGGAGCAATTGCAATTGGCTGATTTTGGCAAATCGAGCCAAAATGCAAATTCTGCCTTGCCTTGACAGATTTCAGCAAGGCAACTTGCCAATGTTATATCTCATGATGTAGGTTGAATTTGGCAATGTTCTTGGCCATTTTGGAAAGCCCTAACATGATACAACAACTGTTTGAACAAGTTTGGTTTTGATCTCTTTTGATTCCAAGTGAAAAATCCCCTTACATTTGGCAAAAAGTGAAGCAGAATTCTGACTTAGTGAAAATTTCACTAAGTGTTGGAAAAAGTGACTTTTTCACTTTTCAGCCACTTTGATCACTCCATAACTCAAAATCCTTAATGAATTGGAATGACTTGTAGTTGAAGTTTTTGTAGGTGATAGTGAGGGCTACAAATCCATCTTTGGATGAGAAAAAATGGCCTTGTGGTTTAGGAGTTATGGTCCTCCAAATTTGGTACCTTTGCCACTTTATTTTTAACTTAGAAAATTTCCTAAGTTTTATGGTTACCCCTTTTACAAGTTATCTCACTTTTCTTGATTTTTCTTGATGAATGATGATTCAAATCATACATTAACATCATTTTAGGGTTAAAAATCCATTTTGGTGAAAAATCTCAAAAAGTCAAAGTTGACTTTTGTGCACAGTTGACTTTTTATCAGATGAATTCCAAACTGTGCAATTCTTCAGGAAATCATGTCCTTGACCTAAATCAAACTTGATGGACATGTTCCATGGGTGTCATAGGGTATATTCAATCATGTATTAGGGTTTGGGAGCATGCCTTGGTCAAAAGTCAAAGTTACAGTTGACTTTTCCCTTAAAACCCTAATTGTGGTGCAGATGAAATTGAGACTTGTTGCTCAAGCTCCTTGGATCTATCCATTGTTCCAAATGGATCAATATGGTGTATTAGAGACCCTCAAATCATCTCTTGAGGTCTTGGCTCATGGTTTGTCCCAAAAGTCAACTTAGGGGTGAATTATGTCAAGAAACCCTAATTCCTGATTTTTTATGAATGCATCCCCTGAGGCAAAATTGACTTGATGCATGGGTTCATGAGGTTCCATGAAGTATATTAGGTCATGTTTTGGATCATTGCCTTGTGCCCAGATGAAAATTTCCATCTGGAGGCCCTGGTCGACCAAAACCCTAATTTAGTGACACTATCGATCTTGAGACTTGATCCACCTAGAAGGGAGCAGCCTTGTGCTTAATCCTTGAAGTGGGAGTCCTTTTTGATCCATTGTGGATGTCTAAGAGATTAGAAAAGTTGAAGATCATGTCATTTCTTGATTGATCCTTTGTCTAAGCACTCAGAGAGGGCTTGAAACCCTAATTTTGATTGTATTGGATGCTCACCCATCTTTGGGGAGACTGATGAAGCATGATGGTTCATCCATATTGTGATGATGATTTTCACAATGATGGGAAATCTAAGTGGTCAAAATTTGGGGTATTACACTGAGCTAGAACGTTAGCCGTTCCTTAAAAAACACAAACAATCCATCCCTAGTGAGGGGAACTACGTCGCTCTGATTCTCATGCTCCCGATGAGATACGTAGGCAGTGGGGTAGGGCCCATGCGAGCACTTCTTTTATTTTCCCTACATTTGTTTCTCGTCCCTTTTCCATTCTTTCTCCTTTCTTTCTTTCAGTTCCTTTTCCAGTATCATTTCTATCACCCTTTGATTGAAGCAGCAAGCGTGGATTCCATCGGGTACGATGGACGCGAGGGGGTGCTAATACCTTCCTCTCGCGTAACCGACTCCCGAACCCAGTTCTCTTGGTCGCAAGACCATGCTCTATCCTTTCCCTCAGGTTTACGCAATGTTTCCTTTCCCTCTCTTGGGATAAATACACATTGCTGGCGACTCTGTTTCCGTGCCACTTTCGCATTTGTACTTGGATGAAAATCCCGGGAGCGACATCGCTTTTTTAACTTTCTTTGTGCAAAAGTAAAAATAAAGAAGGAATAAAGCATCAATCCAATCATGCAGACTTGATTTTGTGGATTCCCCTGAAAACGATTCTGTTATGCCCACGTATGATTTCGACAATCCGATTTATCAAGCTGAGGAGGGAAGTGATGAAGAATATGAACTCCCGGAGGAATTGGCTAGGTTGTTGAAACAGGAAGAGAAGACCATTCAGCCTCATCAGTAAACTCTTGAGGTTATCAATATTGGTTCAGAGGAAAGCAAGAAAGAGATCAAGATCGGTGCAAGTCTGCGGGCTGATGTAAAGCAAGAGCTGATAGTCATGCTACGTGAATATGTTGATATCTTTGCTTGGTCATATCAAGATATGCCAGGTTTAGATACAGACATAGTTGTGCATAGACTACCATTGAAAGAAGACTGCCCATCGGTCAAGCAAAAGCTGCGCAGAACAAAACTGGAGATGGCTTTGAAGATCAAGGAAGAGGTACAGAAACAGTTGGATGCAGGTTTTCTGGCAGTAACCAATTATCCTCCCTGGGTGGCCAATATAGTACCGGTGCCGAAGAAAGATGGCAAGGTCAGAATGTGTGTGGATTACAGAGATCTCAACAGGGCGAGCCCTAAGGACGACTTTCCACTCCCTCATATTGATGTGCTGGTTGACAATACTGCCCAGTTTTCAGTGTTCTCATTTATGGATGGATTCTCCGGGTACAATCAGATAAAGATGGCGCCTGAAGACATGGAGAAGACGACATTCATTACCCCGTGGGGTACCTTCTGTTACAAAGTAATGCCTTTTGGGTTGAAAAACGCAGGGGCAACATATCAAAGAGCAATGGTGATGTTATTCCACGATCTAATTCATAAAGAGATCGAGTGCTACGTGGATGACATGATTGCTAAATCAAAGAAAGAAGAGGAACATCTGATCAACTTGAAGAAGCTATTTAAGAGGTTGAGGAAATTCAGGTTGAGATTGAATCCTAACAAGTGTACTTTCGGCGTGCGATCTGAAAAATTGCTTGGTTTCATTGTCAGTGAAAAAGGGATAGAGGTTGATCCTGCTAAGGTAAAAGCTATACAACATATGCCTGTACCGAGAACCGAGAAAGAAATTCGCGGCTTTCTAGGGAGATTGAACTACATTTCAAGGTTCATATCTCACCTAACTGCCACCTGTAAACCAATATTCAAAATGCTAAAGAAAGATCTAACGGTCAGGTGGAATGATGATTATCAAAATGCATTTGATAAAATAAAAAGATATTTGCAGGAACCTCCTATTCTGATACCTCCAGTTCAAGGGAGACCACTGATTATGTACTTGACAGTGCTCGAAGAGTCCATGGGTTGTGTTCTCGGTCAACATGACGAGACAGGTAGGAAAGAACATGCCATCTACTACCTGAGCAAGAAGTTTACAGATTGTGAATCGCGCTATTCAATGCTTGATAAGACATGCTGTGCACTCGCATGGGCCGCCAAGCGATTGAGACAATATATGCTCACACACACAACCTTGTTAATCTCAAAAATGGATCCGGTCAAGTATATTTTTGAGAAACCAGCGCTTACAAGCAGAGTTGCAAGGTGGCAGATGGTACTGACAGAGTACGATATTCAATTTACTTCGCAAAAAGCAATCAAACGAAGTATACTGTCAGATTATCTGGCGCAACAGCCTCTTGAGGATTACCAGCCCATGAGGTTTGATTTCCCTGATGAGGACATCATGTTTCTCAAAGCGAAAGACTGCGAGGAACCACCTATGGAGGAGGGGCCTGACCCTGAATCTAAATGGAGTTTGATGTTTGATGGGGCAGTTAATATGAATGGGTGCGGAGTTGGTGCAGTTCTCATTACGCCAGAAGGTGTTCATATGCCCTTCACTGCCCGAGTAACTTTCGGGTGTACCAACAATGAAGTAGAATACAAAGCTTGCATACTAGGGATTGAGGAGGCTATTGATTTACGAATCAAGACTCTCGATGTCTTTGGTGATTCAGCACTGGTAATCAATCAAGTAAAAGGAACTTGGCACACACATCAGCAGAATTTGATTCTGTATAGAGATTATACGAGGAGATTGCTGACTTTCTTTACAACTGTCATGTTATACCATGTTCCTAGGGAGGAAAATAAGTTTGTAGACGCCTTGGCCACTATATCTTCGATGATCAAAGTGCATGGCTGGAATTTTGTACCCAGGATTTATGTATCTCGTCTTGATAGACCTGCCTTTGTGTTTGATGTTGACGCAGTGTCTGACGACAAGCCTTGGTACCATGACATTAAATGCTTCTTGAAAAATCAAGAATACCCACCTGGGGCATCTTCCAAAGACAAGAAGACGTTAAGAAGGCTAGTCAGTAGTTTCTTCCTGAACAAAGATGGCGTGCTGTATAAAAGAAATTTTGACATGGTTCTGCTCAGATGCGTGGATAGACACGAAGCAGACCTGTTGATGATTGAGGTGCACGAAGGCTCCTTTGGTACCCATGCTGGAGGACATGCGATGGCTAAGAAATTGTTGAGATCAGGGTATTATTGGTTGACAATTGAGTCAGATTGCTGCAAGTATGCACGAAAGTTTCACAAATGCTAGATCTATGCAGATAAAGTGCATGTACCTCCAAATCCGTTGAGTATCATGTCTTCACCCTGGATGTTTGCCATGTGGGGCATTGATATGATCGGGAAAATTGAGCCTACTGCTTCAAACGGCCATCGTTTCATCTTGGTCGCCATTGATTACTTCACTAAATGGGTTGAAGCAACATCTTATGCCAATGTCACTAAGCAAGTGGTGGTTCGTTTCTTGAAAAGGGATATCATTTGTCGTTATGGAGTTCCCGAAAGAATCATTACTGATAATGGTTCTAATTTGAACAACAAGATGATAGCTGAGCTATGTCGGGACTTCAAAATCGAGCATCACAATTCTTCTCCTTACCGTCCAAAGATGAATGGCGCGGTCGAGGCGGCTAACAAAAATATCAAGAAGATTGTGCAGAAGATGGTTGTCACGTACAAAGATTGGCATGAGATGTTACCAATGGCTTTGCATGGGTATCGAACATCAGTCCGCACGTCCACTGGGGCAACACCATACTCGCTTGTATACGGTATGGAGGCAGTTTTACTAATCGAAGTTGAGATTCCCTCTCTCCAAGTATTGATGGACGTTAAACTAGAGGAAGCTGAATGGGTACGAGCCAGATTTGATCAGCTGAGCCTTATTGAGGAGAAACGACTAGCAGCAATATGTCATGGTCATCTATACCAGCGCAGAATGAAGAGGGCTTTCGATCAAAAGGTTCGACCTCAAGTTTACAAGGTCGGAGATGTGGTAATCAAGAGAATACTTCCTCTGAGTACAGATCACAGGGGTAAGTGGACTCCCAATTATGAAGGTCCATTCGTGGTTAAAAAGGTTTTCTCAGGCGGAGCCTTATTGCTGACAACCATGGATGGTGAAGACTTTTCATCCCCTGTTAATTCAGATGCAGTTAAAAAATACTTCGTATAAAGAGACCCGCTGGATAAAAGAAAAAATCCAGGCAAAAAAGGGCATCCCGGCGAACCAAAAACAGAATAAAGGTTCGGGAAAAAGTTAGGGATATAATTGAAAAGAATTGTACACCCGGTAAGTTGAAAACCCGAAAGGGCAACTTAGGCAAAAATGGGTGTCCCGGTGGATTGAAAACCTGAAAAGGCGATCCACGCAAAAGAGGGATTTAAGCGAATGACTGCAGTATGAATTAATCTGTACGTTCTCCACTCTTCAGCAAAATAACCAAGTTTCTGAAGGAGGAATTATTCCGACCACGAACTCCTGAAGGCGAAGATAATCAAGAGAGTTGGAATACATACTGGTTATAACAGAACCTATGATCAGTGGGGATCTAATTTCCGCATTGTCATTAGGATAGATTTATTTTCTCAATTTTATGGCGATCAACTCTTTCAGGGGGTTTGCTTCCGATTGTAAATTCGCCGATTTTGGCATTTCATCAATAAAATTGAATATTCAATCACAAGCTTTTATTTTCATGTTACTGTTTTGTTTGCAAAAACGTTCGATTTTTGATGATAAAACATTACTTTGAAAATAGCATGGCCTTACAAAAACAAGTATGAAAAAGACAATTAAAATTACTTTGATTGTTGAGCAACCTTGGATGATGGATTCAAAAGAACCACACAATATTCTGGGGCATGTGCATACTCTTTTTTCTGTTGCAGGTAGGGAGTACAAGCGATCCGAGCAGCGCGAAAGTCATCTCTCGGCAACCACAGATATTTGTTATGACTTAATACTGTTGTATTTTATTGAGTCGATTCTTTCATTCAAGATTTCCCGCCGGATGTTGGGACGACGACGGTGGTCGAAGATTGAATTTTTCTGTGCAATAAACACTCCATGTCCATAACTAGTGCAAATCTTCTGATACTTCGCAGGCAATGGGAAAGGTTCACTTGTCGCCTTTTGTCACAATGTTTACTGATGGAGTACATCATTTGGTCGGCGGTCGGTCACGACGATTCGATATCAGCGAACTGAGTATGACTTGATACTGTTGTATATTATTAAGTCGATTTTATCATTCAGTATTTCCAACAGCTGCAAGCTTTTCTGTGTCAATAGTGGTTGCGAACTCCCCAGTAAAGTTGCTTCACAGACACCGAAGTTGATGGTCAATCCCCAGTGAAGTCACCCGGAGTTTGAAGACATTACTTTTCTGTAAAATCCTCCTGGGATGTTTTCGTCCGATCAGTCTTATACCATGGAGTAAACAAACAAGTTGTTGCTCTCCCAAACATGGGGCATATTGAATTTCCCCGGCAGAGGATGTTCTAGATCTGTAATCCCCAGTAGAGTTTGAGGACACTTGGTCTTCTGTAAAATCCTCTCAAAAGGCATCCCCAGCACGAGACGCTTTAAAGTAGTTTTCTCCAGCAGAGTTGATGAGAAACTCATTATCCCCAACGGAATCGTCAAACGGGAAGTTCGCCTAACACGGGGCATTGTGATACTTATCCTAAGATTGACAATTTTATTCCTCAGCAGACTACCGTGGAATTCCTTTGGGTTTCCCCAGCAGATCTCTAGGGACTCTTTCTCAGCATGTTGCAACGTAATGTCTTCTAACCAGGATTTGAACATCCCATGTGGAGTTTATTCTCAGTAGGATTTACCAGCAAGTGGTAGTGTCAACGGGGCATATTTCCCGCAGGTTTCAACACTTTGATAGTGATATCCCCAGCAAGGTTTCAGCAAAGTGACAGCGTATGATATTACCCAGCCGGTGGTGTAATTCTTAGCGTTGCTCATTTACAACTCAAAGTCCAATTTATTTTTGGCACATATACAATTTGTTCATATTATTCCAGCAGGTGGAATAGTATGGCAGATGGTTGTTTCAGCCAGTGGGATGATCATTATATACAGTCTATTCATATTATTCCAGCCGGTGGAATAATATGGCAGATGGTTGTTCCAGCCAGTGGGATGATCATTATATACGGTTTGTTCATATTATTCCAGCCGGTGGAATAATATGGCAGATGGTTGTTCTAGCCAGTGGGATGATCATTATATACGGTTTGTTCATATTATTCCAGCCGGTGGGATAGTATGACAGATGGTTGTTCCAGCCAGTGGGATGATCATTATATACGTTTGTTCATATTATTCCAGCAGGTGGAATAGTATGATAGATGGTTGTTCCAGCCAGTGGGATGATCATTATATACAGTCTATTCATATTATTCCAGCCGGTGGAATAATATGGCAGATGGTTGTTCCAGCCAGTGGGATGATCATTATATACAGTTTGTTCATATTATTCCAGCCGGTGGGATAATATGACAGATGGTTGTTCCAGCCAGTGGGATGATCATTATATACAGTTTGTTCATATTATTCCAGCCGGTGGGATAGTATGGCAGATGGTTGTTCCAGCCAGTGGGATGATCATTATATACAGTTTGTTCATATTATTCCAGCAGGTGGGATAGTATGGCAGATGGTTGTTCCAGCCAGTGGGATGATCATTATATACCATTTGTTCATATTATTCCAGCATGTGGGGTAATATTGCAGGTGGTTGTTCCAGCAGGTGGGATGATCATTTGGCAAAACTTCCAAAGCCGGTTTGGTAAGCATCAAAGTCCAAGTTTAATTTGGAAAAGCTGCAAAAGTCCATCTCAGGATGGCAATTTTGAGATTCCAAAGCCTGTTTAGTAATCATTGAAGTCCAACGACAGATTGGCAAAAATCCAGCACGAACTGGTAAACGTCCATTGTTTAGAATGGCAGAGCAGCTAAAGTCCATCAACAGTAAGGCAAGCCAGTAGTCGTCTGGCGTTGTTTAAAAAGACATTTTTTAAAGTCCATCAACAGTATGGCAAGCCAGTAGTCGTCTGTCGTCGTTTAAAAAGACATTTTTTAAAGTTCATCAACAGTATGGCAAGCCAGTAGTCGCCTGGCGTCGTTCAAAAGACAGATCTCTCCGACGACGTTTATTTGAAGATTCAATCCAGCAGTGTCGTTGGGTTTATATCCTTTTTATTCTTCATCGCCCAGAGCAAATTTTTGGTTATGTTTGGTATTCAATCACTATATACCTTGAAAGTCTGAAAGTAATCGCTTTCAAGCATTCAGGTCTACAGCGTTTGAATAGCGGCAGCTGTAATACCCCAAAATTTGCTCTCTCCTTTGTCATCATAGCATAGCATTATCATTTATCATATCATATCCACCTCATTAGCATTGTATTGCATCTTTAACATAGAAAAATGAAGCATAACATCCCTCTTACCATCAAGGCATGTGATCAGGTGGAAGGTGGACAATCAAGGGATCATTCAAAGCACAAAAAGGTCAGTCAAGTTGCCTCAAGGCAAGCCAAGAAGTCTTTCATGTCTCATATTATCTCAATTGACCATCCAACACCTCAAGAAAGTGAGATTCAATAGGAGATTGAAGCAATACATACTTCACTATGCAAGGGATCCAAAAAATGAAGGAAAACCCTCAAAAGAGATGGTTCATGGATTCAAAATCACCCTCAAGTGGCATATCTCATCATCCTTTAAGAGGATACACAACATACTCTGAGGAATTTGAGATTGAAGACTGCACTTTTCCCTCCTAACCAAAGGGGGTCAAAATTAGGGTTTCCAATTAAATCAGGGTATCTTTGATTTTTTGGGCAAAACTTTATGTCATGGTATTTTATATGTCCTTAAGTGTATGGGTGTAGAAAATTGCCTCTCAATTGGTTTTAGAAGTGGTTCAATTGGGAGAAAGATAAAAAATCAGGAAATTTGGGGCCAAGTCAAATAATCAGAGGAAAAAGTCAACTCTTGACTTTTTAAGGCCAAATTCATGAAATTCATGTTATATGTGTCCAATGTACAAAATTTGATCAAGAAACTCCAAAGGAATCATGAAAAAATCAAGATGTGGAAAGTTGCCATTTTTGGAAGAAGTAGGGTTTCCAAAAATAGTAATTTTGGACCATTTTGCATCAGAGTTTGAACCAAGGCCATTTAAAATCAAGACCTCAAATGAAAATTCCACTCAGCCACAACAAAAGATCTTGTTTCAAGCTTCAAATCCATGTGTAGAACATCTCCATTGGATAAAAATTGAGTGAGATATGATTGACCAAAGTTTGGGCAAAGTAGGTTCAAAACTAGGTCATGACCAAGGATTCTCAGGTCACGCGCATGTCCTTTTTACAAACAGTTGGTGGGCCAAATGTACACCTATTTTTCTCAGGGTTAGAGGCTTCATTTGCAAAACTTGTCAACATAAAAAATGTTCCTTGCAGTGTCCTCTTCAAGTTTCATGTTGGGCAAAAGTTGATTTGATCAAGCTATGAAGTAGATATGGTGAGTCCAAGTTTCTATGATCATGCTGAGATTCCATGCCATGATTGCCTCACCAACCAACCATTATTGCCACGCCTTGGTAGCAGTTCCAAATGTGACTGTTTTAAGTCATTTTGCAACTTATTCCAAACCTCATTTCAATTCAATTTTCATATCAAAGTTACCCTATTACATCTCCTCTTTCCAATGATTCCAAAAACACACCAAATCATCCATTAAATAGGGAGAAAAACATCATCAAATCACCATGTTTCCAACTGTCACCAAAATGCCAAAAGGAAGTGTTGCTGCTGTTTCACAATGTGTATACATATTCCACACTGCCACTTTTCCTCATTTGAACCAACAAATTCTTACTTGCACGTGCTGCTCATGATCATTATACACTAAAGAGGAAGAACAAAAACTTGCGAAGCAAGTTTCTCTTGCTGCCACACCAGAACAACTCATCCTCACCATTCCTTTCACTTGCTCCTCACCATAACACTCTAAACATCCACCTCACCATAGCATAGCCATTGATAAATCGTCCCCTAACTAACTTGACTCAGTTAGTTAGGATGGACTCACTTTAACCATGATAACTCACCCTAACTAACTCACTTAACCACTGTGGTTCATTTCTAACTCAGGCTATAAAATCAAATCTCACTCACATTTTTTTTGGAACTTCATTTTCTCATTTTTCATCTCGAAGCTCTCTCTATTTTTCTCTCTGATCTTTTCACTCTTTTTCATCAATTCTCTCAAAATTTCTTCTCTAAGCACACGATACTTCATCCTCATCATCATCAATGGCACATGATTGAAGAAGATTTCATCACAGTCCTCAAGGTTGCTTCAAGCGCATTTCAGCATTGACTCTCTCTGCTCTCAAGACAACAAGTTATATCAGCATTTATTTTGCTCGATTTGGAGGCTCCAAGGTTGAAGAACAAGTGTAGTCTTTGGTTTTCTCAAAAATCTTCAAAAGCTACAAGTTCAGGTTCCAAACTCTCAAACTTTTCTCTAGTGTTTTATGGTTTGATTTGTTGTTTCCATGTTGATATGAGCTCATTAGGAGCATTTATTACTCCGGCTAGTTGATAGGCCTTGTAGAGGCTTAGATCCAAAACTTAGGGCATGATTTGATCTCCTCTATTCTTTATGTGCATGCTTGCTATGTGAAAAATAAGTGTGTATTCGTGCTCTCCATAAGCTCAGCTTCAATTTGGTATGCGTATTGTGCATTTTGGTGAGATGTGAGAGTTGCAGGTGGTGGTTCTCGCCGGAGAAGGTGACCGGAGGTCCCTCTCCGGCCGGCAACTTTGATTGCTAGGGTTTGTGTGTGTTTTAATCCTGTCCGTTGATTTTGCATCGTCGTGTGGTCTATAGCGTGACAACACATTAAAACAAGCATGAATGTCACGTGCATTATTTCTGATCTCACTTAAACATGGTGTAGTGTAGTGTATGGTATGTTGTGTGGTTATCCACGTGTGCGCATTGATTTTAAATACTTTGACTGGATTATTGACTTGACCTAATCTAATGGCCAGTATTGTTTGACTATTTTGTTGACTGAGGGTGCACAATTATTATGTGTACTGCGCGTGTAATGGACCTAACCAGATTGCTATCTACACCTCCCTCTTTTAAAAGCCCAAATCATTGGAACTCATATTTGCTACGCTTGCACCCCCTTTCCTTATTTCAATTTTATTTTATTTTCTTCATTTTCTATATGTTTGCTTTTTAATTTTTAAAAATACCAAATAACATCATAAAATTCCATAAAAATTCACGAGCACTTCCAAGACATTTAGAAAATTTTTGATGATTTTATTTTCTGATTTTGTGACATTTTGGCCCCTGTTGCATATTTTCTTTGAATTTTTCATTTGTGTGCATTCCATTGATGATACATGATTTTGTTTAATTTTGTTCTTGATCATTGTGAATTGTTTTGACTTGGTTTTTTTGTATTGATTCATTAATACCTTGAAGTATGTCATAGGATTTTTATTTGATTTTTTAGGACATTTTATGACATGTCTTGGTGTTCATTTTTGTAATACTTTGCATGTGCATCCAATTTGACCTAAATGCTTTGTATGAAGGCATTTTGCCTTGAATTTTGCATTCTACTTTGGTGTATGATTCACTTCTGATTTGTGTATCTCAAAATCATGCTTGAATAATTTCCATAAACCCATTTTATTTTTGTTTAAAACATTTCACTTGAAGCATAATAACATGTCATATCCTTGTAATCTTTGTGCATGTTTACATGATTGCTTTTGTGCATACTTGCATGATCATTTGCGTATTTTGTGAACTATTCATTTGACATTATAGGTCATTGGTACATATTATGTGTCATCATTGCATGTTCACTTTCATTTGAACTTTGTGTATCCTTAATCTGAAGTACTTGTGTTTTCTTTTGAACTTCCATTTCAATTCTACTTCTCCTATTACCTCTTGAATGTCTTGATAGTTGCTTCATGAATACTTGTGAGATGTTTATGAACCTTTTTTCATTTCATTTCAATTCTGATCCTTGGATTACATGTTCCCTTTATGCATGTTTCTTTCATTTCTTTTCATCTTTCATCTCCCTTTTCTTATGATAGCATGTTCTAATGCCATGGATGATGATTGTTGGTTGTTCACTTGAACTTACTTGATGATAATCATTTGTTTTCCATATGATGCACATTCTGGTTGTGACTAATAGGATTTGATCTTTCATCTTATTCTTTTGATCTTTATGGTGCATTAAATGTTCTTTTACTTCTTATACTTCTTATACATGTTTACTAACCATGTAGGGGCTTTGGTAAGTTGCAATTGAGTGTGGATAAGGAATCCACATTCAAACTTCTATCCTTTATTTTTTACAATTCCATCTTGGGTTTTGTTAAGCACTTATGTGCTTTCTTTTAATAACTCGTCACTTTCCCTTTTGAATTACAATTCATCTTCTACTTTAGAAGTGAATTGTTTAATTCATTCTTTCTTTAGACTTTAGGTTTAAACCTCACAAACCATTAGGATCACTCCCTTGACTAATCAACAAGTTTTGAGTCTTAGTCCATATAGATTTTTACCTTTCTTCTCTCTTGAGTCTTTCATCTTCTCATCTCAAAGAAAAATGCAAAAATACCTAATAAAGGTAGGCACTTATTGCATTTAGGCCTTTCATATAATGGAAAGATTATAAGGGGTCTTCTCTTATAATCTTAGAATGTGTAGCATATGACCCATCTTGGGTCAATGTGTGAAACATTTGACCTTATACGAGGGACTTAAATGCAATACTTGTTGAAGGTACAAATAAAAAAGCACTTCTTCATTTCATAACCAACAAAAACACTTAATAAAGACAAGACAAATATTGTATTTAGGCCTTTCATGTGGGAACAAGGAGGTGAGGGGTCTTCTCTCATTTCCTTGGAATGTTTAGCGTACGTCCCGTCTTGGGTCGATATGCGAGGCATTCAATCCTATATGAAGGACTTAAATACAATACTTGTTACAAAACACAAAAACATTTAAAACACTTCTTTCTTCTAAAAGACAAAAACAAACAATAACGTCTTTCATTCGGGAATTCTTTTCTCACCTCATTCACTCTCAACGTACGAACGTGCTCCTACTCGTTCTCTTGCAAGATGGTAACACACTCGGACCAGTGAGCCTGCAACACCTGAGCTAGAACGTTAGCCGTTCCTTAAAAAACACAAACAATCCATCCCTAGTGAGGGGAACTACGTCGCTCTGATTCTCATGCTCCCGATGAGATACGTAGGCAGTGGGGTAGGGCCCATGCGAGCACTTCTTTTATTTTCCCTACATTTGTTTCTCGTCCCTTTTCCATTCTTTCTCCTTTCTTTCTTTCAGTTCCTTTTCCAGTATCATTTCTATCACCCTTTGATTGAAGCAGCAAGCGTGGATCCCATCGGGTATGATGGACGCGAGGGGGTGCTAATACCTTCCTCTCGCGTAACCGACTCCCGAACCCAGTTCCCTTGGTCGCAAGACCATGCTCTATCCTTTCCCTCAGGTTTACGCAGTGTTTCCTTTCCCTCTCTTGGGATAAATACACATTGCTGGCGACTCTGTTTCCGTGCCACTTTCGCGTTTGTACTTGGATGAAAATCCCGGGAGCGACAAGGGGCACGTGCGTAGGCAATAATGACTGCCCACTAGTCATAATTACCTATTAACTACTACACAGGGCTTGATGCACACGTGGCAACCCAACGTTTCCCATTCTGTCTGGCACTTTATCTTCCCGATTACCGAGTAATAGGGTCACGACCACGAACATCACGGACACAGAGGGCCACGAGCACCTCGAGACAATCATCCTCGTCTCCGCGCTAGCTCCCCTGAGTGATGAACGGTCCTTAAGTCATCACTCCCATGCTCGGGAGCAACGACTTGGGGGGCTCCTGTTCTGGACTGGACCAATGGCCAAAATTGGCCCAATCCACCTCTGCTCCAGAGCGGCCCAAATTGCCTAAGCCCAATCCACGGAGGGGCGAAAATGACATTTCTGCCCCTCCAACCGGGCAAGCAACGTTCCTCCCCGGCTTCTATGCCCATCACGCACGGCTTCCTCGCTGCCCGAACAGCAAAGGACAGGTGCCCGGAACCGCGTTTATGCCCGACATAACGGCTAGTTTGGGAAGTTACCTATTCTTTGGGGAAAACGGTTATTTCGCCCCAAAAATAGGAACGTTGGCCACGCGCTGGGGGCTCTATATAAACCCTCTCGCTTGAGAGGGTCAGGTATCACATTTTTACCCTGAGAATACACTTTGTAGTTGCCCCTTTTCTCTGACCCTTTCTTACTTGAGCGTCAGAGTGCCTTGCAGGTACACCCCCTCATCTCCTCATTCACAAGCCGAACACCTTGCACGCCTGACGACCAGCATCCGTCCGAGCACCTTGCCATCTGACGACCAGCTTACGTGGACCTGTTCGAATACTCCGGATCAAGTAAGTTATATGAGAATGTGAGAATGAATAAGAACCGTCAGATTTAAAAAGTAAATGTTGAGAGTAAATCGTCATTTTCACTAAATCATGTGTTGTTGTGAATTAGGATGCCTTTGAACAAAATATACTCGGTTTCTTTATAGGCAAGAAACACGCAAGGGTTGGGGTTAACAAGGAAAAATAACAAGGATTGGTTATAACTGCTATTCTTTACTTTCTCTATAAAATAGATTACAAGTACTCAAGAATAACAAATTACCCTCTCACCCTAATTAGGTTTTGTCACACCACACCACAAAATGAGAGACTAGTATGTTATTTATAATAAAACCTAACATACTAAACTAATGAGCTTTTTTAACAATTACCCATTACAAGTTAACTTAGTGTACAAGCTAACTTAAACAATTGGATCCTTAACACAAGACCCAATTCAACATGCTAACAAACCTAGCAATATTGACTAATGCATGTTAGAATAAACCTCGACTACAACACACATTACTCTGACAGCAACATGCGAATAGTCTTCGACCTCATGCTTAATTTATGTCAAACCAGAAGCTACCCTTCAACCAAGCTAGAGTTTGATTCAATATCTCACAAATCTCCACCTTAGAACAAACTCTATAACATCAAGGAATAAAATAGCTTTCTTCATGCAGCTTTATCAACTGCATACAGTGGAAAAACTTGCAACTGGGCAACGTCTTGGTGATCATATCAACAACATTATGATCTGTCGAAACCTTCAGCACTTGGATTTCTCCACGCTCGATTACCCCTCTGACGAAATGCAGCCTCACATCAATGTTGAAAGCACCTTTGGTTGATAAAATTTTGGTAAAACACATTATTGATAAAGATGAATAAATTTGGATTGAACAAAGATGTCAAAGAAGATGTCATGACATCCTGAAGTACTGCACTGATTTAGCAAGTGTTAAATCTGCCAAGAGATAATGCGCATGGATCAAGGAATTAGCGAACAGAAGACTGAAGCCCAAGGAAGCAGAAGCCTATAAATAGAAGACTTAGACCTAGGTTTTGATATGCCTTAGTAGACCTTTTGTAACCTTGCTTTCTTGCGTAAGAAACAAGGGTTTAGGGTTTTGAGAGTCGTTAGCTCTCTAGGTTGTAAGTCTCCCTTTGTATCAATTGATACACTGTGGTAGATATAGGTGTCGCACAGATCCATAAGCCTTGAGGTATTGGATTGTGTATTGTTTTTGGATGAAGCTTTTAAGCAAATCTGAGTTAGCATGTTTGTCAAGTATGCTTGACAGATTTCTGTATTGATAGGGATGATGTAGAAATCACAGTTGGTGTTTAAGGGAAGTGAGTGGGGTATCTCTTATCAGGGTTGTAAACGTTTGAGTTTAGCCTTGGTAAATATGTTCATTGGGTAGATGTTAGGTATGAAGTTGTAAACGGGGGAGTTTAACTTTGTAACAGTTTACAAATAGTGGAGTCTTCTTCCTGGATTTGTATCCCCCAGATGTAGGTGAGTTGCACCAAACTGGGTTAACAATTACTGTGTTCTTTATCATTTTGCAGATTTACATTTTCTATTAGGGTTCATGATAAACATGTTGGATCAGATGTCGTGACATCTGTGTTTGTGCAGTTATGATATTCAAGGTATCAGTCTGCTGTTGCGCCTCTGAGTTTAAATGATTATGTAGCACAATGTCTTGACATGTGTTAGGACATCTGCTGTCTGCATAGGCCAGAATTTCAATTGGTATCAGAGCAAGCATCCTGTCTGGTTCTAGATGAGATCTTTGGGAGATACTTTATGGCGTTTAAACAAGGAGGAGTTTTGAAGATCAGATCAATCAACTTAGACATACTCAAGGGTATTAATGGGTGAGATGGATGTTCTGGATCGAAGGGAGCAACCCGGAGGTTGTTCATGTTGCTGAGGAGATTCTACAACAACTACAAGAGAAGTGGCTAGTTCTCTTGTTGGTGTGTCTTATAAGATGTTGTGACATCTTATTAGGGCAAGAAGGATATGTTCCTTGGTGGTTCCGCTGCATGTGTTTCTAATGGAAGAGCTCTAGAATTATGGGATTCTGGAGTTGTTATTGAAGACAGTTGGTGGAAGGTCTCAATCGTCGGCCTCTATATTTGAAGATATCTGCATTCTTTTATTCCAAAGTTGGGAGCGATGGAGTGAAAGGAGTTGTGGTTAGATATCTGGTATGATGACTTGGTACTTGGAAGCTTGGTTTCTTGGTGCAGTTGAAGTCAGTTGAAGAGGAGAGGAGTTGGGTTTAAGTTTATCAAGTTCTTGCTCTAGGAGTTTGATAAATTATTGGTCGGCTAGGTTGTCAAAGATACTTGAGAATTCTCTCAAGTCCACTCATTAAGGCATCTATGTCGTGTATCTGGAGTCTTCTAGTTACTCTTCTGACTATAAGGTGTTTCTTTGAAACACAATCTGAAGAAAGTGGAGGTGATTTATTTTCACCATACAAAAAATAGCAAGGAAGGATTCATCTCTCTTGACCCTAAGAGTGGATCCAATCTGATTGAAGAATTGTTGAGGTAAATAAGATTTGTTCAGAGAAAATCTTAGTTACTTGAGTCAAGGGTGGCAGCCTTGGTGTCTCAACATTGTCCTTTGAAGAAGATACTTGCAAAAATATTGAATACGTTAAAAGTTTTCATGACATGATCTGGTGGAGCTCAGCTACAGTAGTGAAGAGGGCTATTGGACAAGGATTTAAGATCAATTTCTATTTGTGGAATCTACAAGTATTTAATTGATTATCCTTGAAAGTCAAGATTGCTGATGTTCAACAAGATGTTGGAACATCTCATCATCAGAGTTTGTGCAGAATCATGGGAGGGGTACTGCATATGCTTTAGCATCTGTTTTAGTCTTAGGTGGTGACCTAAGAAGTGGCTTCAGTCGGATGTGACAGAAGCACGTGTTCTCTGGAGAGTTTCCTGGCAAGAAACTAGTCTGGACTTTGATGTTGTTGAAGATGAAGATGAAGACATCATAATCTTGATGATTATAGGTTGGATCAGTTTATTTCTGATCTAGGTGCTTTGGAGCATGGATCTTGCTCTTTTTGTTGAAGGTCAGAGTTAAGTGGCAGTTATCTTTGACTTTCTATAGTCTGCTCTACTGAGAAAAATGTCATTCTTTGGTATAGCTATGGGGTAGTCTTGGACTACTTATTTTATGAAGATTCAAACGTGACAGGTGTGAAGTCTTTGGAGTTTTAAAGCAGGATGGAGGTTGTCTACTCAAACTTGGTTGCTGAATCAAGTCTATGAGAGCATGGAACTCTTGTTCTGCAAAGGGAGAAGGTTCTTCTAAGTGGCAGAAGAAGGAGCTGAATTCAACAGTTGGATGTCATTTCAATATGTTCTGACATCTTGCTCAACATCAGAGGTCTTAGGTGGTGGTGTGGAACATCAGTTTAAGATAAGGTGATCTACAGGAGAATGGAAGTTATGGATGCTTCAAAAAGGTCTATCTCATGCAATTTATGGGAGCTGTGGATGGGAAGATGTTACATGACTAAGAGGCTTGGTGGATCCAAGATGTCTTGCTATGGGGCAAGTAGTTCATGTGACTTGAAGGTCTGATTTCAGTAGTGGATCAGTGTATCTTGTGGGAGTTATGAAGAAGATTGAGATCAATCAAAAAGTGGCATTTGGTTAGTTTCATTGTGTGCATTCAAGCAGGATGCTTGAAACTGATTGCTCTTGTACAGAAGAGTAGTTAGTTGAAATTGTAAGGAGGTTCTGGTTCTCTGGGAGCTTGTGGCAGAAGTTCTGGGTTGAGAATGGAAGCATACCTTTTTTTGGTGGATGAGAGTTTATTTCTCTCCGGGTTTCTGAAGTATTCTTTGTTCAAGCTAGTGGCGCAGTGTTGTGTGAAGATCTTCAGTGTGGATTACTATGCTGATAGTAAGTCCAGTGGTGGAGCATATCAAGAACCATGGTGTGTGGTGTCTGTGATGTGTGGAAGATGTCATAACTGATGTTAGAACATCTTTGGGTTAGTTATCCTTGGTGAAGGATTTCAGGTTCTGTGAGGAACTAGTTACTTGCATTGTGTCTAAGAAGTATCTACATTGTCATATGGGAGAATGATGGTGTAGAAGAACTGTCTTGGAGGTCTGATGTAAGGTTTTTGGAAGACTGGAGTGGATTATGGGTTGATTGCATGAAGGTCTAGTTTCTGATGCGTTCAGAAGTGGATATTTACCAGAAAATTAGAAGTATTCCAGGTTATCATACGGGAGAATGATAAGGAATGACTGTCTTGGTTTGTGGGGTGTCTATATCCATTGCTGGCTGGGTAAGGTCAGTGGAAAATCTTGCGAAGGGGATGTTGCCCCTGGCTGAAAGTCATGCTAGTAGTGGATCAGTTTAGCAGCTGTGAAGTTCAGGAGCATGCATACGATAGCTGACATCGTTATAACAAACTAAGGGGCCTTGTGCATCTCTTTGAGGAATGTGAAGCATTCTCATTCAATTGGTTTGTGCCTCAAGCAGCTGGAGGTCTATACATGAGAATTCAGGAGGAGTTCGTGTGGTGTGTAGATGGTTGCAGGATGGGGGGGATCAATGGGACTTTGATCTCAAGCCAAGAGTTTGTTATGGTTGGTATACATTTCTTCACGGGTAGCATGATGGTGATCATGTGTGAGTGATTATTGTTTCTTGTCAGAGGAAGCAATAAGAGAGTTGATGATTGTGTTCAGCTGGTAAGTTGAACTGAGGGTGCGCTCTTGAAGACATGAAGATGCGTCTTATGTTTTCCATTCATTAGCTTAGGTTTTCTGGGCAGGAGCACTAGTTACCTTAGATAGGGGGAGGTGCCCCTTGATCTAAGATGAATTACTGCGAGGATGCAGTTGAAGTTCTAGTTTGCATTTGTGCGTCAAGCAAGCTGAGATGTCAAGGAGGATGTCTTGACATTTTGTATTGTTGCAAGTTAGGGGAGACTTGGCAGTGCATGTGAAATGGTTCTTATTGGATGCTTAAGAATCATTGGTTGAGTCTGGGAGTATTTATTTTTCTCTGCAGATTGTGATCACGGAATTGTGAAGTTATTCGTCAATACATAATTTTTCTTGATGGACAGTGTCTGACATGATGTCAGAACATTGTTAAGGACATGCTTTTTGAGTAATTGGTCTTTTGGACGGTGATTGTTGCATTATACGCGTGCTAAACACGTTCATCGTTACTTGAAATATTGTTGGGCGATTTTCTTGAAGAAGAAACAGTCAAAGCCTTCTTAGCCGGTGTGCATTGGGTTTTGGTGAAGTTACAACCTTAAAGTAATAACCGCATTGAAGTTTCAATAAATCGTTACATTCGAAGGAAAGTTCTTGGTTATTTAAGGGTGTTCTTGGAGCAGTTTGTTTCAGAATTGAGATATTCATTGTGGTATGGTTAAAAGGCCTTTTGTTCAAGTCTGGATAAATGGTGGTTGGGTATGGGAATGTCTTGGTTTATTTTGCTAATTTTTGGCTAAAAAGGGGGAGTGTAGGTCACTGAGTCAGGGGATGCAAGGGATACATTGGTTGTTATTACAGCTGCTCTGCAAGGATGATAGACAAGATGTTATAACATCCTGTCTGAGTGTAAGTTTCCTTTGTGTCTCGTGACTTGAGTTAAGAATCAAGTTGTGTCTTGTGACCTGAGTTGTGACCTGAGTTACTTTCCTCAAGGGTGGAAGTACCGTCTCACTGGTTAAGGTGGAGTCAGAGTTATCTTCTTCCTCATGTACACCAACATAGACTCGGTTTGCACAGTATTCCAATCATATCCTCCACTCAAGGTGAAGAGACGTCCAAAAAGTATTTTAGCCAAAATTTGTCAAAAGGGGGAGATTGAAAGCACCTTTGGTTTGACAAAATTTTGGAAAAACACATTATTGATAAAGATGAATAAATCTGGACTGAACAAAGATGTCAAAGAAGATGTCATGACATCCTGAAGTACTGAACTGATTTAGCAAGTGTCAAATCTGTAACAAATCAGCCAAGAGATAATGCACATGGATCAAGGAATTAACGAACAGAAGACTGAAGCCCAAGGAAGCAGAAGCCTATAAATAGAAGATTTAGAACTAGGTTTTGATATGCCTTAGTACACCTTTTGTAACCTTGCTTTTTGCGTAAGAAACAAGGGTTTAGGGTTTTGAGAGTCGGTAGCTCTCTAGGTTGTAAGTCTCCCTTTGTATCAATTGATACACTGTGGTAGATATAGGTGTCGCACAGATCCATAAGCCTTGAGGTATTGGATTGTGTATTGTTCTTGGATGAAGATTTTAAGAAAATCTGAGTTAGCTTGTTTGTCAAGTATGCTTGACAAATTTCTGTATTGATAGGGATGATGTAGAAATCATATTTGGTGATTAAGGGAAGTGAGTGGGGTATCTCATATCAGGGTTGTAAACGTTTGAGTTTAGCCTTGGTAAAGATGTTCATTGGGTAGATGTTAGGTATGAAGTTGTAAACGGGGGAGTTTAACTTTGTAATAGTCTACAGATAGTGGAGTCTTCTTCCTGGATTGGTATCCCCCAGATGTAGGTGAGTTGCACCGAACTGGGTTAACAATTACTGTGTTCTTTATCATTCTGCAGATTTATGTTTTCTATTAGGGTTCATGATAAACATGTTGGATCAGATGTCGTGACATCTGTGATTATGCAGTTCTGATATTCAAGGTATCAGTCTGCTGTTGCGCCTCTGAGTTTAAATGATTATGTAGCACAATGTCTTGACATGTGTTACGACATCTGCTGTCTGTATAGGCCAGAATTTTAAATGTGCTTGGTTCGCTCATGATAGGCTGAATTCTTCGACAGGTATATTGCACTTTGACTATCACATTTAACAGTGATACTTCGACCTTGAAGTTTTACCTCCTTTGCAAAACCTTCAAGCCACAATGCTTCCTTCACAGCTTTAGTTAGGGCAACATATTACGCTTCAGTAGTTGATAAGGCAACAACTTTCTGAAGTCTTGCTTTCCAACTGATTGTTGTACGAAACATAGTGAACACATATCTAGAAATAGATTTTCTGGAATCCATACACCCTGCATAACCAGAAGCTACCCTTCGACCATACTAGAGTTCGATCCAATATCTCACAAATCTCCACCTTGGAATAAACTCTATAACATCAAGGAATAAACTAGTTTTCTTCATGCAGCTTTATCAATTGCATACAGTGGAAAAACTTGCAACTAGGCAACGTCTTGGTGATCATATCAGCAACATTATGATCTGACGAAACCTTCAGCACTTGGATTTCTCCACATTCACCGCACCAATTTGTTGTGAAAAATGATACCGAAATAACAGAGTATATTTGGTTTCTTGAACACCAAGACATCCAGAAGGGTAGAAAAGAAGCAAAAACTTGAACAAATACACGAAACCCTATTAGGGTTCACAAAGGAAGAGAAAAGAGGAAGAAGAATAGAGAATTGGTTAAATCTGTTTTACTATTCACTTTCTCAATAGGGTTTAAAGATTACAAGTGAATACCAATAATTAACATCTCTCAACCTAATAAGGATTTGCCACGTACCTGCTTACAAGATTTACTGCATATGCTATGTCGGGTCTAGTACATACCATAACATACATCAAAAAGCCCACTATATTAGCATATGGAATGCTATTCATATAGGCTCTTTCAACATCAGTGTTGGGACATTGATCCATACTCAGCTTCAATTGAAGGTTTGTCGGAGTCACAACAGACTTTGAATTCGACATACCATACTTTTCGAGAATCTTCCGTAAGTATGCCTCTTGAGATAAGCATAGTTTTGACTACTTTCTATCTCTTCAGATGTCAATCCCAATAATCCTGGACGCAGCTCCCAGGTCCTTCATGTCGAAATCCTTATTGAGTTAGCCTCCACCCTCATTACATCTTCGACATTCTTGCTTGATATTAGAATATCATCCACATAAAGAAACAAAATAACAAATGAATTACCAGGTCGAAATCTGAAGTAAACACAGTGGTCGAACTGACTTCTAATGAAACTTATGCGTGCCATGAACTTGTCGAATCTCTTATTCCACTGTCGAGGAGATTATTTCAGTCCATATAAAGATCTCTTCAGCTTGCACACATAATCTTCCTTCCTCTTTTCGACATACCCTTCAGGTTGCCTCATCTAGATTGTTTCATCTAGATCACCATACAAGAACGCAGTATTCACATTCATTTGTTCCAGTTCAAGGTCGAACTATGCCACTGTGGCAAGCAACATTCGAATGGACCTGTGCTTCACAACAGGAGAGAACACATCATTGAAGTCAACACCTTTTTTCTGAGTGAACCCCCTAGCGACCAATCTTGCCTTGTATCTCTTCGACGCCACTTCTTTGATTCCTTCCTTAACTTTGAAAATCTATTTACAGCTGACTAACCTGGCTCCAGTAGGTTTCTTGATCAGTTCCCGTGTGTTGTTATCATGAAGAGGTTTTATCTCATCATCCATGGCCTTCAGCCATTTAGTCTTCTTTCAACTCCTCATAACTTCCTCATAGTCTCTAGGTTCTTCATCGAGAACCTCACTTGCAGAGATTATGGCATAAGCTATAAGATCTACATACCCAAGTCTCTGAGGTGGCTTGATGACTCTCCTCGACCTGTCGCTTGCTAGCAGGTAGTCATTATCAGTCTCTTCATCTTCGACAACATCTTCTGCTTCTTCTTCGACTTCACCTGGGATACGCAATTCAGCATCAACATGCTTCACCTCAACAGGAATCTCTCCCTGTTCCAACTCTTCGTCAGCATCATCAGTTTTCTTGAAAACCATCTCAGCTTCATTGAAAACTACATCTCGACTGGTGATACACCTCTTGTGACCTGCCTCTAGGCACCATAGCCTATAAGCTTTGACTCCTTTAGGGTATCCCATGAACATGCATTTCAGAGCTCTAGGTTCGACCTTGTCTTGCCTAATGTGAGCATAGGCCACCCAACCAAATACTCTCAGGCTATCAAGACTAGATGGATGTCCTGACCAAACTTCTTCAGGTGTCTTCATATCTAACACAGTCGAAGGACATCTGTTTATTAGATATGTTGCTGTCGAAACAGCCTCAGCCCAAAACACCTTCTTTAACCCAACACTAGTCAACATGCATCTAACTCTTTCCAAAATAGTTCGATTAAACCTCCCTGCCAAACCATTTTTTTGTGGAGTACCTGCAGTAGTTTTGTGCCTTGCAATACCTGAGGCAGCACAAAAGCTATCAAACGCCTCATTGCAAAATTCAAGGCCATTGTCGGTTCTCAACCTCTTGACCTTTCTGCCAGTCTGAATTTCGACCAGAGTCTTCCAACCTTTGAAACTCTCAAAAGTTTCATCCTTAGTCTTCTGGATGAATACCCATAACTTTCTGGAATAATCATCGACTATGGATAGAAAATATCTTGCTCCTGAATGTGATGGACACCTTTCAGGCCCCCAAAGATCAGCATGGATATAATCAAGGAATCCATGAGTTCTTTGTTTGCCTTCGTTGAACTTCACTCTGCAATATTTTCCAAGTACACAGGTTCACAAAATTTCAGCTTTTCGATTTTGTCTCCTCCAGGAAAATTTTGTTTCCCCAATTCGACCAGACCTCTTTCACTGACATTGCCTAGTCTTATGTGCCAAATTTCTGTCTTCGACAAAGGTTTCGTGGATGCAACATTTGTCGAACCACTTACAACTTCAACCTCAAGGGTATACAAGCCTTGTTTCTTCACGCCTCTCAATACTTCCTTCAACCCCTTCATGGCTCTTAGGATACTTTTCTCTCCATGAAAAACATATCCCTTCCCGTTGAATTCACCAAGAGAAACCAAATTTCTCTTCAAATCAGGTAAATACCTGACTTCAGTCAATAACCTTATTGACTCATCATGGAGCTTGAATCTCACAGATCCAATGCCTGCAATTTTGCAAGCTTTGTTGTTTCCCAGCAGCACTGATCCACCGTTTTGATCACATAGCTCCTCGAACAATTCTTTGTTTGGAGTCATATGCCAAGTGCAACCTAAATCCATAATCCACTCTTTTCTTGAATCGCCGCTTGAAACCACAAGAACATCAGATGATTCAAAGTCATCTTGAACAATGGTTGCGTTGCCATTATCTTTACCTCCATGATCTCTCAAGCGTTCAAGGCACACTTTTCTTGTGTGACCCTCCTTCTTATAGTGATAGCATGAATACCAGATGCTTCGCCATTATAAGACTTCTACTGACTTTTACCTTTCTTCTTGTCGAACTTACCATCCTTTCGCAAGAATTTTCCCTTAACGGCCAAACCTTCGCCTACCGTCGAAGGTTTATGCTCCTTTCGTTCGTTCAGGTCCTTAGAATACAAGGCTGATTGAACTTCTTCAAAGCTCAGGGACTCTCTTCCATACAGGAGAGTTTCTTTGAAGTGAGCACGTGTTCTGGGCAAATCACACAACAACAACAACAATGCTTGATCTTCGTCATCGATCTTCACATCAATATTTTCAAGATCAAGAATCATCTTGTTGAACATATCCAACTGCTCAGCCAAAACATTGTCTTCACTTATCTTAAATGAATGCAAAGCTTGCTTCAGGTAGAGTCGATTCACCATAGATTTGGTCATGTACAAACTTTCAAGTTTCAACCCTTACCCTGATGTCGTAGTCTCCTTTGATACCTGTCGAAGAACCTTATCACCAAGGCTCAACAATATTGCGCTGTGGGATTTCTCTATCATGGCCGTCTTTTCTTTTTCCATTATGCAACGTCCATGGATGCCTCTCCCTTCAACGCTTCCAAACAACCCTGTTGAACCAGTAGGGCTTTAATCTTCAAGCGCCACAGACCGAAGTCGTTCACTCCGGTGAACTTTTCAATCTCATACTTTGTTGAAAGCATCTTCTCCACGCTCATCGCACCAATTTATTGTTAATTAGGATGCCTTTGAACGAAATATACTCGGTTTCTTTATAGGAAAGAAAAACGTAAGGGTTAGGGTTAACAAAGAAAAACAAAGGAAAAACAACAAGGATTGGTTATAACTGCTATTCTTTACTTTCTCTATAAAATAGATTATAAGTACTCAAGAATAACAAATAACCCTCTCACCCTAATTAGGTTTTGTCACACCACACCACAGAATGAGAGACTAGTATGCTATTTATAATAAAACCTAACATACTAAACTAATGGGCTTTTTTAACAATTACCCATTACAAGCTAACTTAGGGTGCAAGCTAACTTAAACAATTGGATCCTTAACACAAGGCCCAATTCAACATACTAACAAACCTAGCAATATTGACTAATGCATGTTAAAACGAACTTCGACCAGAACACGCATTATTCTGACAGCAGCATGCGAACAGTCTTCGACCACATGCTTAATTCCTGTCGAACCAGAAGCTACCCTTCGACCATACTAGAGTTCGATCCAATATCTCACATGTGTCATTAAGAGGAAAGAGAAATCATTAATCAAATTTTCTTTTAATCTCAACATTTCCTTTTTAAATCTGATGGTTCTTGATGAGTCCAAGCCCTTGAGGTTGGCATCAATTTTGGTAAAACTAACTTAGCAAAAAGATGTTGGACAAGATGTCTGTTGGTTGCGGAATAGCCACAAGTAGCAAAAATATTTATTTTCGGAAGAATTCCCTCCGAGATTTATGTCGTGTCCACAGAGATCGGTTAGAGGGAAAGAATGTCGTTCGAAAATCTCTCACGTTATTGAGTTTGGATTAAAATGGGTTTAAAGTAAATGCAGACAAATGAACATTAAAACAAAAAGAATTCATTCTTCAGAGAAAAAAAACTTATCCGGCATGCACATAATCGACTCCTCACAAACTTAAACTTACCGACCAGTTATACTCCCCCTACAATACTCCTCAATATCACCCAACATCGCTCACAACAAAGGTTATGTCTAACGCAAAGTTGAGAGAACAACCGTGTTACCATCGTTGACACTCTCGCACCCGACTCAAGACACGAAGGCATTAAGCTTCGACGCCTATTGAAGATTGTTAGCTCTAAATCTATCTCTAGAATCCAGAAACTAACAGATAATCATCCCTAATCAAAGTTTGTGAGGATTATCTCTAACGCAACTCAAACTCCGGGCATAAAGCAAAAATCAGAGACAATCACCAATAAAGATTTGTAAAGCAGATTTCATACAACACCATGGGCGACAAATATACATGAGTTCAGAACAAATACAAATACAACAACCCAACAAAGAAGAAAAACACAAAGACGAAGAGAAATAAACCAAACATCTCGCGGTTTGTCAAAGTCGATCGACGATTAATCCACCCCGGTTCATCCGTATGCAAGCTTCCATGTTGTTTTCTAAGTTAATCTACTGAAAACATGAAGTTTGATGGAGTTGGGAGCAAAAATCCCCAAAACCATACCTAAAAAATGACTAAAAATGAACTTATAGAATTACAAAATCTGTCACGTTCGCTAAGCGAACAATCTACTTGCAAAGCGAACCTAAAAAAATGGCACTTAAGTGCCTCTGAAATGCTAAACCGCCTTTGCAAAATTCCAGAAATTCGTAGTGCGAACGATTTATTCGCAAAGCGAATGCTCGCTGCACAGTTTAAAAAGCAAACTTTGATCTCTTTCTCCCCTGTCCAATTCTGGGAGCCTTCGCTGGGAACTCGCCAGACATTCGCAAAGCGAACATTCGCTGGCACACTCGCAAAGCGAACATGACAGCAAACCAGCTCTTATTTGGACCACAACTTCTGCACCGGTACTTTGATTTACGCACGGTCGGAAGCGCAGGAAAGCTTATTCAATGCTCTTTACGACAATGGCAAGATATCCTTGATTGAATACCTGCAAAAAATGAGATAAAATCAATTAAACTCAATGATATTTATACGATACGCAATATATACACTAAAATGTAAAGTAAACGTATTTATAAACAAATCGGGGTTTATTCAACGATATTAACCAAAAAGTATCGATAAGTGCAACAAAATTTATATAAAAAAATAGTTACATTTTGCACTTATCAAACTCTCCCCAACTTAAACTTGTTTGTCCGCAAACAAGAATCAAGCAAACTTAAAAACACAAAAGCAATAACCAAAGAATCGCGAATCAACAGGTTTTGAAAACCGAAAACAAATGTATGGTTCAAATGAAAAATTGTACACACAAAGTAAATACTTACCACTAAACTACGACGACAACATAGTCACGAAACAAATGCAAAATACAAAAATCATGCCAAACATCCTAAAACAACACAAGTTCAAATGTGAATCACAGCTAGCAAAAACAATCATCGGTAGATGAAAAACACGAAATGAGGTACTTATCACTCACACAACAATCATGCAAACAATAGACTAAATTATGCAACCATCCAAAAATTCACATTGAACATACGAAGGCAAGAATCACAAGGACTTTCAAGGTTGTAGCGTGGCCGGTAAACAATAAGGGGCGATTTCTAAAGGTAATTGAAACAAAAACTTGCCTAAACCTAAGGGAGTGATCAACTCACAAAGACTCAAGCACAAAATTCCAATTAACTTCTTCCAAAATCCCAAGTGTTACACAAAACTCAATACTTATTTAGCACAGTTATTTGAACTCTTTTTGTTTCCTTTCTCAAGGATTTTCTTTTTCTTTCTTTTTCACATTTTTATTTTCTTTTCTTTGTCATATTTTTCTCTTTTTTCTTTTCTTTTTCATCCTCATAGAAACCAACCAATGAGTATACAACCATTCTCTCCCCAACTTGAATTCAACCACATCATCATGTGAATACTCCCTACTTTCTAAGGCAAGGCAAAAATTCATACAGCAACACAAAGTTGAGGGTTCCAGAAAAAAAAAATCCATTAAAAAATAAGTGAACTAAATACTCATAGACAAGGATTAAGTTCAAATAAAACATGGATAAAAAATCTCAAAGGGGTTACGAATGATCACACGCTCACAAGGTGAATGACTTTTTGGCTAGGTAGTTGTGCTCAAAATGAAACAAAATGCCTTGATCCTTTTCATGCTTTCATATAATCAACACAAACAAAAGATTAAGCATAATAAAATCCAGTTAGAACAAGAATGTTGGTACTCCGCACATATATGAACAATGGAAAGCTACCTCACAAAAAGGTGGGAACTAAAGTGATTCACACAAGAACAAGTATATAAAAGAATGAATGGCATGGAAGTTTGTAAAAAGTCTAAGTATCATGAATATGCTAAAGTCAAGAAAGCGATAAACACATACCTTGGACGTGTACAAAACTTAACAATATGATTACCATACATCCGCAAGTTGAAACGATCAAACTTGGAACATCACCTTAAATTTCCTCGAGCTACTCAAAACAAGCTCATTGACAAACACGAAAACTATTAATATAAACAAACTAAAAGACCGAGTGAAAATGGATTAAACAAGTTGTAAAGTGAAGATTTGAGAATTTCACGAAAAATATGAGTACAACTTGTTTAATGAATGTTCACCACACTACCTACGCTAAACCACAACAAAAGAAAATAATACAACATGCTTGTTTTACGTCGTAAGCTCGACGCCTTTACAGTGCTTAGCTAGCAACTTCCTTCCTTCATGCCATGGTGATGCCTCACCGCGCAAACCAAAAGCAAGTGCCCTAACCAGACATTTAAACAAACGTTACGGGAACAAAATGTATACAATACTTGAACAAACATAATGGAAATATACAATATATACGATATATACAAAACTAAAAAACAAAGAAACTATCGCAATGCGATTCAATATCAAACCAATACCTGGCAACATTGCCATTTTGTTGGTTGTGGATTAGCGACAAGCAGCAAAAATATTTATTTTTGGAAGAATTCCCTCCGGGATTTATGTCGTGTCCCCAGAGATCGGTTCGAGGGAAAGAATGTCGTTCGATAATCTCTCGCGTTAATGAGTTTGGATTAAAATGGGTTTAAAGTAAATGCAGACAAATAAATATTAAAACAAAAAGAATTCATTCTTTAGAGAGAAGAAACTTATCCGACATGCACATAATCAATTCCTCACAAACTTAAACTTACCGACCAGTTATACTCCACCTACAATACTCCTCAATATCACCCGACATCGCTCACAACAAAGGTTATGTCTAACGCAAATGTGAGAGAATAATTGTGTTACCATCGTCGACACTTTCGCACCCAAATCAAGACCCGGAGGCATTAAGCTTCGACGCCTATTGAAGATTGTTAGCCCTAAATCTATCTCTAGAGTCCAGAAACTAACAGATAATCATCCCTAATCAAAGTTTGCAAGGATTATCTCTAACGCAACTCAAACTCCGGGCATAAAGCAAAAATCATAGACAATCACCAATAAAGATTTGTAAAGCAGATTTCATACAACGCCATGGGCAATAAATATACACGAGTTCAGAACAAATACATATACAACAACCCAACAAAGAAGAAAAACACAAAGACGAAGAGAAATAAACCAAACATCTCGCAGTTTGTCAAAGCCGATCTGCGATCAATCCACCCCGGTTCATCCGTATGCAAGCTTCCATGTTGTTTTCTAAGCTAATCTACTGAAAAATGAAGTTTGATGGAGTTGGGAGCAAAAATCCCCAAAACCATACCTAAAATATGACTGAAAATGAACTTATAGAATTACAAAATCTGTCACGTTCGCTAAGCAAACAATCTACTCGCAAAGCGAGGCTAAAAAATGACACTTAAGTTCCTCTGAAATGCTAAACCGCCTTTGCAAAATTCCAGAAGTTCGCAATGCGAAAGATTTATTCGCAAAGCGAATGCTCGCTGTACAGTTTGCAAAGCGAACTTTGGTCTCTTTATCCCCTGTCCAATTTTGGGAGTCTTCGCTGGGAACTCGCCAGGCATTCGCAAAGCAAACATTCGCTGGCATACTCGCAAAGCGAACATGACAGTAAACCAACTCTTATTTGGACCACAACTTCTGCACCGTAACTCTGATTTACGCACGGTCAGAAGCGATGGAAAGCTTATTCAATGCTCTTTACGACAATTGCAAGATATCCTTGATTGAATACCTGCAAAAAATGAGAGAAAATCAATTAAACTCAATGATATTTACACGATACGCAATATATACACTAAAATGTAAAGTAAACGTATTTATAAACAAATCGAGGTTTATTCAAACGATATTAACCAAAAAGTATCGATAAGTGCAACAAAACTTATATACAAAAATAGTTACATTTTGCACTTATCAATGTCCTGACATGATGAACTAACTGTAGGTTAAGGTGTTAAACAAGATGTCATATCATGTTGATTCGACATCTTTGTCTGTTACAGTTTTGGAATAACTGTATTTGGTTTCCAGGTGTGATTGGAATATGATTTGATCCTAGGTGGAATCTGAGATTGAGGAATCGGAGATTCTGATTCTGAAAGGAATATGCGGTTTCCATGTAAGGAGACATTTTTGGAAACTTGGGATTGATGAAAAGAATAGGTCGCAGATTCTTTGGAGCTGGATTACTGCGATTTGGAAGCCCAAATCCAGTCCTGTTTTGCAATTTAAATAGGATGGATTTAACCTAGAATAGGTGTGGAAGTTTACAGTTGTTATAGAGAGTACTAGGGTTTGTAATTTTGTGAGCCTCTCTTGTATTGCGTGAATACCTGAGTAGGACAGTTTATTGAGTTGTAATTTTCAGTCACTGTTGTGATTGAAAGGGAATTGAGAAGGGTCTCATACCTAGGAGTGTCTTAGGTAGAAATCTAGGAAGGGTAGTTCTAGGTGATAAGTTGTAAACGTTGGAGTTTAGCTTAGAACTAATTCTACTTAGTTGATTTCATTCCTGGCTTGGTAGCCCCCAGACGTAGGTGTTGTTGATCACCGAACTGGGTTAACAATCCTTGTGTGTTGTTTTCTTTCTGCTGTTTATTCTGTTCTTCTTTAATCCTTGTGAGTAGCAGAGATCAAGTGTCAAGACATCCTGTCTGACATCTTAGTGATTTGCTTAACTAGAATTTCAATTGGTATCGGAGCAGGCATCCTGCTCTATATCTGGGTGAGATTCAGGGATTATATTTTCTAGTTCGATGGATAAAGAAGGAGGAATTCTAAATAGACCACCCATACTTGATGGTTCCAATTATGAATATTGGAAAGTGCGCATGGTGGCGTTTATCAAGTAGGTAAAACTTGGAAGTCTGTGGTTAAAGGGTGGGATCCACCAAAGATCAAAGACAAAGATGGGAAGCTCACTGATGAGCTGAAACCTGAGGAAGATTGGGATGATGAAGATGATAAGCTTGCTCAAGGAAATTCCAAAGCCTTGAATGCCTTGTTCAATGGGGTGGACACGAATATCTTCAGACTCATCAACAACTGCACTGTTGCAAAGAATGCTTGGGAAATTCTGAAGACTGCTTATGAAGGTACCTCTCGAGTTAAATCTTCAAGACTTCAACTTTTCACCACAAAGTTTGAGAACCTGAGGATGAGAGAGGATGCAAGTATACATGACTTTCACATGAACATTGTTGATATTGCCAACACATCTAGTGACCTTGGAGAGAAAATTCCTGAAGCCAAGTTGGTCCACAAAATTCTAAGGTCTCTTCCCAAGAGATTTAACATGAAGGTGACTACAATAGATGAAGCTCATGATATAGCTATTATGAAAGTTGATGAGCTTATGGGATCTCTTCAAACTTTTAAAATGGCACTAAATGAAAGGACTGAGAATAAGAAAAGCTTAGCCTTGGTGTCTGATGAAGGAAAGAAAAACTCCAATAAAGAGATGTCTAAGGCAGTTGTGTTTTTGGGAAAATAGCACAGTCAATTACTGGAAAAAATTGAGGGAGAGTTAAAAAATTGTGCCAAGACTAAGATGCCTAGCAACTTCAAAAAGAATAATTATGGAAGGAATTCAAATTATAAAGAGAGAATTGGCAAAGAAAAGGGGACCAAATGGCTTGAATGTGAGGGATTTGGACACAATAAATCGGAGTGTCCTACATTCCTCAAGAAAGAAAAGAAAGGCCTCCATACATCCTGGTCAGAAGAGGATTCTGCTAGTGATGAAGAATCACCGAAGCAAGTTTTTGCACTCACAGGAGTGTTTGACACTGATGTAGGATCACACATTGGAGATCTTTCTCATGATGCTCTAGTCAACTCTTACAAGGAGTTGTACACAAGAAGTGCAGAAATCTATCATCTAGTAGAAGATCAACATAAGATTATCATGCTCCTTGAGATTGAAAGATTGAAGCATCCTGGCATCATATCTAATCTTCAAGAGGAAATTGCTCTACTCAAATCCAAACCTGATAATGTTGGAATGGTCAGCAGCAGATCTGACAAGATACTACATGAACTTGGATACAATAATCAAAGCGAGAAGAGAGATCCTGAATACAATCTTGAAAGAAGACAAAAGATGTCTAACAGAATGTCTCAACATCATTACAGACACCAGAGGAGACAAGACTGGGAATTTCATTATTGTGGCAAGTATGGTCACATTAAACGTTATTGTTATTAGCTACATGGATATCCCAAGGGTAGGATTGCTGGAAAGAAAAGGAGTTCCAAGAATGAGTCTATGGCCCTGATGACTTATACCACTCAAAAGGAATACACTGAAGAGAAGTGGTACTTTGATAGCGGATGTTCAAGACACATGACTGGTGTAAAGAACTATCTGGTGGATATAAAGCTTCATTCCTCCAACTATGTCACTTTTGGAGATGGATCCAAAGGAAAGATTAAAGGAGTTAGGAGAATGGATCAAGCTGGAAATCCTAGACTTGAGAATGTTCTATATGTCAAAGGACTAACTGCTAATCTAATTAGTATTAGTCAACTCTGTGATCAAGGCCTGAAGGTCAACTTTACAAAATCTGAATGTTTGGTTGTAAATGATAAAAATAAAGTACTCATGAGGGGTGTCAGATCAAAAAATAATTGCTATGTATAGACCTCGTTACTGACAAAGTGCTCCTCAATGACAATTAGGAAACATCATAAATTCCCCCCAGAACTAAACGTTGATAAATAGGAAATTGGTAGATTAACCAAGATGACACACAGAAAAACCATTTCAAGGATTCAGGATCTGCTTCATAAGGCCTCTATGATAGATGATCTGGAAGAAAGAAGATGTGCATTTATGGCCACTATTGACTCAACTATAGAGAGTGATTACCCGGTTACCACATTCAGCAGCCTTCAGTGCACAGGAATGATGCAGATGCCAACAAGGGAAAATGTCGCACAAAATGTTGTGACATTCTCCCATGATAACCTGAGCACTCTTGATGTCCTTAAAAATAAGTTTGGAAAACTGAAGGGTAAAATAGGGCTTTACATAACTAGGTGTCTAAAGAGATTAACTTGTAAGGATACTGATCAGGTAGGTGTTTGTTTTACACAAACGAAAGAAGGGTTTCAAAAACGATCATTTCAAATTAACTTAAACCGCTCTCAACCTATTCTCGTCGCCACAATAACCTCGTTCTCCCGGTGCAAAGAAAAATCTAATCTTGTTCCTTCTATGATGTCTCAATAACAATCCTCAACTGGAGGAGGAATGAAAGAAACCTCTACATCTTCCGCTGTTAGGGCAAAATCGGGGAAGGGGTCTACTGGAGATGCTATCAATGCTGTTCCCCTTTCTATGGTGCCATACAAGCCTGAGAAATTCCCTGCACGAAGAGCTAGAAATTTCCTTGCAGGTAATACTTCTGAACTTATTAATGCCCATCTTGATCCTAGAAATAAGAAAGAAATTGTTGAAATGGATAAGAGAATAAGGAAATTCATAGCATAACAATTAAATATAAGAAGTAAACTGAATACAGCTGGGGATATGCCAATCACATCCGCTCTTGTTGAGGAACAAGAAGGTGTTAGAGGTACTAATGAAGGAGATGGTAATATAATGTCAGAAGAAAACCATCACACATGTGTTGAAACTAGTAAGAAGAATGATGGACCAAATAATAAACATCCTTATCTCTAGAGGAATCACTTGAACATGCACTAGAGAATATTGCTGAAAAGGTAACTGAGAAGGTAATCAACATTGAAGATTCACCTTCTGATGATGAGATCATTGCTAATGTGGTCAAGAGATTGAAGACAGGAAAAAGGAAAAATATGGATACTGAAAACAATACTATCAAAAGAAACATTAAATCTGTAGTTGGGCCTCATAAACCTTGGAGCAAGGTTGCGGTTGTATCCAAGAAAAGAAAGGCTAAGTCTGACACTGAGTCAGACTATGATGTCACAGATGATGGTCAGGACATCATACTTCCAAAGGATCCAGGTATGAAGAAAATGACTGTTAGTATTCCCAAAGCTCCCTTGGATAATATCTCTTTCCATGCTCCTGAGTATGTACACAGATGGCCATATATGTACCAAAGAATAGTAGCATTGGAAAGGGAACTAGGGAAGGATGCATTAGAGTGCCATAAAGTGATGAAACTGATCAATGACTCAGGGATAACAAGGACAGTCACTAATCTTGGAAATTGTTTTGAAAAGCTGGTGAAGGAATTTGTGGTAAACATTCCTGAACACTGTAATGATGCAACCAACACGATAGTGTATGTCAGAGGAAATTGTAGCGAGCGATTTTGGACGCGGTTCTTAAGCGCTGGTCGCTCTCTGCGGTTGAGCTTGAACTACAGGTCGATTCATTTTTTATCCTATTATGAGCTGAATAAGGAAGGGAAATAGATGTCTCCAATTAACCCTGCTTTGCATACTGAGTTTAAGCAGCGGTCTGTTAGGTTACAGATGCTATCAATGTGGGGGGCCTTTGTACTGGTTATTTGTATTTTCGCCAATACTGTTTTCTTTCTTTTTTACCTGGGCAGAAGGTTTCTGGCGGGGAACAAGGATTAGGATGTTAGGACTGATGCTTTTGAAATACTGCTTTTGATTGATGGAGATATGGGATTTGGGTTTTTTGTTGATTGCGCTCGCTAAGATCTTTTCTTTCGATCTTATGCCTACGTATTCCCGTTTACCGAAACAGGGAAATCAGAGCATTCGTAGTTCCTCCTATTCTATGGGAGGAAATTGGTGTTTTTGGTGTCTTGTTCAAAGCCCAAGACGTGAAGCGAAAGGTAGTTTGTATCTTGTTCAATGCCCAAGATGTGAAGCTGAAAGGTCTATTTGTGTCTTGTTCAAAGTCCAAGACGTGAAGCTGAAAGACCTCGACTTTAGAGAGAATTTGTCATCTCTAAAGAGGGGAGAAGGAGAATTACTTTAACTGGGATACGCGGATCCGAGCAATGCCATAATTTCCGAAGAAAGGGTTTTAACCTGAAGGAGAAGACTTTAACTCAGTGTAGAGCAATGCCATCTTTCCTTAGGAATTTCTCATGCTAAAAGAGGGACAGTGGCATGGATGTAGATAATCCAGAGGCTTGCCGCTTACAGCGATTAGATGAAGGGAAAGAAGTTGTTGATGTTTGTGTACTGTGAACGAGGCACAACTTCGATGCTAAAAGGTTAATTGGATCAACCAGTGGTTTTCTTATACAAAGCCTAAGAGGAGGCTATTGACCCAACAAGAGGGAGTTTTTATGTGTCTCGTACGAAGCCCGAGAGAGAGGCTAAAGGGTTTGACTCCGCTATGGAGGCTAAAACGTTGTTTGACTCCGCTAGGGAGAGTCTTTGTATCTCGTACAAAGCCCGAGATGGAGGCTAAAACGTTGTTTGACTCCGCTAGGGAGAGTCATTGTACAAAGCCCAAGAGGAGGCTATGTCAGTTAAGTGACAGGTCCAGTATACTGATTTTGAAAGAGAAAATCAGTTCTTATATGAGCATCATTGTACTCATGGGTTAGATCTGAGGATCGGGGTGGTCTCCTTTTCTTTGAGGAAACTGGAAATCCAAAGGGTGTTGAGACTGTCCGAGTCTGCGGGTTTCCTTCCTATTTAACGAAGGGGTCACTTGAGAATGTCTTTTGAGACTCAAGGAAGTTAGACTGTCTGTGTCTAGAGTTTTATCTTTTGTACTATGCTTTGAGAAACAGTAGTAGACTCTATGAAAGGACTGTTCTATGAAGATGACTAAGTTCTGTTCCTATACCTCTAAGAGGTCGTCGGGACAATTTGTACGAAGTCCAAGAGGAGGCTGGAAACTTTTAAGAAGCCGACGGGTCCTTGTACGAAGCCCAAGAGGAGGCTATCATTCCTGGAGGAAGAGATCATTATACGAAGCCTAAGAGGAGGCTGTGAATACTTATAAGAAGCCGTAGGGTCCTTGAATAATGCCCAAGAGGAGGCCGATGCTTTTAAGAAGCCCGTGGGTCTATCATCTCCTTTCCATTAGGAGAGATAACTCTTTTAAAGATAAAAACCACTGGTAAACGTGCGAGGTTTACTATCCAGTGACTTTTAGCTTTTGAAGAGGGTTCCTTAGTTAAGGTCCAAGATTATGACCGTAGTGGGTACCCGAACCCCGAGACATTCAAGGCAAGCTATCCACAAGGAATAGATCAAGTCAGGAAAGTTCGAGAATTTGGAAGAAACTCAAAGATGCCATTCACGGAGAATACATTCATCTTGGGGAGTAGAGCTTCTTGACGATTCCTAAGGAGAACAGCCGAAGAGAAGACTGTATCTGGTGCTCCTATTGGGGATCTAAGCGTCTATTTCTACGAATAAATGAAACGACGTCACCTAGTTCTAGACGTAGTAGCGGGGGAAACTCGAAATATCTATACTATTATTACACAGTAGATATGAGTTTATGAAAGGAGACTTACAGTGAGCAGCCCCACAATACAGTTTATAATATGAAAGCAGTAAATGAAAGCGATAACCACTTACTCGGTTGGAGTGCTTCCATGCTGTTTGGTTAGTTGTTCAACAAAGAAAGATTAAAAACAACAGTATATTCAAAATCAAAGGAGAAAGTGCTTTGAAAAAGAAAGATTTGGGGCTTACAGCTCAAGGAGAGGCCCAGGGTTTTATCAGTGAGCGCACTGTTTGACTTTGTACAGCGGGACTTATACAAGTGACTGGGGCCCAAAAAGGTTTTCTGTACAAAGGGATGGGTCTTACACTCTCTCAAGAGGCCCAAAAAGGTTTAAAGAAAAAAGAGTGGGGCTTATAACATGAGGGTAGGCCCAAATGATTTTTCGTTTAAAAATGGCGATCACGCCGAGGTTTTCTTTTAACGCAGAGGGACTTATACAATAAGTGAGGCCCAAAATATTTTGGTTAAAAGGGGGATTGGGTCTTACACTCTAATAGAGGCCCAAAGTGTTTTGAATGGGTCTTATAGCTCAAGGAGAGGCCCAGATGATTTTTATTTTTAAACGGGCGACGATCGCGCCGTTTACTTGTACAGAGGGACTTATACAATGAGTGGGGCCCAAAAAGTTTTTGTACAAGGGGGGATGGGTCTTACACTCTCTCAAGAGGCCCAAAGAGTTTTGAAAATGATTTATGAGGGTTGAATTAATCCAAAACCCTAATTTGTTTTCAAAATGTATTTAATTGAATAAAAATTCAATTAAAATGATCAAAAATTGTTTAACACATGGAAAACAAATTTTGATCTTGGATTAATGCTTCAAAAATTAAGTATTGACCTACAAAATAATTAGAAAGCATTAAAAGTTGCAAAATCAATGCAGAAAAAATATTTAAAATGCCAAAAACAATCAAAATATTAATTCTTTACAAAATATCAATTATATGAAATAAATAATATTTTTGGGATTTTTTGTGAAAATAAAATATTTTAACATTTTTGTGAATTATTAAAAAAAGAATCAACTCAAAATCATTAAAACTCAGAGAGAAATTAATTTTTGAATCAATTAAACAAAATCACAAAATTCAAATATTTGAATTTATGAAAAATGGCGCCAAGAACAGCTGAAGAACACGCGCGTGTTCTTGGTTTCTCAGATTTGCATTTTCTATCCAATCTCCATGAATACGTAATCATATCATGCAATCCACATATCATTATGCTCGTCTCAACCTCACGATCATGTCTATGTACTTTAATTTCATTTAAATTAAACATACAACAAGAAATCACGAAGAGACCTCAAGAACCCTAATTTCTGCATGAAGGCTAGGATTTTTGATACACGATTCAAACAATGCAATTAATTGAGGGAAACATTCCATGCATGATTATGAACATATGGCCAAATTATTGTGCGAGGAAATATGCATAGATTGATAGATGACCAAGTATGTGCTTACCTCTAGGCCGTGACAACAAGTTCAAAGTGATTTTTGATTTGGAGGTGTTACAGATGAGTGGTGATGATCTGAACAGCTTCCCTACACCCTATGGATTGTGTTTGGATGGCTGGACTTGATTGAAATTGGCTGGATCATTTTGTGGTACCTCAGCTGCACTTTGGTTAAAACCTTGAGCAACCAGCTGGTGATTTTGTGAAATTGATGTTTCAGAAGTAATCTAAGTGTTTGATCAGCTCATATGTGATGTATGTGAGGTGTGTGAGTGATTGGTTTGATTGGAATTGCTCTCAAACTCAAAACCCGATAGTGACTTGCCTTAGAAGGCAAAATTGGAGTGAAAGAAGAGATTTTGAGGAAAGCATCTGTTAGATGGCTTTGGTGTACTCAAACTGACCACAATTGAGCTCTATTTATAGTAGAGCAAGTTTGTTTTGCAAGGAATAATGCATGGCAGCTGGTAAGTAGGTTTGGCCAATGTTGGCAAATGAAAATCCAAGTCTCCTCTAGCCATTGACTAGAGGTTAGGGCACAGAGCTTTGGTCCCCTTGGTCTTGGATAAGTCTTGACTGATTTCAGATGAGAATGGCTCAGTCCATGCCACCTTGATGGTTCCATTGAATGCCTCATTCCAAATTTGAAGTCTTGTCCCTATTTTGGCCATTCTAGGTTCAACATGCTATTTCTTGTTCCATGGACTTTGGAGGCTTGGCTCAGTGATTGTCCCCTTTAGATTCAATCCTATGAGGTGTCCAAGTGGATAGGAGCAATTGAATTTGGCTGATTTTGGCAAATCGACCAAAGTTGCAAATTCTGCCTTGCCTTGACAGATTTCAGCAAGGCAACTTGGCAATGTTGTATCTCATGGTGTAGGTTGAATTTGGCAATGTTCTTGGCCATTTTGGAAAGCTCTTACATGATACAACAACTGTTTGAACAAGTTTGGTTTTGATCTCTTTTGATTCCAAGTGAAAAATCCCCCTACATTTGGCAAAAAGTGAGGCAGAATCTGACTTAGTGAAAATTTCACTAAGTGTTGGAAAAAGTGACATTTTCACTTTTCAGGCACTTTGATCACTCCATAACTCAAAATCCTTAATGAATTGGAATGACTTGTAGTTGAAGTTTTTGTAGGTGATAATGAGGGCTACAAATCCATCTTTGGATGAGAAAAAATGGCCTTGTGGTTTAGGAGTTATGGTCCTTCAAAGTTGGTACCTTTGCCACTTTATTTTTAACTTAGAAAAATTTCTAAGTTTTATGGTTACCCCTTTTACAAGTTATCTCACTTTTCTTGATTTTTCTTGATGAATGATGATTCAAATCATACATTAACATCATTTTAGGGTTAAAAATCCATTTTGGTGAAAAATCTCAAAAAGTCAAAGTTGACTTTTGTGCACAGTTGACTTTTTATCAGATGAATTCCAAACTGTGCAATTCTTCAGGAAATCATGTCCTTGACCTAAATCAAACTTGATGGACATGTTCCATGGGTGTCATAGGGTATATTCAATCATGTATTAGGGTTTGGGAGCATGTCCTGGTCAAAAGTCAAAGTTACAGTTGACTTTTCCCTTAAAACCCTAATTGTGGTGCAGATGAAATTGAGACTTGTTGCTCAAACTTCTTGGATCAATCCATTGTTCCAAATGGATCAATATGGTATATTAGAGACCCTCAAATCATATCTTGAGGTCTTGGCTCATGGTTTGTCCCAAAAGTCAACTTAGGGGTGAATTAGGTCAAGAAACCCTAATTCCTGATTTTTGATGAATGCATCCCCTGAGGCAAAATTGACTTGATGCATGGGTTCATGAGGTTCCATGAAGTATATTAGGTTATGTTTTGGATCATTGCCTTGTGCCCAGATGAAAATTTCCATCTGGAGGCCCTGGTCGACCAAAACCCTAATTTGGTGACACTGTCGATCTTGAGACTTGATCCACCTAGAAGGGAGCAGCCTTGTGCTTAATCCTTGAAGTCGGAGTCCTTTTTGATCCATTGTGGATGTTTAAGAGATTAGACAAGTTGAAGATCATGTCATTTCTTGATTGATCCTTTGTCTAAGCACTCAGAGAGGGCTTGAAACCCTAATTTTGATTGTAGTGGATGCTCACCCATCTTTGGGGAGACTAATGAAGCATAAAGGTACATCCATATTGTGATGATGATTTTCACAATGATGGGAAATCTAAGTGGTCAAAATTTGGGGTATTACAGATGCCCCTATTTAATCTTCTTGGACCCGAAGGTGTGAATGACGAAGGGATTCGGGCATTCGGGGTGCAAGAGGATTAAATATCGGAATACCCGAAATTTTGATGGTGGTTATGAATGGTAGCTTACGCATTCATCTTCTTTAGCTAAGCAATGATGCTTAGAAAAGGTAAACTTCCCCTCGATCCTGGTTTCCTACCAAGAACTGGTCTCAGTCTCTTTTGAAATAAACTTCCCCTCGATCCTGGTTTCCTACCAAGGAACTGGTCTTAGTTTCTTTTGAACTTCCCCTCGTTCTTGGTTTCCTACCAAGAACTGGTCTCAGTCTCTGAAATGGACTTCCCCTCGTTCCTGGTTTCCTACCAAGGAACTGGTCTTAGTTTCTTTTGTCAACTTCCCCTCGATCCTGGTTTCCTACCAAGGAACTGGTCTTAGTTTCTTTTGAAATAAACTTCCCCTCGATCCTGGTTTCCTACCAAGGAACTGGTCTTAGTTTCTTTTGAAATAAACTTTATTGACAAGGGACGCTATGTGTAGCGTTTTTCCTTTAAACTTCTCGCCGAATTTTCCTGGGGAGATGTCATTTGAGTAGAAAATGTTTTGTTGTCAGACTTGCTGGGGACCCCAGTCGTCTGAGTTGTAGAGTTGTACAAACTTCTCCGTTGGAGACGCCATTTATTTCTACTGGGGAAAGCGAGTCTCTTGAGAGACTGTTTTCATTTGGGATCTTTCATCATACTTTTCTCGGGATCTTCCCGGAGAAACGCCATATGATGGGGTCCAATTTTGAGGTGCCAATGACCTTCTCATCAGTGGTTTTTCGGAGCAAAACTGGCGTGCTGCCGAATCTCTGATCACGAGGCTTTCTCTGTGGATTTTCCTTAATCCGGGAAAGCAAGGATATCATCTTCAATGGCGAAGAGTGACATCTGTTGAAGGTTCTCTGATCTTTCAGAGGTTCAAATTATCAAAGTGGCCACGTGCCGACTCTGATCTAAAGATACACTGGTGGCGAGATTGTGCAGACGCAACACTTTCTGACGAGGAAAGAACTTAAAAACTCGATTGAGAAAACTGTTTATCACTAGGGGACAAGACCGGCTAGAGTGATAACAATGCAATATGAAATGTAAATGCAAATCAAAAATGCATGAAGTACGTATGTATATGCTGACAAAACAGACGCGACATACAGACTAATGGATGAACACAATTGGATACTCGGCCATCGCGGGGCGAAGAAGTACCGTTGGTTCAAAATAGCAATTCCACCTTGCTTAGGAGAGATAGTCCCGTTGGGAGCTATGTTGATCGGGCTTAGGAGATGAGAACTCGGCTGAGGCGTGTCAGACGAAACAAGGTCTCTGACACAGTTGATCCCTTCATTCAGGCATACTGGCTTAGAAGGAGTACTTTGATTCTGCACTTTGAAGTCCGCTTACTTTGGGAGAAGCGATCGATGTTCTTCTGATGTTCAATAGTCAAAAGAAATGCCATCTTTAATTTAAAAGCAGAAAAAGTTTAACAAGTAAATTTATTTTTGTTTTATTTCAAGAATCGCTGATTAAGTTTAAACAACGTCATTCTGTAAAGCTAAAACAAGTAAAGAATTACAAACAAAAGCACAAGGGCTCAAATTTTATTGATAAGATGGAGATCAGCCAAACGCGTGATTCCAAAGAGTATATACAAAGTTATAAAATGGCAATTTACAGGGAAAAGGGCTACGTTGAAACATAACGACCACTATCCTTCTACCAACTTTGAATTCGGGACATCCTGAGCTTCTGTCGAAGATGACCTTGACTGGAGTTTTCCTGACGGATGATGATGCAACTGCTGCTGAGGGACTTGCCTCTGTTGAACATAGTTACTTGCCATTATTCCTAACTTTTGCCTGGATTGTACTATGAGATTTCCAATCCATCGGGATGATTCTTTTCATGTCTCTAACTTTTGCCTGGACCGCCCTTTCGGGTTTTCAATCCACCGAGACGTTTTTTTTTATAGTTTTAGGCGAAGTATTTCTTGACTACATCAACATTCGTGGGGTAGGCAAATTCCTCTCCGTCCATGGTTGCAAGTCTCAAGGCGCCGCCTGAGAAAGCTTTCGTGACCACATAGGGGCCATCATAATTTGGGGTCCATTTGCCCCGAGAATCAGTGAGAAATGATTGTATCTTCTTGAGCACAAGGTCTCCTTTCCTGAAGACACGAGGTCGGACCTTTTTGTCGAACGCCCTCTTCATTCTCTGTTGATACAACTGACCGTGGCATAGTGTCGTGATTCGCTTCTCTTCGATCAGGTTCAGGTCGTCGTGTCAACTTTGACACCATTCAGCTTCGGTGAGCTTCGCTTCCATCAATACCCGGATTGATGGGATCTCTACTTCTATGGGGAGCACTGCCTCCATGCCATATACTAGAGAGAAAGGGGTTGCCCCTGTTGAAGTACGGACAGATGTGCGATAACCATGAAGAGCAAAGGGTAGCATTTCGTGCCAATCTTTATAGGTTACAACCATCTTTTGAACAATCTTCTTGATGTTCTTGTTAGCCGCTTCTACCGCTCCATTCTTCTTGGGTCGGTAGGGAGATGAGTTATGGTGTTCGATCTTGAACTCTGCACATAACTCTTTCATCATCTTATTGTTCAAGTTAGATCCATTATCAGTAATGATCTCGCTTGGAACACCATAACGGCAGATGATATTGTTTTTGATAAATCGGACCACCACTTGTCGGGTTACATTGGCGAATGACGCTGCTTCGACCCACTTGGTGAAATAGTCAATGGCTACCAGGATGAACCGATGTCCGTTTGAAGCCTTGGGCTCAATGATACCAATCATATTGATTCCCCATATGGAAAATGGCCACGGGGAAGAAAGAACTTTGAGATGTGATGGCGGTACATGAATTTTGTCGGAGTATATCTGACACTTGTGACACCTCCTCATGTACTTGTAGCAGTCGGATTCCATGGTCAACCAATAATACCCGACCCTGAGAATTTTTCTCGCCATTGTGTGTCCGTTGGCATGAGTGCCAAAGGATCCTTCATGAATTTCTTTCATGAGCATGTCTGCTTCTGGTCTGTCGACGCATCGGAGCAAGTCCATGTCAAAATTTCTCTTATAAAGAGTGTCACCGCTCAGGAAGAAGTTTCCAGCCAATCTTCTGAGGGTTTTCTTGTCTTTTCTGAGTGCCCCAGATGGGTACTCTTGTTTCTGAAGGAAGCATTTTATATCATGATACCAAGGTCTGTCGTCTATGACTGCTTCAATCGCGAAGATGTAAGCGGGTCGTTCAAGGCGCATTATGTCGACCTTAGGTATGTCATTCCATCGACCTACATTAATCATGGAAGAGAGAGTGGCTAATGCATCAGCCATGTGATTCTCATCACGAGGGATGTGATGAAAGTCAACTCTGTTGAAGAAGGGTAACAACCTTCTTGCATAGTCTTTGTAAGGAATCAATCCTGATTGGTATGTGTTCCAATCTCCTTTTATCTGGTTAATAACCAGGGCTGAATCGCCGTATACGTCCAAGTTTTTGATCCTTAAATCAATCGCTTCTTCGAGACCCATGATACATGCTTCGTATTCGGCCTCGTTGTTCGTACATTTGAACGTAAGTCTGGCAGTGAAAGGAATGTGGGAACCCTGAGGGGTAACAATGATTGCCCCAATTCCGTTTCCATAATGATTGACTGCTCCGTCAAAGATAAGTCCCCACTGGGAACCTGGTTCTGGCCCTTCACTGGGTAACGGTTCATCGCAATCTTTCATCTTTAGATACATGACATCTTCGTCTGGGAAGTCAAACACGATTGATTCTTGATCGTCAATCGGTTGATGAGCCAAATGATCGGCTAAAATACTTCCTTTAACGGCTTTCTGAGCATGGTACTCTATGTCATATTCTGATAGTAACATCTGCCAACGGGCAATCCTTCCCGTGAGAGCAGGTTTTTCGAAAACGTACTTGATTGGATCCATTTCGGAGACCAACCAAGTAGTATGACGAATCATGTACTGGCGAAGACGTTTGGCCGCCCAAGCCAAAGCGCAACAAGTTTTCTCAAGCATCGTGTACCGAGTCTCGCAGTCGGTGAATTTCTTGCTTAGATAGTAAATGGCAGACTCTTTCCTTTTAGTTTCGCCTTGTTGGCCAAGTACACATCCCATTGAGTCCTCTAGGACTGTGAGGTAAATGATCAGTGGTCTTCCTTCCACTGGAGGTGATAGAATCGGAGGATTTAACAGATATTCCTTGATACTGTCGAAGGCAGTTTGGCAATCTTCTGACCAAACGCAATCCTGGTTCTTTTTGAGTAATTTGAAAATCGGCGCACACGTCGCGGTCATAAGGAATATGAATCTGGAGATGTAGTTCAAACGTCCCAGGAATCCTCTGACTTGTTTTTCAGTTTTCGGAGAAGGCATTTCTTGAATGGCCTTGACCTTGTCAGGATCAACTTCAATTCCTTTCTGGATGACGATGAACCCTAGTAATTTCCCCGAACGGACACCGAAGGTGCACTTGTTGGGATTCAAGCGGAGCTTGAATTTTCTTAGACGTTCGAACAATTTTGACAGATGTTCAACGTGCTCATCCTCTGTTCTTGATTTTGCAATCAAATCATCGACATATACCTCGATTTCTTTGTGTATCATGTCATGAAACAGAGTAGTCATGGCCCTTTGATAGGTTGCCCCGGCATTCTTCAAACCGAATGGCATTACCTTGTAACAAAAGGTACCCCATGGGGTAATGAACGAAGTTTTCTCCATGTCTTTCGGCGCCATTTTGATCTGGTTATAGCCCGAGAATCCATCCATGAAGGAGAATACTTTGAACTTTGTTGTGCTGTCAACCAGCATGTCAATGTGTGGTAAAGGAAAGTCATCCTTTGGACTTGCCTTGTTCAGATCTCTGTAATCAACACACATTCTGACCCTTCCGTCCTTTTTGGGAACGGGTACGATGTTGGCTAACCATTGAGGATATTCAGATGTAGCGAGGAAACCCGCGTCGATCTGTTTCTGTACCTCCTCCTTGATTTTGATGGCCATGTCCGGGTGAGTGCGTCTCAACCTTTGCTTTACTGGCAGACATTCTGATCTCAATGGTAAGTGATGTTCCACGATGCTGGTATCCAACCCTGGCATATCCTGATAGGACCAAGCGAATACATCGGGAAATTCTTTGAGAAGCTTTATCAAACCCTCTCTGGCAATTTGACTGAGCAGTGCTCCGATCCTGACTTCTTTTTTCTTTTTCTGAACCCAAGTTTACCGTTTCCAACGGCTCTTTGTGAGGTTCGATGGACCTTTTCTCTTGTCTGAGTAGTCGGGAGATCTCTTCTGGAATTTGGTCGTCATTTTCTTCTTCAGCCTCGAATACCGGGAACTCAAAGTTGGAAGAAGGCATCGGATCGTATGTTTCAACGGGGTATAAAACAAGCAATCTGCATGACGTGATGATTCGTGTTTAGAAGAGATAGAGAAAATGTAAGTGTGTGCAGTGTTTTAATTTTACTACTTGTTTTTATTATTGAGAAAACAACAATTAATGCGGAAATTACAGAACGACTTTATTTTATTAATGAACAAGTCGACTCTTGAAACTACAGCCCTATAAAACAAAACTCTGTCGCTTTGGGCAAAGCGAAGAGGGAAATTTACAGAAAATGAGCCCTATCAAAATATCCGTTTCACCTGGGCAGGGTGAAAGGTTAAAGATGGCAATTACTTTGACTGACGAACGACCTTCGGAACCTCGACGGTAACCCATTGGCGGCGAACTCCTTGGTGAATCACAAAGTCTGGCACCTTCCTTGATTTGTCTTCAGAAATGACGCTGATTTCTGGTGGAGCAGGATTATTGGAATCTGTCTCCCAAGCAGAATTGTCGTAGGAGGATTCCTCTGTTGTATTTTGCATAGCATTTGTGCTCTCAGTTGTATCTCCCCATCCAGTTGGCTGGATATCTTCGAGCCTGATACGAGAGCTTTCGGGAGCGGTGTACTTGACCATATAGTCGTATTTTCCACTTGGTTGTCCCAGGGTGTCCCACACTTCTGTGGAACTGGAGGAGTCATCCCTCTCGATGACGTTGACCTCGGGAAAAGCATAGTTGATGAATTCTAGTCCTGCAAACGTTGCGAATTCATCTTCATGTTGAGTAGTTTCTGAATGACCTGAGTGTTGATCCCATGACATGGTGGGGACACAGGTATTCTGTTCAATGATGCTCAGCTGAGTTTCATTACTCGGCTGACTTTCTTGCCCCAAGTTTCCTGGGTAAGGCTGCCACATTGGCAGGCCATCCATCGGGGCATAGTAATTGTGGTCAAAGTTATCTTTCATCGGAGTGTCCTCCTCTAATGAATTTGGCGAAGCACGACATCCTTCCGGATCACAATCTCCGTAGATCATTTCGACATCTGATCTTGGTATAAATCTTGGACTTTCTGTAGGAAAGCAAAAAGGCATAGGCACCTCTTCCTGAGACATATAACCGTCCTCATTAAGATAGGACTTCCACTCTTCATCTGCGTCAGAGGGATCTTCCTCATTGATAGCATGAACTGTCTGAGACACTGGGTGAAGAAAACCTCCACTGTGGAAGAAGTTTTGAAGGGGATGAAGACTTTCATCATTGGCGGATGTCTGGGTACAGGTCGCAGAAAAACCAAGACCCTTCTTTGTTTTATTGTCAATAGGAATGACAAGCCGTCCCCATCCTGTCGTATCGGTACTCTCGACCGCTTTGATAGCATCTTTGTATGAAGAAATTGAAGTTCCTTCTTTGAACTGATTGTCCTTGCTCACCGATAGTGCTTGGAACTGAGTTCCAATAACCTCCTCGGGTTCCACACAAGTAGATGATGATAAGTTGCTCACAAGCAAGGGTTGTTCCCCACAAACTGTGACAAGTTGATCGTTCTTGACGAACTTTAGCTTTTGGTGGAGGGTTGAAGTAACCGCTCCAGCCTGATGTATCCAAGGTCTTCCTAATAAACAACTGTATGTTGCCCGGATGTCCATGACCTGGAAAGTGAATTGGAAAGTGTGAGGACCAATAGTTATGGGAAGATCAACTTCGCCGATAACTGTTTTTCTGGATCCGTCGAATGCTTTGACGACGACCTCGCTGACTCTCATCGGAGGGCCCTTGAATGATAATTGCATCAAGGTGGACTTCGGCATAACATTCAGGGTTGACCCTGTGTCTACCAGTACGTTGGCTAAAGCATCGCCCTGGCAGTTAACTGTGATATTGAGCGCCATGTTATGACGGCGACCCTCTTCAGGTAATTCCTCATCACTAAATCCCAAATTATTGCAGGAAGTGATGTTAGAGACAATGCTATCGAATTGTCTGATTGTTACATCCTGTTCCATAAAGGCTTGCTCCAAGACTTTCTGTAGAGCCTCTCTGTGTGCTTCTGAACTGAGTAACAGTGATAATACTGAGATCTTTGAAGGAGTTTGTAACAGTTGATCAACAATGTTATATTCACTCCTTTGGAAGAGCTTTAGCATCTCATCTTTGTCTTTTGAAAAGTCTGGATTACTAGATTGACCGACTGGTGGATCAGGAATTTCTGCCTGAAGTTCCTTTTCTTTGTTGGATTCTCCAACCCCTAGGTTGAAGATTTGACCGCTCCGTGTTAAACGACTGATGTCTGCAATATTCACGACGGAGGGTAATGGAATTTCCTTTCCATTCTCGATTATTGTTGCACCGTATTTGTAAGGGATTGCCTTAGCTGATTCATACGGTAGTGGCCCCGGTAGATAGATGACTATGGGAACCTTCTGATTTTTCTGACCATCATAAGTAACCTTGATCCGTTCCCGGTTGGGAACTCTAGATTTGTCAAGTAGAGGGATGATAGCAAAAACATCCCTGGTCCTGTCATGACCAGAGATCGTGACAACATCCTCAACTTGCTCGGCAAGGTAGTTCGGCGACCAAATGATGGGTCCTGAACCTGGATATGGACGAATTTCTCCATGATCGATCTGACCCTGAAGAGCTGCTCTCACAAGGTAACACCCTTGGTTACTTTCCGAACAGACGCTACAACTGTCATAGTTGTGTGGTGGCACCTGGCCACGCCCATTTTGAATGCAATGTAACCTCACTAGGTTATCTTCCATTGATCGGACATCTTGACGTTGACGACGAGTAGGATTCCTGTGATTGATACTAATCTGCTGAGTATCTTCGTCCATATAGATTGGCATCCACCAGTGATTTAACAAGTGCTGAAGTGCCTCCTGGACAAGGGTACAACCTCGATCGTTTTCGCAACCTGCTTTACAGTTTTGATAATCATGTGATATTAAGAATCCGAGTCAGACCTGCTCAGAATGTAACTCTACCAGGTTGGTATTCATCACGCGAATGTCAAAGATCTGAACCATGTTGATTTGATAGGAGTTCCTATCATGGTAGTCTTGGATCCATCCAAGATCCATCTGACGCTGGAGGGCCTCTTGTATGAAAGAGCATCCCTGTTTGTTTACCGAGCAAATTAGACAGGAACTGTAATCGTGCCGCGGCAGATTATGATACTGGCTTTGCCTTGAGTGCATTGCCACCAAGTTGTCATTCATCGCACAGATGTCGTGGTTTTGAATGACGTTGGAATTCGTGTAAACCATGTTAACTCCACGAACTCGGTGCTCTTGGATCCATCCAAGATCCATTTGTTCCTGTAGAGCTGCTTGCACTACAGAACATCTCTGGTTGTCTTTAGAGCAGATATCACACTGGTGATAATTATGAGGTGGCACATGGCCATATCCACTCTGTCTACAATGCATCTTGACCAGATTGGTCTTTAACAAGAGTACATCATGAATTTGATAGACATTGTTAGTCTCTTTCTCAATCAGATTGACTGCAGCTTTCTCATGTTGAGGCAGCGGGTTCGTGAGAACATTAGGATTCGTATCTTTGAAAGATAAGAGCCCGCTCCTAACAAGCTTTTGCACGTTGGATTTGAAATTGAGACAAGTCTCAATGTTATGCCCTGAACCTCCATGATGATAATGGCATGTTTGATCCGCTTTAAACCAAAAAGGCGGATTTTCCAGAACTGAAAGGGGAGACTTAGTCTGGATGTGCCCCTTAGCCATCAGTAACAGAAACAGCTCTGCGTACGTTACGAGTATAGGATCAAATCCTGGTGTCCGTGTTGTACGGTTGTTGTTATATGGAGGACGAGCCTGCTGAAGAGGCTGTTGTGTCCTTTGTTGGTCAGGTTGGCTCTGCGCAACCTGAGGTTGATACATAGGAACAGGCGCGGGGCCGATAGCAGGAGTAACAGCTGCTACTGGCTGATAACGTCGCCTTTGCTTTTCGAGAGAGATATTCCCAATATCTTGCTCTTTTTTCTTAGGGAGAGCACTACCGTATTTTTTAGTACCGCTCGTTGATCCAGTGTCTTTTACCAAACGTCCTTCTCGGACGGCTTCCTCAAGACGTACACCCATGCCGACCATTTCGGTGAAATCACTGGGTGCACTGGCAATCATTCGGTCATAGTAAAATGAGCTTAAGGTCTTTAAGAAGATTTTTGTCATCTCTTTTTCCTCAAGAGGTGGACAAATTTGAGCGGCAATTTCACGCCACCTTTGAGCATACTCCTTAAAGGTTTCCTTGTCCTTTTGTGACATTGATCTGAGTTGATCTCTGTTGGGTGCCATGTCCAAATTGTACTTGTATTGTTGGATGAAGGAAGTACCAAGATCTCTGAATGTACTGATCATAGTACGGTTTAAACCCATGTACCATTTGAGTGCGGCACCGGTTAAACTATCCTGGAAGTAGTGAATCAGCAGGTCCTGATTCTCCGTCTGAGCTGACATCCGCCGAGCGTACATCACTAGATGGCTCTGAGGGCAAGAGTTTCCCTTGTATTTTTCAAAGTCGGGCACTTGGAACTTGTGCGGGACTTTCACATTTGGGACCAAGCAGAGGTCTGCGGCGTCCTTTCCAAATAGATCCTGACCGCGAATGGCTTGCAGCTCTTTCTGCATTTCCAAGAACTGCTCCTGGAATTCATCTATTCTGTCAAACATAGTTTCCTTCTTACCAGAAGGTGTCTATGGAATCTGTCCTTCCGGGACAGTGTGCACCACAGGGGGTGGTACCGTGACTACGATAGTAAGTCTTGGCGCCTCCCGAAGTTTGTAACCTTCAGGAGTCTTGAGTATGCCCCTGGCATCTTCGCTTTCCCGAAGTTTGTAACCTTCAGGCCCAGTGGCTTCTGTTGCGATTCCCTGATCTTCAGTGATCGGCGGAACATATCCTTCTGAGATATAGTTAACAGGCATGCCCCAAGGACGATCTTTCGGCATCTGATACCTAGGATCATACTTTTCTATGATGGGCGTTGAGGTGATCTCTGAGATCACAGTTCTTTGTAGCTGAGCTTCTGCCATGGCTTGCATGTCGTTACGAAGCTTTCTCATATCCTCTCTCAGAGCGTCGATCTCTTCTTTCAACTCTCTGTTTTCTTCCTCAAGATCATCCATCTTTTTCTGACGATTGGCCCGAGTATTGTACGAATGAGACAGTTTGACTCTAGAATCGAGACACAAACGTGAGATTCGTAGGTAAGGAGAATACGCGATGTGAGAATGATGAATGCAATGATTATATTAATTGTTATTTTTTTGTTTAATCAAAATAAACTTCGACAATTAGATTGCAAATATCAAACAGTGGGGAAACCCCTTTTTATTGAATTCCAAAGGATTACAGAAATGGAAATACAGTAGATTACAAAGTGCAGAAACAGAAACCTAAACTAATAGGTCCCGAGTCCTCTTCTTTGACCGGGGCGCTTGGGCCGTTGTTGGGTTGTCATTCCTTTGCCAGGTGAAAGGAGCGAGCAAATTCCTTTGGTCATCTTGATTCTCTACAACATGCTGCTCCAAAATTTTAATCAGAGCATCTTTCTCTTTTAGTAGTTGCTGTATTTGGATACACTCTACGTCGAGGGTGCAGTACTTGTTCTTCCAAGATCTTCTTTCCTTTTGAACTTTGTTGAGAGTAACCTGAAGCTTTTCAGTTTTCGTCATGAAGTACATGACAGATTCCCTCGGCGGAAGAATTCCGTAACGAGGATAAGGCATCTTTAGCTTGAGAGCTCTGGTTTGTACCCAGTGGAGATAAGGCTCCACCGAGACACAGTCCGATTTTCCCAGAGACTCTCGTCCTTTCTTATGTACATGTTTCCAAGCTTGCACTATTTCCATCTTTAGTGCTCTGTCACTTTCTCCTTCTTTGAAGAAAAGACCGTCCAGATGAACACCCAGTGGGATGTGTCTCATCGGGTATCCAAATTGACGAAGAACCAATATCGGATGATAGTTAATTCCTCCTTTAGTTCCTATGAGGGGTACGCTGGGGAAGTTTCCACAACTGTCAATGATTCTAATTCCCTCATAAATCCTATTACACTAATCTATATCAGAGTTGGTAAGAGACATGATCTTCTGCGACCAACGTAAGACACTCTTGCAATCCGAAAAAATAGCAGACTTGGGCAAGTGAGAGATAAACCATTTGTAAAGCAAAGGTACACAGCATGTGATCTCTCCTCCGCTGTACAAATTTCCTAAGTGTACAGAATGATACGCATCTGCAAGCAAAGTCGGCACAGGGTTTCCAATGAGAAAAACCTTAATAGTGTTGATATCGACGAAGTTATTGATGTTGGGAAACAAAAATAACCCGTAGGTGAGCAAGACAAAGATGCTTTCAAAAGCAGTCCCGTTCCCTATACTAGCGAAGTATAGAGCCTTTTTTGTCAAGAACTGGGCTGGCAAACCTTGGATGTCACCCTTAGTGGTCATGTGAGTCCTGACCTCAAACTCGTCCAAATGAATTGCTATTGTAATAGTATGATTCTTTGGAATTTCTTCCAGTCCAAAAAATGGAGCTCGATCAGTGATATGTAAATCAGTTAGATGAGAATACTCCTCCAGCGTTGGTGATAGCTGGTAATTCGGGAATGTAAAACAGTGATAAACTGGATCGTAGAATTGAATGAGCGCGTCCATGATCCCCTTAATCACATGGACTCTTAACAGTGGTAGCAAACCACCGTGCTTGGCTCTGAAAGCCTCTAGGTTAACGATCATCCTTGCTAACCTTCTCAAATCCCCTAGTTTTGGAACCTTGAAGGTATACTGGTGAGTTCTCCTTCTACCGAAATCCATTAGCGTAATCCTCTTCTCTGATATTTGCAATCACAGTCTTAGTTTAATTTGAAAAACAGAGAGACTAGAAGAGAAAGTTTTTTGAATGTTTTAATGTTTTATTAAACGAATGCATGAATGCAGCATACAAAAACATAGAAAAAACATGGGGTCAGAGGGTCGTTGTCATGAAGTCAAGGCTCTGCCCATCCCCAAAGGTTTATACTAGGGTGATTTTTGTACCTGTACTCATTATCATCAGCTCCTCCCAGGAAAGCAAAACAACAAGTGGATCGCCAGCGAGTTGTAGAGCAATCTTAGAGTAAGTGCCATTCACCGAGAATAGATCACCAGCCTCAAATGAGGGTAGTATCGCGTAACAACTATTTCCGATAGTTTCCGCACTACGAAAGGGTTTGGCTCCTCAGCTTCTCAGACTTAACAACCGGCCCATTGGCTAGAAGGGTGAATGGGTTGCGTTGGTCAGCCTCCACTGAGGTTGATGGTCGACCCCGTCGCCATCACTTATCTTAAGTGTATACTCATTCTCACCACATGCGGCATCACACGCATTCCCAGTAGAAGAAAAATAAACACGTATAGCAATTAGGAAAAGCAGTATATATATTTGTCCTAATCATCCTAGACTTATAAAGCTATGATTCCTAAGTTCCTGACAGAAATGGGTTCCCCGGCGGAAGCCCCAATCTGTGGTATTCACACAAGTGAAGAGAAAAAAGGTTTGTCCAAGGTTTCCACCTTAAACGTTTAAGAAAGAAGATTTAGCCCCACGGTGGGCGCCACTTTTCTGTTGCGAGCGATTTTGGACGCGGTTCTTAAGCGCTGGTCGCTCTCTGCGGTTGAGCTTGAACTACAGGTCGATTCATTTTTTATCCTATTGTGAGCTGAATAAGGAAGGGAAATAGATGTCTCCAATTAACCCTGCTTTGCATACTGAGTTTAAACAGCGGTCTGTTAGGTTACGGATGCTATCAATGTGGGGGGCCTTTGTACTGGTTATTTGTATTTTCGCCAATACTGTTTTCTTTCTTTTTTACCCGGGCAGAAGGTTTCTGGCGGGGAACAAGGATTAGGATGTTAGGACTGATGCTTTTGAAATACTGCTTTTGATTGATGGAGATATGGGATTTGGGTTTTTTGTTGATTGCGCTCACTAAGATCTTTTCTTTCGATCTTATGCCTACGTATTCCCGTTTACCGAAACAGGGAAATCAGAGCGTTCGTAGTTCCTCCTATTCTATGGGAGGAAATTGGTGTTTTTGGTGTCTTGTTCAAAGCCCAAGACGTGAAGCGAAAGGTAGTTTGTATCTTGTTCAATGCCCAAGATGTGAAGCTGAAAGGTCTATTTGTGTCTTGTTCAAAGCCCAAGACGTGAAGCTGAAAGACCTCGACTTTAGAGAGAATTTGTCATCTCTAAAGAGGGGAGAAGGAGAATTACTTTAACTGGGATACGCGGATCCGAGCAATGCCATAACTTCCGAAGAAAGGGTTTTAACCTGAAGGAGAAGACTTTAACTCAGTGTAGAGCAATGCCATCTTTCCTTAGGAATTTCTCATGCTAAAAGAGGGACAGTGGCATGGATGTAGATAATCCAGAGGCTTGCCGCTTACAGCGATTAGATGAAGGGAAAGAAGTTGTTGATGTTTGTGTACTGTGAACGAGGCACAGCTTCGATGCTAAAAGGTTAATTGGATCAACCAGTGGTTTTCTTATACAAAGCCTAAGAGGAGGCTATTGACCCAACAAGAGGGAGTTTTTATGTGTCTCGTACGAAGCCCGAGAGAGAGGCTAAAGGGTTTGACTCAACAAGAGAGTCTTTGTATCTCGTACAAAGCCCGAGATGGAGGCTAAAATGTTGTTTGACTCCGCTAGGGAGAGTCATTGTACAAAGCCCAAGAGGAGGCTATGTCAGTTAAGTGACAGGTCCAGTATACTGATTTTGAAAGAGAAAATCAGTTCTTATATGAGCATCATTGTACTCATGGGTTAGATCTGAGGATCGGGGTGGTCTCCTTTTCTTTGAGGAAACTGGAAATCTAAAGGGTGTTGAGACTGTCCGAGTCTGCGGGTTTCCTTCCTATTTAACGAAGGGGTCACTTGAGAATGTCTTTTGAGACTCAAGGAAGTTAGACTGTCTGTGTCTAGAGTTTTATCTTTTGTACTATGCTTTGAGAAATAGTAGTAGACTCTATGAAAGGACTGTTCTATGAAGATGACTAAGTTCTGTTCCTATACCTCTAGGAGGTCGTCGGGACAATTTGTACGAAGCCCAAGAGGAGGCTGGAAACTTTTAAGAAGTCGACGGGTCCTTGTACGAAGCCCAAGAGGAGGCTATCATTCCCGGAGGAAGAGATCATTATACGCAGCCTAAGAGGAGGCTGTGAATACTTCTAAGAAGCCGAAGGTTCTTTGAATAATGCCCAAGAGGAGGCCGATGCTTTTAAGAAGCCCGTGGGTCTATCATCTCCTTTCCATTAGGAGAGATAACTCTTTTAAAGATAAAAACCACTGGTAAACGTGCGAGGTTTACTATCCAGCAACTTTTAGCTTTTGAAGAGGGTTCCTTAGTTAAGGTCCAAGACTATGACCGTAGTGGGTACCCAAACCCCGAGACATTCAAGGCAAGCTATCCACAAGGAATAAATCAAGTCAGGAAAGTTCGAGAATTTGGAAGAAACTCAAAGATGCCATTCACGGAGAATACATTCATCTTGGGGAGTATAGCTTCTTGACGATTCCTAAGGAGGACAGCCGAAGAGAAGACTGTATCTGGTGCTCCTATTGGGGATCTAGGCATCTATTTCTACGAATAAATGAAACGGCGTCACCTAGTTCTAGACGTAGTAGCCGGGGAAACTCGAAATATCTATACTATTATTACACAGTAGATATGAGTTTATGAAAGGAGACTTACAGTGAGCAGCCCCACAATACAGTTTATAATATGAAAGCAGTAAATGAAAGCGATAACCACTTACTCGGTTGGAGTGCTTCCATGCTGTTTGGTTAGTTGTTCAACAAAGAAAGATTGAAAACAACAGTATATTCAAAATCAAAGGAGAAAGTGCTTTGAAAAAGAAAGATTTGGGGCTTACAGCTCAAGGAGAGGCCCAGGGTTTTATCAGTGAGCGCACTGTTTGACTTTGTACAGCAGGACTTATACAAGTGACTGAGGCCCAAAAAGGTTTTCTGTACAAAGGGATGGGTCTTACACTCTCTCAAGAGGCCCAAAAAGGTTTAAAGAAAAAAGAGTGGGGCTTATAACACGAGGGTAGGCCCAAATGATTTTTCGTTTAAAAATGACGATCGTGCCGAGGTTTTCTTTTAACGCAGAGGGACTTATACAATAAGTGAGGCCCAAAATGTTTTGGTTAAAAGGGGGATTGGGTCTTACACTCTAATAGAGGCCCAAAGTGTTTTTAATGGGTCTTATAGCTCAAGGAGAGGCCCAGATGATTTTTATTTTTAAACGGGCGACGATCGCGCCGTTTACTTGTACAGAGGGACTTATACAATGAGTGAGGCCCAAAAAGTTTTTGTACAAGGGGGGATGGGTCTTACACTCTCTCAAGAGGCCCAAAGAGTTTTGAAAATGATTTATGAGGGTTGAATTAATCCAAAACCCTAATTTGTTTTCAAAATGTATTTAATTGAATAAAAATTCAATTAAAATGATCAAAAATTGTTTAACACATGGAAAACAAATTTTGATCTTGGATTAATGCTTCAAAAATTAAGTATTGACCTACAAAATAATTAGAAAGCATTAAAAGTTGCAAAATCAATGTAGAAAAAATATTTAAAATGCCAAAAACAATCAAAATATTAATTCTTTACAAAATATCAATTATATGAAATAAATAATATTTTTGGGATTTTTTGTGAAAATAAAATATTTTAACATTTTTGTGAATTATTAAAAAAAGAATCAACTCAAAATCATTAAAACTCAGAGAGAAATTAATTTTTGAATCAATTAAACAAAATCACAAAATTCAAATATTTGAATTTATGAAAAATGGCGCCAAGAACAGCTGAAGAACACGCGCGTGTTCTTGGTTTCGCAGATTTGCATTTTCTATCCAATCTCCATGAATACGTAATCATATCATGCAATCCACATATCATTATGCTCGTCTCAACCTCACGATCATGTCTATGTACTTTAATTTCATTTAAATTAAACATACAACAAGAAATCACGAAGAGACCTCAAGAACCCTAATTTCTGCATGAAGGCTAGGATTTTTGATACACGATTCAAACAATGCAATTAATTGAGGGAAAACATTCCATGCATGATTATGAACATATGGCCAAATTATTGTGCGAGGAAATATGCATAGATTGAGAGATGACCAAGTATGTGCTTACCTCTAGGCCGTGACAGCAAGTTCAAAGTGATTTTTAATTTGGAGGTGTTACAGATGAGTGGTGATGATCTGAACAGCTTCCCTACACCCTATGGATTGTGTTTGGATGGCTGGACTTGATTGAAATTGGCTGGATCATTTTGTGGTACCTCAGCTGCACTTTGGTTAAAACCTTGAGCAACCAGCTGGTGATTTTGTGAAATTGATGTTTCAGAAGTAATCTAAGTGTTTGATCAGCTCCTATGTGATATATGTGAGGTGTGTGAGTGATTGGTTTGATTGGAATTGCTCTCAAACTCAAAACCCGATAGTGACTTGCCTTAGAAGGCAAAATTGGAGTGAAAGAAGAGATTTTGAGGAAAGCATCTGTTAGATGGCTTTGGTGTACTCAAACTGACCACAATTGAGCTCTATTTATAGTAGAGCAAGTTTGTTTTGCAAGGAATAGTGCATGGCAGCTGGTAAGTAGGTTTGGCCAATGTTGGAAAATGAAAATCCAAGTCTCCTCTAGCCATTGACTAGAGGTTAGGGCACAGAGCTTTGGTCCCCTTGGTCTTGGATAAGTCTTGACTGATTTCAGATGAGAATGGCTCATTCCATGCCACCTTGATGGTTCCATTGAATGCCTCATTCCAAATTTGAAGTCTTGTCCCTATTTTGGCCATTCTAGGTTCAACATGCTATTTCTTGTTCCATAGACTTTGGAGGCTTGGCTCAGTGATTGTCCCCTTTAGATTCAATCCTCTGAGGTGCCAAGTGGATAGGAGCAATTGAATTTGGCTGATTTTGGCAAATCGACCAAAGTTGCAAATTCTGCCTTGCCTTGACAGATTTCAGCAAGGCAACTTGGCAATGTTGTATCTCATGGTGTAGGTTGAATTTGGCAATGTTCTTGGCCATTTTGGAAAGCTCTTACATGATACAACAACTGTTTGAACAAGTTTGGTTTTGATCTCTTTTGATTCCAAGTGAAAAATCCCCCTACATTTGGCAAAAAGTGAGGCAGAATCTGACTTAGTGAAAATTTCACTAAGTGTTGGAAAAAGTGACATTTTCACTTTTCAGCCACTTTGATCACTCCATAACTCAAAATCCTTAATGAATTGGAATGACTTGTAGTTGAAGTTTTTGTAGGTGATAATGAGGGCTACAAATCCATCTTTGGATGAGAAAAAATGGCCTTGTGGTTTAGGAGTTATGGTCCTTCAAAGTTGGTACCTTTGCCACTTTATTTTTAACTTAGAAAAATTTCTAAGTTTTATGGTTACCCCTTTTACAAGTTATCTCACTTTTCTTGATTTTTCTTGATGAATGATGATTCAAATCATACATTAACATCATTTTAGGGTTAAAAATCCATTTTGGTGAAAAATCTCAAAAAGTCAAAGTTGACTTTTGTGCACAGTTGACTTTTTATCAGATGAATTCCAAACTGTGCAATTCTTCAGGAAATCATGTCCTTGACCTAAATCAAACTTGATGGACATGTTCCATGGGTGTCATAGGGTATATTCAATCATGTATTAGGGTTTGGGAGCATGTCCTGGTCAAAAGTCAAAGTTACAGTTGACTTTTCCCTTAAAACCCTAATTGTGGTGCAGATGAAATTGAGACTTGTTGCTCAAACTTCTTGGATCAATCCATTGTTCCAAATGGATCAATATGGTATATTAGAGACCCTCAAATCATCTCTTGAGGTCTTGGCTCATGGTTTGTCCCAAAAGTCAACTTAGGGGTGAATTAGGTCAAGAAACCCTAATTCCTGATTTTTGATGAATGCATCCCCTGAGGCAAAATTGACTTGATGCATGGGTTCATGAGGTTCCATGAAGTATATTAGGTTATGTTTTGGATCATTGCCTTGTGCCCAGATGAAAATTTCCATCTGGAGGCCCTGGTCGACCAAAACCCTAATTTGGTGACACTGTCGATCTTGAGACTTGATCCACCTAGAAGGGAGCAGCCTTGTGCTTAATCCTTGAAGTGGGAGTCCTTTTTGATCCATTGTGGATGTTTAAGAGATTAGACAAGTTGAAGATCATGTCATTTCTTGATTGATCCTTTGTCTAAGCACTCAGAGAGGGCTTGAAACCCTAATTTTGATTGTAGTGGATGCTCACCCATCTTTGGGGAGACTAATGAAGCATAAAGGTACATCCATATTGTGATGATGATTTTCACAATGATGGGAAATCTAAGTGGTCAAAATTTGGGGTATTACAGAAATGTTGTGACATTTTCCCCCACAATGATTAATAGGTTTCTGGAAAGATCTGAAGAGTCTCAGTCTGAATGTGGAGACACCGATGACCAAGTTTGTCAAGATCCCACTTGCAACACTGTGAAACAGTGGCCTAGCTATGGGAAACTTAGTGTGAAGTATGCAATTCTGCATAGAATTGGTACTATCAACTGGGTGCCAACCAATCATACTTCAACCATCTCTGCTAGTCTAGGTAGATTTATCTATATGATTGGCAAAGGAATAAGGTTCAACTTTGTAACTCACATCTTCAATCAAATTTTGAAGCAATGTACATCAACTGCTGTGAAACTCCCTATATGCTTTCCTTCACTTATTTGTGGGATGATTCTGAATCAGTACCCAAGCATCCTAGTCTCTACAGATCATGTAATGAAAAGGGTACCTCCCTTGACTCTGCACTATAAATTGTTTACTGGAAACCATGTCCCAGATATTGCTTCAACATCTGCACCAACATCTGCTGCAACACCTACAAAAGAGGAAAGTATCGCCCAACTCAAAAACACCTGTAGGGAGCTTGATGATATTATCAAGGCAGCACTGCCAGGAAGGATAAGCTGGAAAGATTGATACAAGCCTTGTCTGCTGAGCAGAACAAGGACATTGGAGTCAACAGTGGAGATGCTGAAAAGGCTGCCGAGGAGAACAGTGATGCAGTTGAAAAAGATGCTGATAATTGCTATGGTGAGAGTGCAGGAGAAGAAGATGATGAGGAAACTGAAGATGACTTCTGAGAGTTATCTTTTCTTTACTTTGTGTTTTACGCTTTTTGTTTCTTGGTTGTGTAAGGGCTGAATGCCCAGGATAATTTTGTTTTTTGGGTGTGTACTTTAATTACTATGAACTGATTAATTGGTTTTTGAGTTAGTCCTTCTGCCTTTGCCATATTGTGGCTAAAAAGGGGGAGTAATACTAACATCACTAACCACTGCTGTTATGCTACTAACCACTGAGGGGGAGTAGTGATGGTGGTGCGTGCAGAAGGTACTGGTTGAGGGGGAGACAAAGTTGTGTTTCCGCTGCTGTTCTGATGATGGTCTCCCTGTTATTTTTCTGCAGGTTAATTGAAGTTAGTTTTAGACAAAATCTTCCAAAGGGGGTGATTGATGAGTCCAAGCCCTTGAGGTTGGCATCAATTTTGTTAAAACAAACTTAGTAGAAAGATGTTGGACAAGATGTCCTGACTTGATGAACTAACTACAGGTTAAGGTGTTAGACAAGATGTCCTATCATGTTGATTTGACATCTTTGTCTATTACAGTTTTAGAATAACTGTATTTGGTTTCCAGGTGTGATTGGAATATGATTTGATCCTAGGTGGCATCTGAGATTGAGGAATCAAAGATTCTGATTCTAAAAGGAATATGCGGTTTCCATGTAAGGAGACATTTTTGGAAACTTGGGATTGAAGAAAAGAATAGGTCGCGAATTCTTTGGAGCTGGATTGCTACGATTTGGAAGCCCAAATCCAGTCCTGTTTTGAAATTTAAATAAGATGGATTTAACCTAGAATAGGTGTGGAAGTTTACAACTGTTATAGAGAGTACTAGGGTTTGTACTTTTGTTAGCCTCTCTTATATTGCGTGAATACCTGAGTAGGACAGTTTATTGAGTTGTAATTTTCAGTCACTGCTGTGATTGAAAGGGAATTGAGAAGGGTCTCATACCTAGGAGTGTCTTAGGTAGAAATCTAGGAAGGGTAGTTTCTAGGTGCTAAGTTGTAAACGTTGGAGTTTAGCTTAGAACCAATTATACTTAGTTGATTTCATTCCTGGCTTGGTAGCCCCCAGACGTAGGTGTTGATGATCACCGAACTGGGTTAATAATCCTTGTGTGTTGTTTTCTTTCTGCTGTTTATTCTGTTCTTCTTTAATCCTTGTGAGTAGCAGAGATTAAGTGTTATGACATCCTGTCCGACATCTTAGTGATCTGCTTAACTAGAATTTTAGTTCTTATTCATTCTCACATTCTCATATAATTTACCCACTCTCACTATATATATGGCCTTGGACTCTCTTTATTCATAAAACTAAGTGATGTGGGACTTCTTCAACATGTATATTTTCAACCAACCCCAACAGACACACCCGATCCAACTCAAGGTGTTCTTTCTGCCATTGAACACATTGCATTTTATCATCGTGTAACATGTTTTTCCGTATTCAAACACTATGCATTTTTATGGAAGTTTAGAATATGTTTTTAACCCAACTTATATGAATTATTACCACAAATAGAATCTATTGCACTACTGTTTAGCAAAAGCCATGACTAGCAGTTAATCATCATATTTTGAAGTGAAGAATTGGACAATTAAGAAAAAAATTAATAGAGACAAAGAGTGAAGATACCATTCAACTTTGGAGTTGGAGATTCCCCCTATAATCTTTTAAGTGTAATATCTTTATCATTTTATTTGTCTTTCTTATTTGAGTAATGTATAGATAAACTCCCAAATGTTAGAATGAGTAAAAAAAATTTGAAATAACCTTGTACCCTCAATTGAATTTTGTCTTTTGAAGTATTATCATGTCATTTATCTAATATAAGTTCCTAATGTTTTTTATTGACTAATCACCAATAACAATAATTTATGATTTACTTTGTAAAACTAGAATGAAATTAGTACATTTGAATTAGATATTCTACTTAACCACCACTTAGAGATAGGAGGGAACTTTGAAACTCATATATTCCTAATATGTAAGTGTTTAATCTTAAATTGTAACTTATTAAGGAATCGAGAAATTTGTCTAAGTTGATAAAAGTTTGTTTCCTTGGGATACAATGGGACTTACGGCAAACAAAAAAAATGAAAGAATTAAATGGGGTAAGGAAACACCCCTAACATTACCAGCAAGAACCTGCATAGTATCTGAAGGGGGTTTATGTATCACTTGAGTATCGTAAATAGGTCTACATGTAATATTAGCTAACAAATTCGCACATCTATTTCCTTCTCAAAATATGTGGACAATTTAAACATTACAATTTATCTCCAATGAATTTTTTATCTTCTTCACAATACTCCACCCTTTAACACTATCCATAAGTTTAGAAGTCACACTACGGAGAACCACCATTGAATCTCGATGAACTTCTAAATCAATAACACCAAGTCTTCTAGTGAATCACATATCTTTATAAAGACCTCATAGTTATGCCATATATGCAATGGTATGGCCTAAGTAACTAGTAACTCCCAACAATCTACTGGTCATTGCTATCATGAATAACACCACCACAGCCTACAACCTGTTTATCCATCTTAACATTAACCCGTTAGTGATAAAGATTTAATCACTAAGAGGTTAATGTTAAATAATCATAGAAATGAGTAATAACATAGAACACTAATTTAATTGGCAAGGTTAAAAAAGGAGTGCAAGGAAACCCTAAATTTAGTCTCAACCCTATTATATTTTTATTATTACTTGTGCCAACTTTTATTTTTAGCATTATAATATTCAAACTAAATCTCAAAATTTCTTGTTCGACAATTTCAATATTAAATTCAGTCTAAATCATTCATTGGGTTCAATACTTAGTGGTACTCACCACGCCATCTATAATATAAGAAAAGTTGATGTTCTGGAAATATCATCCTTACCCTTGCCTTTGAAATTACCACTTCATCACTTTTGGGGCATTTTGTGTCTAAATAATACTTTTTACAACTAATGATGTCACATTGTTCAATTCCAACTACATACTTATTGTATTATGCTTTTGATAGTTAGCGTTTGATCAAGTGATGATGGCATATGGTTCTATTGCAATGATCTTCTTTCCAACATTTAGCTTTAGTCATTTTCCCTATATCTTCTCTCCTCTTTATGCGTGCAGTGTTTTTCAGTTCTCTTTCTTCTCTTTTTTCTCTCTGTCTTCTCTTTCTTATCTCCATCTTCTTCAGTCTTTTCTCTCATCTTCTTTCTGTTTTACTCTATCTTATCATTATTTTATCTCTTCTGTCGGATCTGAAATGGGTTGCTATGTAATCGAAATCATCATAACTAGAGTGCGATGAATCTGTTTAGAGAATGTTGTTTCGATTGGAAGCGAACAAAAATATGTAGGTCTGGTTTTAAGTTGTGGATTTAATCTCAAGCGAAAAAGATGGAGATCTGAAATTGGGTTGTGGTAACGATTTCAATTTATGTGTTCTTGTCTGTTTTGGGTTACTCTTTGCTAAATATTTTATGCTTTTATGCTTCTTCTGAGATCGGAAATGGTTTGCTTCTGAAGGTTAGTTCTTCGGCAATCTTCTTCTCACTATGTTTGTTTCAAAGTTTGATTTTTTCTGTATTGTGTTCTTTTTGTTCAACCTAAAGCATTCAACTCTGCAATTACTTTTCGTTATGTGTAGATAAGGAAGTTGTTTTTGTTTGTTGATAGTTATGATATTTTTAAAGGTTCAAAGTTTCTACAATGAGCTATTTTTCTAGAGAAAAAGAGATACCTCTGGTTCATTTTCTATTTCGTTGTTGTGGATACAAGTTGTTATGGATGGTATGTGGAGAGTGTGTCCTGAGTCTGACGGGTCCATTGAGTTTGTTGGCTTTAATGGTCATTATTTGGTATTGTTTATTTTTACATTGAATTTAAATATCCTATTAATGGAAAGCTTACATATGGTTAGAAATTTACGATTTGTTTTGTTAGTATAGATATGGTTATTCTGTTAACTTGATTTGAGTGTGAAAACTTTGTTGTTCTATTTATTTCTGTAGAAAATGGAAATGTTAAACCTGCTACTTATTTGGACTCGCATGAAAAGTTTCTAATAAGTGCAGTAACCAAAGGAAATAAATTAGATGCTTTTTCTATTAAATAGGTGTCTATTTTATTTTGATTAGTGATTTTCATTTCCTTTTATTGATTTGGTCGCTCAAAGAATAAGGATGCCAAAGGTAAGTTGTTGCAACAACTAAATAGGAAAATTGAAGTTAGCAAGACAATCAGTCATATTTTCCTAATCATTGTTTCAATTCTATTAATTTGGTTAGTAATGAATGGATTAGTGAAAACTTGATGGATGATTGTCTGATAGAGCGTACTTTGGTATAAGTTACCAATTTTTAATACATACCATGGCAATCTGAGTTCATTGGCTATGATATGACATTTGTTGGTTTTCATATATAGAAATTTGATTTTTCTTGTGGAAGTTACAGGTATATAGAACAGGGTTCTGCAAAGTTGTGCAAGAAATATGGTAGCCATGATGCTCCTGTTGTCTTTGCTATATGGCGATGTTGTCTCCATGAAAATTTCAATTGGTAAAGGATGTGGCTTTATTCAACTTGGTGTTAGGTTACACTTGTGGTATTGCCAATATCATCAGTAGTGTGTTATTTATGTCTCGCTTGCTATATACGTAATATTTTAATGCCTTCAGGTGTTTTTGTAACATAAAGAATGACGAGGAAGCGATTCAGGGATTGAATGGAAATATGAGCTCCAAGTAGACTGTGCGTCTTTTTTGGGCAGCAGTCCGATAAATAAGCATGTGAGTTATATTTTCTTCTACTCTGAACTTAATTTATTCGTAATATCGTTTAGTTTGATGTTGGTGTACTAAAATTTCTAATCTAAATTTTTTCATTGTAACCATGTACGTGCATTATCAATGAATGTTTTTATATCATCATTATTTAATGTTTTGTAGGTAAAGAAAATGCAGATGAAGTGTTTGATAAAAGTTATGTAAATGATAAAAGTGAAAAACCAGAAGAGTTATTGAGTAGTCCCCCAAAAGTTGATTCTGAAGTTGAGGTTCTTCATCAGAAGGTTACCAAGTAATTTATTAAGGAAGGTCATGGCCCGAAACCTTCCAAGTATTCAACATGTTTCTGTAAGTATCTTAGTTAGTCATGATTTGACTATGTCAATGCTGTAATTAGTGTGGAATAACTCTGCTATTACTTTCATGATGCAAGTTTCATGTTAGTAGAAAAACACTCTAGAGTTGTAGGATGTTGATATCCAAGTTTGTTGAAATGGAAGGGATTTATGCTAAAGTATCAACCATATAAACACAAATTTAGTCTTTGAATTTGTAGGTGTAGAGCAGTTTGGTTTCAGAGGTAAAGGAGTTTCAAAATGATTAATTAAATTTTTTAAATCTTAGATTACATTAGTCCTTTTTGTCTGGAATCTCACCCATTTCTGAAATTATTGTTGTGAATTGTGACAGGAGTGTAATCAGGTCCATTGATTAAGCAGTTGTCTTCATTATTGCAGAGAGAAGGAAATTTGAGAAGATCATGATTTAGTCCAAGCAGGTTATTTTAGTATTTTTGAGGTAATTTGCAAAAAAAATGTTGTGAATTGTTATGCATAATGCTCTGCAATTTGTAGAAAAAATGGACATTTTCATTTTATTACTTGATAAATTTGTGTTTAATGTTGCAGGTTACCTTTAAAGAGGAAAATATTCCATATATTCATTTTTTGACCAATGTTTGTGAAATTATCGGAGGTATATAACTCAGTTGTACTATTACATTTGCACTTATTATACCTATACATTTTTTGACCAATGTTCTTATTATACCTTTTTCATTTGTTCTTTCTTTCTTTTAGCTAATGTAAGTTTTTTTAAAAGACTTTGGTCGATGTGGCTCACACTTCTTATTATCATGGGCTAATAAATATTACTAAGTATGCATTTAATGCTTTTATACAAATGTGAAAAAAAGATACTTAACTTTTATACATAACGAAAATTTAAAGGAAAACCCTATAATAGTTTTCAACAACATCATGGTGTGGCATCTTAGGGCCCATTATTCCTTAAACACACATTACCACTTCTTATGTAAATAGAATTTGGGCCCATTATTAGTTTATTTAATGTTTTGATTTCCAATGCCCCATCTTAAATAACAATGTATTCAAAAATGAATGATAAACTTGACCATCACTATTCAATAACCAGCAATGGTTTTTGAATTAAAGAAGTAATAATGACTTTTAACAAAAACTTTTAGATTTTCAATGTAGAGAGAAGATGAAGAATCAGAGAAACCATTATAAAAATGTTATTCCTGTTCTTACCATCACACAAGAAGCATCATTGAAGAGGAATAATCAAAATGAGTTCCAACAATGATTCCAGGTTCAACAAATTGTAGATGTCCAACAACCTGTCCAGGTTAATGAAGCTGTAGAGGTCCAACAAGTTGTCCAGGTCCAAGAGGCTTTAGAGGTCCAACAAGTTGTCCATGCCGAAGAAGTTCTCCAGACCCAACAGGCGGTCACCTTGCAAAGAAGACGAACCAGGATGAGAATAAGGAGATCAAGAAGAAGGATAAGGAGGACAACTATGTTCGATTTAGATGATGATGACGTAGCACCGTATAGTTGGAGTAACTTTATGTCAGCTAGGGCATTTAGATTTGATAATTAAAACTTAAAAGTGTCTTTGTTGTCTACAATATTCAGGAGTTTTAGTTGTATTAAATATGAAACTTGCACTTGTGAAACATGCACTTTGAATGATAATGACTTCAAATTTTTTAATGATAATTTTGTTGATTTAATGTTTCACATTTCTGCGTTAGATCTAATGGTTGTTCATAGTTTTTATAGTTCTATTGAATTGACTAGATTGTGATGTTAATTATTTTATTACCATGGACATTTCTCTTGCTATTCGACCAAGTAGTGAAACTATCATGATCGGAGTTCCCACACCATTCATCAGGTACATTTTTCTTCACCATGTTTTCATTTCTCCATGTTATAACAGTAAGCTGGTTGTTGTAAATTAATGAAAAGCCTTAAATTAGAAGATTCAAAATTTCCAAAAATTGATATTATGCACTGTATTTATCGTGTTTCTGTGTTTATTGTTCTACCTGGATTGAGTTAAAGAGTTTGGTTGATGCGTTTGGTTAATGAGTTAAAGAGTTTGAGCATAAAAGCATAGAGAACATTCTGATATTGTATGGTGATCAGCTTTATCGAATGAATTACTTGGAACTTGTGAAGTTTAGCATTATTAGCTATTAGTTTTGATTTGCTTTTGTTGTTTCGGTTTCAATGTTTCACATGACAATCGATTTCAAATCTGCAGAAGCACATTAATTCATCTACTGATATATCGTTATCGTGTCTACTTTTACAGGTATATAAATATTTGTCAAACAATACCATACTGAATAGAATTGGTTGTTTTGGAGCTACTTTTTTGTCTCTTACTGCTGATTTTTTTCTTTTGGTTTTGGCCTAATGCATATTTCACTCAGTGTTGTCTCAATGGAGTTTTTAAATGCAGGAACTACTGAATAAATCCAATACATGCACACAACTCTTGGTTACTCTTGGAATCCTTGACAACCATATAAGCCATACGGAAATACATACCATTGATTTCGGAGTGCAGTTTTGGTTGATGTGATTCATCTTTGGGCTTGTCGTTGTTAGAACCATGAAGTTGTGATTGTGAGGCATGTATCGATGTTTACGACCTTGGAGAACAATCTTTTTGTACAACCTTAGAAACCTGTTCCACCATACTTTAACTAATTTTGTAATGCAATTTCCTTTTATATGACATACATGATTTCTATGGTCAACATGATTTCTATGAAACCTGCTATTCACTAAAAATTTATGATGATTCTTTTTATATGTATAATTTGGTTTCCATATGCCTCAGTTATGCAAATTCAATGAAACATGATTTATAATGTAGCTTCCACAATATTATTGCCTCAGTTATGTAGACTGTAATAAACGAATCAACATCATTTAGTTTCAAATTTAGTACTTTGTAGGAATAACTTATCGCTTTTCAAATGAAAAAGTATACATATTAATTCACTACTCCATTTAACTTAAATAACAACTATGTTATATATTGTTTTATATTGTTTCTGCAGGTTTGTCAATCTTTGTTCAATTTTTGTTCAAATATTTTAGTAAAATATTTTAATGGATTTTGATGGTATGTGTTAGTATCTTAGTTGCCAGATAAGTATAACATTCACATAATTTGGTATGTGTTAATATTTTAGTATAATAAATTTTATCCAAATACTTTTTTTTTCAATATTTTTAATTTTTTTAATATAAATGTTCAATAAATTAATTAAATATAAAATTGGATTTTGATGGTTATTAAAATAATTAAGAGAATAATTGTTATGCACTGTCAGTGTAAAATATTTTACAGTGCATCATAACCATTCACAAGTGATATTTTATATGTGATTAAAGAAAAAGTCAAACATCTATAAAAATTTAATGGCTATGATTAACTGACAGTGTAAAACTTCTTTACACTGTTAGTGTATTTCAATTTAAATTCAATAATTAATATCTTCAAATATTTGTGTAGTATATGTAGATATTTTTCAATTATTTGTATATCTAATTAGGAAAATAATATTTATTTAAAATTTCAATAAATTTTACTTTTTCCTAATATAGAAATTATATGAAACGGGGAAAATCAAGTTATTGATCAAAATATTGAATGATAACGAGAACAACTTTACTATTGATTCAATTTATTTATAAATAATGTCAAAACAAAAATAATATTTATATATGAAAAAAAAATACATTGTTAATTCAAATTTTGTTATATACGAAAAAAAAAACTATTGTTATAAACGGGCATAACTTTAATTTTGATTCAAATTTTTTTATATACGAAAAAAAAATATCATTGTTATAAACAGACACAACTTTACTTTTGATTCAAATTTTTTTATATACGGAAACAACTTTACTGTTCATTCAATTTTTTTGTATAAATAGTGTCAAAACAAAACAAATATTTATATACGGGAAAAAATAAATTGTTGATTAAATATTTTTATATACGGAAACAATTACTATTGTTATAAACGGGATCAACTTTACTACTGATTTAAATATTGAATAATAGAAATTTATCAACTATTATATTCTCTCTTATAACATAATTGTTTTAATTGTTAAAAAAACATAAACAATTAATTTATCTAATACAAGTTTCAATAGTTTTTTTAATCATATTATTATTGATATTGTTGTTTATGTTTCATCTTCTACATGTATTACTATTTCAACTTAAATTTACTATTTTTCTTAAGTTTTTTTTTTCTATTTTCAACTTTCAAATTTTATGACAGTCTGCAAACAAATGAGCGTCCAAAACCGTATTGACTTCTTTTTTTCCCATTCCTTAACTATTGTTACATATATATGATCACTTATAGTGTGAAGTGTATAACGTCAATTCTAACAAATAATATTTTTATCTAACACAATTAATTCTTAATTTTATTTAATTTCAATCTAACTTTAGTTTCATTTGTTTTTGGTCTACTTATTAATTAATATTTTTTGTTTAATATTTTCAATCATCATTGCATTATTTGAATTTATATCAATAATTAATTTAATTCCTTCTTTTAAAACACACAACAATTTCTTATATTTACCAATACAGATTTTTAATTTCAATCATATCTATTTTTATCATTTTACCATCTTTTTTAATTTGATTAATAATTACGTGTCCATAACATAAAATCCTCGAACAGACATGCCCGTGCAAACGCACGAGTTAGTTACTAATTACTTGCAATGATCTGATACACTTTCAAGACCACCATCAAGTTTTTGACAACATTTTCGAGGATTGGCAATTGTTTTGTTGAACATAATTCTTATTACTAGTTGAATTTTTTTATGTAACAAAAAATTTTCTTAAAAAATTTGTCTAACCTTCCAAGTGAGACCATCCCTAAGCTGACATTTGTTTTGAGAGAGAAATCTTAAGAATCGCTCATGCAAAATGAAAGGAGACTTAGTTAAGGAACTAAAGAGAAGGGGAGCAACCAAAAAGAGTTAGACAATGAAATGGAGGATTCACCACGTGATCCACCATATAGACTTCTTGAATACTATAATATATGTATAGTCAAAGGTAACATGTTAACCATTGTCAACAAGCATGTAACCACTTCTAAGTTTGAATTCAAATGCGTGTTATCTCCTCAATTGGAACAAAATCAATTCAAGAAGGATGGATAAAGATTCCAACAAGAAATTAAATCGCTTTCTCACCATGTGCACAACTATCAAGGTAAAATATTATATTAAAGAAGGTAAGTGATTAAGATTTTTTCTATTTACTCTAAAAGATTATGCAGAAGAATGTATAATACATTCCTTGAAGAATAATTTCTTGCATCTCTCTTTGTTCAGAAGCGGTATGACATAAAAACGTTAGACAACAAAAGAGAGTCACTTGGTGAACGCCGCGACACGAAAAAATACTCGGGCGTTCGCACGCTCAAAATAATAACAGAATTGCCACTGAAGTTTATATATTCCAAAAGAAAAGGGAAAATGTCAATAAAATCCCAAAAATAAAAATAAAATGATCTTCACAACCAAATTTAGGTTCGGGAGTCGGTTATGTGAGGGAAATGTATTAGCACCCCTCACATCCATTGTACTCAACGGGAACCGTTTAGTTAGTTTTACGAATAAAATGCTAGCTTTCATTTGTTTTCTTCTAATTATTAAAAGTTTGAAATGAAAAAGAAAATGACTAAAAATAAGATTTTTATTAAGGTTCCTAACGAGATGTTGAATCTTGCTCCTAAGTATCCCCAGGTGCGATGGGGAACTCAAGGCTACGTAATTTTGGGAAAGAAAAAGATTTTTTATTTATTTTTGTTACAGTGTTTGACGAGACGTTGAATCTCGCTCCTACGTATCCTCTGGTGAGATGAGGAATTCAAAGCTATGTAGTTATGGGTAGAAAGAAATTTTTGGACTTTTATTATAATGCTTAATGATCCCCTGGTGCAATGAGGAATTTGTTAGACTGTAGTCACAGGGGGTTTTGTATATTGTCTCCACAGGAATTGTCGAGATATTGCTTGCCATTCTTCAGTTTAAAATGTTTTGAGAAGGATTTTGAAAGTTTGTTTGTTTTAGATCATAAGTTTGTCACGATTTTTCTAGCAAATATTAAATTCTAAGAGATGTTTGTTTAACAAGATATATCAAAGATAGATTTTGTCAACCTAACTTGTATATATTCGATTAATCAAGCATGTGAACTCGTTTTCTATTAATACAATCACGTATCCTCTCAATATCGTCTATGTCTAGAGCGGTGTCGTGAATATTATTGTATCCGTCATTAGATGATGTCTCATGCTAGCAACCAATACAATAATCGTTAAGAACAACACAAAACAAATATCAACTCACAAATCTATGTCTAGAGTTTGTTTGTTGATAGATGAATATTTTAGATCAAGGTTTGTAAAATCTATGTCTAGAGTGATACAAATCATAAATAGATCATTAAGAGTAAAAACATTCAAAATATATTAATCATTCACTTGTTCAAATATAATTAGATCAAAAGAAATACATACAAGCTAAGATATGTTGGAATTCAACCACAACTTGTGGATAATTCCTATTTAATTTTGATCTCAATATTGTTAATAATCACAGAATGGCAATGAAAAGAAAAGGTTTAAAAGAAAGAAAGAGAGAAAGAAAATAATAGCGTTGGAGAAGAAGATGAAAAATTCTGCAGAGTTCTCTCTGCCCACAACTGTGGAATTTTATTATCACTTTGTGTAACACCTCAAAATTTGACCTCATGTTTCTAACTTTAACTGTCTTATGTTTCTTCTCATTTGCATCATCATTTTGCATTTGCATAGTTTCTTTTAAGCATGGGATCGAGGTATTTCTTACACCTCAGCGGACATTTCAGCGCGATTCGGCACCGGACAGTATTAATTCAGCAGGATATTCTGCGGTGTCAGCAAGAATTTGTGTTTCATTTCAGGTGTTACTCAGTAGTAATATCAAGTTTTGAGTTTCGGAGGCTTAACGGGGTTCAAAACAGCTATCAGAGGCCACTTTTCCAAGTTTCCCTCCAAAAGGCGCCAAAATTCAAAATTTGAACTGAGTAACTGGTTACAGCATATGTGATAACCGGTTACTCCTTGGTTTTCTGCACATTTTCAGGGGTTTTGAACTAAGTAACCGGTTAGCATATATGCTGTAACCGGTTACTCTGGGCGTAGTTTGAAAAAAATTAAGTCTTCAGCATTTGTGATCATGTGATTGGCTTGTGCATGTGTGGGAAGGATCTAGAATTGATTTATTTTCATCATTTTCCACCCAAAATTCAAATTCCTTCCAACATATTCCACTCTAATTCCACATTCTTTTTTTCAAATTCCATTCCTAATCTCCATTCCACTCATTAACCCACACTCCAAACCACATTTGAATTCTTAACCTAGCTTTTATTTAAATCAATTCATTCCAAACCTCACAGAACCTTGATCATTTTTCACTCTCAATTTTCAGAATTCTCTCTTAATTCTTTCTCACATTTTCACTCTCAACCTCCATTTTCAACCACACTCAAAGCTCTTTCATATAGATTAGCAAGTTCTTCATTGGAACTTGTTAATTCTTGAGCTTAAGCCTCTCATCATCACTCCATTGTTGCTTTTCATTGGTGATTTTTGTTTGGATCTAGATCTGAAATTTCAGAAGTGCTTATTGGAAGTGATTTTGGAGCATTGTTAGCTTATTGCTTGAATTTTCAGCTTTTGCTTGCAAGGAGCTCATAGGATTTGGGATTTCTTGCTTGGATTCATCAATTTCAGTTAATAACAATTACCAAAGCAAATCTCAGCTTTGTAGGTTGGTTTTCCTTAGATCTATACTTGATTTAGCTTATTTACAACTTATTCAATGTAGATCCTTGGTTTTGGCTTGTGATTTAATCCAGTTGCTTGAATTTGATTCTTAATGTTGGTGATTATTGGATATAATTGATGTGTGTTTGCTGGCTTTGAGATGTAATTTTTGTGCACATTGAGTTGCCCTAACATGCAGGTGATTAGGGAAGTGATAGGCTGCTGAAAAGTGATTTTAGAAGTTGTTTTTAGAATTCTGTTGCAGAGTAACCGGTTACAGCATAATTGATAACCGGTTACCCTATTGTTTTTCAGCGTATTTTGGCTATTTTGAACTGGGTAACCGGTTACAGCATATGTGATAACCGGTTACCACTGCTGCAGAATGTGATTTTCTTGCAATTTATTGTTTGTTTGAGATCCTTTGCATGTCTAAACTTAATGGATTGATATATTGATGATTTATGGATTAATCATGAGCTGTTTCACCTCACACCATTGCATGAACACGATTCTTCGACACGCGATTCTTGGTTTTCATCGATGAATGTTTATGTTTGCGTTGTTGACTAATTGATGCGATAAACACGATGCACGCACATTTGAATTGTGTTAATTCTTAATTGATGCTCGACTTGCTGGACATGTGATGTGTGATTGTTGTTTGTTTCCGTGGTTTCTTATGCATGATGTTTTGATCAATGTTTGAGTCGTGCAACTTTGTTGAGTAATTGTTCTTAATTGTTAACATGATCATCATTGTCCATTCTTGATGCTTGCAACCTCTATGATTGGCTTGCCTTGCTATGCGTGTTCATTTGCAATCATTGCTTGCATAAGTGTTTGTTTGGATGCTTGGCATGCTGCCCTGTTTTTCACTGCTATTTCTTTGCGTGCGTGATGTTGTATGTGGTGCTGTTTACCTTTTTACACCTATTTGTGTGCTGAAACATGAGCTGTTGAATGCTGTTGGGTGTATTGTGCTGGATTTATCGCTGTGCAGGTGCTAGAGCACTGTTGTAGCGGCTGTTTTTGGTTTATTCATCTCTTATTTCCTTTCCTTCTTCATCTTTTTCACTTCTTTCCTTCCCTTGAATCTCAAGACTTGTTTAAATCTTGGATTTGCCTTCTTCCCTTAGGATTTCCTAGTCCAAATTTATCTTTGATTAAGCTTGGAGTAGGGTAGACATTAGGATTCGAACCATGCATGCTAACTTAGGTAGATGTTTCCCCTCTTACCTCAACCTTAGGGCCATCTTTGCATGACAACATTAGGATAGAATTCCCTGTAGTGTTTTCTTTTCCTTTATGTCTTCTCTTCTCATCTCATAACAACTCTAAAACACTTAATAAAGTTAACGTGTATTGCGCATGAGCCTTGTACGTGGGAAGTGAGGAATGGGGGGTCTCCCTTCGTTCTTCTAGGGTATTTAACATACGTCCTGTTGGGGACGATATGCGACGCATTCGTTCCTATGTTATAGACTTGATTGCAATGCAAGTTATGAACTAACTCAAACTCACTTCTGTCTAAAAAACACAAAACAAATTCAAACCTTTTTATCCTTCGGGATCGACGTGTTTCAAACCGTTTTTTCAGAAAAGAGCTCGTCGCTTACGTAATAAACACAAACTGACCTCGGTAGGTTGAACTACGTTTTCTCTGATTCCTCTCTCTCTCTCGTCCGATTGAGGATACGTAGGCACGAGATGTGATATCTCAACGAGCCATCTCCCCCCTTTAGTGTGTAGTCCGTCGAACTACGTTGACTCTGATTCTTCGTTCGTCCATAAAGATATGTAGGCATTGGATTGCGATAATCCTTGCGAGTCCGTCTTAGTCTCCCCCATCCCCGTCTTTCTATTTAGCCGTAGACTTTAGGATAACTCACTCTTTGATTAGACAACAAGCGTGGATCCCATCGAGTACATGGACGCGTGGGGGTGCTACTACCTTCCCCTCGCGTAACTGACTCCCGAACCCGGACTATGGTTGTGATGACCATGTCTTTTCCCTCTTAGGTTTTCTTCGATCGTTTCCTTTCCCTGCGTCGGGATAAATAATGTTCGGTGGAGACTCTTCTGTTCTAGTTTCTCGCTGGTTGTTTTTTCACGGTTGTGACAGCTGGTGACTCTGCTGGGGATGGGTTGACCTCTTGTTGGTCCATCCCCTATGCAATTCAATCCTAGCGCTTGTCTGTTTGTTTTCATTGGGTGCTTACTATTGTGCTTTATTTGTTGTATATTATTGTTTTTACCGCATTTATTGCATTGCATTTCATTACTGTCATATGCTGGACTGTGCTACGCTGTACTGGATTTTCTGTTTGGCAGGTTGGGGGGTTCTGAGAGATAAGCCCAATACCCAGGCTTGAGCATACACATCGGTATTAGCGTGGATAGTCGTGTCGCTAGCGTGGTGGTGACCACGTTGAGTGTTCGCGAGACCCACAAGCAGACGAGGTTCTTTCAGGGGATGTCCGATACTGCATGTTGATGCAGGCCATTGGATCTTCCCTTGAGGAGATGTCGACTCTGTTGACCATTCCCGAGGACTTAGTTGCGGCACTCCTCCCAAGAAGTGATAATGGCAGACCAGGAATAGCAAATCCATTACGCTTCTTGATCCGAGGACCCAACGCTGGGAACTTGCTATAGGATAACCTTATTTTTAGGGGAATCAGTGGACGACTTATTTGTTTGGCGATAGTATTGTACCCATCAGGATAACTGTACTTTTGCTTCTCAAATCGAGAATCCGAAACTGGGGATCCCGCGTTCTAGAACCCACATGTGAGAGGGGCGGGTTTTTACAGGTTTGCAGGTAACCGTGACCTTCCACTTACCTGGTTTTCTGGTTTTCCTATCAATATAGATTTATCAGTGTGGTTATGCCGGTATTATGGGGAATTTGAGCAGATACTTGAGATTATTCAGTCAGTTCAGTGCAGCAGTTGTCCAGTTTATGTGGAAACCTTGATCCTATGCTCTGCATTGCATCATCATTTTTCTGACTTTCATATTTTTCATTTCCAGGTAGTATTTGTCTTTTGATTCTAGTCAACGGGCCTTCATCGGGATGGACACTGAGAAGAAGAAGAAGAACATCATTGTTTACAAGTTCCTGAAGCTCACTCTTGGTCAGCTTAGTAGCCTACAAGATATGGCCAGTCCAGAAGTGTTGGGAGTTTTCAAGGAGAAATATGGTTAGATTTTATCTCTCGTTCGTAACCTCAGTAACTATGAATATAAAGGCCTGGATACTTTGATGCAATTCTACGATCCTCCCCTGAGATGCTTCATGTTGCCAGATTATCTATTGGTCCCTACTCTGGAGGAGTATTCAAACATCTTGGGAATTTCCATCAAAGAAGGTGCTCCATTCTTTGGTTCTAAGACTGATCCTGATTTCAAAGATGTGGCTGATGCTCTTTATTTGAGCAAGTCAACATTGGAGGCCGACATTTCTAGCAAAGGAAAATTCCGTGGCTATCATTTGACATACCTGGTGAAGAAAGCTCAAGAAGCAGCTAAAGATAAGAAGTGGACAGTTTTCAACGCAGTGCTAGCTCTCTGTGTGTACGGCATTGTTCTGTTTCCTAATGAACCTGATTTTGTTGATATGGATGCTATCAGGATATTTACGACTCTGAATCCAGTGTCGACCTTGTTGGGGGATCTTCATTACGCCTTGTATAACAGGAATGAGAAGAGAAGAGGTGGGATGGTTCATTGTTGTGCACCTCTTTTCTATAAGTGGTTCGTGAATCGTCTACCTCAGACGGGTGCTTTCGTGGATACTAAAAATTCTTTGGAGTGGAGTCAACGTCTGATGGGTCTGGCTGCTAAAGATATTGTTTGGGTGGATCATGGATTGCTTGGTAAAGACATTTTGCATAGCTGTGGTGAGTTCCCTAACGTTTCGTTGATAGGGAGAAAAGGAGGTATCAATTATAATCCTTCTTTGGCCATCAGGCAATTTGGATATGCTCTGAGGGATCCACCGGTTGAGAAAAATTTGGAAGAGTCTTTGTATTTCCATACAGTGGATGGTTTAGCAACAGCGCAGAAGGCTTCTGAGGCTTGGTTCAGTAGGCAGAAGAAAGGAAAAGTTGCTTTGGGCAAGCCCAACAATCGAGCTTTCTTTCCGTATGAGGACTGGATAATGAAGAGAGTGGAAGATTTTTACTTGCCTTTTGATCGGGCGCCTCTTTTGTATCCTGAAATTGTGGAGGAGAGGCTCACTGTACCTATTGAAGAGTTTAACAAGCAACAAGAGTTGGTGTACGACCTGCGGGTAGAAAATTCTGATTTGAGTAGTCGGCTGCAAGGTGCTTTACAGGACAATTCAGAATTGAAATGGAAAGTTCAAGAGGTGATGAAGCACCTGGAAGAAAGAGAAGAAGATCTTGCTGACAGGGCTCAGTACTATAGAAAAGCCAGCATGACTGCTGAATCTTCTAGTGTAGCCCACAAGGAAACCAAGAAGCTCTTGAACAAGACGAAAGCCAAGATTGCCACATATCAGGAGATGTGGGAAGAAGTCAAGATTGAGAATGGGGAATTGAAGGAAGAACTTCAGGAGGCGAGAATGGGTAAGAAGCATTTCTCTGTCAAGTGGAAAGAGGCTCAGAAAGAAATTAAAGAGCTTAAGCTGCTAGCCGAAGTCAAGAAATCAAAGCGCGAAGGCAACGATGTTGAAGAGCAGATTGCCAGAGTGAACCAAGACATTGAAAAGAGAAACAGGCTGATTAAAGGCCTGATAGAGCGACCTACACATCCTGACACTGTGAATCTTCTTGAGGAAGTTGAAGCCATCTTGTTTGGAATTGATTTGTAGTGATATTGCTGTTTATCTTTGGTTGTGATTACCATCAGGATTGTTGATGGAATCGCCTGTGATTATATCAGAGTTGTTTGTATGAACTCTTGTAGTATGATATTGAAATGTTTGGTTCAACCATTTGTGTATCAACAGTTCTTGGTCTCAAAGGGGTTTGTTTCCATTGTTTTGGTTCTGTAGTATCTTTGTGTCCGGATTTATTTTCCGGTGCTGTGTTTATTCCCTTGCCTGGTTTCAAAGGCTGGAATCAAAGTGGATATGTCCTAGAAATGTTTAAATATGATGTTTGCATTTGCATTTGCATGTTCATAATCATTGTGCATAACAGGTGCCTATCTCTGGTTTTCTCATCTTGTTCTTTTCTTCAGACAGGATTGCTGACCAACACATTCACCGGTACTCTACCAGACAAAATCAGAAGAGAGCCATGGAGCAGATGCAAGTCGAGATGATTGCGATGCAAGCTCGCATGACTCAGTTTATGGAGTTGATGCAAAATGTTGATGTGGGTACGGAGGAGCTGAGGACCCTGGTTCAGCCACTGGTAGCTAGAGTTGACGAAGACGGAGTTCTTCATGGTGGGCTTCACACCCATGTCATTCCTCCGGGCGGAGGTGTTATTGGTAATGGTGTCCAAGGTGGTCCTCCGGGCGGAAGTATTCCCATTCCTTCTGTTGTTATCCCTCCGGGCAGAGGAGAGAATGTTGTGATCCCTTATGTAGTAAGGGAAGGTAACAGTATCTGTGCAGTACATGGCAGTCGCTATGAGGACCAACAGGATGATGTATTTTCTATGCCAGGTGGGGATGCTGGCCCCCAGCCTGATAACGATTGGAGATTCAGAATGATTGAAGAGAAATTGAAAGCGGTTGAGAATCAGAATTCCTCGGGTTTGGATATGGATGACTTGGGACTGGTCCCCGGTGTCAGAATTCCTCACAAGTTTCAGGTGCCTACTTTCGAGAAGTATAACGGTGTTAATTACCCAAAGACTCACGTTCAGGCTTATGCAAGAAAAATGGCTGCCTATTCTGATGATGAAAAGTTATTGATGCACTTCTTCCAAGATAGCCTGTCTTAGGCGTCTTTGTAATGGTACATGCAGTTAGAGAGGTGCCATGTTCGTAACTGGCGTGAACTGGTGGAGGCTTTTGTTAAGCACTATTAGTACAATACTAATATGGCTCCTAACAGGACACAATTGCAGAGTTTGTCGCAGAAAAATAATGAGAGCTTTAAAGAGTACGCCCAGAGGTGGCGGGAATTGGCAGCAAGGGTACAACCTCCCATGGTAGAGCGGGAGATGATCGACATGTTTATGGCCACCCTGCAGGGGCATTATTATGAGAAGCTGGTACCTTGTATGCCGGGAAAGTTTGCTGACTTGGTCCTAGTTGGAGAAAAAGTAGAGAATGGAATCAAAACTGGAAAGATATTAGGTAACGACGGATCCTCTTCGGAAGGAGGGAAGAAACCATATGCAAATTACAAAAAGAAAGAAGGAGACACGAATTCTGTTTCATCATACAATGGTAGGGGGAAGGCTCGACACAATTACAATCAATAAGTTGCCTCCGTAACTATTCCAGTTGTGCCTCAGCAGCAGCAGAATACTCCCAATCAGTACCAAAACAAGCAGGCTGGCCAGTATCAAAACAGAGAAAGGAATTCTGAAAGGCATTTTGATCAGCCACCCATGCCATATGCTCAATTGTTGCAACACTTGCTACAGATGCGTTTAGTTGAGATCTGCACACTGGCTCCGCCCACTGGGAGATTACCTCCGGGCTATGATGCTAACGCACACTGTGATTTTCACTCCGGTGCCCGGGGCATACAATTGAAGGGTTTAGGGCGTTCCATCATAAAGTGCAAGATTTGGTAGACTCCAAAGCCACCAACTTCTCTAATGACGTGCCAAATGTCATTCAGAACCCAATGCCGAATCACGGTGGGCCAAGGGTTAATGCCATTATTGAAGATAATGAATCCTTGAATTTGGTTTTAGATGTGAACGAGTTGAAGACTCCCTTGTGTGTGGTAAAGAAAAGGTTGCTGAAGGGTGGGGTCTTCCCTGGTTGTAATGAGGGTTGTTCTGAGTGTGGGTTTCAATCCAACGGTTGTGACTTATTGAGATCAGGTATTCAGAGATTGATTAATGAAGGACAGTTACAATTCGACAGATGTGATCAGCAGAGAAAAATTACTGACAAAGAGAATGATGTTTCCACAGTAATAATCCATTTCAAAACAATAACCATATCTGCACCGGCGAGACCAGCGCCGGTCATCATTACAGTTCCTGGGCCAGTCCTATATGAGAGGACCAAAGCCATCCCGTGGAACTATGGGGCTGAGCTATTTGTTGATGGAAAAAAGTAAGAATTGATAGGAACATCGGCTGTGAGTTCAGAGGTTGACAGTACTGATCAAGCAGGGGACATCACCAGAAGTGTTAGAGTCTTCATTCCGTCAGATAATTAGGTCGGCAGTTCCAAACAGGATAAAGGGAAACAAGTGATGGATGATTCTGTATAGAAGCAGGTCGTAATTGATTCCGCAACAAAACAAGTTGATAACTCCTTCTCAGAAAGTGTGGAGGATTTTATGAGATTAACCAGGAAGAGCGATTACAAGATTGTTGATCAGTTGCATCAGACACCATCCAAAATATCCATCTTATCTATGCTATTGTGCTCTGAGGCGCACCGGAATGCGTTGCTGAAGGTTTTGAACACAACCTATGTACCTCAAGAAATATCCGTTAATCAGCTAGAAGGGGTTGTGACCCACGTGAATGCTGGTAATGGTTTGGGTTTTACTGATTTAGATCTGACTCCAGCTGGGAGGAATCACAACAATGCTCTACATATTTCAGTGGAATGCCGAGGCTCCTTAATGTCACATGTGCTAGTTGATACTGGGTCATCCTTAAATGTGTTGCCAAAGAAGGCTCTGATGAAGTTATATACTCGTGGGTTGATTTGCATGCCAAGTGACTTGGTGGTGCGTGCTTTCGATGGTTCTAAGAGGTCTGTTTTTAGAGAAATTGTATTGCCAATCAAAGTCGGCCCTGAAATTTTTGAAGCCACTTTCTATATCATGGACATTTAGCCTGCCTATAGTTGTTTATTGGGTCGTCCGTGGATCCATAGTGTTGGGGCAGTGACGTCAACATTGCATCAAAAGCTGAAGTACATGGTGGATGGACACGTTGTGACAGTCTGTGGTGAGGAAGACATTATGGTGAGTCACCTGTCAACCTTCAACTATGTGGAGGTAGATGGTGAGATACATGAGACCCTGTGCCAAGCCTTTGAAGCTGTGAAAATTCCTGAGGAGTCTCCAAAGGTAGTCAGTCAACCCGAAGTGGTAAATCAACCAGAAGTGTCGATGTCTTCTTTCAAAGACACACGTGCTGTAGTTGAAGCTGGTAGTTCTCAAAGATGGGGCCAGGTCATTGACGTTCAGAAGAAGTAAAATACTTATGGACTGTGGTATAAGCCACCCTGACGAGCCCAAGAGCCTCCTAAGTTCTATGGTCCAGTCCAATTCATAAGTGCTGGTGTCTTCTTTAATCGGGTTAATGCCATTGATGATGAGGGGGATATCGATTGCGACATGGATGAGTGGATCCACCCCTGCAATCCCGGTCAATGTCTATACAATTGGTCGTCTGAGAAAGTCATTCAAGTGACCCGTCAAGAGTAATTGCCTTTGTTTTCTGTTTGTGTTAAATCCTACGTTCTGCCCAAGACGTAGTGATACTTGTCTGTAGGGCTTTGATGTTTTTGTCTGTTACTTTATCATTAATAAAGGACGTTTTCACATTCAAATGTTTTGATCCCTGTTTTTCTGTTTTTTACTTTTTGCATTAACTCATATCAAAATGGCAATGTGTTTTCTTGTTTGTTGCATTCATAACAAACATATATCATCAATCATGCAGGTTTCTTTGTTCAGATGCCACCAATAATGATTCAGCTATGGCTCGGTATGACTTCGACAATCCTATTTATCAGGCTGAAGAAGAGACTGACGAAGACTGTGACTTACCGGAAGAATTAGCCAGATTGCTGAAACAGGAGGAGAGGGTTATTCTACCTCATCAGGAGGAAATCGAGACCGTTAATCTGGGAACCAAAGACGCTAAAAAGGAAGTAAGGATTGAAGCTGATTTGGAAGACACTGTCAAGGGAAGATTGATTGAAATGCTCCGAGAGTATGTGGATATCTTTGCCTGGTCTTACCAAGACATGCCCGGGCTTGACACTGATATTGTGGTACACCGGCTGCCGTTCAAAGAAGGTTGTACTCCGGTTAAGCAGAAACTGAGAAGGACGAAATCGGATATGGCTGTCAAAATCAAGGAAGAGGTTCAGAAACAGTTGGATGCTGGGTTTCTCGCTATGACAAATTATCCTCCATGGGTTGCTAACATTGTGCCTGTACCTAAGAAGGACGGAAAGGTCAGGATGTGTGTTGATTACAGAGATTTGAATAGAGCAAGCCCGAAAGATAATTTCCCGTTCCCCCACATTGACGTGTTAGTGGATAACACTGCTCAATACTCTGTATTTTCCTTCATGGATGGCTTCTCTGGGTATAATCAAATCAAGATGGCCCCAGAGGACATGGAGAAGACTACGTTCATAACACCGTGGGGAACATTTTGCTACAACGTGATGCCCTTTGGATTGAAGAATGCTGGGGCAACCTATCAGCGGGCAATGGTGACTCTCTTTCATGATATGATTCACAAAGAGATCGAAGTCTATGTTGATGACATGATTGCGAAGTCACAAACGGAGGAAGAACATTTGGTGAACCTTCAGAAGTTATTTGAAAGGTTGAGGAAGTTCAAGCTGAGGTTGAATCCGAACAAGTGCACCTTCCGGGTGAGATCTGGAAAATTATTGGGGTTTATTGTTAGTGAAAGAGGTATCGAGGTTGATCCTGCTAAAGTAAAAGCCATACAAGAGATGCCTGAGCCAAGAACAGAAAAAGAGGTTCGTGGTTTCTTGGGGAGATTGAACTACATCGCTAGATTCATCTCTCATCTTACAGCCACCTGTGAACCGATATTCAAATTGTTAAGAAAATATCAAGAGGTCAGGTGGAATGAAAATTGTCAAAAGGAATTTGAAAAAATAAAAGAATATTTGCAGGAACCTCCGGTTCTCATGTCGCCAGTACCAAGAAGGCCATTGATTATGTATCTTACGGTTCTTGAGAACTCAATGGGGTGTGTGCTCGGTCAACACGACGAGTCAGGTAGAAAAGAGCATGCCATCTACTACCTGAGTAAGAAGTTCACCGATTCTGAGTCGAGGTACTCTATGCTGGAAAAAACATGTTGTGCACTCGCTTGGACAGCTAAGCATTTAAGGCAGTATATGTTAAACCACACAACCCTCTTGATTTCAAAGATGGATCCGATTAAGTATGTGTTTGAGAAGCATGTGCTTTCTGGAAGAATAGCCCGTTGGCAGATGGTTTTGACAGAATACGATATTCAATATGTTTCCTGAAAAGCCATTAAGGGAAGTGTTTTGTCACAATATCTTGCCAAACAACCGATCGAGGATTATCAACCAATTAAGTTTGAATTTCCAGATGGGCATATCATGTTTCTGAAGATGAAAGACTGTGAAGAGCCCTTGCCTGACGAAGGACCTGACATTGGATCTCAATGGAAGCTAGTCTTTGATGGAGCCATCAATTCATATGGTAACGAAATCGGGGCAATCATTACAACTCCAAGGGGTTCTCATATACCCTTCACTGCCCGGTTAGTGTTCATATGCACCAACAATGAGGCAGAGTATAAAGCATGTATCATGGGGTTAGAAGAAGCAATTGATTTGAGAATCAAGAACCTCGATGTTTATGGTGATTATGTATTGGTGGTTAATCAGATTAAAGGAGAATGGGAAACTCGTCAGGCAAATCTGGTGCCTTACAACAACTATGCCAGAAGGTTGTTACCGTTCTTTGATAGGGTTGAATTTCATCATGTACCTCGGGCTGAGAATCAGATGGCAGACGCATTGGCAACCCTGTCTTCAATGTATTAGGTGAATCGGTGGAATGAAACACCGTCAATCAGAATCATGTGTCTAGATAGACCAGCTTTTGTGTTTGCAGTTGAAGACGTATCAGATGGCAAACCTTGGTATCATGATATTAAGTGTTTTCTGAAGAGTCAAGAGTACCCAGCTGGGGCATCCGCCAAGGATAAGAAAACTCTGAGGAGATTGGCAGGAAACTTCTTTTTGAATGAAGACGATGTTCTATACAAGAGGAACTTCGACAGGGTCTTGCTACGCTGTGTTGATGAACACGAGGCAAGCCTGTTGATGGAAGAAGTTCATGAAGGTTCTTTCGGCACTCATGCCAATGGGCATGCTATGGCTAGAAAGCTGTTGAGGGCAGGGCATTACTGGATGACTACGGAGTCCGATTATTTTAAATATTCCAGGAAATGTCATAAATGCCAGATTTATGCTGATAAGGTGCACGTACCGCCTACTCCTCTGAATGTATTATCATCTCCTTGGCCTTTTACCATGTGGGGCATTGATATGATTGGAAAGATTGAGCCAACTGCTTCCAATGGGCATCGTTTCATCTTGGTTGCCATTGATTATTTAACAAAGTGGGCGGAATCAACCTCATATGGCAATGTCACCAAACAAGTGGTAGCCCGGTTTATAAAGAATGACATCATCTGCTGGTATGGGGTCCCGAAAAGAATCATTACTGATAATGGTTCGAATTTGAACAATAAGATGATGAAGGAGCTATGTCAGAGCTTTAAGATTGAACATCACAACTCTTCTCCATATCGTCCGAAGATGAATGGTGCTGTTGAGGCGGTGAATAAGAATATCAAGAAGATTGTGCAGAAAATGGTGGTAACGTATAAAGACTGGCATGAGATGTTGCCTTATGCATTGCACGGTTATCTTACTTCGGTGCGTACATCAACTGGGGCAACACCTTTCTCATTGGTATATGGTATGGAGGCAGCCCTACCATTAGAGGTTGAGATTCCTTCTTTGAGAATTCTGGAAGATGTAAAGCTTGATGAAGCTGAGTGGGTATGCTCCAGGTTGAATCAGCTGAACCTCATTGAAGAAAAGAGATTGGCAGCCATTGCACATGGTCGGTTATATCAGAGTAGGATGAAGAAAGCCTTTGATCAAAATATGTGTCCTCGATGTTTTCAGACAGGTGAACTGGTTTTGAAAAGGATCCTTCCTCCTCAGACAGATCACAGGGGCAAGTGGACTCCAAACTACGAAGGGCCATATGTAGTAAGAAAGGTTTTCTCTGGTGGAGCCTTATTACTCTCAACTATGGATGGTGAAGATTTTACGTCCCCTGTGAACGCAGACGTAGTCAAAAAATACTTTGCATAAAAAAGAGACCCGCTGGACATAAAAAGAAGATCCAGGCAAAAAAAAGGGCATCCCGGCGAACCATAAAAAGAAAGGGTTCGGGAAAAAATTAGAGATAAAAGAAAAAGAAAATACTAAACCCGCAAAGTTGAAAACCTGAAAAGGCAACTTTGGCAAAAATGGGTATCCCGGTGGATTGAAAACCTGAAAAGGGCGATCTAGGCAAAAGTTAGGGATTTGGAAGCAAGAGGCTACGGTCTGCGTTCGATCTGTGAGCACTTTTGATACTTGGGAATTTCGAAGGAAAAGAATCAGTCCAGTCAGTCTCTTCGAAGGTCAAGGCATCAGCTGATAAGTGAGACATATGGGTCATAGCTGAATTGAATCATGGTGGATATATGTTCCCACATTGCCGACATGTGTATTTTCTTTTTACTTTTTGCGCAATTACCTCTTTTTAGGAATTGCTTCCAGTTGTAAATGCCTATTTACAGGCCAATTCATTCAATAAAATTTTCATTTCACTCAAAGAGCTTTCCATTTGTGTTTTTACTTTTACTGTTTATTTGTGAAAACGTCCGATATTTTGATAAACATTGCATGTGAGAACGTTAAGCTTCGCGGAGCATATCGGAAAACAATGGAAATTGCTCAGGCAACGGATATTATGGATGGTAATCGAGGTAGCCATTTGTGCATATAGAATACTCTGTTGTTATTGTTTGAAGGGTGGCAAGGTTTCTCCCCAGTAGAGTTACTCTCCCCAACATTGAAATTTCATCAGCCTCAGCAGAGCACACTCTCCCCAGCAAGAGTCAGAGGATTATTTCCCCAGCAGGAGTCGTGGTTGGTTTTCCCCAGCAAGCATTCAGAAGTTAATTGCTCCAAAGTGGATATTGTTGTATCTCCAGAAGGAGAAGTGCGGACGAAGATGTTATCATCCCCACAGAGTCTTGATGTCTATTTTCCTCAGCCGGTCAGAAAGCATAGTCTCGTCGACAATGGTTTGAGCTAATCCCCAGTAGGGTGAGGGTAAAGTTATTTCCCCAGCAGCAGGTTAAGTTCATTGGTATCCCCAAGCAGAGTTTGGTGGTAATCCTCGCAACAGTTTGTTCAACGTTGGTTGACACCCCTAGCAGCTTTTAAGTCCAGTGGTTATTGGCACCTTTTCTGTAGCAGATTCTTGGGTTCCGTCTCCGGTAGTTGTTATTCTTAATCCCTAACAGAGGGGAAGTTCTCTTTGGGTTTCATCTTTCAGCAGAGCTGTTGATCAGGAAAGTTATTCAGTGTGTTTTCCCTCAGCAAGGTTTTGCTCTCAAGGACAACTTAGTTAGTAATCCCCGATGGAGTTGCTTTTGTCTTCAGCATTTATTTTGCTGGAGCGGTCCTTTGCATTGCATGAGCATTTTGCATGGCATCCTCCCAAACGCGTAACATTTCTATTTCGTATGGAGCATTACGCCATAGAAAAATTCAAACATATGCATTCGAAGCATAAGCCAAGTTTGAGTTCTCGTTTGCCAGGCATTCCCCAACGACAAAAGCAGTAATTCAGGAGATATCGTCCAACTTTATACCCCAAGCCATGGATTCGGTCATTTGGAGAGACTGTTTGGTATACCCCTGCAGAGTTGTTTGTCAGGATCGTCAGTCCATGGTTTCTTTTCACCCCTCCGTCCAGGTGGTCTTTTGGTTTGTCCCCTCAGAGTTGTTAGCATTAAGCACGCGTCCGTGTTCTTTTCCATTGCCTCAATACCTCGTCCGTATTGATTTTAAACACTCTTCCGTGTTCTCTCAAGCACTCGTCCGTGTTCTTTTGAAACTCGTCCGTGTTCTTTTCCATTACCTCAATACCTCGTCCGTATTAATTCTAAACACTCGTCTGTGTTCTCTCAAACACTCGTCTGTGTTCTTTTGACACTCATCCGTGTTCTTTTCTGTTTCCTCAATATTTCGTCCGTATTGATTCTAAACACTCGTCCGTGTTCTCTCGAAACCCGTCCGTGTTCAGTTTAGTATTTCAATCCCCAGTGAGGTTGCCTTATACTTTTATTACAATACCCATCCGTATTGACGCTTTAGACACCCGTCCGTGTCCTTTCAGCACCCATCCGTGTTTGAACCTTTATTTTAATACCCATCCGTATTGACCTCTGACACCCGTCCGTGTTCTTTCAGCACCCGTCTGTGTTTGAACTTTTTAGACACCCGTTCGCGTTCTTTCAGCACCCGTCAGTGTTTGAACCTTTGAGACACCCGTCCATGTTCTTTCAGCACCCGTCCGTGTTTGAACCTTTGAGACACCCGTCCATGTTCTTACAACACCCGTCTGTGTTTGAACTTTTTAGACACCCGTTCGTGTTCTTTCAGCACCCGTCTGTGTTTGAACCTTTTAGACACCCGTCCGTGTTCTTTCAGCACCCGTCCATGTTTGAACCTTTTAGACACCCGTATGTGTTCTTTCAGCACCCGTCCGTGTTCTTTCAGCACCCGTCCGTGTCTAAACCTTTTAGACACCCGTCCGTGTTCTTTCAGCACCCGTCCGTGTTTGAACCTTTTAGACACCCGTCCGTGTTCTTTCAGCACCCGTCCATGTTTGAACCCTTTAGACACCCGTCCGTGTTCTTTCAGCACCCGTCCGTGTTTGAACTTTTTTAGCCAATACCCGTCCGTATTGACCTCAGACACCCGTCCATGTCCTTTCAGCACCCGTCCGTGTGTGAACCTTTTTGGCACTCGTCCGTGTTTATCCCCAGCATAGTCAGCACTCGTCTGTGTTTGTTTCAATCCATTTCAATACTTCGTCTGTATTGATCTCCGACACTTGTCCGTGTTATGATCTTACACCTTTTATTACTTGTTCCCCAGCGGAGTCGTCTCTCTCTTTGCAGGATGCAAATTTGTGCGGTTATTTTGGTATTAAATCTCCGTGTATCCCGACCGTCTGGAAGCCTTTGCTTCCTTACCCTCGGATCCAAGAAGTTTGAATAGGGGCAGTTGTAACACTTCAAAATTTGCCCTCATGTTTCTAACTTTAACTGGCTTATGTTTCTTCTCATTTGCATCGTCATTTTGCATTTGCATAGTTTTTTTTAGCATGGGATCGAGGTATTTCTTACACCTCAGCGGACATTTCAGCGCGATTCGGCACCGGACAATATTAATTCAGCAGGATATTCTGAGGTGTCAGCAAGAATTTGTGTTTCATTTTAGGTGTTACTCAGTAGCAATATCAAGTTTTGAGTTTCGGAGGCTTAACGGGGTTCAAAACAGCTATCAGAGGCCACTTTTCCAAGTTTCCCTCCAAAAGGCGCCAAAATTCAAATTTTGAACTGAGTAACCGGTTACAGCATATCTGATAACCGGTTACTCCTTGGTTTTCTGCACATTTTCAGGGTTTTTGAACTAAGTAACCGGTTAGCATATATGCTGTAACCGGTTACTCTGGGCGCAGTTTGAAAAAAATTAAGTCTTCAGCATTGGTGATCATGTGCTTGGCTTGTGCATGTGTGGGAAGGATCTAGAATTAATTTATTTTCATCATTTTCCACCCAAAATTCAAATTCCTTCCAACATTTTCCACTCTAATTCCACATTCTTTTTTTCAAATTCCATTCCTAATCTCCATTCCACTCATTAACCCACACTCGAAACCACATTTGAATTCCAAACCTAGCTTCTATTTAAATCAATTCATTCCAAACCTCACAGAACCTTGATCATTTTTCACTCTCAATTTTCAGAATTCTCTTTTAATTCTTTCTCACATTTTCACTCTCAACCTCCATTTTCAACCACACTCAAAGCTCTTTCATAGAGATTAGCAAGTTCTTCATTGGAACTTGTTAATTCTTGAGCTTAAGCCTCTCATCATCACTCCATTGTTGCTTTTCATTGGTGATTTTCATTTGGATCTAGATCTGAAATTTCAGAAGTGCTTATTGGAAGTGATTTTGGAGCATTGTTAGCTTATTGCTTGAATTTTCAGCTTTTGCTTGCAAGGAGCTCATAGGATCTGGGATTTCTTGCTTGGATTCATCAATTTCGGTTAATAACAATTACCAAAGCAAATCTCAGCTTTGTAGGTTGGTTTTCTTTAGATCTATACTTGATTTAGCTTATTTACAACTTATTCAATATAGATCCTTGGTTTTGGCTTGTGATTTAATCCATTTGCTTGAATTTGATTCTTAATGTTGGTGATTGTTGGATATAATTGATGTGTGTTTGCTGGCTTTGAGATGTAATTTTCGTGCACATTGAGTTGCCCTAACATGCAGGTGATTAGGGAAGTGATAGGCTGCTGAAAAGTGATTTTAGATGCTTTTTTTTTAATTCTGTTGCAGAGTAACCGGTTACAGCATAACTGATAACCGGTTACCCTGTTGTTTTTCAGCATATTTTGGCTATTTTGAACTGGGTAACCGGTTACAGCATATGTGATAACCGGTTACCACTACTGCAGATTGTGATTTTCTTGCAATTTATTGTTTGAGATCCTTTGCATGTCTAAACTTCATGGATTGATATATTGATGATTTGTGGATTAATCATGAGCTGTTTCACCTCACACCATTGGATGAACACGATTCTTCGACACACGATTCTTGGTTTTCATCGACGAATGTTTATGTTTGCATTGTTGACTAATTGATGCAATAAACACGATGCACGCACATTTGAATTGTGTTAATTCTTAATTGATGCTCGACTTGCTGGACATGTGATGCGTGATTGTTGTTTGTTTCCGTGGTTGCTTATGCATGATGTTTTGATCAATGTTTGAGTCGTGCAACTTTGTTGAGTAATTGTTCTTGATTGTTAACATGATCATCGTTGTCCATTCTTGATGCTTGCAACCTCTATGATTGGCTTGCCTTGCTATGCATGTTCATTTGCAATCATTGCTTGCATGAGTGTTTGTTTGGATGCTTGGCATGCTGCCCTGTTTTTCACTGCTATTTCTTTGCGTGCGTGCTGTTGTATGTGGTGCTGTTTACCTTTTTGCACCTTTTTGTGTGCTGAAACATGAGCTGTTGAATGCTGTTGGGTGTATTGTGCTGGATTTATCGCAGTGCAGGTGCTGGAGCGCTGTTGTAGCAGCCGTTTTTGGTTTATTCATCTCTTATTTCCTTTCCTTCTTCATCATTTTCACTTCTTTCCTTCCCTTGAATCTCAAGACTTGTTTAAGTCTTGGATTTGCCTTCTTCCCTTATGATTTCCTAGTCCAAATTTATCTTTGATTAAGCTTGGAGTAGGGTTGACATTAGGATTCGAACCATGCATGCTAACTTAGGTAGATGTTTCCCCTCTTACCTCAACCTTAGGGCCATCTTTGCATGACAACATTAGGATAGAATTCCCCGTAGTGTTTTCTTTTCCTTTGTGTCTTCTCTTCTCATCTCATAACAAATCTAAAACACTTAATAAAGTTAACGTGTATTGCGCATGAGCCTTGTACGTGGGAAGTGAGGAATGGGGGGTCTCTCTTCGTTCTTCTAGGGTGTTTAGCATACGTCCTGTTGGGGACGATATGCGACACATTTATTCCTATGTTACAGACTTGAGTGCAATGCAAGTTATGAACTAACTCAAACTCACTTCTGTCTAAAAAACACAAAACAAATTCAAACCTTTTTATCCTTCGGGATCGTTGTGTTTTAAACCGTTTTTTCAGAAATGAGCTCGTCGCTCACGTAAAAACCACAAACCGACTTCGGTAGGTCGAATACGTTTGCTCTGATTCCTCTCTCTCTCGTCCGATTAAGGATACGTAGGCACGAGATACGATATCTCGACGAGCAACCTCCCCCCTTTACTGCGTAGGCATTGGATTACGATAATCCTTTCGAGTCCGTCTTAGTTCACCCATCCCCATCTTTTTGTTTAGCCGTAGACTTTAGGATAACTCGCCCTTTGATTAGACAACAAGCATGGATCCCATCGAGTACGTTGGACGCGTGGGGGTGCTAATACCTTCCCCTCGTGTAACCGACTCCCGAACCCGGACTATGGTTGCGATGATCATGTCTTTTCCCTCTTAGGTTTTCTTCGATCATTTCCTTTCCCTGCGTCGGGATAAATAACGTTCGGTGGCGACTCCTCTATTCTAGTTTCTCGTCGGTTGTTTTTTCGCGGTTGCGACACTTTGCAACTACAAAACCGTGATTATCAAACTTGATTATTACAATGATAAAGGTTCCTCCCTATTTATAGATTTAGGTTAACTTGCATCTCAAGCTAAATCTCAAACTATAAAAGCCCAAAAAATATCTAATCTATTCTTTCTAAATCAAATCTGATCTTTCTAAATCAAATCTAATCTTTCTAAAACAATGAATTACACATTTAACACACCACCTAATTCATTGTGTCTAAACTATCTACATTCATCATAGACCTTAACTTCTTGAACACTTCGATTGGAACTCCCTTCGTCATGATGTTTGCAATCTGATTCTCATTTCTGCAGTGTTCCAAGTTCATCTTCCCTTCGGCTACATGCTCTCGAAGATAATGGAACCTCATTTCGATGTGCTTTCTTCGACCATGTGTTATTGGATTCTTCGCTAATTTTATAGCTGGCATGATGTCGATCTTCATGGTAATTGTTCCATGACTCTTCGATGTGATCTCTTCGACCAGGTTCACCATCCATGTTGCTTGACATGGACAAAGAGAAACAACTATTTACTCTACTTCACATGACGACAATGCCACTACTGGCTCCTTTTTCAAACTCCAAGCAACCGGTGCACCACTTAAAATAAACACATAGCCAACTGTGGATTTTCTATCCTTAGCATCACTACACCAACTAGAGTCGGTGTATCCCACTAACTTGTATTCTTTTCCTTCATCAACTGCAGGAAACAAAATTCCATAGTCAAGAGTTCCTTTCAGATACCTCGGTATCCTCTTCGTCGCTTCTAGGTGTGATACCTTTGGCTTCTGCATGAATCTACTTACCATACCTACACTGTATGCTAAGTCAGGCCTTGTGTGAAAAGGTATCGAAGTGACTTAATAAGTCTTCTATATTGGGTTGGGTCGACATAATCTTCATTTGAATCTTTCGACAGTTGTAATCTGGTCTCAGCTGGAGTCGAAGTTGGGTTTCAATCTTGCATCTCAAACCTCTTGAGTATTTTGCCTGCTTATCTTCTTTGGTGCATCATCAAACCTCTAGTGCTCTTGTAGAATTCTATGCCAAGGAAATATGAGAGATTTCCCAAGTCTGATATTTCAAACTCCTCACTCAGGTTATGTTTGAAGTCTTCGATCTCCTTCTTGCAACTTCCTGTTATCAACAGGTCATCAAAATAGAGGCATAGTATAAGCAATTCACTACTGCTTCTTCTTACATACACTCCATGCTCGGTCGTACACTTCACAAATTCCTTCTCCCTTAAGAAGTTGTCGATTTTCTTATTCCAAGCTCTTGGAGCTTGCTTAAGTCCATACAGGGCTTTATGCAACCTGTACACCTTTCTTTCTTCGCTTCGTTTCACATACCCAGCTGGTTGTGCGACATAAACTTCTTCGTCTAAGGGGCCATTCAGGAATGCATATTTCACATCCATCTGACATGTGTGCCAATTGTTCATGTTTGCTAGACCAACAACCAACCTAATTGTTTCGATCCTAGCAACAGGAGCAAAAACATTGTCGAAGTCGATTCCTTCTTTTTAAAGAAATCCTTTCGCTACAAGTCTCGCCTTGTGTCGAGTTACCTCTCCTTTAGGATTCACTTTCACCTTGTAAACCCATTTCACATCAATTGCCTTCTTGCGTTGAGGCAATTTGACAAGTGACCAAGTGTTGTTGACTTCGATGGACTCTAACTTTTCATTCATTGCTTTTACGCACATTGAATATTTCAATGCCTCTGCTGCATTAACTAGTTCGACATCTGCGTAGAAAGCATTATGTACCAGCTCACCCTCTTCATCGACCACATCATCTGATGTAATCACACATTCTTGCAACCTTGCAGGAATGTGTCTTATTCTTCGAGGTCTGCTTGGGACTGCTTGATGCATCCGCAAGTGCACGGAAATATCGAAGTAATATAAAAGATTGTCGAACCCACATAGACCAATGTCAACCTACTGTAATCTATCGTTGCTTTGTAAAGCTAAGGCTAATGATATTCGATAAAAGGGAAACTAAGACTAAAACTAAAATAAAGCTAATAAAATATGATAATTAAGAGAGGCCGGAATATGGATTCCGCGTTCCTAAAGGAATTTGTAGAATTTGGGTACTAATTACAACTATAACTTAGTTCCGTAGAATATACCAACTTAAAGACTTCGCCTCACGCTCTCGCGGTATTAACTAAAGTCATGTTCCCTAATCCCAAGATTTTGCTCTCGCTCGCCCGGTAACTAGGAAATATATTTTGAAAGCCGATAATATCCTAAACGTATCTAAAGCGCTCTCGCTGTATTTAGATATGTTGCCTAATTCCCACTATCCGGTTCGATCCCCACGCTCTCGCAGTGCCGACTTTAACCTTTATTTGCCTTTCACTCTCGTGACAAAACAATGTTAAATAACCTTTCACTCTCGTGACAAAGCTACTTAAATTAGACTTTGAAAGTAAAACCAAAACAAGCATATTGTCATAAATTCGCACCTATAATTTCTACGGAGTCCCGTCGGTAACAACGGTCCTCATACACCGGACTCAAGTTGCTTAGCCGGACATGTTACTAATTAAAAACGCATAAATCATTACGGTTACGATAAAGAACGACATGACAATTAAATTTGACAAACAAAGCAATAATGATAAATAATGCGATAAAAAGGAACCTGTAAATAATGCAAAAAGGAAAGCTGGAATTACTTCTGGAATAATGCAAAATAAACTTCGCGTACAATAACTGGAACTGAATTTGAAATAAATGAAACAGCACCTAAGACTAATGGTGTGGTAGTTCCTCGATGTGAGAAACTACCACTTTTACATGGTAAACTGCCTAAAACTATGAAGGAATAAATTGCACAAAACTTCCATCCCCCCGGTAAAGCCAAGAAGAAGCCTATATATAGAGGGAAATTTCAATTTGTAACTTCCATGGAGCATAAATGAGTGGTGGAGAAAGTGGGAGTAGTGGGAAATTGGAGACTGGGTTGAGTGAGTTCAGGAGAAAGTGTTGAACGTGCGTGACTGAATTGGCCCTTCGTATCCACGTCTGTATTCTGAACGTTATAACCATTATGTGCGTGTGACGGTCGTGGTGCTCTCGTGACGAGCGTGGTGGCCTTTAATTTGCGTGACGGTCGTGGTGGCTTGTGTGACGGTCGTCACACACACCATTTTCTATTTTTCTGCTTTTTCTCTGTCATTTCTTCCTGTTTCTTCTCATTTCTTCATATTTTTCTACTTTGCTCATTTTTATCTTGGAAAATGAAATACCTGCGAAAATGCTGGAATACTCGCGGAATAATCGGAACTTAAGCTGAAATAGCGAAATTGTTTGTAGTAAATCAAGGCAAATATATGATACATTTTCGTGTTATCAAACTCCCCCACACTTAAACCTTTGCTTGTCCTCAAGCAAACCGTGACTCGTAAGGAAAATAGTGAAAACGGATACTCGTCCTAGGCTACCAACTCTACTTTGGTTACGTTTGTGTCGATAGGTACTTGCTCACACACTAAGGATATCGTAACAACACAATTCCGCTTTTGCGGTCATCAACCTCCCTCTTATACAAATCAATCCAAATTATGTCATTATACCTAAGCCTAATTCACCCATCCTTCTTTCATCCCTTTTCATTCTGGCACAATCACATTAAGCCTGTTATCCTTTTACACTCATGGTAGGATAACCTGTTAGTGACTATGATCTCATCAAATTTTCTCTTTTGCACATACCAATAAAGTAAAGAAGTTTACACCATTGGGCTAAATGATCGGGTGAGGATAACCTAGCTTAGAAGGAGCATTTCTTTTCATTTATTCATATTTTTCTTTTCTTAATTTACCTTTTTAAGCCTGAGATCATACACTTATTTGCATCGGCTTCCTACTTAGTGTGTGCTTAGGATGGTGCTGACTGCTAAATAAACTAATTAGGGATTACTGAAGGGGTGAGAACTTAAGGCTATGGCATAACAAGTACTCAAATCGATTTCCATAATTTAGAGGCTCACGGTGTTAAGACGATACCGATCTTGCGGAATTTTCCCAAGAATTTTGTCTGTAACCTAATATTTTTAAAAGAAACACTATTTTTAACTCAAAAATTTTCAAAATATTTGGTATGGCTCAAGAGAATGGGAAAATCGATAAACAACACAAAATCAGCATAAAGACTCGACAGCACATGCGCAGACGCAACGAAATGTTAAAACAGAAAAAATTTTAAAATCATGCTAGAAAACAGTAAATCTAACTAGAAAGCGGTAAAATGAAAGCAGTAAATGTTCCTCCCCCACACTTAGACCAAACATTGTCCTCAATGTTTTGATAAAAGGTGGTAGAGGAAAGATAGAACCTGTATGAATGTTGTTGCGTGCTACCACAACCAAATTCACGTTGATTATTCCCTTGTCATCCATGTCTTTGCTGGCCACTTCTACTCCGGTGTCTTGTACTACGAGTTATCTGAATTTGCTGAAACTTCATTTTCTTGAAGCCGCTCATTATATTGCCTATTTCCGAAGGAAGTACCTGCAAAAATTGTTAGAAAAATACGGTGCGGTGTGTGCAGGTGGAACCTGACCATGCGAAGAACAAGGAGGATGTATGTTACGAACGGGAGAGACGTGTCGTCTCCTATCATACTCATCATTGGTGTCACCACCAGCAGCGACATTTGCAGGAATGTGCGTGGGCACCAACTCATCTTAAGGGGTTGTCATCTAGAGATTTTTCGCCTAAATATGGCTGAGACATGATAAGCGATACAATTCTTTATTTTCTGCACACACAAACAATAAAAGTAAAACATTAAATTAAAAACTCATGGGTTTTCTCCCACGCAGGGCTTTGTTTAATGTCGATGGCTCGACGACTAATAATTTTCGGTTTCCATGGCCACTTATCAAGCCATCTCACATATCCCTCACCTTTTCTTCTCTTCCTTTTGTGGGGTGGTTCATTCTTTTGAACTTGTGGTGGCGGTTCTGGATCTATCCTAAGTAATAGCTTTTCGAGTTTGGGCTTAGTTATTTCATCCATCACCTCAGAGTTTAACCTTATCCTCTTAACAGTAATGATATCCCTAGTTTCATGGTCCTCGAATTTTCTCTTTTTATGCGTGACCTCAAACAAAGATGCATCGGTGTAGATATTTTCCAATACCTCCGCATACGTTTTGGATTGGGATTATACCTTTGGTGGGGTATAGGCATGAGGAACATCCTTAGGTGCTACTTTCTCTACCTCTTTGACGACCTCCCTTTCAGGTGGTCCCAGTAAATTTTTCGCAATCTCTACTTCTTCCTCACCAGAACTCTCCTCAACCTCAATATCACTCTCCTCAACCTCATTATCACTCTCCTCAAGATTCTCGATTTGTTTTTCATTAATGGTTGTTACAACATCCACATGCTCCTCAGGGGAGGGTCCTATAGGTGTCTGTGTAAGCAGGGAGATTTGAGTCTCCAATGCCTTAGTGTGAGTCGCGAGGGACTCGACTATTGTGTTTATCTGCCTAAGGTTTTCATAAGTATTGAGATGTTGTCTTCTAAGCTCTTCATTCTAGAGAGTTTGTGTCTCTGCAAAGTGCTCCATCATGGATTCTAGCCTCGAATTAGTTGTTGTTTCAATGAAATCCTCCATTAATGTTTCGAGGTTGGAATTTACGGATTCTTATGGTTCCTCAAAATATTGGGAGTGATGATCATAGAAGAAATTTTGGTGCGGTTCCTCGAGATATTGGGAGTGAGTCAGTGTCGCATTGAAATCCTGCATTAATATTTCTAGGTTGGAATTATGAGATTCTTGCGGTTCCTCGAAATTTTGGGAATGGTAATCATAGGAAAAATTTGGTTGCGGTTCCTCAAAATATTGGGAGTATTGCGGTTGGTAATTGTAGAGAAAATTTGGGTGCGGCTCCTCAAGATATTGTAAGTGGTTATCATAGAGAAAATTTGGGTCATACATAGTTTTTAATTTTTGAATTTTTAATTTTTTTATTATTATTTTTTTTTTATGGGAGTGCCTTAGTCTATACGGTGCAACAACGGAATAACAATATTGACTGCTGGTCCCCGGCAACGGCGCCAAAAACTTGATGCGTCCGCAAGTGCACGGAAATATCGAAGTAATATAAAAGATTGCCGAACCCACATAGACCAATGTCAACCTACTGTAATCTATCGTTGCTTTGTAAAGCTAAGGCTAATGATATTCGATAAAAGGGAAACTAAGACTAAAACTAAAATAAAGCTAAGAAAATATGATAATTAAGAGAGGCCGGAATATGGATTCCGCGTTCCTAAAGGACTTTGTAGAATTCGGGTACTAATTACAACTATAACTTAGTTCCGTAGAATATACCAACTTAAAGACTTCGTCTCACGCTCTCGCGGTATTAACTAAAGTCATGTTCCATAATCCCAAGATTTTGCTCTCGCTCGCACGGTAACTAGGAAATATATTTTGAAAGCCGATAATATCCTAAACGTATCTAAAGCGCTCTCGCTGTATTTAGATATGTTGCCTAATTCCCACTATCCAGTTCGATCCCCACGCTCTCGCAGTGCCGACTCTAACCTTTATTTGCCTTTCACTCTCGTGACAAAACAATGTTAAATAACCTCTCACTCTCGTGACAAAGCTACTTAAATTAGACTTTGAAAGTAAAACCAAAACAAGCATATTGTCATAAATTCGCACCTATAATTTCTACGGAGTCCCGTCGGTAACAACGGTCCTCATACACCGGACTCAAGTTGCTTAGCCGGACATGTTACTAATTAAAAACGCATAAATCATTACGGTTACGATAAAGAACGACATGACAATTAAATTTGACAAACAAAGCAATAATGATAAATAATGCGATAAAAAGGAACCTGTAAATAATGCAAAAAGGAAAGCTGGAATTACTTCTGGAATAATGCAAAATAAACTTCGCGTACAATAACTGGAACTGAATTTGAAATAAATGAAACAGCACCTAAGACTAATGGTGTGGTAGTTCCTCGATGTGAGAAACTACCACTTTTACATGGTAAACTGCCTAAAACTATGAAGGAATAAATTGCACAAAACTTCCATCCCCCCGGTAAAGCCAAGAAGAAGCCTATATATAGAGGGAAATTTCGTTTTGTAACTTCCATGGAGCATAAATGAGTGGTGGAGAAAGTGGGAGTAGTGGGAAATTGGAGACTGGGTTGAGTGAGTTCAGGAGAAAGTGTTGAACGTGCGTGACTGAATTGGCCCTTCGTATCCACGTTTGTATTCTAAACGTTATAACCATTATGTGCGTGTGATGGTCGTGGTGCTCTCGTGACGAGCGTGGTGGCCTTTCATTTGCGTGACGGTCGTGGTGGCTTGTGTGACGGTCGTCACACACACCACTTTCTATTTTTCCGCTTTTTCTCTGTCATTTCTTCCTATTTCTTCTCATTTCTTCATATTTTTCTACTTTGCTCATTTTTAGCTTGGAAAATGAAATACCTGCGAAAATTCTGGAATACTCGCGGAATAATCGGAACTTAAGCTGAAATAGCGTAATTATTAGTAGTAAATCAAGGCAAATATATGATACATTTTCGTGTTATCACTGCTTCGTCTCTGACTTGTTCCTGTCGAACTTCTCTTTTGACTTCAGTGGCTGGTTCTTCACACAAGATTCTGATGCGTGTTTTTTTCGCAAGTGTACGAACGCGTCAGAGTAATATAAAAGATTATCGTATCCACAGAGACCAAGTGTCAATCTATCGCTATCTATTGTTAAGGTGTGTATCTAAGGTGATTGAAAATAGTAGTTTTGAAGAGTGCACGGTAGTAAATAAAGTAATTAAAATTAATTGATAAAGACAGGTTCGAATGCAATTCACACAACCAATTGATAATCCAAGTACTTGCTAATAGAATTACTTACGGGCAATGTTTTCTACTTTGAAAAGAACTAATTTGACAGGAACTGTCGCTTTCGCGTATTCAGAACCGAGTTGTACCCCCTAATCAAACCCTTTTATTGTCACGGATAAAAAGGCGCGCATTGCGTTAGAGTAGTAAACCTATTTTTAAGAAATATAGTATCTTGACCAAGTTGAAAAGTATTTTAACCTGGATTTTCTAAAAAAAAAGAGGTCCTTACGAACCAGACTTTAAACTTCTTAACGCGTCCGAAAATGGTTTTAAAATCTCTTTTCTTTTTAAATTAAAAACTCCTAATAAACTAAACAAAGCGCTTTCGCTGTTTTTGAAATAGTTTAAAAACAATTAAGTTTAGATAGGCGTTGGACGGCTTTCGATCTTACCCAACGGAATTTAAGAACAGGAAAACTTATATTGAAAGTTAAAATAGCCCTTAAGTGTTTCCACTAACAATTGTACAGATTATCGGGTCGGTTATGATCTTCACATTCTAACCTTTATAAAATTAGCCAGACATGGTAAAGTAAAAGTTCATTTTTAGATTTTTCATAAAAAAGGTATTTAAGTGCGAGTGCGGAAAGTAAATGAAAGTAGTGCGAGTGCGGAAAGTAAATGAAAGTAAAGCAGTGCGGAAAATAAATGAAAGTAGTGCGAGTGCGGAAAGTAAATGAAAGTAATGCGAGTGCGGAAAGTAAATGAAATTAAAAGACAATGCAAGAAATAAAGTTGACAAAAAGGTAAAGTAATAAAAACCTGCTCCAATCGGAGTGGTTGAATAAAATGCGAACTGAAAGTAAAATGGCGGCAGGATTAACTTCCTTCCAGAGTGCTCCAAGACTCAATCTCACAGGCTCTTACAGACTCGATCTCTCGAATGTAGTAACACCTCGATGTGAAGCGATTACCACTATTACACTGATATATGCTTATGAACAACTAAGCTTGGATGGATAAAAACGAAAATCTAAAGTCCTATTTATAGGCAAGGAAACATGTGGAAAAGACAAGGATGCCCCTAGCATTTGAATTTGGGAGGGAACTCGTTTTGTTCTTGTGGCGCCCGCCACAACACCATGGCGCCCGCCATGAGTGTAAACTTGCTTGGGCAGTTGGAGATCGTGGGGAAAAACAGTTGGGAGGAGTTTGAGACATGGCCACGTCATGGAAGACCCTGTGGCGGCCGCCATAGTGGATGCCATAAGTGTAAAATGCTGATTTTCTCTATTTTAGCTCATTTCGACTTCCTTTTCGCTCCTTTTCTCGCTCGGGGCTCTGATTAGACTAAAAACCTGAAAACAAAGAAAAACATAATAATAACATAATAAAATGACATTAAAAGACTAAGAATGCATGCGAAATCGGAGTCAAAAATACGGTGAAATTCAGTGTCATCAAATTCTCCCACACTTAGACCTTTGCTTGTCCTCAAGCAAAACATTTAAAGCTCAAAGTAAGAAAACTAGTGCTGACACGTAATTCGGGCAAAAAGGGCTTCTAGGTTCAAGTCAGGATGCAGTGACAGGTACTAAGTGAACCAAGGGTATCGTAATGACACTTATCCGCAGAGGCGGACATAAACTTCATTCTTATATTAATCAACCGTACCATCCCACAATAACTAGGCCTACCTCTTCATCTCTTTTTTGGGTCCTTTTCATTCAGGCGCAATCACATTAAGCCCGTTATCCGTACATGTTTCATAGTAGAGTGACCTGTTAGTGATTCTGATCCAAAACATAGGGTTTCTGGCACATAAGACTGTGTAAACCCTTTTATTTAACCCAAATGCAGTTGTGGGGGATCGGATCGTAATCCGCCCTACCGAGTTCAGCGCCAGAAACCTCTGAACCAACTAACAATGGGTGAGCTAAAATTATATTTTTTTGTGTGGCAACAATTCAACTTTTTGGGTTAAACGACCTTGTGAGGGTCATCTATCCGGAGTTTGCCTTATTCTTTATTTATTTTACTGGATCATTCACTTGTGTTCATCGGTCCCCTACGTAGAACATGCTTAGGCCGGAGCTGACTGCTGAAATAAACTACTTAGGACAAATTTGGAAATGATAATTAAGGCCATGGTACATGGGGTTTTGGAATGATTCCTATATTCGTGAAGTCTATGGTGCTAAAACGATACTAATGTTTCAAAAAGTTCACCTAAGTCACCACATCCTAATCCAAACCTGTCTTAAAGCCCAAAAAACGTGCAGAACAACAATGTTTTCTTATTAATAAATTTTTTTTTTTTTTTTTTTTTTTTGTGTAGGGCTAAAGAAATGGGGAAAAATGAGGGTGCACTAGGGATACACTGTACTGGTGACTCGTCAGACTCATGCATTTTCTAGAAAAAAGACATAGACAAAAACAAGAAATAAACAACTAACAAAAAAAATGGAAATAGAAAGCAATAAAATCCCCTCCCACACTTAAATCGAACATTGTCCCCAATGTTTCGAAATAAGATAAGGAGAGTAACCTGTAAAACTACTGATGCGGACCACTGGTGCCCTCGTCGTCCTGCTGGGAATGCCTGGGACGACGGGATCTGCTACGATGCTGGTCTATCCGGTCCAATCGGGCTGATAAGGCCGCCTGGGCATCTCTGACCTGTCGAAGGTTACCTAGAACGGAACCTTGAGTAGCCTCCATAAGCTCGTAATGCCGGCGGTTGAAGTCTTGCTGACGGGATTGCTCGTTTGCTATCGCAAGCAAGGTTTGAGAAACGGACTCGAAGGATCGATCTGTCCTCTGCCGTGATTCTTCCATGAAGCTCATATTATCCGTCAGTTGTTGCTGAATGGTAGAGAGAAGGTCATCTCGCCTTTCTTCTCTAGCCATAAGGTCACACCACATCTCCTCAGTGACATAGGATCCAGGGACTGAACCTGCAAAAGGGTAAGAGGAAGAGGGTGCGGTGTGTGGTGGTGAAGGATGATGGGGGGACACATGAGGTATGGGAGACTGATCTCTCCGCTCAAATTCTTCGTCAGTGTCGTGTCCCTCCGTATCAGGAATATTAGGAGGAAGTGGACCTAGAACAGGTGGAGCATTTAAATCATAGGTCCAGTTCCTTTCATTACGTACATCGGTACGTCTACTGCAGGGCAAGGCAACAGATGGGATAGCTACACCATGGATCATCAATACAAAACCACCCTCTCTTCTCGCTCGGCACAATTTCATATCTTTTAGAAATTTTAGGTTGATTGTGCGAGGAGTTAAGGGCTCTAGTGTGGCTATCTCATTGTTCAGGTTTAGTGCCCGAGCAATAGACGTAATTAGTCCTCCAAAAACAATCGGTCCTGCTTTATTAATAGTAACAGACATGTGAGAAAGCATAAACGGGACCGGATTGATTCTTCTATTTGTGAGACTTCCTTGTAAAAACTGAAGCTCTTTAGCATTAACCTTATTTGGATTATCCCGGCCAAAAATAGTACATGCCAACAGGTATCTAAAAACTCTGATGGCCGGGTTGTGGATGGTCGATGCAAGAATTCCTTCAAAAGAAGTTATTAAATTATTCGACAATCTCTGCCAAAAAGAAAATGCATCGACCGACCATCCGTCATCCAAAGGGGTCTCACAAATAGCACCTTCCCAAAGAGGAATCCCTAACAGACTTGTTAGTTCGTCGGTACTGTACTTATATTCTATTCCAAACATTCTAAATTGGACAGTACCGACTGTGCTAGCAGTGTTAGGGTGGACAGTGTAGATCAAAGAACTTAAAAACTCAATTGTCAGTTTCTCAAAGGTTGGTTCTTGGTTTTCAAAAATAGAGTGCAGTCCCAAAAAATCAAGTAAATGATAAACACTATGATAAATACCCAAGGTATAGAGACAGTTGTCGTCCACGTACCTCGTCGAGAGAATTTCTCGACCTTGAAGCCTTTGAATATTCCTCCTCTGCCTATCCCCGGGTTTTCCTTCTCGCAAAATATATCCTTCGAACTCCATAGCTTGCTCCTTGAATTGATTTGAAGATAGTGAAGATGGGTTTAAATATAAGTTGGTAAAGGTGAGATTTTTATGGAATTTAATTGGTGGAATTTCAAATGGAAGTTTGAAAGGGTTAATGGATAGTGGGTATTAAATAAAGGTGGGAGCTTTTGTGAGTTTTAATGGAGTTTTGGAAAAGGAGAAAAATGGGTTTTGGGAGTTTAGAGGTTCAAAAATGGTGGAAGATGTAGTTCTCCCCCGTATTTACCAGGACGCCGTGGCGGGCGCCATAAGGCTATGGCGGGCGCCATAAGGTCATTTTCGGACCTGGGCCAAAATTTTGAATTTTGGAATGGGCCTCTCTTACCTTTTGCGTCTCGGGGGTCCCGATAGCGTTCTCATTTGCTTTCTTCTTCAACACGGGACTTGCACAATTTTTGTGGAAATAAAAATCAAATATTGAGAAAAATAACATTATTATTGGATATATATATATAAAAGGAAAAATAAAAACACACATAATATATATATATATATATATATAATCAAAGTACATAGGAAATATAGGAAATGCGAAAATACGAAATGTGTCCAGACATGCTAAAAAGTAAAGAAAACGCAGAAATACTGAATAGTAAATAATAGAGTAGTAAGTCAGGGCAATATGATCAATTAGCTGGCTCCTCTGCCTGGCTGGATCCACGAAGCTCAGCGATCTCGCGACGAAGCTCTCCGATCTCCTGGTATAAAGAGTCTGCCTCAGTAGCATGAGTGAGATCAGATACCTCCATCTGCAAAGCAAGATCAGCTACCTCCTGCTTGAGCTTGGCAGTCTCTCTGCGGAGCTCAACAACCTGGGTGTATAAATCGGGTGGCTGCAAAGACAAATTATTAGATAATACAGTGATTTTGGGAGACGGAGGTGTAGGGGTGTACTCAGCAATAGGAGGCGATCTAGGCTCCTCAATAGTCTCTCCATAACCCTCCAAAGCATATCTCCAATTAGCTGGGTCATGAACACTGGTCATCATCGGATCAGGCAGCAAAAAGTAATGAACAGCCTCGTTGTCGATCAACAATCTGAACTGGTTGGGGTTTGCAGAGGCTCTCCTTATCAACCCTCTGTCTAGGCAGAAATCAACGTCCATGGTGGTGTATTCACAGAAAACCCTGAGATGTAACAACTTACGCGAAAGGCCTAAAGCAGCAGCAATCTGGGTAACAATACCTCCCACATGAATAATACCTACTGATGACCTGGCAATACTGCTAAGACCTTTCAGCAGAAAGTTCCCACATGCTACAGGACGTGACTGGGTCGCACAAAACAGTAGAAAGATCTCCTCCTCACTAAGCAAGGTCTCAGCATCTGGCAATCCAAAGAAAGAGTGTGCTATGATCATCTGAAAATACCTCAATGCAGGGTTGTGGATAACATGTGAGAACTGGGTGGAAGGATCCTGACTCCCTCCACCAGAGATATCACTCCAGAACTTCTCCACTTCCCTACTCAGAAAGTATCCCATAGGTGTCTCAGGAATAGCATCAGGGGTCGTCTGAAAACCTAATAAATCACCAAACTCCTTATGAGTGAAGGAGTACTCAGTCCCAAATAACCTGAAAATAGCACATCCATCTGGTCCGGCCCAGGGGTCATAAGAAAACGAGCTGAGGAACTCCAAAGTGAGGTTCCTATAGGTGTTGTTCAGGTCGTCGAACTGGTCCCATTGAAGCTGGTGGCATAAGAATCTGACACTAGGCTCAATGCCTAAAGCCTCCATGCAAGCCTGATCTGGGTACCTCGTAGGTGCCATAGGACGTCTGAAGTGGACAAAGTAACGCTCTCTCTGGGCGTCATTCCTGAAAGTCACATGCATGTCGTCAAAGTTCTGCATTCTGCACAGAGTTAGGAAGAAAGTCCTGTAAAACACAAACGTTTTAAACATTAGTCCTGACAAAATATAACAAGAAATAAAATAAAACAAAATGTAGAAAGAGTAAATAAGGTAAGAAAATCATGGGTTGCCTCCCATGCAGCGCTTGTTTAACGTCGTTAGCTTGACGACTGGAACTTATACATCTCTTGTCGGGATTGGTGGATCACTTAGAGTGTGGCTGGAGTAGGTTGTTGGAATGTCTCCTCCTTCGTAGAGCTTCAGTCTTTGTCCATTGACGATGAATGGTTTACATGTCTCGTTTTTGATTTCAACAGCTCCAGACCTCAGAATTTTTGATACTTTGAAGGGGCCAGTCCATCTTGAACGGAGCTTTCCTGGGAAGAGTCGTAGCCTAGAATTGAACAGGAGAACAGGGTCGCCTAAGTTGAAGTCTTTTCTTACGATTCTTTTGTCGTGCCAAGCTTTTGTTCTTTCTTTGTATATTATGGCATTCTCGTAGGCTTGCTGTCTGAGTTCTTCCAATTTGTGGATGTCAAGGATACGTTTCTCACCAGCAGTTAGGTAATCCAAATTCAAAGTTTTAATGGCCCAATAGGCCTTATGCTCTAACTCAAAAGGTAAATGACAAGATTTTCCATAGACTAGTTGGTAGGGGGTTGTTCCTATAGGGGTTTTGAAAGCGGTTCTGTAGGCCCATAAAGCCTCTTGAAGCTTTTGCGACCAATCTTTTCTGGATACAGAGACAGTTTTTTCTAAAATTTGTTTAATCTCCCTATTAGATACTTCCACTTGGCCACTAGTCTGTGGGTGATATGGTGTTGCTACTCTATGCTTAACTCCATACTTGCTTAAAAGCTTATCAAATATTCTTGATATAAAGTGAGATCCTCCATCACTTATAACTAAACGGGGTGTTCCAAATCTGGGGAATATATAATTTTTAAATAATTTAATCACTACTCTAGTGTCGTTTGTGGGTGCAGCTATCGCTTCAATCCACTTAGACACGTAGTCTACTGCAACTAAGATATACTTGTTTCCTAAAGATGGTGGGAATGGTCCCATGAAATCTATACCCCATACGTCGAAGAGTTCTACTTCTTGGATGTTTCTTAAAGGCATTTCGTCGCGTCTTGATATATTTCCTGTGCGTTGGCATCTATCACATTTGACAATGTAAGCGTGGACATCACGCCACATGGTAGGCCAGAATAGGCCAGCTTGAAGAATCTTGGCGTAGGTCTTAGAGGTGCTTGCATGTCCACCATAAGGTGCAGAGTGACAATGCTGAATTATACTTTCTACCTCGTCTTCTGGAACGCAACGGCGGAAAATGCCATCTTTACCTCTCTTGAAAAGAAGTGGCTCATCCCAATAGAAATTTCTAACATCACTTAAGAACTTCTTCTTCTTGTGGTAATCGAGATCAGGGGGTATGATATCAGCGGATAGGTAATTAACAAAATCAGCGTACCAGGGCACGTTACTTACAGCTAAGGATTTTTGGAAGTGCTCATGAGGGTCTGGTTCTTTATCTTCAATGGTTTCCAACTGGGCTATCAATCTATCATAGGCAAAATCATCATTTATGGGTACTAATTCAGGATTCAGGTATTCTAGCCTAGATAGGTGATCGGCTACTACATTTTCTGTGCCTTTTTTATCTCGGATATCTAAGTCGAACTCTTGTAGCAACAAAATCCATCGAAGTAACCTGGGTTTAGCATCTTTTTTAGTTAGTAGGTAACGGATGGCAGCATGATCGGTGTAAACTATAATTTTGGCTCCTACTAGATATGATCTAAATTTGTCTATAGCGAAAACTACAGCTAGGAGTTCTTTCTCGGTTGTTGCGTAATTGAGCTGGGCGGCGTCTAGGGTTCTACTGGCATAATATATTACATGTAATCTTTTATCTTTTCTCTGACCTAGAACGGCTCCTACAGCGTAATCACTGGCGTCACACATTATCTCAAACGGTTCAGACCAATCAGGGGGTTTCATAATGGGTGCTGAAATCAATGCTTGCTTCAAAAGGTTGAATGCTTCATTGCATTTTTCATCAAAGATGAATTCAGCATCTTTCATTAACAGGCCAGTTAAAGGTTTTGTTATTTTGGAGAAGTCCTTGATGAAACGGCGGTAGAATCCAGCGTGTCCAAGGAAACTTCTAACTTCCCTGATAGTCTTGGGGGGTTTTAGGTTCTCTATAACTTCTATTTTTGCTTTATCTACCTCTATACCTCTTTCGGAGATTATATGTCCTAAAACAATTCCTTCAGTCACCATGAAATGGCATTTTTCCCAATTCAGCACAAGGTTCACCTCCACACATCTTTCCAGGATTTTCTCAAGGTTGATAAGACAATTTTGGAAATCAAAACCGCAAACCGAGAAATCATCCATAAATACTTCCATGATTCCATCTAGATAATCTGCAAAGATTGACATCATGCAACGTTGGAAAGTAGCAGGTGCATTACAGAGTCCAAAAGGCATTCGTCTGTAGGCAAAAGTTCCAAAAGGGCATGTAAAGGTAGTTTTTTCTTGATCTTCTGGATGTATAGGTATTTGAAAGAATCCCGAATACCCGTCTAGATAGCAGAAGTAAGAGTGTCTGGCAAGACGTTCTAACATCTGGTCTATGAATGGTAAAGGGAAATGATCCTTCCTAGTTGCTTTATTTAGCTTTCTATAGTCTATGCACATACGCCAACCTCCTTCTATTCCCTTTGCTATTTGTTCACCTTTCTCATTTTGCACAACTGTGATGCCTCCCTTCTTGGGTACCACATGCACAGGGCTCACCCACTTACTGTCCGAGATCTGATATATTATACCTGCTTCAAGCAACTTCAGAACTTCCTTTTTGACAACATCACTCAGTATAGGGTTTATCCTTCTCTGGTGCTCTCTGGAAGGTTTTGAATCTACTTCGAGCGAAATCCGATGCATGCATACGGATGGACTTATACCTTTCAGATCAGAGATATTATATCCTAAGGCTGAGGGATATCTTCGTAAAACGTCCAAGAGTTGATCTGTTTCTTTTTGTCTCAAGGCAGCACTAACTATAACCGGACGATTCATTTCTTCATCAAGAAACTCATATCTCAGGTTCTTAGGTAGTTCCTTAAGTTCCAAGGCTGGTTTAATAGGGCAAGGCATAGGATCTGGGGTAAGGGATAAACATTCGTAATGGTTATCATCGATGTAGGGTTTCTTATAATTGTCATCTTCCAAAATAAGAGTTGATGGCAGCTTAATTGTTTCAATGACTTCTTCTTGCTCTAACTCCCTAACACATTCATCAATCATATCTATCGCATAACACGCATCTCCTATCACAGGTGCCATAAGAAATTTTGAAAGTATAAATTCTATCTTCTCGTTCCCTACCTCAAAGGTTAGCTTCCCCTTTTTGACATCTATTATGGCTCCAGCAGTCGATAAGAATGGTCTACCTAGAAGAATTGGTATGTCATCATCTTCTTTAATGTCCATGACAACAAAATCAGTAGGGATAAACAGCTGACCTATCCTAACAGGGACGTCTTCAAGTATGCCTATCGGATATTTAACAGATCTATCGGCTAATTGAAGTGACATCTTGGTAGGTTGCAACTCTCCTAAATTTAACCTTTCGCAAACCGCTAAGGGCATTAAGCTCACACTAGCTCCTAAGTCTAGAAAAGCTTTTTCGATGACATGACTCCCCAAAGTACAAGGAATGGAAAAGTTTCCAGGATCTTTATCCTTTTTTGCTAATTTATTTTCGCCAATAGAATTACATTCCAAGGGTTTCGGATCATCAAGTCTACGTTTATTGGTAAGGATGTCTTTGAGAAACTTTGCGTAGGATGGTATTTGGGTAATGGCTTCTGTGAACGGGATTTCTACGTGAAGTTTTTCTATAACTTTAATGAATTTCTGATACTGATTATTGATCTGGGTTTGTTTAAGTCTTTGCGGATATGGTATTGGTGGTTTGTATGGCGGGGGTGGTATATAGGTTTTGTTTTTGGGTTCTTCTCCTTTTTCTTGACTTTCCCGGTTTACAGATTCCTCTGGTTTCTTCTTTTTATCTGGGATGTTGTCATCTTCCTTAGAAGTTTTGGGATCACTCAACCTCGGGTTACAAGGTTCATCATAAGCGGTCCCACTTCGTAGGGTAATGGCATTTGCTTGTCCTTTCGGGTTTTGTTGAGGTTGTCCAGGGAATTGTCCTCCAGGTGTGGTCTGAGGGGCTTGGTTTAAAGCTACCTGCGAGATTTGGGTTTCAAGCATCTTATTGTGAGTGATTATTTGGTCAACCTTGGTTCCTAACTGGGTAATTAGTTCGTTAACATGAACGTTTTGGTTCATGAACTCCTTGTTTTGTTGGATTTGAGCAGCGACAAAATTATCCACGATTTTCTCAAGGCTCGGTTTTGGTGGTACAGGTTGCATAGGTTGATTTGATCTTGGGGCTTGATAACTTGATTGTCTCGGAGGGGCAGTATTTTGGATAGGGTTATTATTCTTATAGGAAAAGTTTGGGTGATTCCTCCATCCAGGGTTATAGGTATTTGAAAATGGGTTTCCTTGGGTGTAGTTCACTTGTTCAGAGCTGGTCTCGTTTAACAGACTGCATTCTGCGGATTGGTGTCCTTTCGTCCCACATATCTCACAATCTGACGAAACTGCGGCTGCAGTATTCGGGGTTGTACACATATGCTCAACTTTTAGGGCCAATGCGTCCATTTTAGCTTGCATCATGTCTATAGAGCTTAACTCATGTATTCCCCCTTGGGCTTCCTTCTTTTCCACTGTCGCTCGTTCTACTCCCCACGATTGATGGTTTTGGGCCATATCTTCGATAAGGGCACTAGCTTCAGGGTAACGTTTGTTCATCAGTGCGCCACCTGCGGCGGCGTCGATGGTCATCTTAGTGTTATAATGAAGTCCATTATAGAAGGTTTGAATGATTAACCAATTTTCTAAACCATGATGTGGGCATGCTCTTAACAGCTCTTTATATCTCTCCCAGGCTTCGAACAACGATTCTCCTTGGTTTTGGGTAAATCTAGTTATTTGGTTTCGAAGAACAGCGGTCTTACTCGGGGGAAAATATCTGGCAAGGAATACTTTTCTAAGGTCTTCCCAACTTGTTATGGAATTTGGTGGAAGGGAATCTAACCAAGATAGGGCCTTATCTCTGAGGGAAAAAGGAAATAATCTTAAGAGAATCGCCTCAGGAGGGGCTCCATTGGTTTTAAAGGTGTCTGCTAGTTGGAGAAAGTTTTTCAAATGTTGGTTTGGGTTCTCTGTAGCAAGACCTGCGAATTGTCTCTGCTGTACTAACTGCAGCAGGGATGGTTTAAGTTCAAAATTGTTAGCTGGTATGGCTGGATTTACTATACTAGAACTAGGTTCCTCGTTGGATGGTTGGGCGAAATCCTTAAGAGGTCTTTGATTTTGATCTTCGGCCATAGCTTTCCTAAGTTTACGGAAATATAAACGTGTGCGAGCGTAACGTTCTGGTTCAGCTAGAGGGTCTACTAAACTACCGGTACTACGAGTTTTTCGCATTGACCGGCGGGTAACTTCCTTAGTCTAAACGGTATAACAACAGGGTACGAAATTTGACGAAATTGGTCCCCGGCAACGGCGCCAAAAACTTGATGCGTGTTTTTTTCGCAAGTGTACGAACGCGTCAGAGTAATATAAAAGATTATCGTATCCACAGAGACCAAGTGTCAATCTATCGCTATCTATTGTTAAGGTGTGTATCTAAGGTGATTGAAAATAGTAGTTTTGAAGAGTGCACGGTAGTAAATAAAGTAATTAAAATTAATTGATAAAGACAGGTTCGAATGCAATTCACACAACCAGTTGATAATCCAAGTACTTGCTAATAGAATTACTTACGGGCAATGTTTTCTACTTTGAAAAGAACTAATTTGACAGGAACTGTCGCTTTCGCGTATTCAGAACCGAGTTGTACCCCCTAATCAAACCCTTTTATTGTCACGGATAAAAAGGTGCGCATTGCGTTAGAGTAGTAAACCTATTTTTAAGAAATATAGTATCTTGACCAAGTTGAAAAGTATTTTAACCTGGATTTTCTAAAAAAAAAGAGGTCCTTACGAACCAGACTTTAAACTTCTTAACGCGTCCGAAAATGGTTTTAAAATCTCTTTTCTTTTTAAATTAAAAACTCCTAATAAACTAAACAAAGCGCTTTCGCTGTTTTTGAAATAGTTTAAAAACAATTAAGTTTAGATAGGCGTTGGACGGCTTTCGATCTTACCCAACGGAATTTAAGAACAGGAAAACTTATATTGAAAGTTAAAATAGCCCTTAAGTGTTTCCACTAACAATTGTACAGATTATCGGGTCGGTTATGATCTTCACATTCTAACCTTTATAAAATTAGCCAGACATGGTAAAGTAAAAGTTCATTTTTAGATTTTTCATAAAAAAGGTATTTAAGTGCGAGTGCGGAAAGTAAATGAAAGTAGTGCGAGTGCGGAAAGTAAATGAAAGTAAAGCAGTGCGGAAAATAAATGAAAGTAGTGCGAGTGCGGAAAGTAAATGAAAGTAATGCGAGTGCGGAAAGTAAATGAAATTAAAAGACAATGCAAGAAATAAAGTTGACAAAAAGGTAAAGTAATAAAAACCTGCTCCAATCGGAGTGGTTGAATAAAATGCGAACTGAAAGTAAAATGGCGGCAGGATTAACTTCCTTCCAGAGTGCTCCAAGACTCAATCTCACAGGCTCTTACAGACTCGATCTCTCGAATGTAGTAACACCTCGATGTGAAGCGATTACCACTATTACACTGATATATGCTTATGAACAACTAAGCTTGGATGGATAAAAACGAAAATCTAAAGTCCTATTTATAGGCAAGGAAACATGTGGAAAAGACAAGGATGCCCCTAGCATTTGAATTTGGGAGGGAACTCGTTTTGTTCTTGTGGCGCCCGCCACAACACCATGGCGCCCGCCATGAGTGTAAACTTGCTTGGGCAGTTGGAGATCGTGGGGAAAAACAGTTGGGAGGAGTTTGAGACATGGCCACGTCATGGAAGACCCTGTGGCGGCCGCCATAGTGGATGCCATAAGTGTAAAATGCTGATTTTCTCTATTTTAGCTCATTTCGACTTCCTTTTCGCTCCTTTTCTCGCTCGGGGCTCTGATTAGACTAAAAACCTGAAAACAAAGAAAAACATAATAATAACATAATAAAATGACATTAAAAGACTAAGAATGCATGCGAAATCGGAGTCAAAAATACGGTGAAATTCAGTGTCATCAGATTCTCACTGAATCGTTCTTCACATTCTGAGTCTAATCCCATTCTTTAAGCTCATCTATGATCATGTCCCTGCTGATCACTACCTGCTTATTCACTGGGTCGAACAAATTGTAACCTCCAGTCGAATGATATCCTATCAAGATCATCTTATTCAACTTGTTATCAAGTTTTATTCTCAACTGATCTGGCACATGTCTATGTGCTATAGATCCAAAAATCTTCAAGTGTCTGAGGCTAGGCTTGACACCAGACCAATATTCTTCTGGTGTGATTCCTTCAAGCTTCTTCATCGAACATCTGTTTAATATGTATGTTGCTGTCGAAACCGCTTCTCCCCATAATTCTTTGGGTAGATGCTTTCCATTCAACATACTTCTCACCATGTTCATGATGGTTCTTTTTTTTCTTTCTACAATTCCATTTTACTGTGGAGTGTAGGGTGGCACCACCTCTTGCACAATCCCTTCTTTTTCACATAATACATCGAACTCTTTCGACACATACTCTCCACCCCCTTCAGTCCTCAGAATTTTTAGCTTTCGACCACTCTGTCTTTCGACCATAGATTTGAATCTGGAAAATACCTCAATCACATCACTTTTCTTCTTGATGAGGTAAGTCTACAGCTTTCGACCGTAACCATCTATGAACGTGACAAAGTATCTGTTGCCTGCAATCGAATCCACCTAGATTGGACCACATACATCAGAGTATATGACTTCCAGAATTGCCTTCGACTTCATTCTTGCATCCTTGCTGGAGCTATTCTTGTGTTGTTCGACTGAACACACTCTTCAGAGACTTCACTTGGAATGTCGATTTCAGGTAATCCTGAAGCCATATTTCTTCTCTTTAGCTCTCTGATGTCATTGAAGTTGAGATGGCATAGTCGAAAATGCCATAACCACTCATCTCTGCTGGCTGCAGTTGCTAGGCACTTGTGCTCCTTCACATTGAATTCAATCTTAAAATTCCTATTCTGAGACATTGGAGCCTTCAAGGTCAACCTACTGTCATACCCCAAATTTGTCCTACCTATGCATAACTGACATCTGTACATTCTTTTTTTTTTCAAACCATTTCTAATCCAAAATCCATTTCTCAATTTCTTAATCCAGCAAGGCCATTTATCCAAAAAAAAGTCAATAAACTTTTTCTATCTAAAAACCATTTATTTGTGTTACCATTTTTTAGTAGTTTTTTTTTATTTTATCCAGCTTTTATAATTTAGATATCCAATTTAGATATCCATTCTTTAACCAAAGTCTTTTTCAATATCCATGTTAACCATTGTTTTTTAATCCACATTCACTTTAAATCCTTTTTTCTAAACCCAAACCATTCTTCAAATCCACCTTTCAATTTAATTCATTTTTCTAGACCAAATTCATGTTAATAACCATTTTTCAAATTTCATAATCCAAAACCAAAAGCCCATATTCTCAATTCCTTATTAAGTCCGTTTAAGTTTCAAAACCATAAACCAATATTCATTCATTAATTCATCTACATTTCTATCCATACAAATTCATAAACTCCTTTAAACCATGCCACTACACCAAAACTTAACAGCAAATAATTCACAATAAACCATGTATCACCAACTTGCAGACCCCACAATTTAATTCACACAATAACACACCACATACGACATGCGGATTCTCAAAATTCCTCAGCAAAACCATCACCCTTGCTGAATCCCACGTCATATCAGCTGCTCCCAACTCGTACAAAAAACCGTTACACAAACCTTTGTGCAGCAAGCCACGACTTGTACATTCCAAAACGATCAATTCCACAATTCCACTATCAGCACCAAAACAATAAATTGTACAAGAATGGCCCCACAAATTCTAACAGAATTTTAATTGAAAAACCTAAACTACCCTCCCAATTCTTGAATAAATCAAGCTGCAACGGATTTCATTCGGGACGGATGACCCCTCACCAATTCTCATCAGCAGCACGCGTCACTGTGATTCCTCACATTTTATCCATCTGTTCCAATCTTCAATTCCAATTAAACTTCACTTTTAAACCATTCACAAACCTGCAGAAACAAAGTTTCTTAAAATCTCATGATACTCTGCACCAATTCTTCAATCTTCATTCAGACCTGCAACAACCGCAACAACACTTCATGGCAACTCTGAATCTCACAAAGATTTGAATCAGGAATTCAACATCAACAACGCCAATAACGACAGTTTTGTAAGCAGCAGAACTGAGTTGAAGAAGCAGAGCAAGGAAAGTGATGCAGAAGTTTACGCTGGAAGAAAGAAACAGAAGCGGAAAAGGAGGGAATCGAGTTGAGCTTACCATTGCCGAAGTCGGAATCGTCGGACTGGCTCCGACCTTGTGAGTTTTTTCTTCTAACTTAAATCTTGATCATATGCGGTTTCCTCTGTAATTGTTTGATTTTCGAGCAAAATGTTTGTGAATGTTTGATTTTCGAGTAAAATGTTTGTGATTGTTTGATTTTCAAGTAAGGTATTTGTGATTGTGTGATGTTTGTGGCTTGTTGTTCGAATCTGATCTGTATCTTTTTTTAACAAGTTTGAGCACTGTTGACACTTTTGTGATAGAGGAGGTTGTTGAGAGTTTGAGAGGCGGAGTTGAAGAAGGTCACGAAGGTGAAGGTGGTGTTCATGCCGGCGATTTGAGTAGGGAACGGAGAAGAAGAAAGGAAAATGGACGAAGGAGGAGTTGAGGAAAGAGAGCGGCGAAGGGATTGGTGATGGTGTCGCCGGCGGTGATTTGATGAGAGCAGGGTGAGGCGCTTGCGGCAGTGATAGGAAAGAGAGGAGACGATGAGGAAGGGTGCGATTTTGCCGGAGAAGTTTGAGTATCGCCGACAATTTGAAAATGATGGTAAAGACGGTGAGGAGAGAGACGGAGTTGAGCAAGATGAATTCACGGCGCTGTGAAGAAGAAGGTTTGGTCTGAGTATGGGATTTAGGTTTTCTGGTATTCTCCGGACTGGGCCTTAAGCCCACGTCTCTTTTATTCCTTCCGCACCCCCAGTTTTCCTTTCTCACCCTCTTAGCTGAATTAAAGTAATTGGGCCTGGTGTCTAGAGCCCAGCGTCTGTATTCCTCACTGCACCACCCCGTTTTTACTCTATGAACCCTCCTTGTCTTCATGTTTCTTTCTGGGCTTAACATTGACGAGGCCCACTCGCCCAGATTATTTTCCACACCCCTGAAACACCAATGCACCCTTCTTTTGGATTCATAAAGATTTCTTGGGCCTAGTCTGCCAAGCCCATCCGCCTGGACTGTTATCCACACCCCAATAGCTGCCTGGCCCGTTTCCTTTTTTGTTTTGTTTTTTTTTTTGTTTTGATTTTAAAACTTAATTTTAATTACTTAATAATAAATCCAAAAACACTTAATTTATTTCTTTAAAAACAAAACTTTGAATAATATTACTAAAATAATTTAGTTAATCTTATTAAATTTTTTTTATAATAATGATTAATCTATTTAATGATTAATCTTATTAAATATTGAATTTTAATTTGATTAATTATTGATTTAGTTTTAATTCTAAAAATCCAAAAATTACTTTTCTATTTAATTCCTAATCTAGTTAATTTCTTAACTTTAAAAAATATCTTTTTCAAATCAAATTAAATCATAATCCTTTTTGCCTAATCATTAATTACTTTTTTAAATCAAATCATAAAATATTTCTTAAGATATCTAAATCATTTTCTTAATTAAATTATGGAAGTAGTGGGCTTTTGGGGTCTAGCACTCCTTGAGTCCTTGAACGATCGCTCTTGAGGCGCACGCCTTGGGTTGTGTTCGTTCCGTCTTCCATTTTAAAAAAACTTAAAAATATTTTAATCTAACTAAAACACTTAACTTTTATAACACTTTCTTAGTCTAAAAACCATAATTCAAATTTTAAAAGCAACTACTTAATCTTTTACAAATGTGCTTTTAACTTATAATCATAATCAACTTTGAAATACTTGAAATATTTTCTTATAAAATATTTAAATCAATCTTCTTAAACATTTTCCTAGTTAACCATGGAAGTAGTGGGCTTTTGGGGTCTAGCACTCCTTGGGTCCTTGAACGACCGCTCTTAGGGCGCACGCCTTGGGTTGTGATCGTTTCGATCTTTCATCCCTAGACTTAAAAACTTACAACCCTTTTAAGACACTTAAGTCATTCAAACCCTAAATCGATTAAACACGCCTATTAAGATGCATTAAATTCAAATCTTTTTCCTAATCAAATTACGAAAGTAGTGGGCTTTTGGAGTTTAGCACTCCTTAGGTCCTTGAAAGAACGCTCTTGAGGCGCACGCTTTGGGTTGTGTTCGTTACGATCTTTCGTTCCTAAAACACTTGCCCTAATTACATGGAAAAAGAAGCCCATTGTCTAACAAACATGATTTCACAATTAATAGAATGAAAAAGGTGTCGTTGAGATCTAGCATCTCAGTAATGCCCCGAATAATTGGTTGCGAGGCCGACTTCTCGTTTATCGAATAATCGTCATTCTTCCTCTAAAATAATTAACAAACCAAACACTTCCCACGCAACCGAAACCTTAATACACTCAACCCACAACTCAAACACCTTTCCCAAAGAACATTGTTTAAGTCATTCTTTCGCGCATATGAACTGGTGCTTCAGCCTCCCCTAGCGAGCAGACAAGCCAATGTTTAGCAGTTAGAATGCAACCTAAACTCTCGTTCGCCTAAAACACGTCCAAATCAAACCTATTTCTCAATCAAATCTCTAACACACTTAATCCAAATCAAACAACCTTTCGCAAAAAGAACATTGTTTAGTCCATTCTTCCGCGCATATGAACTAGTGCTTCAGCCTCCCTTGACGAGCAGACAAGCCAACATTTAGCAGTTAGAATGTGAATTAAACACTCGTTCGTTTAAAAAATACAAACCAACCGTAGTCCCACGAACTACGAATGCTCTGACTTTCCCATTGCACGAGGGAATACGTAGGCACAAGGGTTATAATCCTTGCCGAGCACACTAATAAAAAACCACCCATTTCCCCCTAGAGAGCAATTGTACCTAAGAAGAAAACAAACAAACCTAGCTAACTTATCTCGCGAATCGAATCAAGAGGTTCCCGTTGAGTAGAACGGACGTAGAGGGTGCTAATACCTTCCCTTTGCGTAATCGACTCCCGAACCCGAATTTGGTTGCGACGACCATTTTCTTATCCCTTTCAAAGGTTTTATTGATATTTTCCTATTCCTCCCTTGGAATAAATAAAGTTCGGTGGCGACTCTGTTTCGAACAGTTTTTTCCGCGTCCATCGCGAGGATCGTATTTTTCGAGGTACGACACCTACCACCTGCGTCGAGAACTCTCATCATCTTGTCTTCGACAACTACCTTGTAGTTCCTTTCGACAAGATGTCCTATACTGAGCAGGTTACTTTTCATGCCTGGTATGTATAACTGTTTACTGTGAATTTTGGTAAACAACCTCTGGTCTATCAATTTTAAATAAAACTGACTAACTTGCAGGATCGACCAAACAAATCCTAGGACATGTGCTAAATTTAAGGGAAAATGTAACTGACAATGATAAATGCAAGAAATGTAAATTGAACTCCACGTTCGACAGTAAAAGAAAACTACACGAACTCCACGTTCGACTACTTGCAAATAAAGTAAAGGCTTGGAAATGTAAAGGGCTGTAAATAAATGATGCAGAATTTAAAGGCGTCGAATGTAAAAGACAAAAAGGTAAATGACTTTGAAAAATAAAAGTGCAGGAAGATAAATAACTGTCGAAAGTAAACAACAAGAAATGTAAAAGTGCTTGAACTCCATGTTCTTGAATGTAAAAGGTGCAGAAAGAGTAAATGACTGTCGAAAGTAAAGGGCAAGAAAATAAATGACTTTGAAGGTAAATGCAGTAATATAAAAGCCCTTGAACATAAAATGCAATGAACTCCACGTTCTTGAAAATAAAGACTGAAATGTAAAGGTGCTGTCGAAAGTAAATGTGCAGGAAAGTAAATGGCTTTAAAAGTAAAAGACTTTGAAGATAAAAGACAAGAAATAAAGATGAACTCCACGTTCTTGAAAATAAAGACTTTAAAGGTAAATGCTTGAATATAAAGGTGCAGTCGAAAGTAAATGCAGGAAGTTTAAATGAAAGTTTAAAAACAAGACTTTAAGTAAATTTGACATGAAAAGTAAAATTCAGGAAAACGTAAAGACATGGAAAGTAAATGCTTGAAGCTTAGACATGACGAAGATAAATTGCATTAATGCAGAAATAAAGGGTGGTGTTACATTGCGTACATTCTCACGAACTCGTTTCTCTACACGCGGGTACTTTGAGTTTCTTTGAGTCACTTGTACAAAAATATGAACACCCTTATTACATAGAACTAACTCCTATTTATAGTGCTAAGCAATAACTACTAAGTGGTGGTTATTGCTTCAAACGTGTCCCTTTGGCGCCTTATCCTTGGCCTCAACTGTTCCCACGTTCACAACTGCTCCTATTTGAATTTCAAACATTAGAAATTCCCTCCAGCCTTAGTATAACAACTGCAGCGCGCGTTTCAATATTCCCATGGTCGAAACCTTTCCCAACACTTAGCCATTTTTTAGGCTTCCAAAACCCCTATTCGACTCAGGCTTCACCAAAACTGGGTCGAAGCCTTCTTTACGTTAAAAATAACTTTTTAACTTAAAATAGCTTTGATTCTTTCTAACGTCGAAAATGAGGGTTAACAAATTGCCCCCAAGGAATGTCCTTTCACCAGAATTGGTAGGAAGGTCATTTCTTGATATAATAACCATTTCGATGCTTGTTTGCATGGCCTCAACTGAATATCCCACTAATTACTTAGTGGCTGAATTGTTCAGTTTCTTTGACCCACGCTTATGACGTTATACCATCATGACAAATCCTTAAACATCACTTCAGCCGTATTCATCATAACACTTTTCTTGAAAATAGATGTTTGCAGTCTGTTCATAACTGCTACCATTCATCACGTCTCCAGGAAAAGAACACGCGTCCCACTAACTCCTCAACTTCAATGGTAGATCCAAGGCTCTTGGGATTTTCAAACGTCTATAAATGCCCATTTCCACCACTTTGTGAACTTTCCACACTCTTATATTCTCAAGCAAACATCTTCTTCTCCTCAGTTTCTCTTACGCAAAACCCAGAAAAACACCATCTTTTCGTCTTCTTCAACAATGGCGTCTTCCCAAACCAATCCTCAACCAAAGAAAACTCAAAGAGGCAAGGCTACTCCATTTAAACAAGCCATTCCTCCATTCGCTAATATCCCAGGCCCCCAAATAGTGGATAACCGCCGTTGCATGCCGGAACCCACCACTGAAGAAACCAGACGCATATACAAGTCTCAGGTAATGATCCCTTTAGTTGTTTCTAACAAACCTTACGCACTGTCTGGTCCTCTAGCTGATGTTGACATTTCTAATGAGAAACTAAGTGAGTTTCTCCCCTCTTACCGGAAAACAAGGCCATTAGGGCAAAAGAGTTTTCCCAAAATCAACGCTGCTGCTGAAACCTCTCCTGAAGAAATCCCCCTGCCCAAAATCAACGTTGGCTATCTCACTGATGGTACCAGGCTGGTGAGAGCTGTCAATCCCTTGAAGGAATTTGACCAATGGATGGCGAAGATGGAGAAGGTCAAAGTTGAACATTGGAAGAATATAGGGATTTATGACCTTCTTATGTTGTCGAAGACCAGCATACCATACTGTCTGAACGTGTTGGCAGCGTCCTTATACTTTTGGGACAACACCCATTATACCTTCCATCTGCCATGTGGAATGGTTACCCCAACCTTATTCGATGTAGCTGCCATCACAGGGCTTCGCCCAGATGGCCTTACCTATAACCCTGATGTTGATGCTGAAGACACCATCAATATTTCAGGCTCTAAACTTACATACACTCTCTTCATCAAACACCACTTTAAACAAGAAGATGACAAAGTGTCGGATGAAGAACATATTGCTTTTCTCACAGTCTGGCTGTCGAGATACATTTTCTGTACCAAATCTTTGCAGGTAGCTAAGAAGTATCTGCCCCTGGCGAATCAACTTCACAACAACAGAGGAACCTGCTTGAGTGAACTCATCCTGGCGAACCTTTATGAGTCTATCAGCTAAGGGGCTTCTCGACTTAGAAATATGGAGGCCCAAGGTCCTATGCACTTGAGTGGGCCTCTTTGGCTACTTCAATTGTGGCTTAATGCTACATTTGAGGCTAGCCTCCCTAGAAAAGGCCTAGTTGATGAAGCCTCTGCTGAAATAAGGGAGAGGAGTGTCGAAGGGACGCGTCTAGCCAAACTCACTCCCAATGATGATGGTGAAACCCTTCAAAGGGCCTTTACCAGTTATATTATGATGTTTGCCAAGCGCTATGAGTTCACTCCTAGCATGGCACCTTTTGCTCAAAGAAGGTACGACCCTGTGTGGTTTAAAAGGCCATTTCCAAATCCTCGCCAAACTCTTGATCAAGAATCTGTTGCTATCTGGGAAGCCTTTTTGATTCCCAGATTCTTTATCCACAGGTTGAACTTAGGGAGAGGTTTATCAGCACTGATTGCCTATCAACCAAACCTTGTCTCTCGACAATTTGGGCTGGCCCAGAGCTTTCCTCAATGCTTGTATGAGAGAAAGGGCCAAGTAATTCTTCACACTGCCTGCTTCGACGAGGAAAATGTCTCCATTACACTCGACAGCTAGAATGAGAAAAGAAAAGTCCTCTCTCCTGTGTTTTTTGAGCCTTCTTTTCTATGCACTTCATCATTCCACCAATGGTGGTCGAAGCACTATAGTGAGCACTTTCTTGATGTGGCTATATTTTCTTCGTTACTTGACCAAGCTTTTCTCAATGTGCAGGACAAGACGAAAAAGAGTAAGTTTACTCACATCCAAGAAATACAGGCTTTTCAAAAATACTTTGAAACTATCTATCGACCAGATGATCTTAGTCGAACCATTCATGAGGCTGTTGTCACTCTAAAGAGAAAATTTCTAGAAAAGCTGGATCAACTAAAAATTCCTCCCAACGTCCCTCGTGAGAAATGTTATGAGGTAGCTTTTAAAATTTTTCCTCCAAAGTTCCCTCGACTGCCTAATGCTGATTTTGGAGTGGCGCTTGCCCCTCCATTTCCAGATTGGTTTGTCTGTGGGGAGCATTTAAAACTTCTTCGACAGCAGTCTCAGCCAAAGGCCCAACGAGTGGTTCCGACTAAGCATATGTTAGACAGTTTTAAAGGACACCTTCATATAGGAATTCAGGACGTTCGTGTCGAATCTGAAATATATGAAGGTTTGAAACCCTTAATCCATGGCTTTATAACTAACCACGTAATCATCAACTTGTAACACTTTTTACTGTCTCTCAGCTGTGCCTAGGAAAACTGTACAACTAGGGCTGCTACCTCACAAAGTGGCAAAGAACCAGAGAGCATATAGGTATATTTCACATCCCCTACTTACGCTTTTACTGTATGAATTTCTTTCTTATATTTGCATTGCCTCTTCAGACTGGTCGAAAACCTCCAACACCTTCAAAGAAAGGTAAAAAGGATGCCCCAGCTGTTGTTATACCTTCAGATGCTTCAGATGAATCTCCTGAGGAGGTTCTTACAAAGAAATGAAGAAAACCAATCAAAGCATCTGGACCTGCTGGCCCACCTCCTTCGAAGGTGGCCAAAATACTTGAAAAGGCACCCACAACAAGTGGTGTCAAAAAAGAGCCTTCCACGGTGGCCTTGAGAACACCTCTTGGTGATCATGGGAGTGATAACTCAAGTTCTCCTGCTGTACAAGCTCAGGTATGTGCATCATTTTTTCATTATACTGACGTCTTTCGCCCAAATTCTTTCAATCTCATTTTCTCCACTTGTGTTCTTTAGGCAAGCATAATCAATAATCCTGATCCCCGACTGTCGCTCCCGGGATTTTCATCCAAGTACAAACGCGAGAGTGGCGCGGAAAAACAGGGTCGCCAGCCGTGTAAATTTATCCCAAGAAAGGGAAAGGGAACACCGCATAAACCTGAGGAAGAGGGAAAGGAATGGTCATCGCAACCATAACCTGGGTTCGGGAGTCGGTTACTCGAGGGGAAGGTGCTAGCACCCTACGCGTCCATCGTACTTGATGGGATCCACGCTTGTTGTCTATTCTAAGGGTGAGTTATCCTATCATCTATGGTTGTACTAACATGAGGAAGGGGAAAACAAAGACATACTCGGTAGGACGTCGACGTCCTAGGCCTACGTACTCCCTTTGTGCAATTGAAAATTCAGAGTCAACGTAGTTCGGACCAAGTTCTTTTTGTGTTTTTTATGAGCGACGTTAAGTTCGCGTCCGACAGTTAGGGTCGATGCCTATTTGCGACTCACACGGAAGGTAACGTGCCCTTTTTAAAAATAGCCTTTAGTTTGACAATCCCGAAGGACAAAAATGTTTGAAGTTGGTTTGTGTTTTTTAGGACAGAAGTGGCTTAAGTTAGTTCCTAAGTTGCATTGCACCAAAGTCTAGGGCACAGGGGCGAATACTTAACGCATCGTCCCAAGACAGGACGCTCGCTAAGCACTCTAGAAAGATGAGAGGAAGCCCCTCATTTCTCATTCCCCACACTTAAGGCTCGTGCGCAATACACTTGATACTTATTAAGTATTTTAAAGAAGTTTGAGATGAGAAGAGAGAAGGCACAAAGGTAACTCTAAAGGGGGACTATGAGTCCTAAATTTATCATGCATGGATGACCTACGGTTAGTGAGGTTTGGTGACAACCTAAATCCTAAAGGAAAAAGATGAGAGAAGGAAAGAGTAAAGGTGAACATGGATGACTATCCACACCCTCAAAATAGCTTACCTTAGTCCCTGCATAAAAGGTTAGTACGAAACAGACATAAATAATATCAAAGCAAATGAACACCAAACAATGGCATACAATAGTGATAACAATCTAAACATGCATAAAGAAGTCAAATAAACAACCCCAAAGCAATGGCACGAGTGCCCTTTCAAACAGATAATCAGACAAGATCAAAGATGCGCATACAAGAAAATCTCAAGCGAAAACAAATCAAATAATTAGAGAAATAACTCCTAAAATTCCCAAATTAAATGTCAAAGTTTCCCAACCAGAGACAAACAACACATAAAAAATTCCTGCAAAAATTCAAGATGTTAGTCATTCAAATAATCAGGCAAAGCTCAGGTGAGGAGTAGGGTTCAATGTGCCAAAGGGAAGGACCAAAATGCAATATGAAATAAATTTAAAAATTAAAGAAAAATATTTTAATGCACTTTAGAATGTTAGTGAACAAATGCAAAAAGAACGGATTGAAAATGTTTTATGGATGTAGAGAAATAAAATAAACAATTTTAAATATGCATGATATGATTAATTCTAAAAGAAAATAGACTAAATAACTAATTTAGATGATAAAAATAAAATAAAAAATAGAAAATAAAATTTGTGAAAATTTTATAAAATAATAAAAATGATGCATGAATTTTCTGGGATTTTTTAAATGCAAGAATGTATTTTAAAAAAATAAAAATGAAAATGTAATGAATTAATAAAAATAAAAATGGAGAAAATAGTGTGGGGGTGCGTTTAGTAAGGAATTCACGTTGAAAATGAGAGCAGACCCAAAGGAGGGGGTGCGAAAAGAAGGTCCAAACACACTAAGCCCACCAGAGAAAGTCAAACATAGCATGGAATTCAGTCAAATGCAGGTGAAATCTAGACCATCCAAAAAATCCAACGCATGAAAACATGTTAAGCACAGTCCACGCGATCAAAAGGTAATTAAAAACAACTGATCAGATTCAAAAGGCCCATGATAACCTCGTACTCACGCACACACCACCACCTCAGTGATCCACCATACTCCCCCCACGCGCCCTGCATGTGCCTCATTTAATTGTTGGCAGCATCACCACCACACGATCAAAGATTAAACAAAAACAATGGCAGTGATGTGAGGACGCACGGTAATAAACGTGGTTGGCAAGCATGTAATTAATAAATTTAAAACATACAAAAAAGAACACGTGGCACATTGAGAGGCGTTAGATCTGGCAATGAAGGGCCACGATTGCTTCTTCTTCCTTGATTCCCCTTCCCCGGAGTGGTTCACCGGCAGCCGCCGGAGCTAGGGCTCCGGCCACCCTCTCCGGTGAGCTGCGACCCCAAAATCTCTAGAAAATGCATATGAGTACTCTATTCTGACCAGAAAAATGTGAGGATTCCAAATATCCAATCCAAATTTGCAAATAATCAACGCATAATAAACAACGATGAGAAATATGTTAGGGCATAAAACTTTAAATGCACGGTACAAGCAATATACGCATCCATATTCAAAACAAATTATACCAGCATGATCAGTGACAATCACACAACGATATACACGTAAAAAGGGAGAGTTTTAGGAGCGCGAAAAAATCCACCAACCTGAGATGGTGCAACTCCAATCTTTACTTTTGACTGCGAATGGTGGTTGATTTCTACTCTGTGGATCACCAGGAAGAGGTTTGTGGAAGAAATTTTTGCAAAGACCTTGTGGATCGTGAGATTTGTTGAAAGAAAGCTTTTGGGTTCAAATTCTCCAATCCTCCAAATGTCACGTGTATCTAACCCTAACCAGTGCATGGATGGGTATAAATAGACTAGGGTTTTCCTCTGATAATGAATTGGGCTTGGGCAATTCATTGTTTAATGATTTTTTGAATAATTTTGGAAAATCACATTATGTGAGTTACACCTCTCTCCATGCATGTATACTTAAGAATTCCATGATGGATCACTTGCATTTGAATTGCTAATTACACCCATATTGGAATTGGGCCTTGAAAACAATTGATACATGAGTTTTTTTTTATGACTTGGCTTTTTGACATAATGGAAAATAAGTGAATAATAACCCATGAAACCACTTGATTAAAAAGCCAAAAATGCTCCTTAGGGATTGTTCTTGGATGTTGGAACATGTCTTGAAGCAATGGAATTAATCATAGGTCCATATGTCCCAAAATCTAAAAGTTGTGAAAATAAAACCCTAAAAACCACTTTGCCTTCTTTTGATCATAAGTTGAGTTTTACAAATGATATGGAGACCCACTAGTACTTGTTGGAAAGAGGAGAAAAAGATATTCAACTTTCATGTTGGAGAAAAATTTATTTGAAGCTTATTTGATGATGAAAAGTTAAGTTGAATGCAGTGCAGGAACTTGCCCAAAAAGGAAACTTTAAATTATAGGTCATTTCCATTTTTAGTAACTTTTGCACCAACTCCTGATTCTTGATAAATGGCATGAAACTTGACTCTTGAAGACCATATGAGGACGTGAGACCTTGAAAACCTTGGGGAGAACCTCAGAATTCCACAGTTGACTTCTCCTCTCATTGCTGACTTTTACCCCATTCACCTGATTTCTAATCCATTGGCCAATTGAACTTCTCCTGAACCAAACTGATGGACAACCTCCTATCCCTAGGTACTTAGGGACCCAAGGAATACCATGGAATCAAGTCTTGCCCAAAAAAATCAGAAATAAACTGACTTTATAGCAAACCCTAATTCTGGTACCCTCAGTCTAGGAGGAAATAACACAGTCACCAAATCCAAATTCCTCTGAATATGATGTGTATCCTCTCCAACAAAGATAAGATATGCCATTTGATGATGATGAAAACCCAAGGAGCTTGCCCATTGGAGCAATAAACCCAAGAATCTCAAAACCCTAGTTTCTGCACTAGTTAGGAGAGAGTGACCCACTTGAGATCCCTTGCCACTTGTGAACTCTTGATGATGTGATAGACCAAATAGGACCTTCTTGAACTGCCTCAAGCACCTTGACCCCATGCTAATGATATACATACATGATAATGCAAAAAATGAAATGAAACATAAGCCAGTTAGTAATAAAGTAAGGAGGGCAAATTTTGGGGTGCTACACCAACCAACTCCAAGCAACCTCGCCACCAACATAATCAACAATCCCACTCCTCAACCGACTGCAGGAAGCTTCACCACCACGCTCCTCAACAGCCAAGTTGAGCCAACTTATCACCCATCTTCTGATATTGGCTCTGGTTTGAGTGAGATCAATCAACCTAATCCACATGCTACAGAACACACCACACCACCAGTTCAAACCACCACTCAAGACGCACAAGCTGATGGCGCCAATTCTGATGATTATGATGCCTCAAGTCCACCACTTTTCAACCTGGATAACTTCATGGATAATGATCAATTGGTTGAAGAAGAAAGAAATGAACCTGAAGTTCAAACACACAACGTCAATCCTGGTCAAGCTGCGCCTGAGGAGACAAATGAACCACATCCTACACCAGCTGATGACCAGGAGAATATTCGACCAACTACTGAAGAACCTGACGAAGAAATGGTAGTCAAAGAAGAAAAAGATGAAGAAGGAGAAGAATCAGATGAAGAGGAGGAAGAAGAACAAATTGATCCTAATCCCCACCATGCTCATTCGCCTGTGGTCCAGCAAACCCTGGCTAACATTCCACCTCCTGGAGACTCACTGACAACACTCAAGTGGTCGAACCCACGTGAGTATTCCAAATTAATACTCGGGCAGAAGTATGGTTCTTCTTCTTTTGTCTCTTCGACTCCAGCATCAGATGACTTCGCCAAACCAATCCTTCAAGCCATAAAGAAAAAATTCTTCAGGGGGGACATCCACAGAGTTTTGGCCTTAGACCCATCTGCAACTGCTTATCTGAAGGACACCCTTGCAAAGCTTGAACTCACCACTCTTAATCCAGACGTTTCTGGTTTTCTGATAGAGTTAACTGCTGTGGTGAACCAAATAGTTGCAGAGATAAAGCTGCTTCCATCTATCAGGAATACCATAGAGGAAACATCTGGTCTTGAGAGTTTAGCTTGGTGTGGTGCAAAGGAGTCATATGAGAAGGTCGAAAGTATAGAGGCTGAACAAAAGAAAACACAAAATGAAATAGCCTCCAATCAGAAGAATATTGAAGCCTGGAAGCAGCAAATAACTGAGTTACAAGCTAAAATTGAGAATGCTAAAAAACGCAACCGTGATTTGCAGAATTTCGACACCACTGAGACGGCTAGGGAAATGAAACATGCCATGGATCGTATTGAGGCAGCCCAAAAACTTGAGAAACAGCTTGCCACAACCAAACTTGATGAATCCTTGTGCAATGCTCGCCTCAAACATCACATAGAAACCTTTGCCTAGTTGGAGTCGAGGCTTCCCTTCTGATGCTTTCAAGACCTTTATTTGCTTAACCAATCATTTGTTTCTTGGCCTTTTTAAGTCTTTATGTAATGACAGTTTTATGCCTTTGGCATTGATTAATTAATCGTTAGTATTTCGCCATTAACTGCTTTCGACCCATATTATATTATGATGCATTTTATTTATTGCTTCATATTTAAGTAAATTTTGCAATTAAGACATTCTGCCTTTTTTTCCTTGGAAAACAAAACTTTCTTAGTTTTAAAACTTCAAGGCATAAGCCTCTAGCTTTAAAGTAACATTTATAGCATAGCCCTCAGGCATACTTCCAAGAATAACTCACGTGTTTCCACCGTTTGACTGGCCAATCCAATCAATACTTCGCCTTTATAAATTCTCTTCCATCTGAACCAGGTTCATTCATCAAAGTAACTATGAACAATTCAGAGAAGTCATCAACCAAGAAAATGGCTGGAAAGGCAAAGGCAGTTGAGGAAACAACAAAGATGGAGGTAACAAAGAAACCTGAAGCCTCTATTGGAGCAACCTCTCAAGCCAAGAAGAGAGAAACTAAAATGAAGATCTCTAAGAAAGGACACTCCAACACCCTGGACTTTGATGATGAACCAGATGCAGATTATATGGATTTCCTCAAATCCATAGATTGGAGAGATTATGAATAACCTTTCCTTGATTAAAAAATTGTTGTGTTGATTCTTCTTTGCTTTGTATGCCATATTAGCCTGACTTGGCCTATTTTGGCTTTCTTTTTATTGAATAAAGCTTAAGTTTTGATGCGAATCTCTTGCAAAATAGGCTTATCTTTTTTCAAATACTTGCCATTTACTTTCAAGACTCTTTTATCTTGGTCCAACTCTTCAACTTCATAGGCTCCATTAGAGAAAACTTGTATGACTTGGAATGGACCTTCCCACTTAGGAGACCATTTGCCTAATGTTCTATCCTTTCGATCCGTAGGCAAAATCACTTTCCAAACTAAATCCCCACATGCAAAAGATTTAGACTTAACCTTTTTGTTGTAAGATTCTTCGACCCTTTTCTTTTGTCTTCTTAACAACTCCAAGGCTCTAAGCCTTTCTTCATCCAAATCCACTAATTCATTCATCATCATTTCCCAATAATCCCCAGAGGGAATCTCATGATGTCTTTGAACTCTTATAGATTGTAAATAAATCTCAACAGGCAATACTGCATCATGACCAAAAGTAAGTCGAAATGGGGTAGTATTAGTAGCCTCTTTAGGGGATGTTCGACATGCCCAAAGAACTTGGTCTAATGTCTTGTGCCAATTTCTAGGCCTCTTTCCCACATGCTTCTTAATTAGTCCAATCACTACCTTATTGGCAGCTTCGACTTGCCCATTGGCCTGGGCATAATAAGGTGTAGAAGTCAATAACTTAAAACCTATTTCTTTGGCAAACTCTTGCATCTTTCGACCAGTAAACACTGATCCTTGATCCGTAGTGATTATTTCAGGGATACCAAATCTATAAATAATGTGATTTTGAATGAATTCAATAACATCTTCTTGACCTATATTCGCCAGTGGTATTGCTTCAATCCACTTGGTGAAATAATCAATTCCCACCAAAATATATCTTTGGTTCTTTGAAGATGCTGGTCGAATCTCTCCCACTATATCCAAAGTCCATCCTCTGAAACGCCATGGTTTCACTATGGAATGTAATTCACTTGCAGGGATATGCTGTATGCCAGCATGAATTTGACATTCTTGGCAACCCTTAGCAAATTCTATGCAATCTTTCAGCATAATAGGCCAATACATGCCTTGTCGAAACAACAGCCATTTCATCTTCTGGCCAACTTGGTGTGCTCCACATGCCCCACTATGTACTGTCGAAAGAGCCAAATATGCCTCTGCTTCACTAAGGCATTTCAATAAGACTCCCTTAGGGGTCTTTTTAAACAATTCATTACCCAAAAGTACATAGCTTAAAGCTTGATACCTGATTTTTCGCTCTGTCAAAGCCGTTGGATTTTGCAAATATTCAACTATAGGCTTCCTCCAGTCTTCATCTGTCAAATTATCTATAGCAAAAATTTCAAAATTTTCGCCATCTATGCATCCAAGCTTAGTTGTTTCTAAGTCTGATGGGCACAATCCAACAGCCACCACTTTACCTCTTGCTTCAATTACTTCTTGAAGGTTTTCCTTCGACACCTTGTATCCAGAGGCAATTTGAGCCAAGTCATTAGCAACTTGATTCTCTATTCTAGGTATGTGTTGGATGGCCACTACCTCAAATTTCTTTAATAATCTATTGGCTATCACAAAGTACATAATGAGATTTTCTTTAACACATTTATATTCCTTTGTGATTTGTTTTATAACCAATTCTGAGTCTCCCATTATTTCGACTCTAGTTGCCCCCAATTCTAACAAAATTTCAAGGCCAGCAATTAATGCTTCATATTCAGCCTCATTGTTAGAGCAAGGTCCTTCGACCTTGTACTTGAATTTTGTTGGAATTTTTTCAGGAGAAATAATGTATATTCCTACTCCTGTTCCATTTTTATGACTTGATCCATCAAAGTATAACTTCTAGGATTTTAATTCAACATAATTCAAATCATTTTCATTTATGGAGTGGTCAACTATAAAGTCTGCAACTATTTGCCCTTTCACAACTTTTAAAGGTTGATATGTTAGAGAAAATTCTGTTAATGCTAATGCCCATTTGCCAATTCGACTATGCAAAATAGGCTTAGATAACATATGTTTTACAACGTCAAAGTGAGAAGAAACATACACATCAAATGGCTTTATATATTGCTTCAATTTAGTACAAGAGAAATACAAGCATAAACATAACTTTTCAATCATGCTATACCTAGTTTCTGCATCATTTAAAACTCGACTAAGGTAATAAATGGCTCTTTCGACTCCATTTTCATCCTCCTGAGCTAACATGCTCCCTAGAGTTTTATCTGATGCAGCTATATACAATCTCATACTCTTGTTTCTACAAGGTGGTGAAAGAATTGGAGGGTGGCTTAGGTACTCCTTGATCTTGTCGAAGGCTTCCTGCTGTAATTGCCCCCACTCAAAACCATCTTTGTTGAAACAAAGTAATGGCGAAAAGGCTTGTGTTTTGCCACTCAGGTTGGATATAAACCTTCTTAAGAAGTTGATCTTGCCCAGCAACGACTGCAACTCCTTTTTAGTTGATGGCGCTTTCGCCTCCATTATGGCTTTGGTTTTATTCTGATTCATTTCGATCCCTTTCTTGTGGACCACAAAGCCTAGGAAATCCCCTGCCTGCACACAAAAAGCACATTTGAGAGGATTCATTTTAAGACCATATTTTCTCATCCTTTCAAAGGACTGTCGAAGATGGTCAATGTGACTCTTCCCAGAAATAGATTTTATCACAATATCATCAATGTAAATATGCATGAATGTGTCTATAAAATCATGGAAGATTGAATTCATCGCCCTTTGATAAGTGGCACCAGCATTTTTGAGACCAAAAGGCATCACTACCCATTCATAGGTGCCTAAGGCTCCAGGGCATCTAAAAGCAGTTTTATGAACATCTTCCTCAGCAATGAATATTTGGTTGTAGCCAGAATATCCATCCAGCATACTAAGATATTCATGTCCTGCTACAGAATCTATTAACATTTCTGCTACTGGCATTGAGTATTCATCTTTAGGAGTTGCAGAGTTTAAATCTCTAAAATCAATGCAAACTCTCAAAGACTCATTCTTTTTAATAACAGGTACTATATTAGCTAACCATTCGACATACCTTGTCGTACGAATGAATTTGCAACGAAGCAGTCTTTCGACTTCCTCTTTGATCTTTGACAATATCTCTGGTGCAAACCGTCTTGGATTTTGCTTGACTGGTTTTTTCCCAGGTGTCATAGGTAACCTGTGTTCGACCAACTCCCTGCTCAAACCAGGCATCTCATCATAATCCCAGGCGAAGCAGTCCTTGAACTCTTTCAACAACTGAACCACTTCAACCTTCAATTGGGGATCAAGGTTGGCACTGATGTAGGTAGGCCTTTTGGTTGTCCTCTCAATGAGGTCAACTTCTTCTAAAGGATCTTGTGCTAGCATTTTGATATTATTCGCCAACGGATCCTTCTCAAATCCCAAAGGCTCATCTTCATAGATGGCGTCGAGCCTTTGGCTTTGCTCTCCAGTTTCAACCTTATCTGGAGGTTTTGGGTCGAAGTCTTTACCAGGACCTTCTGGATAAAATTCAGAAATGGCTTCGCCAGCCATATAGTCACTGGCAGCTTCCAAAGCCGCTTGTAGTTTTGTTTCAGCCACATAGGCCAAAATTCTTTTTAAAGCTTCGAACTCAGTCATGATCACTGAATTCATTTCCCCATCCTGTGGGATCTATTGGAGGTGAGCCTAAGCATGGCAACCTTCCTCCTGGTACTTCCCTGTCCCATCTGAAACCTTCGACAGGGTGTAAATACAATGAATAAAACATTTCTTCATCAGGCGTAAACTCAAAGTCGGCTGGAGGACATGGAGCAATGTTTGCCAAATGTTTCTCAAACTGTCTACTATCCACATGATTAATAGGCACCTTAAAGTACCCTTGATCAGCTTCAATATTTTCAACTATCCCATCTGGTCTCCAAATGGTGATTCTTTGATGCATAGATAAAGGTACATCACCTATTCCATGAATCCACTCCCTACCCAAGAGTAGATTGTAGTTAGCTTTCGTCTCAACGACCATAAACACTGTTGGTCTGGTAATGGTTCCCACAGTAAGATCCACTTGAATCACTCCTAGAGTGGAACCAACTTTTCCTTCATAGTTCGACAGAACCATGTTGTGCGGTTTGGTATCAGCCTAAAACTTCCCAATCTTGCTCAGCAAAAATCTTGGCATTAAATTAACAGTTGCACCACAATCCACCAAGATTTTGTTAACAGGAACATTTTCTACTTTGCCAGTAATGTAGAGAGGCTTCAGATGACTCTTCATTGCCTCTGTGGGGCGTTCAAAAAAAGCATTCTGTTCTTCGACGCACCCATTGTTCATGATGTAATAACACACATGCTTGTGTGCCAACATTTCTAATTCAGCAGTTTGATCCAAGTCTTCGACCTCTGAAACTTGACCAAATTCTTTTGGCATCACTGACACCACATTCACAAGAATATCTAGAGAAGCTGCTGACTCACTGTCGAAATTATCAGTCATATTCTCATCATCTTCAACTTTCTTCTCTGGCTGAACATTGAACAACTTTTGCCTTACGGGCATCTTCTCAATTGTCCCAGCTTGATTATCAATATTGGTTCTTGAATCTCCTTGTTCCTGAGCCTCCCTGATAGCCTTTCGCCTACGTTGCTCTCTTCGCCATTGTGATCTAGACATAGGATTTTTACCCTTGTAATTTTGAGAAATGTATGCTGACTTGTTGGTGGTATGGTTCTCTTTTCTATACTCAAATGAAGAACCTCTTTCCACATCAAATTTCTCCCGCTTCTTCTTCTGTCCTCTTCCTTCGATAGGCTTGATCCAACTACCTGTTGGCACATTCGCAGCAGGTTTGAATGTACCTGGCCTAACTCCTGGTACTTGGTTTTTCACTCCTGTCGAAAGTCGTCTATGGTCAAAACTTCTGGGACCTTTATTTACCTTCTGCCCCCAGCTTCCACCAGCTTTTTTGACACCTTCTAACTTGTGGGCAGCTTTCTCATCAAAAATGGCGCTGCATCTAGGACATAGCATTACTCCAGAACCTTTCTTCTGGCAACGGTGCAGAAAATCCACAATTGTCTCTTCTTGCTTAGGATAAGCTATTTTGTTGCGCTCTTCTTGTTCATCTGCCTTACTCACTTGTTCAGCTTTTTGATCTGTAATTTCGACCATATTGACATCAATTTTATCCTTTAAGCGCATCTTGGAGAAATGAGCTTCAAGACTTTCAGTGGTCTTTACCAGACACCCACCACTTGCTGCTGCTTTTGCAGCTTTTTGGGAAGCTTCTTGCCAAGCAGCTTTTTTAGCTTCAACCATTTCTTCAGCATTAACCTTTTTGACATTAGGAGACATCTTGAAAAATTGTTCAGCAGCCATACATATCCAGTTTTCTACCAAACAACCATCCATGTCTATCATCTCTCCTACCAATAGCATGTCATCTTCCAATTCTTTAACAACTTGGACTTTGGGGGCATTTCTGCCCATAGCCTCATTGGTGCTGATGCTATCTGAGCTAGAATCAGATTCTCCAACCAATTCGACCATGTTAATGCCTTCAGTGGCATTTATCTTCAATCCACTCACTACCATATGCAAAACCTTGGCAGCATTATCCATTTCAACAAACTTATCAGCAGTTTCTTTGGTCACCAACATCAGACTGGTACCATCAACATTCAGGCCATTTGTAGCCTTACTAAAACCTTCAGTTATCACATGATTGGTGGCGAAGTCCTCAGTAACCTCCACCATGTTGACTGACTGATCAAATCCTTCTGTGGCTTCGACCATTTGGACCTCGTGAGGCTCTGTGTAGTTAGCCTCTGCAACTTGCAATGGGTCAGAGTCAATTTTCATCTGGGCTTTGCCTTTGTCACCAAACTTTAGTCTTCCTTCTTGGATAGCATTTTGCACCAAATCCCTGAAAAGAAAACATTGAGAAGTTTTATGACCCAAAAAATTATGGTACTTACAAAAACCTCATTTCTGTCTTTATTCTAAAGGTGGCATCTTAGCACCAGCAGGCACTATCATTTGCCCATCTTTAACTAACAAATTAAATATTTCGTCACATTTAGTGACGTCGAAAGTGTATGTTATTTGTCGTTAGATTCGACAGGATTTTTTCCATTTGAAGGAGCTAATAATTTGCAGGCATAAGGTGGACCTTGCTTTAACTCAGCAACGTCAACCTCATTTCCGTCAAAATAAGATGTTTCATCATACAAATTCTCCACATCTTCATTACATTCGACAAAGGCTACTTTTTTACCCCTTCTGAATTTAGCCTTTTCCTCTTTTAGCCTTTCTAGTTGTCGGACTCTATCAGCTAACTGGGCCATATCTCTAAGATATTGGGTATCTAATTTCTTCCTAATGGAATAATCAAGACCCCCAGCAGCCATTTCAACCAACTCATGTTCTGGTACTTGTGTAAAGCACCTGGCTTTAAGAAGTCGAAACCTATTCAAGTAATCATCAATTGGCTCAGTAACTTTGCGTTTGATGCTAGCCAATTCTTTCAAACTAATCTTAGTTTGCCCCATGTAGAATTGTTCATGAAACAAACGCTCTAATTGGGTCCAATTGTATATGGAATTTGGAGGCAAAGTAGTAAACCATGTGAAGGCATTCTTGGTAAGGGAACTTGGAAAGTATTTGATCCTAAGGCTTTCGTCAGCTGCAATTTCGCCTGCTTCAATCAAATACCTAGCCACATGTTCGACAGTAGATTCAGTAGTATCTCCTGAAAACTTGCTGAACTTTGGAACCTTCGTCCTAGGGGGTAATTCTGCTTGGAGAATATAATCCACTATAGGCCAAGTATAATTTGGCCTTGTGAAGCCAAGATTCACACCATTTCTAGTCAATGTCCTTTCAACCATGGCTGCAAGATTATTTTCTTTTGCTTAATTTTGATGTCGAACCTGTCTAAGGAACTGATCAGCATTTTGGTTCCTGTTCACCGTCACTACTGGCTCTTCCTCCATCTGGATTGGCATCTGGTTTCTTGGTGGTTCGACTCTAAAATGATCAATCATCTCTTGATCTTCCAAGTTCACCTCAGGTCCATGACGTGGATGACGTCTTGGGATATCTTCGACAATAGTTGCTCTTCGATCCACCACTGGTACTCCCATGAAATCAGCCATACGTGCCAATTGTGCAGCCAATTATTGGTTAGTTTGAGTTGTATTCTGAATTAAGGGTTGAAAAACTTCTCCCATTGTTTGAGACAAAGTATGCACCATTTGCATGTTACTTTCATCCATCTGTTGTCTCAAGCAATTTATGGATGTATTTGTAAGACTAGGCGCTTGCACGGAGTAACCAACACCTATACTCTGATTGTTTCGACCTCCTGATCCTGATCTTTGTAATGACGAGGACACTACATTCTCTGAAAATACAGGTGGAGCATTCTGTAGATTTTGCATCATTGATGTAGGCATACCATAGGGCTGACTCCTCGACCCTAGATGTGGAAAACCTGGAGGAGGATACTGCCTGTACATTGAATTTCCTCCTAGGGTGTTGGTGAATTAGGACTTTGTGGTCCTATGTATTTTATCACAGGTTGAGTATATGATTTTGTGCATGTTGATCCTGGTTCAGACACTACTAATGAAGGTGACGTCTGTCCTCCTGTCGAAGACACTGGTGATGGTGTGCTTTGAGACCCCATACTGCTACTTGACTAAGTGTTTGAAATACTCCCTTGAGGATCAACTTGTTGATTAGCATTAGTTGCCATTCTCATAGTGTATCTTCTCTTTGGTATTCCTTCGTTTGTTGTGGCTAACTTCCCACTTCTCAATAACATACAATGAAAGTATTTCTTCACCAAGAAAGATAAGGTTAACAAAAAGTATAAAACTTAGCACTGGGTCCCACCAGGTGTGCCAATTTGTTTACTGTGAATTTTGGTAAACAACCTCTGGTCTATCAATTTTAAATAAAACTGACTAACTTGCAGGATCAACCACACAAATCCTAGGACATATGCTAAATTTAAGGGAAAATGTAACTGACAATGATAAATGCAAGAAATGTAAATTGAACTCCACGTTCGACGGTAAAAGAAAACTACATGAACTCCACGTTCGACTACTTGCATATAAAGTAAAGGCTTGGAAATGTAAAGGGCTGTAAATAAATGATGCAGAATTTAAAGGCGTCGAATGTAAAAGACAAAAAGGTAAATGACTTTGAAAAATAAAAGTGCAGGAAGATAAATAACTGTCGAAAGTAAACAACAAGAAATGTAAAAGTGCTTGAACTCCACGTTCTTGAATGTAAAAGGTGCAGAAAGAGTAAATGACTGTCGAAAGTAAAGGGCAAGAAAATAAATGACTTTGAAGGTAAATGCAGTAATATAAAAGCTCTTGAAAATAAAATGCAATGAACTCCACATTCTTGAAAATAAAGAATGAAATGTAAAGGTGCTGTCGAAACTAAATGTCCAGGACAGTAAATGGCTTTAAAAGTAAAAGACTTTGAAGATAAAAGACAAGAAATAAAGATGAACTCCACGTTCTTGAAAATAAAGACTTTAAAGGTAAATGCTTGAATATAAAGGTGCAGTCGAAAGTAAATGCAGGAAGTTTAAATGAAAGTTTAAAAATAAGACTTTAAGTAAATTTTACATGAAAAGTAAAATTTAGGAAAATGTAAAGACATGGAAAGTAAATGCTTGAAGCTTAGACATGATGAAGATAAATTGCATTAATGCAGAAATAAAGGGTGGTGTTACATTGCGTACATTCTCACGAACTCGTTTATCTACACGCGGGTACTTTGAGTTTCTTTGAGTCACCTGTACAAAAATATGAACACCCTTGTTACATAGAACTAACTCCTATTTATAGTGCTAAGAAATAACTACTAAGTGGTGGTTATTGCTTCAAACGTGTCCCTTTGGCGCCTTCTCCTTGGCCTCAACTGTTCCCACGTTCACAACTGCTCCTATTTGAATTTCAAACATTAGAAATTCCCTCCAGCCTTAGTATAACAACTGCAGCGCGCGTTTCAATATTCCCATGGTCGAAACCTTTCCCAACACTTAGCCATTTTTTAGGCTTCCAAAACCCCTATTCGACTCAGGCTTCACCAAAACTGGGTTGAAGCCTTCTTTACGTTAAAAATAACTTTTTAACTTAAAATAGCTTTGATTCTTTCTAGCGTCGAAAATGAGGGTTAACAATAACACGTTAGAAGTTATTGATTTCTTGCCATCCTTCCTCACGGTCTGAACATCACCAACACCTTCAGCTGCTAGAGTGTTATCATTTGCAAACTTCACTGTGTTCTTCGACGAGGGCTTCATGTTGACAAACCAATCTTTCCTTCTAGTCATGTGTAATGAGCATCCTGAGTCCAAGTACCACTGGTCCTGGAATCTCTCTTCGTCTCTTGTTGTGACCATCAGCAACATCTCTTTTTCTTCATGTTTCACCAGCTTTGCATCAGTTTCTTGATTCTTCTTCTTTTATGAACAATCACTAAAATAGTGACCATACTTCTGACAATTGAAACACTAAATGTGGCTTTTGTCAGGCTTTCGACCACCACCTCTTCCTCTACTTGCAGCACCACCTCTTTGGTTGCCTTGGTTCCAGGGTTTTCTCTAATTTGACCAGTTTCCTTCCTGCTGATATCCACCAGTCGAATTGGTGTATCATCCTCTACCTTTGTTGCCATTTCAGCTTCCTTTTCCTTTCCTTTCTTTTTCTAACTGCGCCTGCAAAGCCATATCACTCTTCGACTTTCCTGCATCTCTCTCAGTCATCCTTTGTTCATGAGACTCAAGCGTCCCTTGAAGCTCTTCCTTTGTCAATACTGATAAGTCTTTCGACTCTTCTATGGCTACTACCACGTGGTCGAATTTTGGAGCCAATGACCTCAAGATCTTTGACACAACTGATCTTGATGTCAACATTTCTCCATATACCTTGATTTGATTCACCAGCTTTGTAACTCTGGTGAAGAAATTTGTTATACTTTCATTATCTTCCATCTGAAGCAATTCATAAGTCCTTTTGTGAGTTTGTAACCTCACCTCTTTCACCTTCTTTGCGCCTCCAAACGATTTTTCAAGAATCTCCCAAGCTTCTTTTCCTGATTCTACATCGCTAACCTTTTCAAAATTATCTGGATCAACTTATTGATGGATTATAAAGAGAGCTTTATAATTTTTCTTCTTCAATTCTTTGTGTGCAGCCTTTTCTTGATCCGTCGCGTTCTCTGCAAGCGGTGCTACTCCTTCCTTCACAAGATCCCAAAGATCAGAAAACCACCTTAATCTGCTTGCACCAATTCTCATAATTATCTTTCTTGAGAATTAGAAGATTTGCTGGAAAGTGACCGTTCAGGTGATTCATCGTCATCACAGTTGTTCTTCCCTTGAATCAAAATCGGAGCTCTAAATACCAGATGTTGGAATTCAACCACGATCTATGGTGAATTCTTCTCAATCTTGATCTCAAGATTGTTATGTAATGATAATGAGTAAAAATAAGAACACGTTTAAAGAAGATGAGTATGAACTGCAGAGTAACTCTCTGCCCACAACTGTGAAATTTTATTATCACTTTACAACTGCAAAACCGTGATTATCAAACTTGATTATTACATTGATAAGGATTCCTCCCTATTTATAGATTTAGATTAACTTGCATCTCAAGCTAAAACATAAACTATAAAAGCCCAAAAATATCTAATCTAATCTTTATAAATCAAATCTAATCTTTCTAAAACAATAAATTACATATTTAATAAATTTTTAGCTCTAAGTTTGAATTATTTTACTACACAATAAGTAATGTAAATGATTTATTCTGTCCAAATCAAAAGATAAGAAATATAATAATAAATGTTGTTGTACACTAAAATTTTAATAAAATTATTTCCATTGCATTATATACTACTCCATTCGATCGATAAAAACAAAGCCAGTGGCAAAATTAGCTTCAATCATTTTCCAAAGTAGTATGCATAACAGAAGCACTTGTTTGGATCACGTGCTATCTTTCATCTAACTATAAATAAGTGTTTAAGTAGTCATACGAATCATTCATCAAAAATTTCATTGGCATGTCAAAAGGAACAACAGTGAACACCATATATTTTCTCTGATTTTTAAATTTGTTACAAATTAATTATGAGATTAGTTACAATTTAACTACGAATTTTTATGGATTCAAATATGATGTTAACATTAGTCACGTGACATCCACAAAATAAAGATCATTAGCAAGAAGGACTAAAAATGTGAATGAAAAATATTAGAATGATCAATTCTTAAAAGAAATTTTTAAAAAAACTAAAAGTGAAAATAATTATTTAGAGGGACTAAAAATTTATTTAATCCTTATATTTATTTAGTGTATAACAGAGAAATTAAAAGTGTTTTTAACTTAATATCTTTAAATTAAATATTAAGTTGTGTTGGTCAACATTTTGATATAATAGAATTTAATTGAACTTGTATTAATTATTTAATTATTTAATATCAACAGTTTTTTATAAGGAAATTATATTTCATTTCAATTGGGGCATTAGGGGTGCCTCAACTCATTTATAACCCAACCTCCACAAATATTACATATATATCTTCAATCTTAGAAAGAAATTAATGGGTTTACAAACCAATCATAATACGTACATGTTTTTATTAAAATGAACGCTTTTCGTTATCCACCACCACGATATTGATACGATCCTCATAAATACAACTTCGGGATCCCCAACTTTGTCATTGAATTGGATTTCATTTCTTGTCCATCATATGCTCCAATAAGCAATAACTCAAAGACTTTCCGCGAAAAGTAGTCTCTCCTTCCCCCTAAATCTCTCTCTTTCCAAGCCATAAAATGTGAACAACAAGAATTACCAGCAAAAGAAGATATTCCCACCCATCGACACACGACATTCCAAATTAATTTTGTTTTAAAGCAATAAAAAAAGAGATGATTAGAGCTTTCAACCGCATTGAAGGAATATATACACACCTGTTCACGCGAGTTAAGCACGACCCCGCGTCTGAGTAGGTTATATCGTGTAGGCAGACGATCTAACTCTAACTTCCAACCAAATACTTTCAACTTGGCTGGTACCATAGTGCTCCACACAATTTTCAAGTAGGTTTTCACATTCTCGTCGATCTTGTTACTTGCCGATGTGCTTAAAAGCAAACTGTGATACGACTTAACCGTAAATGTTCCCAAAGCATCATAAGGCCAAATGATGTTGTCTTCTTTATTTAAAACCAATTTTACCTCCAAAAGAATATCAGATAAATCATGACTTTCCTGTTGCAACTGAATATCATCATGACCAATATCCAGTGCCAAGTGCCATGACCAATTGTCATTATGCCATGTTCCCAATTATGCTATCATTGCTAGTTTTGTAACCGTGTTGCTCCAAAGATCAGGAAAAATCTTGTATAAGGGCCTGTTTCCAATCCATTTGTCCAGCGAAAACAAAGTTTTCATTCCACTGCCCAACCTGTAAGAGAACAGATTTGATACATCTGCAATCGCTGCCTGGCCATGTGCCTGTTTACCGTGAAAATTAGTAAACAACCTCTGATCTTCCAAATCTGACTTTGGATACTCACAGGATCGATCAGATTGATCCTAGGACATGTGCTAACAATTGATTTAAAATAAATTCTAAAGAACTAAACACTTCGACAGTGTTCATAAAGAGAAGTTTATCTAAAATGTGGGTTTTAAAGATGTGCAAGAACTTTAAGTCGAAAAGGCTGAAGATATCAAAGAAAGGCTGAAAATATAAAGGTAAAACACAATACTGAAACGTAACTTGCAATAAAGTAAAAGATAAATTCTAGATAAAAGGCGGAAGTAAATTGCATTAAAAAATAAAATGGTGTTTACATCACGTACATTATCACAAGACTCTTTTCTCTACACGCGGATACTTTGAGTAAATTTGGAGTAACTTGTACAAAGTGAACACAACACACTGAATCCTATTGCTAGAACTCCTATTTATAATAATAAAACTAACTGCTGTTAACTCCCTAAAATAATTAACACATGACAAGTGTCATGCTGCATGCTTTTGTCCCTTGGATGTGCGCCACTTGTCTTTTTCAGGAGCGGACAAGAATAACTACTCCTTCCTTTATTTAAATTTGAATCCCTTAACGTCGGACATCATCAGTAATATCGGTCGAAGGTTATTTCCAAATTCTTGGAAATACTTCTAAGTCCCAAGCATATCCTTTCCTTATACAAGCATCTTCGACTTAAGTTCAACATGAAGATCCAGTCGAACACTCCTTTGGACCTCTTCAAAGAGTTTTAACACCAATTAATTCCTCCAACCTAATACAGGCGTCAAATTTATGAGCTAACAAATTGCCCCCCAAAAATGTCCTTTTCGACAGTACTGAAGGAAAGGTCATTTTTTGACAGTGTTCATTCGACACCATCTTTCGACCCTACATAGGTGTCAACATAACTGACTAACCCACGTCTCAAGAAACTGTTTAGTTTCTTTTCAATCACATTTATGACGTCATGGCCAATTATGATTATGTCTAAAACATCTTTTCAGAAATCACATCAAATCCTAAACCATCATCACCTCTCCTAGGGTCTAGGAGATCGTGGACATAGGTAATAATTGCCACCGCCCCTACTTTCGCTCCTGGGAGGACACGTGTCCCACTAGCTTTTAGCCCCTTAATGATGTTTAGTGGCCTTTTAGTGTTTCCAAATACTTTATAAATAGTTTCTTCAGAAACTATTTTCACTTTTCCAACTCTAACATACTCACTACGCACTTTCTTCTCTTTCAAAAACTTTCAACCCTTCACCTTCAGTAAATCCATTTTCTTTAAGTTTTCAACAATGGCGTCCTCAAACACTATTATTCAGGATCCAAATAAAAGTCAGAAGGCCAAAGGGCCAAAGATCCCACCACTACTTCCTCCCTTTGCTACATTGAGTGCACCCAAAGTGTTGAAGAACCAGCAATTCATCCCTGAACCTCTCAAGGAAGAAAAAAGGCATATCTACGAATCTCAGGTATTGATTCCTGTTACCATTTTTGGAAAACCATTAGCACTATCTGGTCCTTTGTCTACTATAGGTGTAGATTATGCAGCCATTAGTGATTTCTTTCCTTCATACCGTAAAACTAAACCCTTAGGGCAGAAAGATAAGGCTAGGGTAACAACTGAACCCCACGACAATGTAGCTCTGAAACACATAGATTTAAAGTACTTGAATAATAGGTCTAGGTTGTTTAGAGCAACCCCATATTTCAAGGACACTGACCTCTACTTGAACTGGTTAACCAAAGTAGAGAAAGTCAAAGCAGAAACTTGGAAGGATTTAGGGATTTATGACCTGATTATGATGTCGAAGACAGGTCCTGCTTACTTTCCGACTTTATTAGCATCGTCTTTCTATTTCTGGGATAATACCCATTATACTTTCCATCTCCCTTGTGGGATGGTGACACCCACCCTCATCGACATAACCGCTATTACAGAGCTAAAACCACATGGACTAGTTTATGATCCTGAGGTAGATGCTCAAGCCACCATAGGGTTTTCAACCACCAAACACACTTACACCCATTTCATAAACCATTACCATGAAAAACGATCTGACACAGTCGAAGATCAAGAGCACATAGCATTTCTGGCTATGTGGCTTTCTCGCTGTGTATTTTGCACCAAATCTCTGCAAGTGGCCAGGAAATACCTAACTCTGGCCAACCAATTGCACCATGATCGAGGCATTTGCCTGAGTGTAATGATATTGGCTAGTTTGTATGAATCTTTAAGTGAAGGTGCTGGTCGCCTGAAAGATCAAGAAAGCAACGGGAACCTCTTGCTGTCAGGACCCTTTTGGCTGCTCCAGCTTTGGCTTAATGCCACTTTTGAAGCCAGTCTCCCTAACAAAGGGACCGTGGATGAAGAGGCTGCAGAGATCAAGGAGAGGCGAGTCGAATGGACTCGACTGGTGCATCTAACCCCTAGTGAAGAAGGACAGACACTTAGGGCATCCTTCTCTGGCTTCATCAAGATGTTTGCCAAACACTATGAATTCACACCAAGGATGGCCCCATTTGCTGAAAGAAAGTATGGTCCTGAATGGTTCACCAGAGCCTTTCCTCCCGCATTCAAGAAGCATGAAGAAGAATCGAAGCGTGTCTGGGAGGCGTTCCTAATCCCTCGACTCATCGTTCATCGACTCAACCTGCTGAGGGGCCAAACAGCTTTGATGGCCTACCAATCAAATCTTGTCTCTTGACAATTTGGTTTGGTCCAAACTCTACCCAAATACCTGTATGAGAAGAAGGTCCAAGTGATCCTTCCCCACACTAGCTATGATGCCATGGAGAGTTCGACACACCTCGCTCGACATGCTCACAGACCACTCCTTACTCCTGTCTACTTTGAACCCTCTCATCTCTGCACTCAAGAGTTCCACGACTGGAAGCATTATACTAAAGAGTTCCTTGATGTTTTGAGCTTCTCTCAGTTGATTGATCAAGCTTTTGTTGATGTGCAGGAGAAGATCAAGAAAGGTAAATCCACTCATATTAAAGAGATTCAAGCCTTTCAGAAGTACTTTGAAATTGTTTATCGACCAAATGATATTAGTTGAACCGTCTGCGACGCCACAGTTGCGCTGAAGGAGAAATTTTTAAAGAAAATGGAGAGTTTGAAACTCCCTTCATATGTTCCTCCTGAGAAACGCTATGCAGTGGCTTTTGAACTGTTTCCTCCGAAGACTCCTCGACTGCCCACCGCTAATTTTGGAGTGGCTCTTGACCCTCTATTTCCAGACTGGTTCGTCTGTGGGGATTCAATAAAAATCCTTCGACAATAATCAAAACCCAAGGCTTAGCGGGTGGTTCCGACTAAGCATACGCTAGACAGTTTCAAATGACACATTCATATTGGTATCGAAGACGTTCGCATCGAATCCGAAATATATGAAGGTTTAGAATCTTCGATCTTGTATTCTTTTGTTCGAACTTTATCATTACTGACTTGTGGTAACTTTGTTTGTTTTGCAGCTGTACCCAAGAAGAGCACACCTCAGCAGCTGATCGAAGCAAAGGCTGAAGGCAGCAAGGTTCGTCACACACCTTTTCCTTTTGTTGATTGGTCTTTCTTTCCCCTAATGCTTCTCATTATTTCAGGCTTCCCGCAAACTACCTCCGACACCTCAGAGGAAGTCGAAGAGGGGCACTGCCCAAATTGTTATTGATTCGGAGGATGATAACCAATCTCCTTCTGAAGATTTAAAGATAAAGAAGAGGAAGAAACCAAGCCAAGAAACAAATACTGCTGGTGGCCAATCTGAGCCTAAAATGGCTAAGGTCCCCAAAAAGACAACCACTACCAGTGGTGCCGCAGAAGCCTCTTCTGGGGATGCCTCTAAACCAGCCGCAGGTCATGCTGAAAGTAATAACTCTAGCCCTGGTGCTGAAGGTGTCAAGGTAACTTATCATTTCACTTTTTAAAGTGCTCATTTGTTTACCTTGTTTCCTGTTGATCTGAATTGCTTCGATTTGATTAAGGCTGATGCCAGTGGCTCGAACCCACTAGTGGTGAAGCCTTCCTCTCCAGCCACTATTCTGAATAGCCAAGGTGAGCCTACATACCATCCCACTTCTGACTTGGGCTCTGGAATGAGTTCACTAGGTGAAATTGCCAAACCTGACTATGAAACAGTTTGTCCTTCGCCAACAAAAACCACTACCTAATAATCCCAAACAGATGGCTCCGACCATGAGGAAGACGATGGTCAGCAGCTTCCTGAAACAGAAAATCCAGGAGCCGTCACCATGGATGAAGACACAACCTTGGTCGATGAAGATGGCTCTCCAGTGGACGATACTCTAGGTGCTAAAAATGCTAATCCAGAAGAGAGTGAGGAGATGGAGGAAGATGATAATGAGACAATGCACCAGTCTGAACTTGATGGCAACAGTGATAGAAATGTTGATGACAAAATGGATGAAGATGAAGAAGATGAGGACAAAGGTGAGGAGAAGAAAGCTGACAAAGGACTTGATAATGAGCCAACCCCTGTCGAAGCCACCACTACTCCAACAACTACTATTGCTACTGAGGGCAAGGCAACCTTGACTGTGTATGGAGCAGGCCTTTCTGAAAAGGAACTCGATGCCTTGAAGGCCAGATACCCTCGACAATATATAAAGATCCTTCTTAGCAGTCAAGGAAGTTCCTCTGACAAAACTCCTAATGCTTCGACTGCCTCTGGAGATCAGCCTTCAAGCAAGCCTGAGGACAACATCCTTCTGAAGATCAAAGAGAAGATTTTTAAGGGTGAACTTTTCACACTCTTACAGATGGATCATGTCACTCACATCTCTCTGAAAAATCTCCTCCAACAAGTTGACATCCATGCTATTTCCCCTGAATCTGCCACCATCATTTTAGAGCTTGGCACTATGATTGACCAAGTCTATGCTGACCTCAAGCAGCTGCCCCAAATTGAGAATACAATTTCAACCAAATCTGGAAGTGAGGCTGCTGCTTGGGCTTCTGCCATTGACTCTGAGAATAAGGTAGCAGAATTGGAGGAAACCAGAGAAAAGAACAAGCAGGAGATCACCTCTAATGATCAAAACATTGCCTCCTGGGAGAGAAAGATCAAAAAACTTCGAGCCAAGATCTCAAAGGCCAAAAAGCGCAACGCTGAGTTGTCTGCCTTTGATGACTCTGACCTATCGAAAGAGCTGGATAATGCCATCACCGTTGCTGAGGAAGCTCGACAACTGGAGAACGAGATTGTACGCCTAAGATCCGACAAGACCCTGTGTGAAAGGCGTCTTGAACTCCAAAAGTCGAAGTACTTGAAGATGAAAGAGAATCTCCCTTTCTAGGTTTTTAATTTCTTTGTAATGTTTTTCTTTAAGTACAATGTTCCATAGCCCTTTGAGGCTTTTATGTAATGACTTTAAGCCATTTTGGCACTCATGAATACCATTGTTGGCTTTGCCTTTTTTACATTGAACTATTCTTTAGCAATTTTGATTTCATGAAGTGCTGGTTTATATTTTTTCCAATACTTGCCATTTACTTTCAAGATTCTTTTATCCTTATTTAATTCTTCGATTTCATAAGCTCCATTAGAAAATACTTGCGTAATTTGAAACGGGCCTTCCCACTTTGGGGACCATTTGCCCAAGGCTCTGACCTTTCGATCCATAGGCATGATTACCTTCCAAACCAAATCTCCAGGCGAAAAGGTCTTAATCTTAACCTTTTTATTGTAAGACTTCTCTACTCTTTTCTTTTGTCTCTTCAACAATTCCAAAGCGTTAAGTCTCTCTTCGTCCAAATCTACCAATTCATCTAACATAATTTTCCAATAAGACTCAGAAGGAATTTCATGATGTCTTTAGATCCTTGTTGATTGAAGGTAGATTTTGACAGGTAACACTGCATCGTGACCAAAAGTCAATCGAAATGGAGTAGTGTTAGTTGCCTCTTTGGGAGAGGTTCGACATGCCCAGAGGATTTGGTCCAATGTCTTATGCCAATTTCTAGGCTTCTTTCCCACATGTTTTTTGATCAAACCAATCACCACTTTATTGGCTGCTTCGACCTGACCATTAGCCTGAGCATAATAAGGTGTAGAGGTTAAGAGTTTGAAACCCATTTCTCTAGCAAACTCTTGCATTTTTCGACCAGTAAAGACTGATCCTTGATCTGTTGTAATCGTTTATGGGATTCCAAACCTATAAATGATATATTTTTGAATGAATTCTATCACATCTTCTTGATCCACATTTGGTAAAGGTATCGCTTCGATCCACTTCGTAAAATAGTCAATACCCACCAAAATGTATCTCTGATTTTTAGACGATGCTAGTCGAATCTCCCCAATCAAATCCAAAGCCCAACCTCTAAAAGACCATGGTTTGACTATAGAATGCAGCTCGCTTGCAGGGATATGCTGTATGCCAGCGTGAACTTGGCATTCATGGCAGCCCTTGGCGAATTCAATGCAATCCTTTAGCATGGTAGGCCAATACATTCCTTGTCGAAATAAAAGCCACTTCATCTTATGACCTACTTGATGTGCCCCACATGCCCCACTATGGACCGTCGAAAGGGCAAGATATGCCTCTGATTCACTAAGGCATTTAAGTAAGACTCCCTCAGGGGTCTTTTTAAATAATTCATTACCTAGAAGAACATAACTTAAAGCTTGATACCTGACCTTTTGCTCTATGGACACTATTGGATTCTGTAAGTATTCGACTATAGGTTTCCTCTAGTCTTTGTCCGTCAAGCTGTATATTGTAAAAATCTCAAAATTTTCATCATCAGCGTATCCAAGCTTCGTTACTTCTAGATCTGATGGGCATAATCCAACAGACATGACTTTACCTCTAGCTTCGATTGCCTCTTGTAAATTTTCCTTCAAAACCTTATACCCAGAAGCAAACTGGGCCAAGTCGTTGGCCACTTGATTCTCTAGTCAAGGTATATGTCGAATGCTTACTACTTCGAATTTCTTGTGTAGTCTGTTGGCTATTACAAAGTACATGATAAGTGTCGCGGTGAGAATCGGATACCATAGTTATTATGTTAACTAGGATCACAAATTTTAATGTTCACCACCAGTCTTTATTTTATCCAAAGGAAAGGGTTAAAGATCGAAAAACCTAAGAGATCTAAAGTTCGGGGGTTGGTTACGCCTAGGGAAGGTATTAGCATCCTAAACGTCTGTAGTACTCTACAAGAACCTCTTCTTATTATTTATGTTATTTATTGCTCGCTTGCTAAGGGTGCTATGCTAAGGGAAAGACCTAGGGGTTAGTATCTAAGTATACTCGCCAAGACATCGCATCTTGTGCCTACGTATCCTGACGGGAGTGGAATCAGAGTATTCGTAGTTCCCCTCAAAGAGGGTGAGGCACTCTTGACGATGGTCAAGGTTCCAAGGGGGAGGTAAGTATCCATGGCGAGATACTTACATAGAGTACGGTGACTCTACAGTTAAAGTTGAGTTAACAGGGTAGATTAAGTGTCCATGGTAGTCAAAGGTGAAATTCTTTCCTTTGGAATTGTAAAAAAAAAAAAAAAAAAAAAAAGATATGGCACAGTGAATGAGTTAAATAAAGACGATGAACACAAGATAAAGAAAGCAATGGCATGGTCAAGATAGAAACCTAAGATGAGAGACCTAATATCAGACAAAGAGATCCAAAGCTTCAAGATTAAGAATCAGGTCACAAATGAACAACTTAGAAATCAGAGAAGTTTATAAAATTGAAAATTCAGAGATAAAACCCTAAATATTTCTAAAATTAAAAAATAATAGAAAATAATTTAAATCATTATTTTTGATATTTTTGGATTTTTTACAAACTTATTTCTATACTAAAATGACTAGGCTTTCTAAAACTTATATATAAAAGACTAAACCTCTTTTTTTCTTTTTAATGATTTTCATAATATGCATTTTAAGGATTTAAAGGAAATCTAAATAAACTAAAGAATAAAAAAAACGGACAACAAAACAATCCAAGTGCATACGGGCCTCATGATAAGCCCGATCCATGCAAAGCCTAAAAAACCAAGAGAACTCGGTTCATCTCTCTCGTGTCCCTTCTCTCTCTCGTGACCCTTCTCTCAAACACCATCATCTCTCCGTACACGTCTCGCTCTCTCTCTATTTCTACTCACTCCGTCTCGCTCTCTCGATTCACAACTTCCCCTTGTCACGACGTTTTTCGAATAGAACAAAATGAGGGCAGCAATCAACAATTGACACTTAAATATCTAATACAAGTGTAAGATTGAACAGAGTTACCTGTCGGAGTACGTCCGACGCGTCTTCGGCGACGAAATTCAACTATATCGGTATGTTTCGAATGCTCTTTTCCTTTTCTCTATGCTGATGCGTGCGAATTGTATGCCGTTGTTGTTGTTTGCTAGGTGTGTGTGTGAACATTCGTCACTGATTCCAACTGCGTCATGCGTGTGTTTGTTTTCTGGGAATGCTGATATTTTGTGAGGCTTATGAACACTCGGTTACTCACTGCTACCTCTCCCTAATGTGTGTAATATTTTTGTGAATGTATTTTCCGACTTTGCTTTGAAAGAACTGTGGCGAGGAAATTTGAACTGGTATGAAATTTCTCTCTGATATCACTGCTAGTTTTCTCCCCCTGCTGTACGCTTTTCTTTTTCCAATTTATAGGCTTGCAACATTAACTTTGAAATTAAACAGCTGATAACATGTTGAAACCTGCTTTGGAAACAAAAATGGATTTGTTTTGAATCTGTCTCACTGCTTTTGATTCTTGCCAAAACCGTTACCGACACGGTAATGAAACTTGCCTTTTTCTTATTATCCTGTCTGCAACTTAATGGTTAATGATGAATACGCCATTGATGATGATTTTGTTGCTACTTAAACATGATATAAACATTCCATTTTGATTCGGTTCATGTTTGATTATTGTTTTTGGAAATGTTCTATCTTCAAAACGTGATGAATCTCTTGCCATTTTGACTTGAATGCCTGATATTACTGTCCACTGTTGTTTTGGAAAAGAGTTAAGGCTGAACTTTCTTGCTGTGATTTTCATAAATTAGTTTCCGTTTTCATGCCGACATGTTCTGATTCAATTCGATTCATCATTGAATTTTTGATCTGATTATGAGTTGTGTACGATTTGTTAACGTTTTCAAACTGACATGTTGGATTGTATGGTTTTGGAAAGAATTTGATTTTATCTTGATTGTGGTGGAAACCCTTGGCCTTGATATCATTCTGTATTGACAAAATGGTTGTGAATTTTCTCATGAATTTTCTTGCAGCACAGCAACTCTTATTCCCTGGCCCACGTATACGACATATTCCATGGAAAGAAAACATTGGTGTAGCATAGAGTTGGGGACTCGTTGGCTTCGAATCAAGAATTATCCTTTTGGGTCTTGTAATTCCCTTGCAGTAAGTGTGGCTGGAAAGTGTGGCTGATACTCTGACCATGCGGTAGAAAGCTCTAGCTAACAAATCTGCCGTCATACTTTCCTTGTCTGGTTGAAGTTCAATTGTGAAATTGTACCCAATAAAAACATGAAGCCAACACGTGATCTTTTGCTTGGTCCTAAGGATGAGTTTATGTCCCAAAAATATGTACTTGCATTCTTGTTCTCAATGAAGACCTCTAGGAACGTGGTATTTGTAAATGCTTCCATTAGCGGTAGCTCTTTTATTGGTACATGGTGAAATACTCAAGTAAGGGATTAACCGTTATTACTTGCCAAAATCTCTTGAATTGTTTTGAGTTTGTCTTACAAAGAATCATGGATTAATTTGAACATTTTGGATCTTTAAAATAAATTTGCCAAATTTAATCACATGAGAATAAACATGCGCAATCCTCTCAAAGTTTAAGTTCGAATTCTTGAGTGGTGAATACTTGAGTATTGCGACTCGAACCAATCCACGTATAGCTTGCATTCATAACCTTGACTATTTAAATTTATTTTGCCTTGGTTATTTGAGCTTGAACTTTGAATCGTGGAATGGTGCTTTTAACAATAGCCAAAACTTCTTTAAAGAATAATGAGCCCAAAACCTCTTGACATATCACATTGCAACTAAATTTGAGATAATATGGATCATGGCCAAAATTAATTTAAAACCACAATGCATTCAAAGTCCAATAACAACTCAAGTTTGAGATCAATGCACCATGTACTCAAGAACAATTTGCAACACTAATTTGATCCATAAGAAACCAAAAACCGATCTTGACTTTAATGAAATATGGCCATAATACCCAACCACTATATCCTCAAAGCATTGATCCACAGATGGCCTAAGAATGAAGAAAGAACCCTAGAAGTGAAGCTCGATTCCAGTAGAAAACCTAAGACCCCTGAAATTAGAACCATTAGTCATGCCCTGGATAGGTTGACTGAGAGAACCAGTACACTTGAAAATACTGCACCTGCACAAACTGGTTAGTCACGATAAACACGCACATACAAGATGTTATGCGAGATGATGCACAAAGATTATGGAATCTTATGGTAAAAAATTAGGGTATGACAAATGCCCCTATTTAAGTTTCTTCTATCCGGAGATATGGAGATTGAAATCTTCATGTCGATGAGATATGAGAGACTTAAATACAAACATGCACAATTTTTGGCCCTAAGATGCCACAAATGCATATGACATGACATGGAATGATATGATATGAGATAAATGCAGAGACAAAGAGAATCCTGTGGGGGGTGGTGTCACAGGGGGAAGAGGTGTTACAGTTGTGTCAGAAACGAATTGAAACAAAGTAAAGTATCTGGAAAACATCATCCAAGAATGGCATTGGATGAAAAAAAAGCACCAAACATCCAATAATGGCCTTGGATGAAAGGTAAACTCACAATATCTAAGAAGACAACAGATGAGAATGAGACAAAATAATGTAATCCGAGAAGGCATCAGACACAAAGAAACCAGTCATCCAATAATGGCTTTGAACGAAAGGTGCACTCACAATATCTGATAATGGCTTCAGATGAAAGTGAACAAGGTAAAGAAACCAGACATCCAATAATGGCTTTGAATGAAAGGTACAATCACAATATCTAATAATGGCTTCAGATGAATGTGAGATAAAGACTACATTCAAGAATGGCATTGAATGCAAAGAAACCAGTCATCACAATATCTAATAATGGCTTTAGATGGATGTGAACAAAGACTCGATCTGGAAGAACATCAGAAGGAGGGACCCATCCGGAAGAGCATCAGATGGTAAAGAAACCAAACACCCAATAATGGCTTTGAATGAAAGGTACAATCACAATATCTAATAATGGCTTTAGATGACTGTGAACAAAGACTCGATCTGGAAGAAAATCAGAAAGAGGGACCCATCCGGAAAAGCATTAGATGGTAAAGAAACCAGACACCCAATAATGGCTTTGAATGAAAGGTACAATCACAATATCTAATAATGGCTTTAGATGACTGTGAACAAAGACTCGATCTGGAAGAACATCAGAAAGAGGGACCCATCTGGAAAAGCATCAGATGGTAAAAAGCATTGTCGTTCCGGAAAAGCATCAGAATAACAAAGCAAAATATCTGGAAAAACATCAGATAAGTTCTGGAAGAACATCAGAACAAAAGACTCAATCTGGAAAAACATCAGAAAGAGGGACACATCCGAAATAACATCAGATGGTAAAAGCAATGTCGTTCCAGAAAAGCATCAGAATAACAAAGCGAAATATCTGGAAAAACATCAGATAAGTTCCGGAAGAACATCAGAACAAAAGACTCAATCTAGAAAAACATCAGAAAGAGAGAAACATCCGGAAAAGCATCAGATGGTAAAAAGCAATGTCGTTCCGGAAAAGCATCAGAATGACAAAGCGAAATATCTGGAAAAACATCAGATAAGTTCTGGAAAAACATCAGAACAAAAGACTTGATCTGGTAAAACACCAGAGGAGAGAAATATATATGACATCCAAGAACGGCATTGGAGAAAAGACAGGCGAAGACATCCAAGAATAGCATCGGATACAAAAGAGGAACAAACATATCTGGAAAAACAATCGGATAAGAAATGTCATTTCTAGAAGAACTTCAGATAGACACGACAATATCTGTTTGGTAGGTGCCACGTAAGTTGGACTTTGACCACAAGGTAAGACGTGGATAACAACACGGCCTCAGGAGGAATGCAAATGAGGATGAAACACTCATGCTATGCATATGGTATAAATTATGTAGATTGATAGTTCCTGGATTGGCTGGAATTTTGGTAAAACAAAGGTTATTCAATGTTGATGTCAAGGTGCTGATGTTGTAACATTGAAGTCTTAACACTGGGCTGTGTTAAGTAGTTAAGTGCTGAAGTTGGATGTCTGATGTCACACAGGTGATGTTGTAACATCAGACCTGCAGAATTAATAACAGCAGGACATGTTATTAGGGCACGCGTATTAGCTGGAATTGACGAGAGTGGTTGACTCATTGGATGAGAATATCTTGGGATAGATATTTTCTGTTACATGGGAGATTTGATTGCCGGTCTGTTGGAGAATTAAAAGGTTGAAGATTTAAAAAGATTTTGGGGGATAAAATCTGTTTTGAAGATTCAGTTTTAATTAACAAATCTGATCAAATATTGTGACAAGTCCAAGCCCAATTCAGGAGCTATATAAAGCGCACAAGACCAAAGGAAAAAGTACAGAAAACATTCAGAAGATCAAGAGCAGAAGGCTTAGTGTCTAGAGTTTGTTTAAAGTGCTTGTATTTACACTATTCTAGGGTTTGAATAGGTGTTGAGTTTCTGTCCTCTCTAAAGCTGTGAAGCAAAGAGAGTTGTGTAATTTGATCGAAGCTGTGAAGTAAGATAAAGGGTACTCAAAGTGGGTTCTTTGAGTGTTTGTAAGGGATTGAGTAGTGTTCTCATACCTAAGTGGTTTCTTAGGTAGGAAGTCATTAGTAGAGTATAAGTTTAGGAGATTGTCAACGAGTCGTTGAGTCTGTAAATTATATCTACAAGTAGTGAATTCCATCCCTGGCTTGGTAGCCCCCAGAGTAGGTTGGTTGTAACCGAACTGGGTCAACAATTCTTGGTATTATTTCATTATTATTGTTGTCCATTATGCAGAGTGTGTTGTTGTTACATCACTCCTTAACATCACACGTCTGATACCAGAATTTCAATTGGTATCAGAGCAGGCATCCTGTCTGTCTCTGGGTGAGATCTAGGGAAGTTACTTTCTGGTGTAAAGATGGACAAAGAAGTTGGAGGATTCGTCAACAGACCCCCTATTTTGGATGGATCCAATTATGACTATTGGAAGCCAAGGATGACCACCTTCTTAAAATCCTTGGACAGTAGGGCTTGGAAGGCTGTTATTAAAGAGTGGAAAGCACCTGTTGTATGTGAGAAGGATGATGCTGGTAAAGATAAAGAAGGCACCTCTAAGCTAAAGCCTGAAGAAGAATGGACCAAGGAGGAAGATGAGCTCGCCCTTGGAAATTCCAAAGCTCTAAATGCCATCTTCAATGGAGTGGATAAGAATATCTTCAGGTTAATCAATACCTGTGAAGTTGCTAAAGAAGTGTGGGATATCTTACAGGCTACTCATGAAGGAACATCTAGAGTCAAGATGTCACGACTTCAGATTCTAACATCAAAATTTGAAAGCCTGAAGATGAAGGATGATGAAACCATTCATGACTTCCACATGAATGTTCTGGAACTGGCTAATGCATCCAGTGCTCTTGATGAGAAGATGTCAGAGGAAAAGCTCGTAAGGAAGATCCTTAGGTCCTTACCTAAGAGGTACAAGATGAAAGTGACTGCCATTAAAGAAGCTCAAGACATCAGCAAGATGAGAGTAGATGAGCTCATTGGATCTCTTCAGACTTTTGAACTTGGTTTAAATGAAGAAGAACCAGAAAAGAAACCCAAGGGTATTGCTTTGGTCTCCACTCCTGCAGAAGATAAGGTAGTCAAAGATTCTCAGGAAGATTTGTCACAAGCCATTGCAATGTTGGGAAGGCAGTTCAACAAAGTGTTAAAAAGATGGAACAATAACTACAAGCCTAGTGTCAAGAACAGTTCCTCTGACACCACCAATCCAAAAGAGAAAGATGAAGAGAAGACTACTCAGGATAGAGGTGTTCAGTGCTTTGAATGTGAAGGGTATGGACATGTCAAGAAAGAATGTCCCACATTCTTGAAGAAGCAGAAGAAGGGCATGTCAGTTTCCTGGTCTGAATCTGATAGTGTAAGTGATGGTGAGTCAGCAAAGCATGCTGGAGCCTTAATAGGAACTGTTGTGTCTGATGATGGTAGTGATGAATAAATAACTTATGAAGAGCTAGCTTCTACTTATCGAGAGCCGTGTTTGAAAAGTGCTGAGATTTGTCAAGAAAACAAGTATCATAAGCAACAGATTGCTCAGCTTGAAAATGAAAAAGCTGATCGTGAAAACGAAGTTGTGCTAGTTAAGTCCCAACTGGATCAGATGACTAAATTCATTAGGATGATGAACAGTGGTACTGCTGATCTTGATAAAATTCTTCAGTTAGAGAAATCTGCTGGAGATAAATCAGGCATAGGATATGTGGCTAGCACTTCAGGAACAAAAAGGGAGATGTCTCAACCATTGTCTCAACATCAACCTACGAAACAGGGCCCTTCCCCAAAGAAGATTGTTCAGCCCCAAAATGCTGAGAAGAAGAATGGCCCTCATCAGAGGAAGATACAGCCCTAAGGAGCTAGTCAGTATATGCCTCCCCAATTTCACCAGAATATGCAAGCTGTCAAGTTCAAGCAGAACATGTCTCAGCAGAGATATCAACATCAGGAAAAATGGTATGGTTATGCGTACAACAATGCTGTGACTTATGGAAGAAGGAAACCTCATCACCATAGAAGATAGCCTAAGAGACAGCATCATCAATACAGCAGAAGACAATTCAACTATGGAATAAGGAGACAACAGTATGGGTGGCAGCCACTGAATTATCAAAGTGGGAGAAGATTTAACCACTTTAGAAACGGCGGAGTCAGATGCTTCTACTGTGGCAGGATTGGTCATATGCAGTCCTCGTGCTTCAAGCTTCACGGATATCCTAATTCTACTCCTCAACCCAAACAGCAAGAGGTTAGGCCTAAGGTGATGAAGAAATGGATACCTAAAGTTACCAGCTTGATAGCTCACACGTCCTTGAGGGTTTCTACCAAAGATGTCTGGTACTTTGACAGTGGGTGTTCAAGACACATGACTGGAGTAAAGAATCTGCTTGTTGATGTGAAACCTCAGTCTTCTGGCTATGTTACATTTGGTGATGGGATCAAAGGAGAGATAAAGGGAATTGGAAGACTAAACTGTGACAGTACTCCCAAGCTGGAGAATGTTCTTCTTGTTAAAGGACTAGCAGCTAATTTGATTAGTATTAGTCAACTTTGTGATCAAGGATTCAAAGTAGACTTCACAAAGTCCGAATGTAATGTGAAAGATGACAAAGGAGAAGTCATTATGAAGGGAGCCAGATCTAAGGACAACTGTTATCTTTGGGTGCCGCAAAATTCAAATTCCTCCACGTGTGTGCTTGCTAAAGAAGATGATGTCAAAATCTGGCATCAGAAGCTGGGACATCTTCACCTAAAGGGAATGAAGTGAATTATCTCCTCAGAAGCAGTCAGAGGGATTCCCAAACTTAGTATTGAGGAAGGAAAGGTGTGTGGAGACTGTCAAAAAGGAAAGCAGACAAAGATGTCTCATCCGAAGCTTCAACATGACACCACCTCCAAAGTATTGGAACTCCTTCATATGGATTTGATGGGACCTATGCAGGTTGAAAGTCTGGGTGGAAAGAAATATGCTTATGTAGTTGTGGATGACTACTCAAGATACACCTGGGTGAATTTCATCAAAGACAAATCTGAGGTGTTTGATGTCTTTAAAGAGCTCTGTCATAAACTCCAAAGAGAAAAGGAGAGTAAGGTCATCAGAATTAGAAGTGATCATGGAAGAGAGTTTGAAAATAGTAAGTTTGAAGAATTTTGCTCGTCTGAAGGTATAAGTCATGAGTTTTCATCTCCTATCACCCCTCAGCAAAATGGAGTTGTTGAAAGGAAGAACAGAACTATACAAGAGTCGGCTAGAGCAATGATTCATGCCAAGAAACTACCTTATCACTTCTGGGCTGAAGCCATGAACACTGCCTGCTACATTCACAACAGAGTCACCCTAAGAAGAGGCACTTCATCCACTCTATATGAACTATGGAAGGGAAGAAAACCTAATGTTAAGTACTTCCATGTGTTTGGTAGTAAATGTTACATTCTGACAGATAGAGAGCAGAGAAGGAAACTAGATTCGAAAAGCGATGAAGGGATATTTTTGGGGTACTCCATCAATAGCAGAGCTTATCGGGTCTTCAACTCCAGGACCAAAGTGATGATGGAGTCAATCAATGTTGTGATTGATGATGAAGAAAAACATGAAGTTGAGGATGTCATAGAAGATGTTGGAACATTAACTGATGAGGTAGCTATTGAAGTTGAAGAAAGAAATCCATCCCCAAGTACTGCTGACACTGAGCCTGAGCAACCTCAGAAGGATCCTTCTATCAGGATTCAGAAGGATCATCCTAAGGAGCTGATCATAGGTGATCCAAATTTTGGAGTAAGAACTAGGTCCAGAGAAATCATAGCTAGATCGTGCTTCGTATCCAAAATTGAGCCAAAAAATGTCAAGGAAGCTCTGACAGATGAATTTTGGATAAATGCTATGCAAGAAGAACTGGTGCAGTTCAAGAGAAATGAAGTCTGGGATCTTGTGCCAAGACCAGAAGGGGTGAATGTTATTGGAACAAAGTGGATCTACAAAAACAAGTCAGACGAGCTTGGAGTGGTTACAAGAAACAAAGCGAGACTTGTTGCACAAGGTTATACTCAAGTGGAGGGAATCGACTTTGATGAGACGTTTGCTCTAGTGGCGAGACTAGAATCCATCAGACTACTTTTGGGTATGGCTTGTAACCTAAGATTCAAGCTATTCCAAATGGATGTGAAGAGTGCCTTTCTAAATGGCTATCTGAATGAAGAAGTCTATGTAGATCAACCTAAAGGATTCACTGATCTAAACTTCCCCAATCATGTGTTCAAACTGAGGAAGGCACTGTATGGCTTAAAACAAGCTCCAAGGGCCTGGTATGAGCGGTTGACAGAATTCTTAGTAGCAAATGGGTATAGAAAAGGAGGCATTGACAAAACCTTGTTTGTCAAGGAAGAAGGAGGAAAATTAATGGTAGCCCAAATTTATGTGGATGACATTGTATTTTGGGGGATGTCAGATGCTATGGTAAAATAGTTTGTCCAACAAATGCAATCAGAATTTGAAATGAGTTTGGTTGGAGAACTTAGCTACTTCCTTGGGTTGCAAGTAAGATAAATGGAGGATTCTATCTTTATTTCTCAAAGCAAATATGCTAAGAGCATAGTAAAGAAGTTTGGCCTAGATAAAGCCAATCACAAAAGGACACCTGCTCCCACCCATTTGAAGTTATCCAAGGATGAGAATGGAGTGAGTGTGGATCACAGCTTGTACAGAAGTATGATTGGGAGTTTACTATATCTCACAGCAAGCAGACCTGATATTTCCTTTGCTGTTGGAGTGTGTGCAAGATATCAGTCTGATCCTAAGGTAAGTCACTTGAATCAGGTGAAGAGGATTCTGAAATATGTAAATGGCATAAGTGACTATGGAATGTTATATAGCCGTGATTCTGGGACAGTTTTAAAAGGATACTATGATGCTGATTGGGCAGGAAGTGCAGATGATAGAAAAAGTACTTCAGGAGGGTGTTTCTTTCTAGGGAACAATCTGATTTCCTGGTTTAGCAAGAAGCAGAATTATGTATCTCTCTCAACTGCTGAAGCGGAGTATATAGCAGCTGGAAGTAGTTGCTCTCAGCTGGTATGGATGAAGCAGATGTTGAGTGAATACAATGTTAAACAAGATGTTATGACTTTGTACTGCGATAATCTGAGTGCAATTAATATATCTAAAAATCCTATACAGCACAGTAGGACAAAGCACATAGACATAAGGCATCATTTCATAAGGGATCTGGTAGAAGAAAAAGTTGTTACCTTGGAACATGTAGTCACAGAGAACCAGCTGGCTGACATATTCACTAAAGCCTTGGATGCAAACCAATTTGAAAGGTTAAGAAGCAAATTGGGAATCTGCATTTATGAAGACTGAATCTGCTAGAGGGGTTGTGGGCACTTGGGGTGATTATGAAAATGTGTAGTCAACTGCCAGGTGAAGTTTGCCTAATTGTGGCTAAAAAGGGGGAGAAAATAGCCAAGATAGTCAAGAGGATTATTGCCATATGCTGCTGATGTGATGCAGAGATTAAGGGGGAGATAGATTGATGCTACTAAAAGGTGTTTAGTTGAAAAGTGGTAATGCAGTTATTGAGGGGGAGTTTTGACATTTGAAGAGTGCAGCCAAGCAGACATCTAGGGGGAGTAAATTGCTGCACATTATGAGCTACTGAACAGCTGTGATGTTGGTTCATGTTTTCAAGGAGGAGCACCAATTGGCTGTTGTCAATAATGAAGATGGTGCTGAGCAGATCAAGTGATGAAGACTATGCAAAGTGTCAAACTGCTGCTAATGAGTTTCAATTTCTGAAGATTATTCCGCTGCTGAAATCTCTGAAGGTGCAGAGTGCAGAAGTTGTTTGCAGAGTGCAGAGATGGTTTTAGCCAAAATTAGCCAAAGGGGGAGATTGATAGTTCCTGGATTGGCTGGAATTTTGGTAAAACAAAGGTTATTCAATGTTGATGTCAAGGTGCTGATGTTGTAACATTGAAGTCTTAACACTGGGCTGTGTTAAGTAGTTAAGTGCTGAAGTTGGATGTCTGATGTCACACAGGTGATGTTGTAACATCAGACCTGCAGAATTAATAACAGCAGGACATGTTATTAGGGCACGCGTATTAGCTGGAATTGAGGAGAGTGGTTGACTCATTGGATGAGAATATCTTGGGATAGATATTTTCTGTTACATGGGAGATTTGATTGCCGGTCTGTTGGAGAATTAAAAGGTTGAAGATTTAAAAAGATTTTGGGGATAAAATCTATTTTGAAGATTCAGTTTTAATTAACAAATCTGATCAAATATTGTGACAAGTCCAAGCCCAATTCAGGAGCTATATAAAGCGCACAAGACCAAAGGAAAAAGTACAGAAAACATTCAGAAGATCAAGAGCAGAAGGCTTAGTGTCTAGAGTTTGTTTAAAGTGGTTGTATTTACACTATTCTAGGGTTTGAATAGGTGTTGAGTTTCTGTCCTCTCTAAAGCTGTGAAGCAAAGAGAGTTGTGTAATTTGATCGAAGCTGTGAAGTAAGATCAAGGGTACTCAAAGTGGGTTCTTTGAGTGTTTGTAAGGGATTGAGTAGTGTTCTCATACCTAAGTGGTTTCTTAGGTAGGAAGTCATTAGTAGAGTATAAGTTTAGGAGATTGTCAACGGGTCGTTGAGTCTGTAAATTATATCTACAAGTAGTGAATTCCATCCCTGGCTTGGTAGCCCCCAGAGTAGGTTAGTTGTAACCGAACTGGGTCAACAATTCTTGGTGTTATTTCATTGTTATTGCTGTCCATTGTGCAGAGTGTGTTGTTGTGACATCACTCCTTAACATCACACGTCTGATACCAGAATTTCATAGATGATTTATGATCAAATGCAAATGCAGGTGCAGATGCTGACGACACAGCACGACTCTTGAGAAAAGACAAGACTAAAAGACTGATTCCTCAACACGGAGATCACTGCCATTCCACTTAGGGACTAAAGATGCTACTACTGAGCACAATCTCTGCCACACTGGTAAATAGTATCAATTTGATAATCCTTGTAGGAAGGAAGGAAAGCTGCATGGGGAATCTTCAAGTAAACTGCCCCAAATTAGCTGACTACTGTACATGAGATGATAATTGGTTCAGCTGGATTAATTCTGTAAATGACCATTTCACTGTGCGCTTGGAGAGCTTGCCCCAGCCTGAGTCTTGAAAAGTCTTCTGTATAAACCAATTCTGAGAAGGACTTACACTGAACAAATCTTGAACTGATTCTCAATAGGATCTGGAAGGAACTTGCCCCTGATTGGATCACCGACCAAGTTTCTCAATTGTTTGAAAATTCCTTGAGAAGAAAGCTAGTTTGCAAAAAAAAGTGTTCATACAAACATAGTAAATGCAAAGTTCATGCAACGTTTGAAATCAAAATCATTTTTGGAAAGATGCAAAGCATACGAGTCCCTGGTTTGATCACGGTGGTTCAAGACATTTAAAAGTGAAAAGTAAAGCAAAAGGCGTGATGCCGAAATAGATGATCTGCAAAGATCTTTAGGAGTCAGTTTACGCAACCTCGTTGTAGTATGCTTTCAAAATAACATTGCTTCAATTAGGTCTTTTGAGGGTTATAACGTGGCTTGGTTCACGGTTTAAGAAACAAAGATAAAGGCTCGAAGTTTATTTGTACCCACCCAATCTTCGTGATGATCTTTAGTCCTACGCTCAGTTAACTCAAATTATGCACTCAAGTTCCCATAGGTTAGGGATTGCACTGATGATAGTGGTGATGATGATGGTTCAGAAGTTATGGGACTCTTGAGATGGCAGTCACTGTTTCCTTACAACTTTGGTTGTCATACAAGCTTATTCTTATTTCTCTTTGTAGAAGGTAAGGTCATGAGCTTCCCATCTTTCTTAGCTTTTGCCTCGAAAGGGACTCAGCTCCTTCTTTGAGTAAGGATTTCTTGAGGATCCTTAATTGTTTATCACTTTGGGAACAACTTGAACAACATTTAATTTGGAAGAGTTAAAAGTTTGTGACTGTCTGGCTTAATGATTACGACGAACCATCATTGGCGTTTGACTTGAAAAACATCTTCGACACTTGCTTGTTGCGTGCGAAGGAAAATTTGTGAATGCAAACTTTTGTTGAAAGGTGTCTTGCATGAAGCTCTCGTATTTGAATGCATAATCAAGTTAACTGAGAACTACCCTGCCCCAGGTTAAGATTGCGGGTTTTTATTTGCAAAGAAAAGAAACTCCTACTTCAAGGCTCAAAGGGGTTGACGAGGGGTTATCTTCCTTATTTCTCCAGTGTTTGGGAATTGAAACAATGCCTTACATCCTCAGCAAAGTTTTGATTTGAAAGCATACCGACAACAATTATGAGTATTACGTTTTCATCATCCTCCCTCCAATCTTTGCATAATCGAAAAGAAAGTGGAAAAGAGATAATAATTTTGTTTTTGTTTTTGTTGTTTTTTTTTTTGTTTTCTTTTTTGAAAAGGAAGGCATAAATATGTAAATAGCAAACACAAATGAATTGAATCCAAAAGTTGCAATGCTCATTTTATTAATTATGAAAGTACAAACAAAAATTGAAAGCAAACTACCAATACAAATAAGGAAAATGCAAACGATAAGAAACATGGTTTAGTGACTAATCAGAAACAAGAGTGAGTTGTCCTGTCTGAAACACTGAGGTCTATTGAAGCTTCACTTAGCGTGCTATGGCAAAAGATTGTTCTTGACATTTGGATTGGTGTCACGAAAGGAGAGAATACCAATTCTGATCAGCTCTTGTACTCTAGCCTTCAATGCAAAACAATGTTCCAAGTCGTGGCCTGCGGCACCTTCATGGAATGCACAATGGAGATCAGATCTGAATCCAAGTGGAAGTGGATCTGGAGGAGGAAGCAAAGGCCTTGTAGTAATAAAACCTTTCTGAACCAGCCCAGGATAAAGTTCAGTGTATGTCATTGGGATAGGATCAAAATTATTCCTATTACGGTACTGATTCTGTCCTACAGCTGGACGCTGAGGAGCTTGAGCTGGTCGTGGAGCAGCAATAACGGGAGTAACAGCAGCAACAACGGAGTGATCAACATACTGGGGTTGAGCACGAGGCCTTCTGGTTTCAACCATAACAACATTGGTATGGTCTTCTCTCTTCTTCTGGAAATTACCATAGGATTTCTTAGCACTATTAGAAAATTTAGTAGCCTTGGACACTTTACCATTCTTAAGTCCTTCCTCGAGTCTTTGACCAATGGTAACCAAATCAGTGAAATTGGAGGAAACACTACCAATCATCTTCTCCCAGTAGAATGGAGACAAGGTGTCCATAAACAATCCAGTTAATTATTTCTCTGCCAAAGGAGGTTCATCTTGAGAAGCCAACTCTCTCCAGCGCTGAGCATATTCCTTGAAAGACTCTTTATCCTTCTGAGACATGTTTTGCAGCTGACGGTGATCCGGAGCCATGTCGAGGTTATACTTGTATTGCTTCATGAAGGCATTAATAAGATCCTGGAAACAGTGAATGTTGTTCTGTTCAAGATTCATATACCATTTGAGAGAAGCTCCACTCAGACTATCTTGAAAACAGTGGATAAGCAACTTCTGATTCTTGGCATGAGCAACCATCTCTCGGGTATACATGACCAAATGAGCTCTTGGACAAGAATCACCTTTGTACTTCACAAAATCGATAGCCTTGAACTTAGCAGGCATAACAAGGTCAGAAACCAAACCCATGTTTTCTGCATTAATGTTGAAGAAATCAGCATGCTCTACGGCTTTGAGTCTCTTGTCTATGGTCTGAAAATGTTCACGGACAATCGCGGGTTCGACAAAATCTTCATGGTCTTCACCCTGGACACTAGCAGCATTGTACTCATAGAGAGGGTTTTCAAAAGGAGGTCGAGTAGTTGGGGAACAGCATGAACCACAGGTCTAGGCTCGGAGAAAACTGGAGCTTGAAACACTGGTCTCGAAGTCTGACCAATCATAGCAGTAGATGCAAGAGGTGGTGAGTAGTTGGGAGGTAAACCAAACTCTGGCCAAGTGGAAGGTGGCACCTGAATAGGTTGAGGATCAGCAGTTGAAACTTCTTGGATGACAGTCCTTTGAGGTGGTTCTCCTCTAGCAATCAAGGCTTGGAGCATTTCAGTGAGCTTTGCCATGCTTGACTTAAGGTCGTCGATCTCCATTCGCATCTCAGCATTGTGTGCTTCTTGCTCTGCCATTATGCGTCTGTAGTTAGCTCTAGTCTGGTATCGATGTCGAGGAATCAGCTTGACAACTCACAGGTAACACTGGAAGATAGAGACATCTAGGAATGAGTTGCTGGACAAACGGATGTATGCAATGAATCATGCAAAGATGCAAATGATATGAAATGCAATGTAATGGTTTCAAGGAACTCAATAGTAGGTTGCAAACTTTTCGGAAATGCTGAAAAAAAGTTTCATTTTATAATCCAGGATTTTTTATTTTATTTTGCAAGGGAAATAACAATTGAGTTTCTTGAAACCGAATGGTGATTCATGAATGCATGAATAGATGCATAAAAACAGGTATACACATATACACATATACAGGTAAACAAGCCAAGGCTTAGGTTTGAAGATCACGAGCATGGAGCCGTGGTCTACCCTTCCCAAGGTGTGTACTATGGTTTCAAATGTACCTGCCGAATGGGTTCTACAAAGTTCCCAGAGTCTACAATCCATCTTTCGGATATTATCGATTTCCCAAATCACTTGGTAGTCAATAATATTCTCAAGAGAATCTTGTCTGAGTGTAGTATCGCGTAGCGACTATTGCAGAAATAGACTCCGGCATAGTCCCCGCACTACATCCTAATAGGCCAAGTTGGGTTAAAGGTAACTACGGTCCCCAGTCTCGATGGCCTTTAGATCGAAACCATATCGTCTTCACGAATGAATTCGTTGGACAAATATTTTATTCGAGAAGGCCTAGACTGAGTGGTGAAGTCTCAATTCACTTTTTCAGGAATCGACTCCCTCAAAGTATCCTTGAATTCTCACCGTTCCTATCATATTTTTCACTCTAGTCCGGGTGTAGGACTTTGTCTCACCACACAAATAGTAACCATGCACACAGAAAACCCAAGCATAACAGGTATATATACAAATATAAAGATATATAGGAAGACAAGCAAATAAATAACATAGATATAAACAAGTTAGGGGAAACCCTCAATAAAAATAAAATGACCCCAGTGAAGTCGCCATTTCTGTCGCGGTGAGAATCGGATACCATAGCTATTATGTTAACTAGGATCACAAATCTTAATGTTCACCACCGGTCTTTATTTTATCCAAAGGAAAGGGTTAAAGATCGAAAAACCTAAGAGATCTAAAGTTCGGGGGTTGGTTACGCCTAGGGAAGGTATTAGCATCCTAAACGTCTGTAGTACTCTACAGGAACCTCTTGTTATTATTTATGTTATTTATTGCTCGCTTGCTAAGGGTGATATGCTAAGGGAAAGACCTAGGGGTTAGTATTTAAGTATACTCGCCAAGACATCGCATCTTGTGCCTACGTATCGTGACGGGAGTGGAATCAGAGTATTCGTAGTTCCCCTCAAAGAGGGTGAGGCACTCTTGACGATGGTCAAGGTTCCAAGGGGGAGGTAAGTATCCATGGCGAGATACTTACATAGAGTGCGGTGACTCTACAGTTAAAGTTGATTTAAAAGGGTAGATTAAGTGTCCATGGTAGTCAACGGTGAAATTATTTCCTTTGGATTTGTAAAAAAAAAAAAAAAGATATGGCACAGTGCATGAGTTAAATAAAGACGATGAACACAAGATAAAGAAAGCAATGGCATGGTCAAGATAGAAACCTAAGATGAGAGACCTAATATCAGACAAAGAGATCCAAAGCTTCAAGATTAAGAATCAGGTCACAAATGAACAAGTTAGAAATCAGAGAAGTTTATAAAATTGAAAATTCAGAGATAAAACCCTAAATATTTCTAAAATTAAAAAATAATAGAAAAGAATTTAAATTATTATTTTTGATATTTTTGGGTTTTTTACAAACTTATTTCTATACTAAAATGACTAGGCCTTCTAAAACTTATATATAAAAGACTAAACCTCTTTTTTTCTTTTTAATGATTTTCATAATATGCATTTTAAGGATTTAAAGGAAATCTAAATAAACTAAAGAATAAAAAAAAATGGACAACAAAATAATCCAAGTGCATACGGGCCTCATGATAAGCTCGATCCATGCAAAGCCTAAAAACCAAGAGAACTCGGTTCATCTCTCTCGTGTCCCTTCTCTCTCTCTCGTGGCCCTTCTCTCAAACACCATCATCTCTCTGTACTCGTCTCGCTCTCTCTCGCAACAATCTCAATCTCAGCTTCTTAGCTCTATTTCTACTCACTCCGTCTCGCTCTCTCGATTCACAACTTCCCCTTGTCACGACGTTTTTCGAATAGAACAAAATGACGGCAGCAATCAACAATTGACACTTAAATATGTAATACAAGTGTAAGATTGAACTGAGTTACCTGTCGGAGTACGTCCGACGCGTCTTCGGCGGCGAAATTCAACTATATCGGTATGTTTCGAACGCTCTTTTCCTTTTCTCTATGCTGATGCGTGCGAATTGTATGCCGTTGTTGTTGTTTGCTAGGTGTGTGTGTGTGTGTGAACATTCGTCACTGATTCCAACTGCGTCATGCGTGTGTTTGTTTTCTGGGAATGCTGATATTTTGTGAGGCTTATGAACACTCGGTTACTCACTGCTACCTCTCCCTAATGTGTGTAATTTTTTTGTGAATGTATTTTCCGACTTTGCTTTGAAAGAACTGTGGCGAGGAAATTTGAACTGGTATGAAATTTCTCTCTGATATCACTGCTAGTTTTCTCCCCCTACTGTACGCTTTTCTTTTTCCAATTTATAGGCTTGCAACATTAACTTTGAAATTAAACAGCTGATAACATGTTGAAACCTGCTTTGGAAACAAAAATGGATTTGTTTTGAATCTGTCTCACTGCTTTTGATTCTTTCCAAAACCGTTACCGACACGGTAATGAAACTTGCCTTTTTCTTATTATCCTGTCTGCAACTTAATGGTTAATGATGAATACGCCATTGATGATGATTTTGTTGCTGCTTAAACATGATATAAACATTCCATTTTGATTCGGTTCATGTTTGATTATTGTTTTTGGAAATGTTCTATCTTCAAAATGTGATGAATCTCTTGCCATTTTGACTTGAATGCCTGATATTACTGTCCACTGTTGTTTTGGAAAAGAGTTAAGGTTGAACTTTCTTGCTGTGATTTTCATAAATTAGTTTCCGTTTTCGTGCCGACATGTTCTGATTCAATTTGATTCATCATTGAATTTTTTATCTGATTATGAGTTGTGTACGATTTGTTACCGTTTTCAAACCGACATGTTGGATTGTATAGTTTTGGAAAGAATTTGATTTTATCTTAATTGTGGTGGAAACCCTTGGCCTTGATATCATTCTGTATTGACAAAATGGTTGTGAATTTTCTCATGAATTTTCTTGCAGCACAACAACTCTTATTCCCTGGCCCACGTATACGACATATTCCATGGAAAGAAAGCATTGGTGTAGCATAAAGTTGGAGACTCGTTGGCTTCGAATCAAGAATTATCCTTTTGGGTCTTGTAATTCCCTTGCAGTAAGTGTGGATGGCAAGTGTGGCTGATACTCTGACCGTGCCGTAGAAAGCTCTAGCTAACAAATCTGCCGTCATACTTTCCTTGTCTGGTTGAAGTTCAATTGTGAAATTGTACCCAATAAAAACATGAAGCCAGCACATGATCTTTTGCTTGGTCCTAAGGATGAGTTTATGTCCCAAAAATATGTACTTGCATTCTTATTCTCAATGAAGACCTCTAGGAACGTGGTATTTGTAAATGCTTCCATTAGCGGTAGCTCTTTTATTGGTACATGGTGAAATACTCAAGTAAGGGATTAACCGTTATTACTTGCCAAAATCTCTTGAATTGTTTTGAGTTTGTCTTACAAAGAATCATGGATTAATTTGAACATTTTGGATCTTTGAACTAAATTTGCCAAATTTATTCACATGAGAATAAACATGCGCAATCCTCTCAAATTTAAGTTCGAATTCTTGAGTGGTGAATACTTGAGTATTGCGACTCGAACCAATCCACGTATAGCTTGCATTCATAACCTTGACTTGGTTATTTGAGCTTGAACTTTGAATCGTGGAATGGTGCTTTTAACAATAGCCAAAACTTCTTTAAAGAATAATGAGCCCAAAACCTCTTGATATATCACATTGCAACTAAATTTGAGATAATATGGATCATGGCCAAAATTAATTTAAAACCACAATGCATTCAAAGTCCAATAACAACTCAAGTTTGAGATCAATGCACCATGTACTCAAGAACAATTTGCAACACTAATTTGATCCATAAGAAACTAAAAACCGATCTTGACTTTAATGAAATATGGCCATAATACCCAACCACTATATCCTCAAAGCATTGATCCACAGATGGCCTAAGAATGAAGAAAGAACCCTAGAAGTGAAGCTCGATTCCAGTAGAAAACCTAAGACCCCTGAAATTAGAACCATTGGTCATGCCCTGGATAGGTTGACTGAGAGAACCAGTACACTTGAAAATACTGCACCTGCACAAACTGGTTAGTCACGATAAACACGCACATACAAGATGTTATTTGAGATGATGCACAAAGATTATGGAATCTTATGGTAAAAAATTAGGGTATGACAATAAGATTTTCCTTAACACATTTGTACTCCTTTGTAATTTGCTTTATAACCAACTCTGAGTCTCCCATTATTTCGACTCGAGTTGCCCCCAATTCTTACAAAATTTTAAGTCCAGCTATCAGGGCCTCATACTCAGCCTCGTTGTTGGAACAAAGTCCTTCGACCTTGTACTTGAATTTCATTGGAATTTTATTAGGAGAAATAATCAGCACACCTACGCCTGTTCCATCTTTATGGCTAAAGCCATCGAAGTATAGCTTCCAAGGTTCCAGTTTGACGTAATTTAAAGCACTTTCATTTATGGAGTGGTCGACTATGAAGTCCGCTACCACTTGTCCTTTAACAGCCTTTAAAGGCTTATATGTTAAAGAATATTCAGTTAATGCCTGTGCCCATTTACCAATTCGACTATGCAAAATAGGTTTAGACAACATATGTTTAATAACATCAAAATGAGACGAAACATAAACATCAACTGGTTTTATATATTGCTTTAATTTTGTACAAGAAAAATACAAGCATAAGCATAATTTTTCGATCATGCTATACCTAGTTTCTGCATCTTTCAAAACTCTACTAAGGTAGTAAATGGCCCTTTCGACGCCATTCTCATCCTCTTGAGCCAACATGCTCCCTAAGGTTCTGTCTGACGCAGCTATGTACAATCTCATACTCCTATTCCTATAAGTTGGTGAAAGAATTGGAGGATGACTCAAGTATTCCTTGATCTTGTCAAAGGCTTCCTGCTGAGCTTGCCCCCATTCGAAGCCATCTTTGTTGAATCAAAGTAATGGTGAAAAGGCCTGCGTTTTTCCACTTAGGTTCGATATGAACCTTCTCAAGAAGTTAATCTTCCCTAGCAGTGATTGCAACTCCTTTTTTTGTTGATGGCGCTTTCGCTTCCATGATGGCCTTGGTCTTATTCTGATTGATCTTGATCCCCTTTTTGTGGACCACAAAGCCTAGAAAATCCCCTGCCTGCACACAAAACGCACATTTAAGAGGATTCATTTTAAGACCATGCCTTCTCATCCTTTCAAAGGACTGTCGAAGATGGTCTAAGTGACTCTTCTCTAAAACAGACTTAACCACAATATCATCAATATATATTTGCATGAAAGTCTCTATATAATCATGGAAGATTGAGTTCATTGCTCATTGATATGTTGCCCTAGCATTTTTGAGGCCAACAGGCATTACTATCCACTCGTAGGTGCCTAAGGCTCCAGGACAACGTAAAGTTGTATTGGGGACATCATCTTCAGCAATGAATATTTGGTTATAACCAGAGTACCTATCTAACATACTAAGATACTCATGTCCTGCGGCGGAATCGACTAGCATTTCTGCCATAGGCATGGAATATTCATCCTTTGGAGTTGCAGAATTTAGATCTCTAAAGTCAATGCAAACTCTTAAAGAACCATTCTTTTTAATAACAGGTACAATGTTAGCTAACCATTCGAAATACCTGGCAGTGCGGATGCATTTGCATCGAAGCAGTCTTTCGACTTCCTCTTTTATCTTTGAAAGAATTTCTGGGCCAAACCGTCTTGGATTCTGTTTGACTGGCTTCTTCCCAGGCTTGATCGACAACTTATGTTCGACCAACTCTCTACTCAAACCAGGCATCTCATCATAGTCCCAGGCGAAATAGCCTTTAAACTCCTGCAACAACTGGGTGACTTCGACCTTAAGTTGTGGGTCAAGATTGGCGCTGACATATGTTGGCCTTCTAGTTGCCCCCTCTCCTAGGTCGATTTCTTCTAACAGATCTTGTGCTAGCATCTTAATGTTATTTGTCAGCGGATCCTTTTCAAATCCCAAAAGCTCATCATCATAGATGGCATCAAGCCTCTGGCCTTACTCTTCACCCTGAACCTTATCAGGTGGCTCTGGGTTGAAGTCCTTACCAGGACCTTCCTGGTGGAATCCAGAATTGGCTTCGCCAGCCATGTATTCATTGACGGCTTCCAAATCCGCTTGTAGTTTGGTTTCAGCCACATAGGCCGAAATTTTTTTCAATGCTTCAAACTCAGTCATTGTCACTGAATTCACTTCCCCACCCTATGGGGTCTACTTCAGGCTTGCCAAGGTATGAGAGCCTTTCTCCTGGCACCTCCTTATCCCAACGGAAACCATCAACGGGGTGCAGGTACAAAGAGCAAAACGTCTCATTATCTGGGACAAACTCAAAGTCTGCTGGGCCACAAGGAGAAATATGAGCTAAGTGCTTGTCGAACTGTCTTCTGTCGACATGATTTATTGGTGCTTTAAAATACCCCTGATTAGCTTTAATGTTCTCGACTATACCATCTGGCCTCCAGATGGTGATTCGTTGATGCATCGAAGATGGTACTGCACCAATGCCATGTATCCACTCTCGCCCTAAGAGCATATTGTAGTTGGCTTTAGTTTCCACTACCATCAAGACAGTAGGCCTAGTGATTGTCCCAACTGTCAAGTCAACTTATATCACACCCAGTGTAGAGCCAACTTTTCCTTCGTAATTTGAAAGGACCATATTATGTGGCTTAGAATCAGTATCATACTTGCCAATCTTGTTCAATAAGAAACGTGGTATCAGGTTTACTGTTGCGCCACAATCAACTAATATCTTATTTACTGGTACGTTCTCAACTTTTCCAGTTATGTAGAGAGGCTTTAGGTGACCTTTCATCGCCTCCGTAGGTCGTTCGAAGAAGGCATTCTGCTCTTCAACGCACCCATTATTCATAATATAGTAGCACACAGGTTTGTGCGCTGCCATCTCTGCTTTAGTGCAAACATCCAAATCTTCGACCTCTGTAATTTGGTCGAACTCCCTGGGCATTACGGACACCACATTGACTATGATGTCGAGAGAAGCATCAAACTCAGAGTCGAAGTTGTCTGTAATTTCTTCATCATCAGCGACAACCTTCTCACGCTTTTCCTCTTAAGAGGAAAACAATTTTCGCCCCACGAAATTTTTTTCAGCAATCTTTATTTGATTCCCTTCGTTATTATCAGTGGGGACATTAGTACTGGACTCTCATTGGTCCTTCGACTAAGCCTCCCTGAGAGCCTTCCTTCTACGTTGTTCTCTCCTCCATTGAGATCACGATATATGGTTCTTCCCTTTATAGTTTTCAGAGACATAAGCTGACCTATTGGAAGTCTGAAACTCCTTTCGATACTCTATTGAGGAGCCTCTGTCCACATCAAACTTCTGCAATTTTTTATGACCTTTTTTCCTTCCTTCGACAGGTTTCATCCAACTTCCCATTGGTGCATTACTTGTTGGTTTGAAGGTGTTGGGTCTGGCCCCTGGGAAATGTGTTTTTTCCTCCCACTTGTTTTGAAGAGGACCTTCTAGGATCGAAACCCCTTTGACCATGAGATATTTTCTGCTCCCTTCTTTCCTTAGCCTTCCTAATCCCCTCAAGATTGTGAGCAGCTTTTTGATCGAAGGTTGCGCTGCATCTGGGGCATAGCATGACACCTGATCCCTTCTTTTGGCAGCGGTGAAAGAACTCAATGATAGTCTCTTCCAGTTTTGGATACGCCACTTTGTTACGCTCTTCTTGGCAGCTTGCTTCATCAACCTCCATGGTCTTATATTGTGTAATCTTGACCATATTTATATCCATGTCGACATCAGCACTAAGATTCAGATTGCAGAAGTCTACATCAAGGCCTTCAGCAGCCTTGTCCATCTTAACGAAACTATCAGCAGTTTCTTTGGTAACCAGAATCATGTTGGAATCTTCAGTGATCCCATCATCTAAGCCATCAGTAGCCTTGTCGAAGCCGTCAGCGGCCTCACTCATGAGTTTCTCCATGGTATTAATGTCAAGGTCTTCAGTAACCTTGGCTAAAACAGTATCATTGGTGAAATCTTCAGTAATTTCCACCATATTGATTGAACAGTCGAAGTCATCAGCAACTTCAACCATATGTACTTTTGTGGGCTCAGCATAATGGGCATCCACTATTTGCAATGGGTCAGAGTCAATTTCCATTTGACCTTTGTTCTTCTCTCCGAACTTCAGCTTGCCCTCGTGGATAGCGTTTTGCACCAAATCCCTGAAAAGAAAACACTGAGAAGTTTTATGACCCAGAAAATTATGGTACTTACAAAATCCTCTCTTTTTTCTTTGTTTTAAAGGTGGCATTTTAGTGCCAGCAGGCACTATCATTTGCCATCCTTAACTAACAAATCAAAAATTTCATCACACTTAGTGACATCGAAAGTATATGTTTTCTTTGGAAACCTATCATTCTTTTCAGATTCGACTGGACCTTTCCCATTCGAAGGGGCTAACATTTAGCAAGCATAAGAATGACCCTGCTTTAATTCAGCAACATCTATCTCATTTTCGTCGAAATACAACGGTTCATCATAGAAACCTTCGACGTTCTAACTGTCGAACCCTATCATCCAGTTGGCCCATATCTCTCAGATACCGGGTATCCAACTTCTTTCTAATAGAGTAATCAAGGCCACCAGCGGCCATTTCGACCAATTCATGTTCTGGTACCTGTGTAAAACACCTAGCCTTAAGTAATCAAAACCTATTCAGCTAATCGTCTATTGGCTTAGTAAACTTTCGTTTTATGCTAGCCAATTCTTTCAAACTGATCTTGGTTTGCCCCATGTAGAATTTCTCACAGAACAAACGTTCTAACTGAGTGCAATTATGGATTGAGTTAGGAGGAAGGATTGTAAACCAAGTGAAAGCATTTTTAGTAAGAGAGCTTGGGAAATATTTTATCCTAAGGCTTTCGTCACTTGCAATCTCTCCTGCTTCAATCATATATCAGGCCACATGTTCGATAGTAGATTCAGTGGTATCTCCAGAGAATTTGGTAAACTTTGGGACCTTCGTCCTAGGAGGTAATTCTTATTGGAGAATGTAATCTACTATCGGTGATGTATAGTTTGGCCTAGTAAAACCAAAATTTACCCCATTTTGAGCCATTATCCTTTCGACCATGGCTGCTAGGTTGTTATCTGCTGCTACATTGTTACGTCGAACCTGTTGTACAACATGGTCAGCATCTTGGTTTCTATTTACTATAACTAACCCTTGTTCCCTCTCTACAGGAATTGGTACTTGAAGAATGGTTGGTTTCTACCTGAGTGAATCGCACACTCAGAGATACAACAGAGTCGCCACCGAACTTTATTTAGTCCCAAAGGACAGGGAAAATATCGATAAAACCCAAGGGGAAGAGAAACGGGAACGGGGGGTCGGTTATGCGAAAGGAAGGTATTAGCACCTAACGCATCCGTCGTACTCGACGGGAACCATTTCGCTTGCTTCTAGGCTTGGATGGGTTATCTATCTAAAGGCTTCTAGCTAAGAGAAAAGGAGAGAGAGAAAGGGGAAAAGGAAAGGAAAGAAAGAAAGTGCTCGCGGAGGAACGAAGTCCTCGTGCCTACGTACCCTCATAGTGCAATGAGGAAATCAGAGCGTCGTAGTTCATGGAACCAGGGGACAGAGAAGAAAAGAAGAAAGGGAGAAGGAAAGAAGGGTGGAAGTGTGCTCGCCAAGATCATTGGGATCTCATGCCTACGTATCATACATTCGAAAGAATGCAAAATCAGAGCTTTCGTAATTCGGGGAACCGAACGAAAAAGGAAAACAAGAAAGAAACAAGGAGACGAAAGAAGTGGTGTCGAAACCAAGAGCAAAAGAAAGAAGGAAATTCCACTGAGGATTCCAAAGAAATGGTGTCAAAACCAAGAAAAGAGTGTAAAGGAAAGAAAATGCAACTGTACTAAGAATAGAGAAGAATGGGGTCGAAATCAAGAGAATAAGAGATAGAGAAAGATCTGTTGGGGATGCAAAAGAAATGGTGTCATAACCAAGAAAGAAGTGAGCATCGGTATATTAATTGGCTGGCAATGGTTAACCGAAGAAAGAGAGTAGGACCCTGGCGGGGAAAAGAAGCTGGTGTCAACAGACAGACTGTGATAAATCAAGATAGAGAGTGCTGAACTGTGTAATACCCCAAATTTTGACCACTTAGATTTCCCATCATTGTGAAAATCATCATCACAATAGGGATGTACCTTTATGCTTCATCCGTCTCCCCAAAGATGGGTGAGCATCCAATATAATCAAAATTAGGGTTTCAAGCCCTCTCTGAGCTTTAGACAAAGGATCAATCAAGAAATGACATGATCTTCAACTTGTCTAATCTCTTAAACATCCACAATGGATCAAAAAGGACTCCCACTTCAAGGATTAAGCACAAGGCTGCTCCCTTCTAGGTGGATCAAGTCTCAAGATCGACAGTGTCACCAAATTAGGGTTTTGGTCGACCAGGGTCTCTAGATGGAAATTTTTATCTGGGCACAAGGCAATGATCCAAAACATGACCTAATATGCTTCATGGAACCTCATGAACCCATGCATCAGGTCAATTTTACCTCAGGGGATGCATTCATCAAAAATCAGGAATTAGGGTTTCTTGACCTAATTCACCCCTAAGTTGACTTTTGGGACAAACCATGAGCCAAGACCTCAAGAGATGATTTGAGGGTCTCTAATACACCATATTGATCCATTTGGAACAATGGATTGATCCAAGAAGCTTGAGCAACAAGTTTCATTTTCATTTGCACCACAATTAGGGTTTTAAGGGAAAAGTCAACTGTAACTTTGACTTTTGACCTGGACATGCTCCCAAACCCTAATACATGATTGAATATACCCTATGACACCCATGGAACATGTCCATCAAGTTTGATTTAGGTCAAGGACATGATTTCCTGAAGAATTGCACAGTTTGGAATTCATCTGATAAAAAGTCAACTGTGCACAAAAGTCAACTTTGACTTTTTGAGATTTTTCACCAAAATGGATTTTTAACCCTAAAATGATGTTAATGTGTGATTTGAATCATCATTCATCAAGAAAAATCAAGAAAAGTGAGATAACTTGTAAAAGGGGTAACCATAAAACTTAGAAATTTTTCTAAGTTAAAAATAAAGTGGCAAAGGTACCAACTTTGGAGGACCATAACTTCTAAACCACAAGGCCATTTTTTCTCATCCAAAGATGGATTTGTAGCCCTCATTATCACCTACAAAAACTTCAACTACAAGTCATTCCAATTCATTAAGGATTTTGAGTTATGGAGTGATCAAAGTGGCTGAAAAGTGAAAATGTCACTTTTTCCAACACTTAGTGAAATTTTCACTAAGTCAGAATTCTGCTTCACTTTTTGCCAAATGTAGGGGGATTTTTCACTTGGAATCAAAAGAGATTAAAACCAAACTTCTTCAAACAGTTGTTGTATCATGTAAGAGCTTTCCAAAATGGCCAAGAACATTGCCAAATTCAACCTACATCATCAGATACAACATTGGCAAGTTGCCTTGCTGAAATCTGTCAAAGCAAGGCAGAATTTGCATTTTGGCTCGATTTGCCAAAATCAGCCAATTACAATTGCTCCAATCCACTTGGACACCTCAGAGGATTGAATCCAAAGGGGACAATCACTGAGCCAAGCCTCCAAGGTCCAAGGAACAAAGAATAGCATGTTGAACCTAGAATGGCCAAAATAGGGACAAGACTTCAAATTTGGAATGAGGCATTCAATGGAACCATCAAGGTGGCATGGAATGAGCCATTCTCATCTGAAATCAGTCAAGACTTATCCAAGACCAAGGGGACCAAAGCTCTGTGCCCTAACCTCTAGTCAATGGCTAGAGGAGACTTTCATTTCCATTGGCCAACATTGAGGAAACCTACTTACCAACTGCCATGTACTATTCCTTGCAAAACAAACTTGCTCTACTATAAATAGAGCTCAATTTTGGTCAGTTTAAGTACACCAAATCCATCTAACAGATGCTTTCCTCAAAATCTCTTTCTCTTGGCAAAAATGCCTTTCTTAGCAAGGTAGCTATCAGGTTTTGAGTTTGAGAGCAATTCTGCACAAACCAATCACTCACACACCTCACATACATCACATATGAGCTGATCAAACACTCACATAACATCTGAAACATCAATTTCACAAAATCACTTGCCATCCACACAAGTTTGAAGTGAAGTTGCAGCTGAGATGCCATAAACTGATCCAGTCCTTTTCAATTCAATCCAAGTGTTCAAACACACTCCATATGGTGTAGGGAAGCTGTCCAGATCATCACAACTTATCTGTAACACCTCCAACTCAAAATCACATCTGCTCTTGCTGTCACGACTTGAAGGTAAGCCTAAACTTGGGCATCTCTCAATCTATGCATATTTCCTCGCACAATAATTTGGCCATATGTTCATAATCATGCATGGAATGTTTTCCCTCAATTAATTGCATTGTTTGAATCGTGTATCAAAAATCCTAGCCTTCATGCAGAAATTAGGGTTCTTGAGGTTTCTTCGTGATTTCTTGTTGTATGTTTAATTTAAATGAAATTAAAGTACATAGACATGATCGTGAGGTTGAGACGAGCATAATGATATGTGGATTGCATGATATGATTACGTATTCATGGAGATTGGATAGAAAACGCAAATCATCCAAACCCAGAACACGCGCGTGTTCTTCAGCTGTTCTTGGCGCCATTTTTGAATAATTTGAATATTTGAATTTTGTGATTTTGTTTAATTGATTCAAAAATTAATTTCTCTCTGAGTTTTAATGATTTTGAGTTGATTCTTTTTTTAATAATTCACAAAAATGTTAAAATATTTTATTTTATCAAAAAATCCCCAAAATATTATTTATTTCATATAATTGATATTTTTGTAAAGAATTAATATTTTGATTGTTTTTGGCATTTTAAATATTTTTTCTACATTGATTTTGCAACTTTTAATGCTTTCTAATTATTTTGTAGGTCAATACTTAATTTTTGAAGCATTAATCCAAGATCACAATTTGTTTTCCATGTGTTAAACAATTTTTGATCATTTTAATTGAATTTTTATTCAATTAAATACATTTTTGAAAACAAATTAGGGTTTTGGATTAATTCAACCCTCATAAATCATTTTCAAAACACTTTGGGCCTCTATTAGAGTGTAAGACCCAATCCTTTTTTGACCAAATCATCTTTGGGCCTCACTTATTGTATAAGTCCCGATACCGTCAGAAAAACAAACGGCGCGATCGTCGCCTTTTCAAAAAAACATTTGGGCCTCTCCTTGAGCTATAAGACCCATTCAAAACACTTTGGGCCTCTATTAGAGTGTAAGACCCAATCCCCCTTTTAACCAAAACATTTTGGGCCTCACTTATTATATAAGTCCCTCTGCGTTAAAAGAAAACCTCGGCGCGATCGCCATTTTAAACGAAAAAATCATTTGGGCCTACCCTCGTGTTATAAGCCCCACACTTTTTCTTTAAACCTTTTTGGGCCTCTTGAGAGAGTGTAAGACCCATCCCTTTGTACAGAAAACCTTTTTGGGCCCCAGTCACTTGTATAAGTCCCTCTGTACAAAGTCAAACAGTGCGCTCACTAATAAAACCCTGGGCCTCTCCTTGAGCTGTAAGCCCCAAATCTTTCTTTTTCAAAGCACTTTCTCCTTTGATTTTGAATATACTGTTGTTTTTAATCTTTCTTTGTTAAACAACTAACCAAACAGCATGGAAGCTCTACAACCGAGTAAGTGGTTATCGCTTTCATTTACTGCTTTCATATTATAAAACTGTATTGTGGGGTTGCTCACTGTAAGTCTCCTTTCATAAACTCATATCTACTGTGTAATAATAGTATAGATATTTCGAGTTTCCCCGGCAACTACGTCTAGAACTAAGTGACGCCGTTTCATTTATTCGTAGAAATAGACGCCTAGATCCCCAATAGGAGCACCAGATACAGTCTTCTCTTCGGCTGTCCTCCTTAGGAATCGTCAAGAAATTCTATCCCCCAGAGATGAATTATTCTCGGTGAAACTTCTCTTGAATTTCTTCAAACCGCCGAACGGTTCGGACTCTCTCTAAAAGTTAAAGTCACTGGATAGTAAACCTCGCACGTTTACCAGTGGTTTTAACTCTAAAAGAGTTTTCCTGAACTTTTCTTTGGTTTGGGTCCCACAGGCTTCCTAAAAGCAACCCGGCCTACTCTTGGGCATTATTCAAGGACCCTACGGCTTCTTAGAAGTATTCACAGCCTCCTCTTAGGCTTTGTATAATGATCTCTTCCTCCGGGAATGATAGCCTCCTCTTGGGCTTCGTACAAGGACCCGTCGGCTTCTTAAAAGATTCCAGCCTCCTCTTGGGCTTCGTACAAATTGTCCCGACGACCTCCTAGAGGTATAGGAACAGAACCTAGTCATCCTCATAGAACAGTCCTTTCATAGAGTCTACTACTGTTTCTCAAAGTATAGTACCAAAGATAAAACTCTAGACTTGGACAGTCTAACTTCCTTGAGTCTCAAAGACATTCTCAAGCACCCTTCGTTAAATAGGAAGGAAACCCGCAGACTCGGACAGTCTCAATACCCTTTGGATTTCCCGTTTCCTCAAAGAAAAGGAACTATCCCTGATCCTCAAATTAAATCCCTGAGTACAGTGTTGCTCATATAAGAACTGATTTTCTCTTTTAAATCAGTATATTAGATCTGTCACTCAACTGAAACAGTTACAATAGCCTTCATCTTGGGCTTCGTACGAGATACCAAAATTCTCCCCAGTGGAGTCAAAACAACCTTTTAGCCTCTCTCTCAGGCTTTGTACGAGACACATAAGAGACTCCCTCATTGAGTCGATCACCCTTTCGCCTCCATCTCGGGCTTTATACGAGATACAAAAAGGTTCTTATTGAGCCAAACAAATTTTAGCCTCCATCTCGGGCTTCGTACGAGATACAAAAAACTCTCTTGTTAAGTCAAGTAGCCTTCATCTCGGGCTTCGTACGAGATACCAAAAGACTCCATCGTCGAGTCAAAACCTTTTAGCCTCTCTCTCGGGCTTTGTACGAGACACATATTAGCCTCCTCTTAGGCTTTGTATAAGGAAAAACTTTTAGCCTCTCTCTCGGGCTTTGTACGAGACACAAAATAGCCTCCTCTTAGGCTTTGTATAATGATTTTCCTAGCGGAAATTAGCCTCCTCTTAGGCTTTGTATAAGAAAACCACTGGTTGATCCAATCAACCTTTTAGCATCAAAGCTGTGCCTTGTTCACAGTATACAAACATCAACAACTCCTTTCCCTTCATCTAATCGCTGGAAGCGGCAAGCCTCTGGATCATCTACATCCATGCCACTGTCCCTCTTTTAGCATGAGAAATTCCTAAGGAAAGATGGCATTGCTCTACACTGAGTTAAAGTCTTCTCCTTCAGGTTAAAACCCTTTCTTCGGAAATTATGGCATTGCTCGGATCCGCGTATCCTAGTTAAAGTAATTCTCCTTCTCCCCTCTTTAGAGATGACAAATTCTCTCTAAAGTCGAGGTCTTTCAGCTTCACGTCTTGGGCTTTGAACAAGACACAAATAGATTTTTCAGCTTCACATCTTGGGCTTTGATCAAGATACAAATCACCTTTCGCTTCACGTCTTGGGCTTTGAACAAGACACCAAAAACCAATTTCCTCCCATAGAATAGGAGGAACTACGAACGCTCTGATTTCCCTGTTTCGGTAAACGGGAATACGTAGGCATAAGATCGAAAGAAAAGATCTTAGCGAGCGCAATCAACAAAAAAACCAAATCCCATATCCCCATCAATCAAAAGCAGTATTTCAAAAACATCAGTCCTAACATCCTAATCCTTATTCCCCGCCAGAAACCCTTTGCCTAGAAAAAAGAAAGAAAGAACCGTATTGGCGAAATACGAATAACCAGTACAAAGGCCCCCCACATTGATAGCATCAGTAACCTAACAGACCGTTGTTTAAACTCAGTATGCAAAGCAGGGTTAATTGGAGACATCTATTTCCCTTCCTTATTCAGCTCACAATAGGATAAAAAATGAATCGACCTGTAGTTTTAAGCTCAACCGCGGAGAGCGACCAGCGCTTAAGAACCGCGTCCAAAATCGCTCGCTACAGAAAAGTGGCGCCCACCGTGGGGCCCGTTCCTTTCTTTCTACTTCTCTTGTGTGAAAATTTACAAAAATGGCGACTCTGCTGGGGAGTCTCCTTTTCTGCCTTAGGGCATCATCCCCGTTTTCTACAAAAAATGGGAACTCTACCGAAGAGAAAGATTGACCTATGCTGGTCCATCTCTTAGGCAGGGAACCACAAATTGGGGCTTCCGCCGGGGAACCCATTTCTGTCAGGAACTTAAGATTCGTAGCTTTATAAGTCTAGGATGTTTAGGACAAATAATATACTGCTTTTCCTAATTGCTATACGTGTTTATTTTTCTGCTACTGGGAATGCGTGTGATGCCGCATGTGGTGAGATTGAGTATACACTTAAGAAAAGCCAACCTTTTTCATAGTGCGGAAGCTATCGGAAATAGCTGTTACGCGATACTACCCTCATTTGAGGCTGGTGATCTATTCTCGGTGAATGGCACTTACTCTAAGATTGCACACAACTCGCTGGCGATCCGCTTGTTGTCTGCCTTCCTGGGAGGAGCTGATGATAATGAGTACAGGTACAAAAATCACCCTAGTATAAACCTTTGGGGATGGGTAGCGCCTTGACTTCATGACAACGACCCTTTGACCCCATGTTTTTTCTATGTTTTTGTGTGTTGCATTCATGCATTCATTTAATAAAACATTAAAACATTCAAAAAAATTTCTCTTCTAGTCTCTCTGTTTTTCAAATTAAACTAAGACTGTGATTGCAAATATCAGAGAAAAAGATTGCATTAATGGATTTCGGTAGAAGGAGAACTCACCAGTATACCTTCAAGGTTCCAAAGCTAGGGGATTTGAGAAAGTTAGCGAGGATGATCGTTAACCCAGAGGCTTTCAGAGCCAAGCACGGTGGTTTGCTACCACTGTTAAGAGTCCATGTGATTAAGGGAATCATGGATGCGCTCATTCAGTTCTACGATCCGGTTTATCACTATTTCACATTCCCGGATTACCAGCTATCACCAACGCTGGAGGAGTATTCTCATCTGACTGATTTACATATCACTGATCGAGCTCCATTTTCTGGACTGGAAGAAATTCCAAAGAGTCAGACTATTGCAAGAGCAATTTATTTGGACGAGTCTGAGGTCAGGACTCACATGATTACTAAGGGTGGCATCCAAGGTTTGCCAGCCCAGTTCTTGACAAAGAAAGCTCTGTACTTCGCTAGTATAGGGAACAGGACTGCTTTTGAAAGCATCTTTGTCTTGCTCACCTATGAATTATTTTTGTTTCCCAACATCAATAACTTCGTCGATATCAACGCTATTAAGGTTTTTCTCATTGGAAACCCTATGCCGACTTTGCTCGCAGATGCGTATCATTCTGTACACTTGGGAAATTTGTACGGCGGAGGGGAGATCACATGCTGTGTACCTCTGCTTTACAAATGGTTTATCTCTCACTTGCCCAAGTCTGCTGCTTTTTGGGATTGCAAGAGTGTCTTACGTTGGTCGTAGAAGATCATGTCTCTCACCAATTCCGATATAGATTGGTGTAATAGGATTTATGAGGGAATCAGAATCATTGACCGTTGTGGAAACTTCCCCAGCGTACCCCTCATAGGAACTAAAGGAGGAATCAACTATCATCCGATATTAGTTCTTCATCAATTTGGATACCCGATGCGACACATCCCACTGGGTGTTCATCTGGAAGGTCTTTTCTTCAAGGAAGGAGAAAATGACAGAGCACTAAAGATGGAAATAGTGCAAGCTTGGAAACATGTTCATAAGAAAGGACGAGAGTCTCTGGGAAAACTGGACTGTGTCTCGGTGGAGCCTTATCTCCATTGGGTACAAACCAGAGCTCTCAAGCTAAAGATGCCTTATCCTCGTTACGGAATTCTTCCACCGAGGGAAATTGTCATGTACTTCATGACGGAAACTGAAAGGCTTCAGGTTACTCTCAACAAAGTTCAAAAGGAAAGAAGGTCTTGGAAGAACAAGTACCGCACCCTCAACATAGAGTGTATCCAAACACAGCAATTACTGAAAGAGAAAGATGCTCTGATTGAAATTTTGGAGCAGCATGCTGTGGAGAATCAAGATGACCAAAGGAATTTGCTCACTCCATTCACTTGGAAAAGGAATGACAACCCGACAACGGCCCAAGCGCCCCGGTCAAAGAAAAGGAAGATACCAGAATCAGCACCCGATTGCTCTTCAGAGAGGACTCGGGACCCATTAGTTTAGGTTTCTGCACTTTGTAATCTACTGTATTTCCATTTCTGTAATCCTTTGAATTTCAATAAAAAGGGGTTTCCCCACTGTTTTATATTTGCAATCTAATTGTGGAAGTTTATTTTAATTAAACCTAAAAACAATTAATATAATCATTGCATTCATCATTCTCACATCGCGTATTCTCCTTACCTACGAATCTCACGTTTGTGTCTCGATTCTAGAGTCAAACTGTCTTATTCGTATAATACTCGGGCCAATCGTCAGAAAAAGATGGATGATCTTGAGGAAGAAAACAGAGAGTTGAAAGAAGAGATCGACGCTCTGAGAGAGGATATGAGAAAGCTTCGTAACGACATGCAAGCCATGGCAGAAGCTCAGCTACAAAGAACTGTGATCTCAGAGATCACCTCAACGCCCATCATAGAAAAGTATGATCCTAGGTATCAGATGCCGAAAGATCGTCCTTGGGGCATGCCTGTTAACTATATCCCGGAAGGATATGTTCCGCCGGTCACTGAAGATCAGGGAATCGCAACAGAAGCCGCTGGGCCTGAAGGTTACAAACTTCGGGAAAGCGAAGATGCTAGGGGCATACTGAAGACTCCTGAAGGTTACAAACTTAGGGAAGTGCCAAGACTTACTGCCGTAGTCACGGTACCACCCCCTGTGGTGCACACTATCCCGGAAGGACAGATTCCACCAACACCTTCTGGTAAGAAGGAAACTATGTTTGACAGAATGGAGGAATTCCAGGAACAGTTCTTGGAAATGCAGAAAGAGCTGCAAGCCATTCGTGGTCAGGATCTATTTGGAAAGGACGCCGAAGACCTCTGCTTGGTCCTAAATGTGAAAGTCCCGCACAAGTTCCAAGTGCCCGACTTTGAAAAATACAAGGGTAACTCTTGCCCTCAGAGCCATCTGGTGATGTACGCTCGGCGGATGTCAGCTCAGACGGAGAATCAGGACCTGCTGATTCACTACTTCTAGGATAGTTTAACCGGTGCCGCACTCAAATGGTACATGGGTTTAAACCGTACTACGATCAGTACATTCAGAGATCTTGGTACTGCCTTCGTCCAACAATACAAGTACAATTTGGACATGGCACCCGACAGAGATCAACTCAGATCAATGTCACAAAAGGACAAGGAAACCTTTAAGGAGTATGCTCAAAGGTGGCGTGAAATTGCCGCTCAAATTTGTCCACCTCTTGAGGAAAAAGAGATGACAAAAATCTTCTTAAAGACCTTAAGCTCATTTTACTATGACCGAATGGTTGCCAGTGCGCCCAGTGATTTCACCAAAATGGTCGGCATGGGTGTACGTCTTGAGGAAGCCGTCCGAGAAGGACGTTTGGTAAAAGACACTGGATCAACGAGCGGTACTAAAAATTACGGTAGTGCTCTCCCTAAGAAAAAAGAGCAAGATATTGGGAATATCTCTCTCGGAAAGCAAAGGCGACATTATCAGCCAGTAGCAGCTGTTACTCCTGCTATCAGCCCCGCGCCTGTTCCTATGTATCAACCTCAGGTTGCGCAGAGCCAACCTGACCAGCAAAGGACACAACAGCCTCTTCAGCAGGCTCGTCCTCCATATAACAACAACCGTACAACACGGCCATCAGGATTTGATCCTATACCTGTGACGTACGCAGAACTGTTTCCGTTACTGCTAGCCAAGGGGCACATTCAGACTAAGTCTCCCCTTTCAGTTCCGGAAAATCCGCCTTTTTGGTTTAAAGCGGATCAAACATGTCCTTATCATCAAGGAGGTTCAGGGCATAACATTGAGACTTGCCTCAATTTCAAATCCGACGTGCAAAAGCTTGTTAGGAGCGGGCTCTTATCTTTCAAAGATACGAATCCTAATGTTCTTACGAACCCGCTGCCTCAACACGAGAAAGCTGCAGTCAATCTGATTGAGAAAGAGACTAACAATGTCTATCAAATTCACGATGTACTCTTATTGGGGACCAATCTGGTCAAGATGCATTATAGACAGAGTGAATATGGCCATGTGCCACCTCATAATTATCACCAGTGTGATATCTTCTCTAAAGATAACCAGGGATGTTCTGTAGTGCAAGCAGCTCTACAGGAACAAATGGATCTTGGATGGATCCAAGAGCACCGAGTTCGTGGAGTTAACATGGTTTACACGAATTCCGACGTCATTCAAAACCACGACATCCGTGTGATGAATGTCAACTTGGTGGCGATGCACTCAAGGCAAAGCCAGTATCATAATCTGCCGTGGCACGATTATAGTTCCTGTCTGATTTGTTCGGTAAACAAACAGGGATGCTCTTTCATACAAGAGGCCCTCCAGCGTCAGATGGATCTTGGATGGATCCAAGACTACCATGATAGGAACTCCTATCAAATTAACATGGTTCAGATCTTCGATATCCGCGTGATGAATACCAACCTGGTAGAGTTACATGCTGAGCAGGTCCGACTCGGATTCTTAATATCACATGACTATCAAAACTGTAAAGCAGGTTGCGAAAACGATCGAGGTTGTACCCTTGTCCAGGAGGCACTTCAGCACTTGTTAAATCACTGGTGGATGCCAATCTATATGGACGAAGATACTCAGCAGATTAGTATCAATAACAGGAATCCTACTCGTCGTCAAAGTCAGGATGTCCGATCAATGGAAGATAACCTAGTGAGGTTACATTGCATTCAAAGTGGGCGTGGCCAGGTGCCACCACACAACTATGACAGTTGTAGCATCTGTGCAAAAAGTAACCAAGGGTGTTACCTTGTGAGAGCAGCTCTTCAGGGTCAGGTCGATCATGGAGAAATTTGTCCATATCCCGGTTCAGGACCCATCATTTGGTCGCCGAACTACCTTGCCGACCAAGTTGAGGATGTTGTCACGATCTCTGGTCATCACAGGACCAGGGATGTTTTTGCCATCATCCCTCTACTTGACAAATCTAGAGTTCCCAACCGGGAACGGATCGAGATTACTTATGATGGTCAGAAAAATCAGAAGGTTCCCATAGTCATCTATCTACCGGGGCCATTACCATATGAATCAGCTAAGGCAATCCCTTACAAATACTGTGCAACAACAATCGAGAATCGAAAGGAAATTCCATTACCCTCCGTCGTGAATATTGCAGACATCAGTCGTGTAACACGGAGTGGTCGAATCTTCAACCGAGGGGTTGGAGAATCCAACAAAGAAAAGGAACTTCAGGCAGAAATTCCTGATCCACCAGTCGGTCAATCTAGTAATCCCGACTTTTCAAAAGACAAAGATGAGATGCTAAAGCTCATCCAAAGGAGTGAATATAACATTGTTGATCAACTGTTACAGACTCCTTCAAAGATCTCAGTATTATCACTGTTACTCAGTTCAGAGGCCCACAGGGAGGCTCTACAGAAAGTCTTGGAGCAAGCCTTTGTGGAACATGATGTAACAATTAGACAGTTCGATAGTATTGTCTCTAACATCACTTCCTGCAACAATTTGGGATTTAGTGATGAGGAATTACCCGAAGAGGGTCGCCGTCATAACATGGCGCTCAATATCACAGTTAACTGCCAGGACGATGCTTTAGCCAGCGTACTGGTAGACACAGGGTCAGCCCTGAATGTTATGCCGAAGTCCACTTTGATGCAATTATCATTCAAAGGCTCTCCGATGAGAGTCAGCGAGGTCGTCGTCAAAGCATTCGACGGATCCAGAAAAACGGTTATCGGCGAAGTTAATCTTCCCATAACTATTGGTCCTCACACTTTCCAAGTCACTTTCCAGGTCATGGACATCCGGGCAACATACAGTTGTTTATTAGGAAGACCTTGGATACATCAGGCTGGAGCGGTTACTTCAACCCTCCACCAAAAGCTAAAGTTCGTCAAGAACGATCAACTTGTCACAATCTGTGGAGAACAAGCCTTGCTTGTGAGTAACTTGTCATCATCTGCTAGTGTAGAGCCCGAGGAGGTTATTGGAACGCAGTTCCAAGCACTGTCGGTAAGTAAGGACAATCAGTTCAAAGGAGGAACTTCCATTTCTTCATACAACGATGCTATCAAAGCGATCGAGAGTACCGATACGACAAGATGGGGACAGCTTGTCATTCCTATTAACAATAAAACAAAGAAGGGTCTTGGTTTTTCTACAACCTGTACCCAGACAGCCGCCAACGATGAAAGTCTTCATCCCCTTCAAAACTTCTTCCACAGTGGAGGTTTTCTTCACCCAGTGTCTCAGACAGTTCATGCTATCAATGAGGAAGATCCCTCTGACACAGATGAAGAATGGAAGTCCTACCTTAACAAGGACGGTTATATGTCTCAGGAAGAGGTGCCTATGCCTTTTTACTTTCCTACAGAAAGTCTGAGATTTATACCAAGATCAGATGTCGAAATGATCTACGGAGATTGTGATCCGGAAGGATGCCGTGCTCCGTCAAATTCATTAGAGGAAGACACTCCAATGAAAGACAACTTTGATCACAATTATTATGGCCCGATGGATGGTCTGCCAATGTGGCAGCCTTACCCAGGAAACTTGGGGCAAGAAAGCCAGCCAAGTAATGAAACTCAGCTGAGCGTCATTGAACAGAATACCTGTGTCCCCGCCATGTCATGGGATCAACACTCAGGTCATTCGGAAATTACTCAACATGAAGATGAATTCGCAACGTTCGCAGGACTTGAATTCATCAACTATGTTTTTCCTGAGGTCAACGTCATCGAGAGGGATGACTTCTCCAGTTCCAAAGAAGTTTGGGACACTTTGGGACAACCAAGTGGAAAATACGACTTTATGGTCAAGTACACCGCTCCCGAAAGCTCTCGTATCAGGCTCGAAGATATCCAGCCAACTGGATGGGGAGATACAGCTGAGAGCACCAATGCTATGCAAAATGCAACAGAGGAATCCTCCTACGACAATTCTGCCTGGGAAACAGATTCCAACGATCCTACTCCACCAGAAATCAGCATCATTTCTGAAGACAAATCAAGGAAGGTGCCAGACTTTGTGATAAACCGAGGAGTTCGCCGCCAATGGGTTGCCGTCGAGGTTCCGAAGGTCGTTCACCAGTCAAAGTAATTGCCATCTTTAACCTTTCACCCTGCCCAGGTGAAACGGATGTTTCGATAGGGCTCGCTTTCTGTAAATTTCCCTCTTCGCTTTGCCCGAAGCGACAGAGTTTTGTTTTATAGGGCTGTAGTTTCAAGATTCGACTTGTTCATTAATAAAATAACGTCGTTCTGTAATTTCCGCATTAATTGTTGTTTTCTCTTTTTGCTTTTTCAGAAAATGGTAATCCTAAAAAACATTCAATAATAAAAACAAGCAGTAAAATAAAAACACTGCACACACTTACATTTTCTCTATCTCTTCTAAACACGAATCATCACGTCATGCAGATTGCTTGTTTTATACCCAGTTGAAACATACGATCCGATGCCTTCTCCCAACTTTGAGTTCCCGATATTCGAGGCTGAAGAAGAAAATGACAACGAAATTCCAGAAGAGATCTCCCGACTACTCAGACAAGAGGAAAGGTCCATCGAACCTCACAAAGAGCCATTGGAAACGGTAAACTTGGGTTCAGAAAAAGAGAGAAAAGAAATCAGGATCGGAGCATTGCTCAGTCCAACTGCCAGAGAGGGTTTGATAAAGCTTCTCAAAGAATTTCCCGATGTATTCGCTTGGTCCTATCAGGATATGCCAGGGTTGGATACCAGCATCGTGGAACATCACTTACCGTTGAGATCAGAATGTCCACCAGTAAAGCAAAGGTTGAGACGCACTCACCCAGACATGGCCATCAAAATCAAGGAGGAGGTATAGAAACAGATCGACGCGGGTTTCCTCGCTACATCTGAATATCCTCAATAGTTAGCCAACATCGTACCCGTTCCCAAAAAGGACAGAAGGGTCAGAATGTGTGTTGATTACAGAGATCTGAACAAGGCAAGTCCAAAGGATGACTTTCCTTTACCACACATTGACATGCTGGTTGACAGCACAGCAAAGTTCAAAGTATTCTCCTTCATGGATGGATTCTCGGGCTATAACCAGATCAAAATGGCGCCGAAAGACATGGAGAAAACTTCGTTCATTACCCCATGGGGTACCTTTTGTTACAAGGTAATGTCGTTCGGTTTGAAGAATGTCGGGGCAACCTATCAAAGGGCCATGACTACTTTGTTTCATGACATGATACACAAAGAAATCGAGGTATATGTCGATGATTTGATTGCAAAATCAAGAACAGAGGATGAGCACGTTGAACATCTGTCAAAATTGTTCGAACGTCTAAGAAAATTCAAGCTCCGCTTGAATCCTAACAAGTGCACCTTCGGTGTCCGTTCGGGGAAACTACTAGGGTTCATCGTCAGCCAGAAAGGGATTGAGGTTGATCCTGACAAGGTCAAGGCCATTCAAGAAATGCCTTCTCCAAAAACTGAAAAACAAGTCAGAGGATTCCTGGGACGTTTGAACTACATCTCCAGATTCATATTCCTTATGACCGCGACGTGTGCGCCAATTTTCAAATTACTCAAAAAGAACCAGGATTGCGTTTGGTCAGAAGATTGCCAAACCGCCTTCGACAGTATCAAGGAATATCTGTTGAATCCTCCGATTCTATCACCTCCAGTGGAAGGAAGACCACTGATCATTTACCTCACAGTCCTAGAGGACTCAATGGGATGTGTACTTGGCCAACAAGACGAAACTAAAAAGAAAGAGTCTTCCATTTACTATCTAAGCAAGAAATTCACCGACTGCGAGACTCGGTACACGATGCTTGAGAAAACTTGCTGCGCTTTGGCTTGGGCGGCCAAACGTCTTCGCCAGTACATGATTCGTCATACTACTTGGTTGGTCTCCGAAATGGATCCAATCAAGTACGTTTTCGAAAAACCTGCTCTCACGGGAAGGATTGCCCGTTGGCAGATGTTACTATCAGAATATGACATAGAGTACCATGCTCAGAAAGTCGTTAAAGGAAGTATTTTAGCCGATCATTTGGCTCATCAATCGATTGACGATCAAGAATCAATCGTGTTTGACTTCCCAGATGAAGATGTCATGTATCTAAAGATGAAAGATTGCGATGAACCGCTACCCAGTGAAGGGCCAGAACCAGGTTCCCAGTGGGGACTTATCTTTGACGGAGCAGTCAATCATTATGGAAATGGAATTGGGGCAATCATTGTTACCCCTCAGGGTTCCCACATTCCTTTCACTGCCAGACTTACGTTCAAATGTACGAACAACGAGGCCGAATACGAAGCATGTATCATGGGTCTCGAAGAAGCGATTGATTTAAGGATCAAAAACTTGGACGTATACGGAGATTCAGCCCTGGTTATTAACCAGATAAAAGGAAGGATTGATTCCTTACAAAGACTATGCAAGAAGGTTGTTACCCTTCTTCAACAGAGTCGACTTTCATCACATCCCTCGTGATGAGAATCACATGGCTGATGCATTAGCCACTCTCTCTTCCATGATTAGTGTAGGTCGATGGAATGACATACCTAAGATCGACATAATGCGCCTTGAACGGCCCGCTTACATCTTCACGATTGAAGCAGTCATAGACGACAGACCTTGGTATCACGATATCAAATGCTTCCTTCAGAAACAAGAGTACCCATCAGGGGCACTCAGAAAAGACAGGAAAACCCTCAGAAGATTGGCTGGAAACTTCTTCCTGAGCGGTGACACTCTTTATAAGAGAAATTTTGACATGGTCTTGCTCTGATGCGTCGACAGACCAGAAGCAGACATGCTCATGAAAGAAATTCATGAAGGATCCTTTGGCATTCATGCCAACGGACACACAATGGCGAGAAAAATTCTCATGGCCGGGTATTATTGGTTGACCATGGAATCCGACTGCTACAAGTACATGAGGAGGTGTCACAAGTGTCAGATATACTCCGACAAAATTCATGTACCGCCATCACATCTCAAAGTTCTTTCTTCCCCGTGGCCATTTTCCATATGGGGAATCGACATGATTGGTATGATTGAGCCCAAGGCTTCAAACGGACATCGGTTCATCCTGGTAGCCATTGACTATTTCACCAAGTGGGTCGAAGCAGCGTCATTCGCCAATGTAACCCGACAAGTGGTGGTCCGATTTATCAAAAACAATATCATCTGCCGTTATAGTGTTCCAAGTGAGATCATTACTGATAATGGATCCAACTTGAACAATAAGATGATGAAAGAGTTGTGTGCAGAGTTCAAGATTGAACACCATAACTCATCTCCCTACCGACCCAAGATGAACGGAGCGGTAGAAGCGGCTAACAAGAACATCAAGAAGATCGTTCAGAAGATGGTTGTAACCTATAAAGATTGGCACGGGATGCTACCCTTTGCTCTTCACGGTTATCGTACATCTGTCCGCACTTCAACAGGGGCAACCCCTTTCTCTCTAGTATATGGCATGGAAGCAGTGCTTCCCATAGAAGTAGAGATCCTGTCAATTAGGGTATTGATGGAAGCTCAGCTCACCGAAGCTGAATGGTGTCAAAGTCGACACGACGACCTGAACCTGATCGAAGAGAAGCGAATCACGGCACTATGCCACGGTCAGTTGTATCAACAGAGAATGAAGAGGGCGTTCGACAAAAAGGTCCGACCTCGCGTCTTCAGGAAAGGAGACCTCGTGCTCAAGAAGATACAATCATTTCTCACTGACTCTCGGGGCAAATGGACCCCAAATTATGATGGCCCCTATGTGGTCACGAAAGCTTTCTCAGGCGGTGCCTTGAGACTTGCAACCATGGACGGAGAGGAATTTGCCTACCCCACGAATGTTGATGTAGTCAAGAAATACTTCGCCTAAACTTAAAAAAAAAACGTCTCGGTGGATTGAAAACCCGAAAGGGCGGTCCAGGAAAAAGTTAGAGACATGGGAAAAAAGAATCATCCCGATGGATTGGAAATCTCATAGTACAATCCAGGCAAAAATTAGGGATAATGGCAAGTAATTATGTTCAACAGAGGCAAGTCCCTCAGCAGCAGTTACAGCATCATCTATCAGGGGAAATCTCCAGTCAAAGGTCATCTTCGACGGAAGCTCAGGATGCCCCGAATTCAAAGTTGGTAGAAGGATATTGGTCATTATGTTTCAACGTAGCCCTTTTCCCTGTAAATTACCATTTTCTAACTTTGTATATACTCTTTGGAATCACGCGTTTGGCTGATCTCCATCTTATCAATAAAATTTGAGCCCTTGTGCTTTTGTTTGTAATTCTTTACTTGTTTTAGCTTTACAGAACGACGTTGTTTAAACTTAATCAGCGATTCTTAAAATAAAACAAAAATGAATTTACTTGTTAAAACTTTTTCTGCTTTTAAATTAAAGATGGCATTTCTTTTGACTGTTGGACATCAGAAGAATCTCGATCGCTTCTCCAAAGGTGTTTAAACCTCAAAGTGCAGAATCAAAGTACTCCTTCTAAACCAGTTCGCCTGAATGAAGGGATCAACTGTGTCAGAGACCTTGTTTCGTCTGACACCCTCGGCCGAGTTCTCATCTCCTAAGCCCGATCAACATAGCTCCCCGCGTGGACTATCTCTCCTAAGCAAGGTGGAATTGCTATTTTAAATCAACGGTACTTCTTCGCCCCGCGATGGCCGAGTATCTAATTGTGTTCATTCATTAGTCTGTATGTCGCGTCAGTTTTGTCAGCATATACATACGTACTTCATGCATTTTATTTGCGTTCGCATTTCGTATTGCATCACTATCACTTGAGTCGGTCTTGTCCCCTAGTGATAAACAGTTTTCTCAATCGAGTTTTTCAGTTCTTTCCTCGTCAGGAAGTGTTGCGTCCGCACAATCTCGCCACCAGTGTATCTTTAGATCAGAGTCGGCACTTGGCCACTTTGATAACTTGAACCTCTGAAAGATCAGAGAAACTTCAACAAATGTCACTCTTCGCCATTGAAGATGATATCCTTGCTTTCCCGGATTAAGGAAAATCCACAGAGAAAGCCTCGTGATCAGAGATTCGGCAGCACGCCAGTTTTGCTCCGAAAAAAACCGTTGATGAAAAGGTCATTGGCACCTCAAAATTGGATCCCATCATATGGCATTTCTCCGGGAAGATCCCGAGAAAAGTATGATGTAACCCCAAACGAAAACAGTCTCTCAAGAGACTCGCTTTCCCCAGTAGAATCGACAAATGGCGTCTCCAAAACAGAGAAGTTTGTGTACCTCTACAACTCAGACGAATGGGTTCCCCAGCAAGTCTGACATCAAAACTTTTTCCACTCAAATGGAATCTCCCTAGGAAAATTCGGCGAGAAGTTTGAAGGAAAGCCGCTACGAATAGCGTCCCTTGTCAGTAAAGTTTATTGATAAAAGAAACTAAGACCAGTTCCTTGGTAGGAAACCAGGATCGAGGGGAAGTTTAAATCAGAAACTAAGACCAGTTCTTTGGTAGGAAACCAGGATCGAGGGGAAGTTTAAATCAGAAACTAAGACCAGTTCCTTGGTAGGAAACCAGGATCGAGGGGAAGTTTAAATCAGAAACTAAGACCAGTTCCTTGGTAGGAAACCAGGATCGAGGGGAAGTTTATTTCAAAAGAGACTGAGACCAGTTCCTTGGCTGAAGACCAGGATCGAGGGGAAGTTTACCTTTTCTAAGCATCATTGCTTAGTTAAAGAAGATAAATGTGTAAGCTACCATTCATAACCACCATCAAAATTTCGGATATTCCGATATTTAATCCTCTTGCACCCCGAATGCTCGAATACCTTCGTCATTCATACCTTCGGGTCCAAGAAGATTAAATAGGGGCATCTGTAATACCCCAAATTTTGACCACTTATATTTCCCATCATTGTGAAAATCATCATCACAATAGGGATGTACCTTTATGCTTCATCAGTCTCCCCAAAGATGGGTGAGCATCCAATACAATCAAAATTAGGGTTTCAAGCCCTCTCTGAGCTTTAGACAAAGGATCAATCAAGAAATGACATGATCTTCAACTTGTCTAATCTCTTAAACATCCACAATGGATCAAAAAGGACTCCCACTTCAAGGATTAAGCACAAGGCTGCTCCCTTCTAGGTGGATCAAGTCTCAAGATCGACAGTGTCACCAAATTAGGGTTTTGGTCGACCAGGGTCTCCAGATGGAAATTTTTATCTGGGCACAAGGCAATGATCCAAAACATGACCTAATATGCTTCATGGAACCTCATGAACCCATGCATCAAGTCAATTTTACCTCAGGGGATGCATTCATCAAAAATCAGGAATTAGGGTTTCTTGACCTAATTCACCCCTAAGTTGACTTTTGGGACAAACCATGAGCCAAGACCTCAAGAGATGATTTGAGGGTCTCTAATACACCATATTGATCCATTTGGAACAATGGATTGATCCAAGAAGCTTGAGCAACAAGTTTCATTTTCATTTGCACCACAATTAGGGTTTTAAGGGAAAAGTCAACTGTAACTTTGACTTTTGACCTGGACATGCTCCCAAACCCTAATACATGATTGAATATACCATATGACACCCATGGAACATGTCCATCAAGTTTGATTTAGGTCAAGGACATGATTTCCTGAAGAATTGCACAGTTTGGAATTCATCTGATAAAAAGTCAACTGTGCACAAAAGTCAACTTTGACTTTTTGAGATTTTTCACCAAAATGGATTTTTAACCCTAAAATGATGTTAATGTGTGATTTGAATCATCATTCATCAAGAAAAATCAAGAAAAGTGAGATAACTTGTAAAAGTGGTAACCATAAAACTTAGAAATTTTTCTAAGTTAAAAATAAAGTGGCAAAGGTACCAACTTTGGAGGACCATAACTCCTAAACCACAAGGCCATTTTTTCTCATCCAAAGATGGATTTGTAGCCCTCATTATCACCTACAAAAACTTCAACTACAAGCCATTCCAATTCATTAAGGATTTTGAGTTATGGAGTGATCAAAGTGGCTGAAAAGTGAAAATGTCACTTTTTCCAACACTTAGTGAAATTTTCACTAAGTCAGAATTCTGCTTCACTTTTTGCCAAATATAGGGGGATTTTTCACTTGGAATCAAAAGAGATCAAAACCAAACTTGTTCAAATAATTGTTGTATCATGTAAGAGCTTTCCAAAATGGCCAAGAACATTGCCAAATTCAACCTACATCATGAGATACAACATTGGCAAGTTGCCTTGCTGAAATCTGTCAAAGCAAGGCAGAATTTGCATTTTGGCTCGATTTGCCAAAATCAGCCAATTGCAATTGCTCCAATCCACTTGGACACCTCAGAGGATTGAATCCAAAGGGGACAATCACTGAGCCAAGCCTCCAAGGAACAAAGAATAGCATGTTGAACCTAGAATGGCCAAAATAGGGACAAGACTTCAAATTTGGAATGAGGCATTCAATGGAACCATCAAGGTGGCATGGACTGAGCCATTCTCATCTGAAATCAGTCATGACTTATCCAAGACCAAGGGGACCAAAGCTCTGTGCCCTAACCTCTAGTCAATGGCTAGAGGAGACTTTCATTTCCATTGGCCAACATTGAGGAAACCTACTTACCAGCTGCCATGTACTATTCCTTGCAAAACAAACTTACTCTACTATAAATATAGCTCAATTGTGGTCAGTTTAAGTACACCAAAGCCATCTAACAGATGCTTTCCTCAAAATCTCTTTCTCTTGGCAAAAATGCCTTTCTTAGCAAGGTAGCTATCGGGTTTTGAGTTTGAGAGTAATTCTGCACAAACCAATCACTCACACACCTCACATACATCACATATGAGCTGATCAAACACTCGCATAACATCTGAAACATCAATTTCACAAAATCACTTGCCATCCACACAAGTTTGAAGTGAAGTTGCAGCTGAGATGCCATAAACTGACCCAGTCCATTTTAATTCAATCCAAGTGTTCAAACACACTCCATATGGTGTAGGGAAGCTGTCCAGATCATCACAACTTGTCTGGAACACCTCCAACTCAAAATCACATCTGCTCTTGCTATCACGACTTGAAGGTAAGCCTAAACTTGGGCATCTCTCAATCTATGCATATTTCCTCGCACAATAATTTGGCCATATGTTCATAATCATGCATGGAATGTTTTCCCTCAATTAATTGCATTGTTTGAATCGTGTATCAAAAATCCTAGCCTTCATGCAGAAATTAGGGTTCTTGAGGTTTCTTCGTGATTTCTTGTTGTATGTTTAATTTAAATGAAATTAAAGTACATAGACATGATCGTGAGGTTGAGACGAGCATAATGATATGTGGATTGCATGATATGATTACGTATTCATGGAGATTGGATAGAAAATGCAAATCAACCAAACCCAGAACACGCGCGTGTTCTTCAGCTGTTCTTGGCGCCATTTTTGAATAATTTGAATATTTGAATTTTGTGATTTTGTTTAATTGATTCAAAAATTAATTTCTCTCTGAGTTTTAATGATTTTGAGTTGATTCTTTTTTTAATAATTCACAAAAATGTTAAAATATTTTATTTTATCAAAAAATCCCAAAAATATTATTTATTTCATATAATTGATATTTTTGTAAAGAATTAATATTTTGATTGTTTTTGGCATTTTAAATATTTTTTCTACATTGATTTTGCAACTTTTAATGCTTTCTAATTATTTTGTAAGTCAATACTTAATTTTTGAAGCATTAATCCAAGATCACAATTTGTTTTCCATGTGTTAAACAATTTTTGATCATTTTAATTGAATTTTTATTCAATTAAATACATTTTTGAAAACAAATTAGGGTTTTGGATTAATTCAACCCTCATAAATCATTTTCAAAACACTTTGGGCCTCTATTAGAGTGTAAGACCCAATCCTTTTTTGACCAAATAATCTTTGGGCCTCACTTATTGTATAAGTCCCGATACCGTCAGAAAAACAAACGGCGCGATCGTCGCCTTTTCAAAAAAACATCTGGGCCTCTCCTTGAGCTATAAGACCCATTCAAAACACTTTGGGCCTCTATTAGAGTATAAGACCCAATCCCCCTTTTAACCAAAACATTTTGGGCCTCACTTATTGTATAAGTCCCTCTGCGTTAAAAGAAAACCTCGGCGTGATCGCCATTTTAAACGAAAAAATCATTTGGGCCTACCCTCGTGTTATAAGCCCCACACTTTTTCTTTAAACCTTTTTGGGCCTCTTGAGAGAGTGTAAGACCCATCCCTTTGTACAGAAAACCTTTTTGGGCCCCAGTCACTTGTATAAGTCCCTCTGTACAAAGTCAAACAGTGCGCTCACTAATAAAACCCTGGGCTTCTCCTTGAGCTGTAAGCCCCAAATCTTTCTTTTTCAAAGCACTTTCTCCTTTGATTTTGAATATACTGTTGTTTTTAATCTTTCTTTATTGAACAACTAACCAAACAGCATGGAAGCTCTACAACCGAGTAAGTGGTTATCGCTTTCATTTACTGCTTTCATATTATAAAACTGTATTATGGGGCTGCTCACTGTAAGTCTCCTTTCATAAACTCATATCTACTGTGTAATAATAGTATAGATATTTCGAGTTTCCCCGACAACTACGTCTAGAACTAAGTGACGTCGTTTCATTTATTCGTAGAAATAGACGCCTAGATCCCCAATAGGAGCACCAGATACAGTCTTCTCTTCGGCTGTCCTCCTTAGGAATCGTCAAGAAATTCTATCCCCCAGAGATGAATTATTCTCGATGAAACTTCTCTTGAATTTCTTCAAACCGCCGAACGGTTCGGACTCTCTCTAAAAGTTAAAGTCACTGGATAGTAAACCTCGCACGTTTACCAGTGGTTTTAACTCTAAAAGAGTTTTCCTGAACTTTTCTTTAGTTTGGGACCCACGGGCTTCTTAAAAGCATCGGCCTCCTCTTGGGCATCATACAAGGACCCACAGGCTTCCTAAAAGCAACTCGGCCTACTCTTGGGCATTATTCAAGGACCCTACGGCTTCTTAGAAGTATTCACAGCCTCCTCTTAGGCTTTGTATAATGATCTCTTCCTCCGGGAATGATAGCCTCCTCTTGGGCTTCGTACAAGGACCCGTCGGCTTCTTAAAAGATTCCAGCCTCCTCTTGGGCTTCGTATAAATTGTCCCGACGACCTCCTAGAGGTATAGGAACAGAACCTAGTCATCCTCATAGAACAGTCCTTTCATAGAGTCTACTACTATTTCTCAAAGCATAGTACCAAAGATAAAACTCTAGACTTGGACAGTCTAACTTCCTTGAGTCTCAAAGACATTCTCAAGCACCCTTCGTTAAATAGGAAGGAAACCCGCAGACTCGGACAGTCTCAATACCCTTTGGATTTCCCGTTTCCTCAAAGAAAAGGAACTATCCCTGATCCTCAAATTAAATCCCTGAGTACAGTGTTGTTCATATAAGAACTGATTTTCTCTTTTAAATCAGTATATTGGATCTGTCACTCAACTGAAACAGTTACAATAGCCTCCATCTCGGGCTTCGTACGAGATACCAAAATTCTCCCCAGTGGAGTCAAAACAACCTTTTAGCCTCTCTCTCAGGCTTTGTACGAGACACATAAGAGACTCCCTCGTTGAGTCGATCACCCTTTCGCCTCCATCTCGGGCTTTATACGAGATACAAAAAGGTTCTTATTGAGCCAAACAAATTTTAGCCATCTCGGGCTTCGTACGAGATACAAAAAACTCTCTTGTTAAGTCAAGTAGCCTTCATCTCGGGCTTCGTACGAGATACCAAAAGACTCCATCGTCGAGTCAAAACCTTTTAGCCTCTCTCTCGGGCTTTGTACGAGACACATATTAGCCTCCTCTTAGGCTTTGTATAAGGAAAAACTTTTACCCTCTCTCTCGGGCTTTGTACGAGACACAAAATAGCCTCCTCTTAGGCTTTGTATAATGATTTTCCTAGCGGAAATTAGCCTCCTCTTAGGCTTTGTATAAGAAAACCACTGGTTGATCCAATCAACCTTTTAGCATCAAAGCTGTGCCTTGTTCACAGTATACAAACATCAACAACTCCTTTCCCTTCATCTAATCGCTGTAAGCGGTAAGCCTCTGGATCATCTACATCCATGCCACTGTCCCTCTTTTAGCATGAGAAATTCCTAAGGAAAGATGGCATTGCTCTACACTGAGTTAAAGTCTTCTCCTTCAGGTTAAAACCCTTTCTTCGGAAATTATGGCATTGCTCGGATCCGCGCATCCTAGTTAAAGTAATTCTCCTTCTCCCCTCTTTAGAGATGACAAATTCTCTCTAAAGTCGAGGTCTTTCAGCTTCACGTCTTGGGCTTTGAACAAGACACAAATAGACTTTTCAGCTTCATATCTTGGGCTTTGATCAAGATACAAATCACCTTTCGCTTCACGTCTTGGGCTTTGAACAAGACACCAAAAACCAATTTCCTCCCATAGAATAGGAGGAACTACGAACGCTCTGATTTCCCTGTTTCGGTAAACGGGAATACGTAGGCATAAGATCGAAAGAAAAGATCTTAGCGAGCGCAATCAACAAAAAAACCAAATCCCATATCCCCATCAATCAAAAGCAGTATTTCAAAAACATCAGTCCTAACATCCTAATACTTATTCCCCGCCAGAAACCCTTTGCCTAGAAAAAAGAAAGAAAGAACCGTATTGGCGAAATACGAATAACCAGTACAAAGGCCCCCCCACATTGATAGCATCCGTAACCTAACCGACCGCTGTTTAAACTCAGTATGCAAAGCAGGGTTAATTGGAGACATCTATTTCCCTTCCTTATTCAGCTCACAATAGGATAAAAAATGAATCGACCTGTAGTTTTAAGCTCAACCGCAGAGAGCGACCAGCGCTTAAGAACCGCATCCAAAATCGCTCGCTACAAACTGCTGCAGTGTTTTTGCAAGTATACGAATCGCGTCAGAGTAATATAAAAGATTATCGATCCCATAGAGACCAAACGTCAATCTATCGGTTTCTATTGTTACGATGTTTATCTAAGGAAAATCAATCGGGAGTTTGTGAGTGCACAGTAAAAGCGAAGTAAAGTACGAAGATATAAAATTCAATTTAAAACAACAGGTCTGAATGTAATTCACACAGTCAGATAGTATTCCAAATGCTTGTAAATAGAACCACTTATGGGGTAATGTTTTCTACTTATGAAAAAAATTAATTTAACGGGAACTGTCGCTTTCTTGTATTCAGAACCGAGTTTATCTCTTAATCGAACCCTCTTATTGTCACTTATAAAAAGGCGCGCATTTCGTTAAAGTAATAAACCTATTTTTAAGAAATATAGTTTCTTAACTCAGTTGAAAAGTATTTTGACTTGGAACTTTTAACAGAAAGAGGTTCATGCGAACCGGACTTTAAACCCATAAACGCGTCCGAAAATAGTTTTAAAATCGTTTTTCTAAAGTATTAAAAACTCCTACTTAACTAGACAAAGCGCTTTCGCTTCCTTTGAACAGTTAAGACTAACCAAGTTTAACCAAAGGTGGGACGGCTTTCGATCTTACCCAACAGAAATAAAGTGCAGAAAACTTGTGTTAAAAATCAGAATAACCCCTAAGCATTTCTATTGACACCTTGTATGGAATACTACTTTAACTATGATCCTTACATTCTAACCTTAAAAATTTAGCCGGACATGGAAATGTAAATAGACATGTTGAAATAGATCATGTTAAAGTAGATTCTTTTTAAGTAAATAGTGCGGGAAAGTAAATAGTGCGAGAAAGTAAATAGTGTGAGAAAGTAAATAGTGCGAGAAAATAAATGGTGCGAGAAAGTAAATAGTGCGAGAAAGTAAATAGTGAGCGAAAGTAAATAGTGCGAGAAAATAAATGGTGCGAGAAAGTAAATAGTGTGAGAAAATAAATGGTGCGGGAAAGTAAATAGAAACCTGCTCCAAATCGGAGGCTTTAAATCTGGTACAACTGGAAATAAATGACTGGAAATGAAAATGGCGGCAGGATTAACTTCTACCAGAGTGCTCCAAACTCGATTACAGACTCGATCAAACAGAGTGATAACTCCCCGATGTGAGAAGTTTATCACTTTACAATACTGAAAATATATGGCTTGAGTTCTGAAACTAAGCTTGGATGAAGAAAAAGGATCAAGGACTCATCTATTTATAGCCTAGGAAAAACTATGGAAAGACCAAAGTGCCCCCCAACTTCTTTTAGGAGGGAAACCATACGACAAAGGTGGCGCCCGCCACCCTCTCATGGCGCCCGCCATGTGAACCAAGGGAGAAAGAAGTGGAGATCGTGGCAGTTGACAGCAGTTGACTCTTATCCAAGTCATGGCCTACCCTATGGCGCCCGCCATGGTGGATGCCATGTGTACAATTTCCTCAAAAACTAGTTTTCTTGCTCGTTTTTCTTCATTTCTTCACGAGGAGCTCTGGGAATACAAAGAACCTGAAAACAAAACAAAACACAAGCATAACACAAGAAAATAGCAATAAAATCCTAAGAAACATGTGCAATCCGAGTCAAATACGTAGTGTGATTCAGTGTTATCAAATTCTCCCACACTTAGACCTTTGCTTGTCCTCAAGCAAAACACTTTATAGCTCATGACAGAAAAAGGTGGTATCAACGAAGGATTTGGGCTAAAAGGGCTTCTAAGTTCAAACTAGGATGAAGTGATAGGTACTAACTAAGTGAACCAAGGATATCGTAATGACACTTTTCCGCAGACACAGACATAAACTTAGTTCCTATACAAACCAATCCATACTACCCCACTGTACCTAGGCCTACCTTTTGCATCTCTTTTGGGTCCTCTTCATTCCAGTGCAATCACATTAAGCTCGTTATCCGTACATAATCATAGTAAAGTGACCGGTTAGTGATTCTGATCTCAAGCATGGGGCTCTGGTACACAAACTGGTGTACCCCTTTTATTGACCCAAATGTAGTTGTGGGGGATCGGATCGTAACCCGCCCTACCAACTCCAGCACTAGATACCTCTGAACCAACCAACAATGGGCAAATTTTATTCTCTTTTTTTTTTAATATTTTTACCACTTTTTTGGGTTAAATGACCTCGTGAGAGTTACCTATACCCGAGTTGCATTTTTTATGAAGCACAACATACAGATCATTCACTTATATTCATCGGTCCCTTACGTAGAGCATGCTTAGGCCGGAGCTGACTGCTAGGATAAACTACTAAGGACCTACTCTAAAAAGATAATTAAGGCCATGGTATATGGGGTATCGGGGTCGATTCCTATAATCACGAAGCCTATGGTGTTAAAACGATACCGATGTTTCAAAAAGGTTTTCCCAAGTCATCCGCATCCTAACTCAAACCTGTCTCAAAGCCCAAATTTTCAGAGCAATACACTTTCTTTTGTCAAAACAAGTTTTTTTTTTGGTAAGGCTAAGGAAATGGGGAAATAGGGATACACTACACAGATGACTTGTCAAGCACATGCATATTCTAAAAACAAACTAAAAACAAGATAAATAAACTAGAAAGCAAAAGTAAAAGGAAAGAAAATGCAAGTAAAACAGATAAAGTCTCCTCCCACACTTAAATCGAACATTGTCCCCAATGTTTCGAAATAAGATAGGGAAAGAGTAACCTGGAAGTCCTATGGCATGCTACTGGTACTGTCGCCACCGTGCGGTGAGCGCCTAGGGTGACGAGATCTGCTGCGGCGACGATCGCTCTAAGAAGCTGCGAACTCGTCAAATCTGGTGGTCAAAGCAGCTTGAGATTGCATAATACTTTGAATGGAGCAGTCTGTCTGCTGCTGTGACTCTTGCATGAATCTCATGTTGTCGGTCAGTTGCTGCTGGATGGCAGCAAGCAGGCCATCACGCCTTTCTTCTCTGGCCAGCTGGTCGCGCCACATCTGCTCAGTAATATAGAAACTAGGAGTTGTACCTGCAGAAGGGTGAGAAGAAGACAGTGCAGTGGGTGCAGGTTATACAAACAAAATAATAAAAAGAAAATGTAAGACATGGAAAGTAATAAACATAAAAGAAAAAATAAAGAAAAATAAAGAAAACCGTGGTTGCCTCCCATGCAGCACTTGTTTAACGTCGTTAGCTTGACGAGTAGAACTCATGTAGCTGAAGTAGGTAGTGGTAGATCGATCAGAGTGTGGCTGGAGTAGTCAATGGGAATGTCACCTCCTTCGTAGTGTTTTAACCCTGCCCATTTACAATGAATGGACTACAAGAATGGTTCTTGATCTCAACTGCTCCGGATTTTAGGACTTTAGAAACTTCGAAAGGACCTGTCCATGTTGAACGAAGCTTGCCAGGAAAAAGTCGCAACCTGGAATTAAAGAGGAGAACAGGATCTCCTATATTGAAATCTTTCTTTATAATTCTTTTATCATGCCAAGCTTTGGTTCTTTCTTTATATATTATGGCATTTTCATAGGCAGACTGGCGGAGTTCTTCTAGTTTATGAATGTCAAGGATGCGCTTTTCACCAGCAGTCAAATAATCTAAATTTAAGGTTTTAACGGCCCAATAGGCCTTGTGTTCTAACTCAAAGGGTAGGTGACAGGACTTTCCATAGACCAATTGGTAAGGAGTTGTTCCAATAGGGTTTTAAAGGCAGTTCTGTAGGCCCATAGTGCTTCTTGTAGCTTCTGAGACCAATCTTTTCTAGTTATTGAAACAGTTTTCTCTAAGATTTGTTTAATCTCCCTATTAGATACCTCTACTTGGCCGCTAGTCAGTGGATGGTAAGGTGTTGCTACTCTATGCTTAACTCCATATTTGCTTAAAAGTTTATCAAAAATCCTTGATATGAAGTGCGATCCACCATCGCTTATAACAAGACGGGGTACTCCGAATCTAGGGAATATATAATTCCTAAACAACTTCATCACTACTCGTGTGTCGTTTGCGGGTGAGGTTATGGCTTCAATCCATTTAGACACGTAGTCAGCAGCTACTAAGATATATTTATTTCCTAATGAGGCTGGAAATGGTCCCATAAAATCGATACCCCAAACATCGAAAAGTTCTACTTCCTGAATGTTCCTTAAAGGCATTTCGTCACGTCTGGATATGTTCCCAGTGCGCTGGCACCGGTCACATTTGACTATATAAGCATGAACATCACGCCACATTGTGGGCCAGAAAAGGCCAGCTTGAAGAATTTTAGCGTGTGTCTTGGAGGTGCTAGCATATCCTCCGTAGGGTGCAGAGTGACAGTGTTCTATGATATTTCTTACCTCTTCTTCTGGAACGCAACGATGAAAAATACTGTCTGTACCTCTTTTGAAAAGAAGTGGCTCGTCCCAATAAAATTGTCTTACATCGTTAAAGAACTTCTTTTTCTGTTGATAGTTAAGGTCGGGAGGTATGATATCAGCGGCTAGGTGATTAACAAAATCAGCGTACCAAGGTATGCCACTTACCGCCAAAGATTTTTCAGGGTTCTTATAAGGATCTAGGTTATTTTCTTCAATGGCTTCTATCTTAGATATTAACCTGTCATAGGCAAAATCATCATTTATAGGCACTAAATCTGGTTTCAGGTACTCAAGTTTAGAAAGGTGATCAGCAACTACATTTTATGTGCCTTTCTTGTCTCGAATATCTAGATCAAACTCCTGCAATAAAAGGATCCATCGAAGTAACCTAGGTTTGGCATCTTTCTTGCTTAATAGGTAACGGATAGCAGCGTGGTCTGTGTAAACTATAATTTTAGCTCCTACCAGATAAGATCGAAATTTGTCCATAGCAAAAACTACGACAAGGAGTTCTTTTTCAGTGGTTGCGTAGTTAAGCTGAGTAGCATCTAGGGTTCGACTAGCATAATAAATTACATGTAATTTCTTATCCTTTATTTAACCTAGAACAGCTCCTACAGCGTAATCGCTAGCATCGTACATGATTTCGAAAGGATCGGCCCAATCTGGGGGTTGCATAATGGGTGCTGAAATTAGCGCTTGTTTCAAAAGGTTAAATGCTTCAATGCATTTTTCATCAAAATTAAATTCGACATCTTTCATCAGGAGGCCAGTTAAAGGTTTGGTTATTTTAGAGAAATCCTTGATAAAACGCCGGTAGAAACCAGCATGTCCAAGAAAACTTCGGACTTCTCTAATGGTCTTAGGGGGTTTTAGGTTTTCTATTACCTCTATCTTGGCTCTATCTACTTCAATACCCCTTTCAGAGACTATGTGTCCTAAAACTATACCTTCGGTAACCATAAAGTGACATTTCTCCCAGTTTATCACCAGGTTTACATCCACACATCTTTTCAGGATTTTCTCAAGGTTAACGAGACAGTTTTGAAATCAAATCCGCATACCGAGAAATCATCCATGAATACTTCCATAATTCCATCAAGGTAATCAGCGAAGATTGATATCATGCAACGCTGGAAGGTAGCTGGAGCATTACAGAGGCCGAAAGGCATTCTCTATAGGCAAAGGTTCCATAAGGGCATGCGAAGGTTGTTTTTTCTTGATCTTCTGGGTGAATAGGAATTTGGAAGAATCCCGAATATCCATCAAGATAACAAAAATAGGAGTGTCTGGCTAAACGTTCCAGCATTTGGTCTATAAATGGTAAAGGGAAATGATCCTTCCTAGTTGCTTTGTTTAATTTTCTGTAATCTATGCACATACGCCATCCTCCTTCTATCCGTTTTGCTACATGTTCGCCTTTCTCGTTTTGCACGACTGTGATGCCTCCCTTTTTAGGTACTACATGCACAGGGCTCACCCACTTACTATCTGTGATTTGATAAATTATACCTGCTTCCAGTAACTTAAGAAATTCCTTCTTAACAACATCACTCATTATAGGGTTTATCCTTCTCTTATGTTCTCTGGAGGGTTTCGAATCTTCCTCAAGTAAAATCCTGTGCATACACACGGATGGACTTATACCTTTCAGATCAAAGATATTATATCCTAAGGCTAAGGGATATTTCCGCAAAACATATAAGAGCTGGTCTATTTCTTCTTGGTTTAAGGTAGCACTGACTATAACTGGACAGTTCATTTCCTCGTCCAAAAACTCATATCTTAGATTCTTGGGTAGTTCTTTAAGTTCTAAAGTTGGTTTCTTGGGGCATGGTATTAGATTGGGGGTAAGGGATAAACATTCGTGAAGGTTATCATCAATGTAGGGTTCCATAAATCCATCATCTTCCCTTATGAGGGTTGAAGATAGTTTGATTGTTTCTATGGGTTCTTTTTGATCTAGTTCCCTAATGCATTCATCAATGATGTCTATGGCATAACATGCGTCTCCTAATACTGGTGCCATGAGAAATTTTGACAAAATGAATTCTATCTTTTCATCACCTACCTCAAAAGTCAACTTTCCTCTCTTGACATCTATTATGGCTTCTGCGGTTGATAAGAATGGCCTACCTAGGAGGATTGGGATGTCATCATCTTCTTTAATGTCCATGACAACGAAATCAGTAGGGATAAACAACTGACTGATCCTAACTGGGACGTCTTCTAATATGCCTACTAGATATTTGACGGATCTATCGGCTAATTGAAGAGACATCTTAGTAGGTTGCAATTCTCCTAGTTTTAACCTTTCACAAACTTCTAGAGGCATTAAGCTCACACTAGCTCCTAAGTCCAGGAAAGCTTTATCGATGACATGACTCCCTAAAATACAAGGTATGGAGAAATTTCCAGGATGTTTCTCCTTTTTGGCAAGTTTATTCTAGGAAATGGAATTGCTTTCCAAAGGTTTTGGATCGTCAAGTCTACGTTTATTGGTAAGGATGTCTTTGAGGAACTTTGCATAAGATGGTATCTGGGTGATGGCTTCTGTGAAAGGGATTTCCACATGAAGTTTCTCTATGACTTTAATGAATTTTTGGTATTGGTTATTGATCTTGGTTTGTTTGAGTCTTTGTGGATAGGGTATTTGAGGTTTGTATGGCGGGGGTGGCTCATTAGTTTTATCTATAGTTTCTCCCTTATCTTGGTTTTTTTGTTCTTCAGACTCCACTGATTCCTCTACTTCGTCCGTAGGTACAACGCTTTTCTTAGAAGTTTTGGGTTTGCCCAATACCGGGTTAAACGGTTCATCGTAAGCGGTCCTACTTCGTAAGTTAATTGCATTGGCTTGTCCTCGGGGGTTTTGTTGAGGTTGTCCAGGAAATTGTCCTCCAGGTGTGGTTTCGGGAGCTTGTTTGAGAGCTACCTGAGAGATCTGGGTTTCAAGCATCTTATTGTGGGTGACTATTTGGTCTACCTTGGTTCCTAACTGGGTAATCATTTCGTTTACATGAATATTTTGGTTTAGGAATTCTTTGTTTTGCTGGGTTTGAGCCGAAATGAAATTTTCCATGATTTTCTCAAGGTTCGGCTTGGGCGGCACAGCTTGCATAGGTTGGTTTTGTCTCTGGGCTTGAAAACCGGGTGGTCTCGGAGGTGCAGGGTTTTGGATAGGGTTGTTATATTTGTAGGAAAAGTTTGGGTGATTCCTCCATCCAGGGTTATAAGTGTTTGAAAATGGGTTCCCTTGGGCATAGTTGACCTGGTCTGATTTAGTTTCATTCAACAGATTGCATTCCGCTGATTGGTGTCCTTTGGTTCCACATAATTCACATTCCGACGAGACTGCTGCTGCAGTAGCTGGGTTTGCGTAAATATTTTCGACCTTAAGGGCCAAAGCGTCCATTTTGGCTTGCATCATGTCTATAGAACTTATCTCATGTATTCCTCCTTGGGCTTCTTTCTTCTCCACTGTTGCTCGTTATGTTCCCCATTGACAATGGTTTTGAGCCATATCTTCGATGAGAGTGTAAGCTTTAGGGTAAGGTTTATTCATCAGAGTGCCACCAGCGGCAGCGTCGATGGTCATCTTAGTGTTATAATGAAGTCCATTATAGAAGGTGTGAATGATTAGCCATGATTCCAGGCCATGATGTGGACATATTCTCAATAGGTCTTTATATCTCTCCCAAGCTTCAAAGAGTGATTCACCTTGGTTTTGAGTGAATCTGGTTATTTGGTTTCGAAAAACAGCAGTTTTACTTGGGGGAAAATATCTAGCAAGGAATACTCTCCTAAGGTCTTCCCAAGTTGTCATAGAATTGGCTGGAAGGGAATCTAACCATGTAAGGGCTTTGTCTCTGAGTGAGAAAGGAAATAGTCTTAGACGAATCGCCTCAGGAGTAGCACCGTTGGTTTTAAAAGTGTCAGCTAATTGGATGAAGACTTTTAGATGTTGATTTGGGTTCTCAGAAGGGAGACCCGCGAATTGGTTTTGCTGTACTAATTGTAATAGGGAGGGTTTCAGTTCGAAATTGTTAGTAGGAATATTAGGGTTTACTATACTATAACTGGGTTCGTCATCGGATGGTTGAGCGAAATCCTTAAGGGGTCTTTGGTTACGGTCTTCGGCCATAGTTTCCTTAATTCTACGAAGTGAGAGACGTGCGCGAGCGTAACGTTCAGGTTCCGCTAAAGGATCTATAAGACTACCGGTGCTGCGAGTTCTTCGCATTGACCAGTAGGTAAAGCCTTAGTCTAGACGGTGTGACAACAGGGTACAAAATTTGACGTAATTGGTCCCCGGCAACGGCGCCAAAAACTTGATGCGGTGTTTTCGCAAGTATACGAATCACGTCAGAGTAATATAAAAGATTATTGATCCCACAGAGACCAAACGTCAATCTATCAGTTTCTATTGTTACGATGTTTATCTAAGGAAAATAAATCGGGAGTTCGTGAGTGCACAGTAAAAGCGATGTAAAGTACGAAGATATAAAATTCAATTTAAAACAACAGGCCTGAATGTAATTCACACAGTCAGATATGAAAAGAATTAATTTAACGGGAACTGTCGCTTTCGCGTATTCAGAACCGAGTTTATCCCTTAATCGAACCCTCTTATTATCACTTATAAAAAGGCGCGCATTGCGTTAAAGTAATAAACCTATTTTTAAGAAATATAGTTTCTTGACTCAGTTGAAAAGTATTTTGACTTGGAACTTTTAACAGAAAGAGGTTCATGTGAACCGTACTTTAAACCTATAAACGCGCCCGAAAATAGTTTTAAAATCATTTTTCTAAAGTATTAAAAACTCCTACTTAACTAGACAAAGCGCTTTCGCTTCCTTTGAACAGTTAATACTAACCAAGTTTAACCAAAGGTTGGACGGCTTTCGATCTTACCCAACAGAAATACAGTGCAGAAAACTTGTGTTAAAAATCAGAATAACCCCTAAGCATCTCTATTGACACCTTGTATGGAATACTACTTTAACTATGATCCTTACATTCTAACCTTAAAAATTTAGCCGGACATGGAAATGTAAATAGACATGTTGAAATAGATCATGTTAAAGTAGATTCTTTTTAAGTAAATAGTGCGGGAAAGTAAATAGTGCGAGAAAGTAAATAGTGCGAGAAAGTAAATAGTGCGAGAAAATAAATGGTGCGAGAAAGTAAATAGTGCGAGAAAATAAATGGTGCGAGAAAGTAAATAGTGCGAGAAAGTAAATAGTGCGAGAAAATAAATGGTGCGAGAAAATAAATGGTGCGAGAAAGTAAATAGTGTGAGAAAATAAATGGTGCGGGAAAGTAAATAGAAACCTGCTCCAAATCGGAGGCTTTAAATCTGGTACAAGTGGAAATAAATGACTGGAAATGAAAATGGCGGCAGGATTTACTTCTACCAGAGTGCTCCAAACTCGATTACAGACTCGATCAAACAGAGTGATAACTCCCCGATGTGAGAAGTTTATCACTTTACAATACTGAAAATATATGGCTTGAGTTCTGAAACTAAGCTTGGATGAAGAAAAAGGATCAAGGACTCATCTATTTATAGCCTAGGAAAAACTATAGAAAGACCAAAGTGCCCCCAACTTCTTTTGGGAGGGAAACCATACGACAAAGGTGGCGCCCGACACCCCCTCATGGCGCCCACCATGTGAACCAAGGGAGAAAGAAGGGGAGATCGTGGCATTTGACAGCAGTTGACTCCTAACAAGTCATGGCCTACCCTATGGCGCCCGCCATGGTGGATGCCGTGTATACAATTTCCTCAAAAACTGGTTTTCTTGCTCGTTTTTCTTCATTTCTTCACGAGGAGCTCTGGGAATACAAAGAACCTGAAAACAAAACAAAACACAAGCATAACACAAGAAAATAGCAATAAAATCCTAAGAAACATGTGCAATCCGAGTCAAATACATAGTGTGATTCAGTGTTATCATGAACCGAGAGGAGGTGTTTGACTCTGAGGGGGCCTCGGTATATTAACTGGTAAACAGTGGTTAACCAAGGAAAGAAAAGACTGCAACTCTATGGAAATAGAGAAGCATTGGTTTTAACAGAGAAAACTGTGATTAACCAGAAGCATGGGTGTAGGACCGATCAAAGGTCGTAACCCAAACGGGGTGTTGGTAATGACTGAACAAACAGTACTTGAACAACAAAGAAGGGTATTGAGCAAAAAGAGGTTACTAGCCCAAGGGTGCAAGTATTCGAACCAAGAAAGGTTGCCAACTGCGGGTGATTCAGTGTTTACAGACGGACTATGATTAACCGAAGAGAAAAGCGAGTGATTAACCAAGAGAAGGTGATTAACTCGAAAGAGCTCAGTATTTTAACAGACGGACCTTGGTTAACTGAAGAGACAAGTGATTAACCAATAATAGGTGATTAACCCAAAAGGTGCTCAGGGACTAACAGACGGACTGTGATTAACTGAAGAAAAGGGTGATTAACCAAGAATAGGTGATTAACCCAAGAGGTGCTCAGTGATTAACAGACGGACTGTGATTAATTGAAGAAACGGGTGATTAACCAAGAGAAGGTGATTAACCCAAGAGGAGCTCAGTATTAACAGACGGGCTGTGATTAACTGAAGAAACGGGTGATTAACCAAGAGAAGGTGATTAACCCAAGAAAGGAGAAGAACCAAGAGAAGGTTGCGAACTCCTGGGGAAAAAACGGTCGCGACAGGAAGACTGTGTTGGACCAAAGAAAGAGAATCGAGACTCTTCAAGGGAATCAAAAAGCAATGATTGATTACAAGAAGAAAGGAGTAATGGAACAAAAGAGAGATTGCTAGAGCAAGAATAATGATATTAACCAAGAAGGATGGTGATTGATCAAAAGGAGAGATTGAAAGAGATGGGATTGATCAAGGATCGAAAGAGATTGTAAAGAGAGAAGAGTGATCAAGGATCAACTCGACCGAGGAAAGAAAGCACATTACCGCCTGGAGATAGAGATGACTAAACCAAGCACAGGGTCATTCGTCCCCTACCTGAAGTAGTAAGAATAAGAGTAGTAATTCTCTCTTCTCATCCCTTCCATAATACACACAGGGTGTAATGCAGAAGTTGAACCGGACGGCACAACAGCTCCAAGTTGTACAGTGCTCCTGCATAGAGAAACAGACAGCATAATGGCGTCAATTTGTATAGTGCTCTGATGCAAGGCGCAGCGCGAAACTCCAACTCCACGGGGGGGAATGAGAGAGAAAGCTCTAAAGGAAGCCTAAAGAGAGGAAAGGGGAAGATCAACTAATCGAAACATGGTTTCGATCAATTAATCAAAGGGAAAAACCATGCCAACAACTTTCCAAAAAGAATGAAAAATCGTTAAGGCGAAAGGTGTGAATTATTTATTATACAAGATTAAGTTTATCCATGAAGAATGAACTTAATGCAAAACCAAGAAAGGGAGTACAAAACAGTACCACGCGATCAACAAAATGCAACACAAAATTATGTTATTCGTGATCAAAGAAAAATGCAAGAATGATTACATTCACTTGATGCCAAAATATGAACAATTTGAATAATCAAAAGTGTGCAACAAAAGTTCTTGAATATGCTTCAATCAGAAGTTAAATGACACTTAAAAGATCCATAAAAATGAAGCACATTGACCCATGGAAGTTAGAGGAAGAAAGGATATCAAACAAGCTCGAAAAAACTCAAAATTGGCCATTCTGTTTAGTGGTAACCGGTTACAGCATATCTGCTAACCGGTTACATACTTGAAAATCAGTGTATTTGTCGAAAATTGAACTGTGTAACCGGTTACAGCATAACTGCTAACCGGTTACCACTGAGACAGTGGCAAAAATAACAGTAAAAACAACTTTTCAAAAGTAGTTTTCAACACATAATCACTTATGCCAACCACCACATGCTAGGAACTGAAATTGTGCACGAAAATTGAACTTGAAAACAACAAATAAACAGTGATAGAATCCACTAACACAATAGGATCATGGATCAAACAAATGCAAAACCAAATCACACACAACAATTATCGACTACATTGCGAACGATACGAAAATGCGCGAAACGATAAAATTAGTTAGATCCACCAACCTACAAGCCGGAGATTTGGCTTGGTAAGTGTTGTAAAGAGATTTTGATGCAGAAAATCAAAGAAAACTAGAGGATCCTTAATTTGTAGACGAAACGCGTCGAAACCGATCAAAAACGCGAAAATGCACCGAAATCGAACTTGCACCAAATTGAAAGTTGTAGAACTCTTGGATTGAAGTAGAATAAGATATAATTCTAGAAATCCAACCAAAGAATGCCAAATGATGGAGGTTAAGCTCAAGAATTAATCACTTTCAATGTGAAAAGTGATTATCCTTCAAGAATAAGAGCTTTCGGTGAGGTTTTGGGATGAGAATTGAGATGAAGATGTAGAAGTTGCAGAAAAATGCAAAGGAGAATGTGGGAGAATTGAGAGTGAAATGGAGCAAATGGTTGAAGGTCCTTGAAAATGAGTGAAGGCGAGTTTATATAGATTTTAGGTTTGGAGTGTGAGATGGTTTGGAATTAGCTTTGGACTTAGCTTTGGGTTTGGAGTTAGGGTTGAAGTTAGTTGGGCTTGACTCACTGAGTCAAGGTGGTTAACTCGGTTAGTTAGAACCAACTCGGTAACAATCCCAATGTGAATTTCCTTATCCAAAGGTTGGCATGCTTGTAAAACAAGGAACATGGTGCACTTAATTTGGAGTGAAGCATTAGAATAAATGCACTTGGATTGAATTGAATAGCCTTGAAATGTCTAGAGAAGTCTAGAATGTTCCACACACTGCTAGAATACTGTAGAATCAATGACCAAGGAGAGTGCATGGTGCTGTCCCAAAAATGCAGCAGAAACTGAAATTTTCCACTGAGTAACCGGTTACAGCATATGTGTTAACCGGTTACATGCTTGAAAACTTTCTTTTTTTGGTGAAAAATACGCTGAGTAACCGGTTACATCATATGTGCTAACCGGTTATTTCAGTCAAATTTCCACAAAATTTGCAAAAAACAAGATGCTGAAGTCTTGGTTCCGATTTTCCATCTCTTGTCTTGATAAATAAACATGGAAACCTTCATTTTGGGCTTGTTTTGGTGATGAAATAATCTTGAGAGGATGCAATTAATCCGGCTTGGAGAACCTGCAGATCCTGCAACAAGAAACACATAGAGAAAAATGCGAATGCGTATGTCGACTATGCTAATGCACATGCTTATGCAAAAGGCCAAAAGAGGGAGGTCAAATTTCGGGTTACGACAGCTGCCCCTATTTAATCCACTTGGACCTGAATGTACGAATTGCGCTAGCTTTTCGACGATTCGAGGTAAAAGGGGATTAAATAAAAGAGTAGCTCGAGAATTTGGCCGACGGCGACAAAAGAAGAGTTGAAAGTGTTTGAATAGACGAGTGCAAGGTTTGGCTGAAAATCTGCTGGGAGATATGTCAGGCAAAAAGAGAGGGAGTATGATCGATGCATATGCTATGTATGCATTACTACATGTTGCTTGATATCATGCAATGCAGAGGCGCAGGATAAGGCACAACGAGGCGGTTAGGCAGAAACCGTAGCAAAACGACTTCCACACCCTCGACCGGGGCGAGGACCTATAGATAAAGACAAACTCTTCTGGAGAAGAAAGTTCACAAAGGATGATGATCCCGCCGGGGAAAGGAACTGAGACCATCTCAGGTTTCTAAATCACCATGGCTATCCCTGTTAGGGATGAAAGAATTAAATCAATCCTTCCTACCAAGACTGGCTCTGCATGGGGAAAAGAAGTTTCCGAATCATGTTGACTCAGCTGAGGAGACCATTGCTACTGGTGACAGATATTTCCAAATCATTGGAGACAATGCACAACCCTTGTTGGGGAAAAGTGAGCAAAGCGTCTTTGCTGGGGAACACCTTGGCAACCTGCTGGGGAGAATGATGACTCTGCTGAGGAACTGCTGAGGAGACAATAACTTCTTCATAGAATCATCCCATTGTCGGCCAGCCGTTAGGCTTATCAAGGGATACTACCGATTATCCTGCAGGAGTTACCAGTAACACATGCGATACATAATGCTTTCTCGATTGATTTAGCTTTTTATTGTTCTCAACGTTTTTTAGTATTATGTGATCGCAAATAATTGTTTATTTTGCAAACAAAATACAGGAATGAAAACAACTTGAGATGACAAAGAATGCATTTTATTGAATGTAAAATTTTGTACATAAAGTGTGTACCAGGATGCAAAATCCTTGATGAGGAACTTTTTAATAAAATTGAAAAACAAATGTAAATGGAAAAGGGAAATTATGCTTTACATTGATTACAAAATTGGCCACCTCCACTGTAAGTCTAGGTTCCAACGCTTTGCACCAGTTGATGATGATTCGACTGCTCTGTTACCGTCTGAGGTCCAGCCGTGATGGAAAGAGGCCCAAGTGTTCACAGTCAAATGCCTTTATCCCTAATTTTTTCCTAGACATGTTTTCACATTTTTTTTCGTCCACCGGGATGCCCATTTTTGCCTAAGTCTCCCTTTTGGGTTTTCAACTTAGCGGGCTATTATTGTTTTTTCCATTGTCCCTAACTTTTGCATGGACATTTCTTTTTTGGTCCATCGGGACGTCCATTTTTTCCTAGATTGTCCTTGCAGATGTCAATCTAGCGGACTCTTATCCATTTTTTTCAGGCATAATAATCTTTGACTGTATCGGAGTTCACGGGCGATGAAAACTCCTCCCCGTCCATTGTGGTGAGGATCAGGGCTCCGCCTGAGAAGGCCTTCTTGACAACAAAGGGTCCTTCGTAATTGGGAGTCCACTTGCCTCGTGGGTCCGAGTGAATAGGTGAATATCTCTTGAGCACGAGTTCACCTTCACAGAATGTTCGAGGAACAACTTTCTTGTCAAAAGCTCGTTTGAGGCGCCTCTGATACAATTGACCATGACAAACGGCTGTAAGGCGCTTCTCTTCGATGAGATTTAGCTGGTCGTATCTAGATTGAACCCATTCATCTTCATCAAGACCTGCTTCCATGATGACTCTGAGCGAAGGAATTTCGACTTCGATGGGTAAAACTGCCTCCATACCATACACGAGTGAATACGGAGTTGCCCCAGTAGAAGTGCGAACTGAAGTTTTGTAGCCATGCAGTGCAAAGGGAAGCATTTCATGCCAATCCTTGTAAGTCTTGACCATTTTCTAGACAATCCTCTTGATGTTTTTGTTTGCTGCTTCGACGGCGCCATTCATCTTGGGCCGATATGGTGAAGAGTTGTGGTGCTCGATCTTAAATTCTTGACACAACTCCTTCATCATGTTGTTATTCAGGTTGCTTGCATCGTCCGTGATAATGTTGCTAGGAATTCCATAACGACAAATTATCTCTTTCTTGATAAATCTAGCAACCACTTGTCGTGTAACGTTTGCGTAGGAAGCAGCTTCAACCCACTTGGTGAAGTAATCGATGGCAACCAAAATAAATCGATGACCGTTGGAAGCTTCGGCTCGATCATTCCAATCATATCTATACCCCACATGGAAAATGGCCAAGGTGCAGTTAAAACATTCAATGGAGTTGGAGGCACATGGATCATGTCTCCGTAGATTTGGCACTTGTGACATCTTTTGGAAAAGTTGTAACAATCTACCTCCATTGTTGTCCAGTAATACCCAGGCCGAAGGATCTTCTTAGCCATAGAGGGACCTTTAGCATGTACACCCTCGCAGCCCTCATGTATGAACCTTATGATCGTGTGTGCTTCGTGTCTATCCACGCATCTGAGCAACACGGAATCATAACTCCTCTTGTACAGTATACCACCACTTAAGAAGAATTTGGCGCAAAGCCGCCTAAGAGCCTTCTTGTCAGTGATAGTGATACCCTCGGGATATTCCTATTTTTCCAGATATCTTTTGATGTCGTAGAACCAAGGCTTGTCATCAGCCTCATCCTCGATTGCTAAATAGTGTGCTGGTTCGTTCAAGTGATCAATGCGGATATGAGGAGCTTCATTCTTCCACTTGACCTTAACATGGATGCTAAAGTGGCAAGAGCATCAGCTAGTTGATTTTCCTCTCTGGGAATATGATGAAAAGTGATCTCATCAAAGTAAGGAATCAACTTCGCTATGTGTTGTTGGTACGGAACCAGCTTGGAATCCCGAGTCACAAAGTCCCCTCTGACTTGACCAATGACCAAGGCAGAATCTCCATAGACCTCAAGAATCTTGATTCTCATGTCAATTGTCACTTCAATACCGTAGATACATGCTTCGTACTCAGCCATATTGTTGGTGCATGCAAAGCATAATCTGGCAGTGAAGGGAAGGTGAAAACATGTTGGAGAGATGAGGATAGCACCGATTCCACGACCTTTAGAATTGGAGGCACCGTCGAACACGAGCGTCCATCGCGCCCCTGGTTCAGGTCCTATATCAGGGTCTGGAGTCTCATAATCTCTGATAAACAAAACATCCTCATCGGGAAAGTCAAACTTCATTTGTTGATAGCCCTCTACAGGTTGATGAGCAAGGTAGTCAGACAAAACGTTCCCTTTTATTGCTTTCTGGGTAACATGCTGGATATCAAACTCAGTTAACAGCATCTGCCACCGAGCAATCCTTCCAGAGACATCAGGCTTCTCAAATATGTACTTTATCGAATCCATTTTGGATATTAACAAAGTAGTATGGCAAATCATGTATTATCGTAGGCGTCGAGCAGCCCAGACCAGAGCACAACAAGTTTTCTCCAAGAGTGAGTATCTGGTCTCACAATCAGTGAACTTCTTGCTCAGATAGTAAATTGCATGTTCTTTTCTGCCAGTGTCATCATGTTGACCCAATACACATCCCATTGATTCATCAAGAATGGTGAGATACATCATTAATGGTCTACCGGGAACCGGTGGTACTAAGATCGGTGGCTCTTGCAAGTATTGTTTGATTTTGTCAAATGCTTCCTGACAATCATTATTCCATTCAACCGATTAATTTTTCCTTAGCAATTTGAACATTGGTTCACAGGTAGCCGTCAAATGGGAAATGAACCTTGAAATGTAATTGAGTCTGCCCAGAAAGCCACGGACTTCTTTTTCTGTTATGGGAGGCGGCATGTTCTGAATTGCCCGAACCTTATCAGGATCAACTTCAATGCCCTTCTGACTTACAATAAAGCCCAACAGTTTACCAGATCGAACTCCGAAGGTGTACTTCGCAGGATTCAACCACAATCTAAACTTCTAGAGTCTGTCAAACAGTTTCTTCAGATGAACCAAGTGATCATCCTCAGTTTTGGATTTGACAATCATATCGTCCACGTAAACCTCAATCTCCTTATGTATCATATCGTGAAAGAGGGTTGTCATGGCACGCTGGTATGTTGCTCCTGCATTCTTTAGACCGAATGGCATGACTTTGTAGCAATATGTACCCCATGGTGTGATAAAAGTAGTCTTCTCCATATCAGTTGGGGACATCTTGATCTGATTATATCCTGAAAAACCGTCCATGAAGGAAAAGACAGAGAACTACGCAGTGTTGTATACCAATACATCAATATGAGGCAAAGGAAAATCATCCTTCGGGCTTGCTTTGTTGAGATTCGATAATCCACACACATTCTGACTTTGCCGTCCTTCTTTGGAACTGGGACGATGTTGGCAATCCATTCAGGATACTCGGAAGTGGCGAGAAACCCAGCGTCAAGCTGCCACTTTACCTCTTCTGTGATTTTGAGTGCCATGTCAGGTATAGTCTTCCTGATCTTCTGCTTGACAGGAGGACATCCGGGCTTTAGTGGGAAGTGATGTTCAACGATGTTGGTATCCAACCCAGGAATATCTTGATAGGACCAGGCGAAGATATCAACATACTCTTTCAATAACTTGACCAACTCGGAGTGTACATGCTTAGCGAGGGATGACCAACCTTGACTTCTCTTCTGACCTCATCAGTACCAAGATTAACAACTTCCACTGGCTCTTTATGCGGCTGAATCTCTCTATGCTCGTGCTCAAGGAGCCTTGCCAGTTCAGCCGGTAATTCACAATCTTCCTCACCATCTTCTTCGGTTTGGTTAATTGGAATTCCGGAATTACAATGGATGTTTGCCATGTTGTTATCAATGCTTTTATAGTTCTGTATGTTTATGAATATATTTAGAATGAGCCATTTAAAAATGAAAAAGAAAAGAAACTTTTACCATTTGTTTTTTTGTGAAAAAGTAAAATAAAGAAAGAAAATAGAGCATGAATTTGAATGCAAAAACTTTTATTTATTGATCACATAATATTGCAAAAGCGCGAGGCCATTTACAAGCTATCCACTCGTCTCGGGCGAGGACGAGGGAATGAGAAAGCAAAATGCATTACATGTTGTATGGGAAAACCACGGGAATCACGGTAGATGTCCATTTTTTTAGCTTGAAACCCGGTGGACATTTGCGCACGAAGCTTGAAATCTGATTACTGGGACCAGCATCATCAGCAGCTGCCACGATGTCACCCTGCTGGAAACCCGCGCTATGGAACTTGACAAATTTGCATTACTTCCGATCAGAGGAACCAGATTGACGACCAGGATGATAGGCCACTCCAAAATGATTATGCTTCTCAACCACATCAATCACGTACCCCCAGCCTGGCAAGGCGCCTTTCTGGATAGTCTCCTTAGCACTCTTAGCAGATGCTAAAGTCAATTGTGGTGATCTACTTTGACTAGTTGAAGCAGAGCTGACATCTTCGAACTCGAGACACTGCAACGGCACCTCAGCTATGCTTTCTTTGGTCTTGACATATCGAAAAGAGGATAACTCGCTTACAATCAAATCCTCTTCACCACAGACAATGACAAGCTGATCCTCAAACATGAACTTCAACTTCTGATGTAAAGTGGATGTAATAGCCCCTGCCGCGTGGATCCATGGACGACCCAGTAGGCAACTGTACGCAGGATTGATATCCATCACTTGGAAAGAAATGTTAAACAAATGCGGCCCAATATTGATGGGTAAATCCATTTCTCCGATGACCTGTCTTCGAGAACCGTCAAAGGCTCTGACAACTAAGGCACTTGGTCTCATCTCGATCCCCTCCACTGGTAATTGACTCAACGTGCCCTTAGGTATTACATTTAGAGAAGAACCGGTATCCACTAGAACACGAGATAACAGGACGTCTGTGCAGGTTACAGATACGTGCAGCGCTTTATTGTGGGCAGTTCCTTCAGGAGGTAATTTTGATTCATTAAAACCCAAATACCGACTTGCAGCTATGTTGGCCACTACATCATCAAACTCGACGACGGATATATCTTGCATGACATGGGCACTGTTCAACACTTTCAACAAAGCTGATATGTGCGCGGGCGAACTCATGAGTAAGGATAAAATTGAGATCCTCGAGGGAGTCTGACCCAGCTAATCCATAATCTTAAAGTCACTTTTCTTGATCAACTTAAGGAACTCTAGATCATCAAGGGTCTCCTTGCTCTTTGAAACATCCTCAGCCGGGATAGTCGGTACTTGAATAGCAGTATATGCCCCTTGTTGAACAGCAGGGATTGCAGATGCAGGCGTTTCCTTAGGAGAAGCAACAGTTGGAATTTGCATAGGCTTCGTAGTGACCTTCGGAGCAAATACTCGTCCACCGCGAGTCATACCTCCACCGGCTGTAACATTCACGATCTCTGACTCGGTGAACCTTATCTCTTGACCTTCAGAAAACACGGTAGACCCATACTTCCATGGTACCTCTTTAGAATTCTGATACAGAAACGGCTTCGGCGGACAAACCACGATGGGTTGCACCTTCTTCTACTTAGGGGATTCAACTGGAACCTTCCTATAGACGATGGTGAACGGCTCAATAGCAGCAACTTCCTCAACAGGTTTAGATCTGGAAAATTGTACTTCGCCACGGTTCATCAGAATCTGGACACAACCCTTCAGCTTTCGACACTGGTTGGGATTATCGTCGCAAATCTGACACTTACCATGCAAACCTTTCAACAACCCATGTTCCTTCAATTTCCTAAAAACCACGGACATCGGAGTCTTTACTTCGTCAACGTCCATGATCAATTCAGCCCTTGAATTATCCTCAACCATGTTAACCGCAGGTCCACCGTGATTCGGTAACGGATTATTCTGAATGTTGGGTCCTTCCTCAGCAAAAGTCAGAACCTTCTTATCAATGAGTTCATGAACCTTGGTTTTGAAAACAAAGCAATCCTCTGTTGCATGTCCTATGTATCCAGCATGATAAGCACAAGATACATTTTGGTTATGCTTCGGGCCAAATGGAGGAATCGCAGGCGCAATCTGCTTGGGGACAATTGCCCCTTGGTGAACCAGATAAGGAAATAATTCAGTGTATGACACCGTAATTCTATCAAAATTCGGACGCTTACGGTTTCCTTGACTTTTGTTGTTTTGACGGTTCTGATTCTGCTGATTTTTGTTCTGTTGATTCTGTTTTTTTATTTTGAGCATTCTGAACGGGTTGTTACTGATGATACTGATATGGAGGTTGTTGATATTGTGCAACAGTAATGTATGGATATGGATAGTACGGCATGGGAGCCATGAGAGCTTAATACTGAGGAGAAACTTGAGTTGTCACAGCGTTGGCTTCACCTTCCTTTTTCTTGGAATGACTGTTCTGAGATTTCCGAGTGGCCGGCTGCTGGGAAGCAGTTCTAGGAATCTTTCCAGTCTTTAAACCATTCTCAATCTGTTCACCAATCGTCACAACATCAGCAAAACTCGATGAAGAACTACCCACCATTTTCTCACAGTAAGATCCTTGCAATGTACCCATAAAGATGTCAACCAACTCATTGTCAGAGAGAGTCGGTCGCACACGAGATGCCATCTCACGCCATCTTTGTGCATACTCCTTGAATGTTTCAGCTGAGCACTGAGACTGATTCTGCAATTGCAATCTAGTTGGCGCCAGATCAAGGTTATACTTGTATTGTCTCACGAACGCTTCAGATAAATCCCTCCAAGTACGGATTTTGCTGCGCTCCAGGCCTATGTACCAATCCAATGAAGCACCAGACAAACTATCTTGAAAACAATGAACAAGCAATTCATCATTATCAATATGGGATGCTATCTTCCTGCAATACATAGTGATGTGACTACGTGGGCAGCTCAAACCTTTATATTTTGGCAAATCAGGTATCTTGAATTTCTGCGGTAGCACAATATTTGGAACCAAACACAAGTCTTTGGCTTCCATACCAAAAGCAGAGAACCCTTCAATAGCTCTGACACGGTCTTCCAATAACTTTTAGTCAACTGATCTATTCTGATTAGTGGGCCTGACAAGAATTTGAGGATTTGGCAGCTGAGAAGCGGCAGGAACATTCACTTGCGGAGTAGCAAACTGAGAAGGATACACCAAACCCGGATTAACCATCTGACCAGCATTCTAACCCATCGGAACACCATACAGATAATTTGGAGGAGGTACCCCAGCAGCTGAGGAAGATGCTCCGGGATAGAACATCCCAGGATGAACATTCGGAACAGGAGTTTGAACAACTTAAGACGAAACCGAAACATGAATAGGAGGACCTATATACACATACTCTTCTTCATCAGGAGTTTCAGTGTCAACCAATCTGGTGGTTTGATGAGTTTGAACCTGAAGATTCTCAGGATCATCATTCACCACTGGAGGCGGGACTGGAGTAGGCATGATCCACGGATATGCGGCAGCCTTCCCATTAGTCATGGGTGCAACAAAAGGCTGATATGGCATGAAGGCACTACCATTATTTGCAACCTGAGGAGTGTAATTCGGAGGCATACCCCAAGGAAAACCAGTGGGCATCTGGTTCAAACTGGGTTGAACGGCAGGCTGATTCACAGGCTCAACTGGCACTTCAACTCTAGCAGGAGAAGGAACAAAAATAGCAGGAGTAGCTGTAACAACAGGAGGAACAGTCACAGGAGTGACAACAGCTGCATCGGTAGTATGTGCAACAATAGTGGCAGCAGCAGCGGCGTCCCTCTGGGCACGAATGAGCTCCATAATGACATCCATGTTCGTCTGGAACTGATCCATCCGACCTTGGAATTGTGCCAGAGTTTCCTTGTACGCAGCGTTCTCAGCTTCGAAGTCAGCCATGATTCTGGATTTGCTTGAGCGAGTAAAATACCGATGTCGAATCGTCGTCTTGCTACAAGGAAGGCGGACAAGGATGAGCAACGGTTCTGATGAAGGGGCATGCATATGTGTGCAAATGAATGTATGATATGCATGCAAAAAATAAAATTTTTAAATTCCAGGAATTCTTAAACTTATCTTTGTTGACAATATCATAAAGCATACAAGTAAAGGCATAAAAGATAGAGTAAGCAAGCATCTTCATTCATTCATTCGATAGAGGAAAGAAGTACAAGTCGAATATAAGTCAAATATCTGCCTTTTGGGCTACAACAAAATCCACACGGATCCTATCAAATACCACCCTACACACAGATAAGAAATGGAAAACTGCCCAAGGAAGCTGGTGCGGCAATGCATCAGCGTATGCATCCCTCAACAACCCTGGTAAGTCCTCCAATGCATGCTCAGCAAATTTGGCTAGACGACCATGCCTCTCACTCCAGTACTTCGCATCCTTCATGAGGTTGCGAAGCAAAGAATGATTAGGTCCCTGAAGCAGGTCCTGAAGAAAGGCCTTTTTCTAATCCAGGAGGTTCTGTAGATGACGGTTTTGATGCTCCCAGTGAGTGCTCTCTGTGTTGAGCTGACTAATCTGCTCTTGGCTCTGGTGTGCTTGATCTTGCAGCTTCTGAATCTCACCGAAGACTTTGTCGAGCTTAGCTTGACATTGGGAAAAGTCCTTTGCTAACTGATTAGCACGGTCTTGTTCACTTTGCCACTTTGCCTTGAACTCGGATAATTTCCCTCAAAGCTCTTCCCTTTGGTCTTGAGATTATCCTCCAAATCTTTCTTACTAATGCAAATCGCATCAGCAATCAGATGAAACTTCGGACAACCACTAGTGTAAACATAAGGAACATGCTTCTGGATCTCAACCCCCAGAATATAAGCATACTCCTCAAGTGTAGGTGCTAGCTGATAATCCTGAAATGTGAAGCACCTATATGGCGGGTCGTAGAACTGAACCAGAGTATGAATAGCAGTGATGTTAACTTCAGTGTTGAGGATGGTCAACAGATTACCATAAGTACCTATGAGAACCCCTCTGTGATCTCCAACCAACAAAGATGCCAAACCTCTCAAAACACCCAGCTTAGGCTCCACAAACTTGTAACTGAAGATGCCACGACGACCAGTACTCATCTCCATGATAATGTCAACAAAAGATATGCCCTCGAAAACCTGGAAATGCACATGCAAAAAATTAATTTACATGATGAAATGATATGCAACACAATAACAAGAAGCCAACACTGTTTGAGTAATCAAATCTGAACAATTCAGATATCTGCACATAAATCTGTGTCAGTGCAACATAATCTGATGTGTCGGTGAAGAAATCTGGCGCGTGTGAGAACAAGGGTATGAAGTGGCTTGTTTTCCTGCAAACCCCATCCCCTCACAGGTGTAATCTAGACACAACAAGGTGGTCACTAGAAAGGTCGTCCAAACCATAGGACTCAGAGTGAAAACCCCCCGCCGTAGTGAATTCTCACAGGACGGAAGTATTCTCAAACGAATCACGATTTGGGATGTGGGTCTCGTGATATCCCAACGCGTAAAACGCAGGCCTCACGACTATCCACTTTCTAGCCTATGTGTATACTAGGCCCGGTGTTAGGACCTTTCTCTCCAATAATATCTACCCATCCCAACAACAGCAGAAAATAGCAGATATCCAGAATATGCAGCATATGAATATTCAAAGCAGTAAAGAAATGCGATAAATAAACATAAAGCTAAAGCAAGTAAAGCAAGTAAAGCGCGAAAGATAAACACCCAAACAAGCAAGAAAAGCAAACAAAACTAGGCGAGACCCCTCGAGGGATGGACCAGCAAAAGGTTAATCTGTCCCCAGCAGAGTCGCCAGCTGAAGAATGGTTGGTTTCTACCTGAGTGAATCGCATACTCAGAGATACAACAGAGTCGCCACCGAACTTTATTTAGTCCTAAAGGACAGGGAAAATATCGATAAAACCCAAAGGGAAGAGAAACAGGAACGGGGGGTCGGTTATACAAAAGGAAGGTATTAGCACCTAACGCATCCGTCGTACTCGACGGGAACCATTTCGCTTGCTTCTAGGCTTGGATGGGTTATCTATCTAAAGGCTTCTAGCTAAGAGAAAAGGAGAGAGAGAGAAAGGGGAAAAGGAAGGGAAAGAAAGAAAGTGCTCGCGGAGGAACGAAGTCCTCGTGCCTACGTACCCTCATAGTGCAATGAGGAAATCAGAGCGCCGTAGTTCATGGAAGCAGGGGACAGAGAAGAAAAGAAGAAAGGGAGAAGGAAAGAAGGGTGGAAGTGTGCTCGCCGAGATCATTGCGATCTTATGCCTACATATCATACATTCGAAAGAATGTAGAATCAGAGCTTCCGTAGTTTGGGGAACCGAATGGAAAAGGAAAACAAGAAAGAAACAAGGAGACGAAAGAAGTGGTGTCGAAACCAAGAGCAAAAGAAAGAAGGAAATTCCACTGAGGATTCCAAAGAAATGATGTCAAAACCAAGAAAAGAGTGTAAAGGAAAGAAAATGCAACTGTACTAAGAATAGAGAAGAATGGGGCCGAAATCAAGAGAATAAGAGATAGAGAAAGATCTGTCGGGGATGCAAAAGAAATGGTGTCATAACCAAGAAAGAAGGGAGCATCGGTATATTAACTGGCTGGAAGTGGTTAACCGAAGAAAGAGAGTAGGACCCTGGCGGGGAAAAGAAGTTGGTGTCAACAGACAGACTGTGATAAACCAAGATAGAGAGTCCTGAACCGAGAGGAGGTGTTTGACTCTGAGGGGGCCTCGGTATATTAACTGGTAAACAGTGGTTAACCAAGGAAAGAAAAGACTGCAACTTTGTGGGAATAGAGAAGCATTGGTTTTAACAGAGAAAAATGTGATTAACCAGAAGCACGGGTGTAGGACCGATCAAAGGTCGTAACCCAAAAGGGGTGTTGGTAATGGCTGAACAAATAGTACTTGACCAACAAAGAAGGGTATTGAACCAAAAGACATTACTAGCCCAAGGGTGCAAGTATTAGAACCAAGAAAGGTTGCCAACTGCGGGTGATTCGGTGTTTACAGACGGACTGTGATTAACCGAAGGGAAAAGCGAGTGATTAACCAAGAGAAGGTGATTAACTCGAAAGGGCTTAGTATTTTAACAGACGGATTGTGGTTAACTGAAGAGACAGATGATTAACCAAGAATAGGTGATTAACCCAAAAGGTGCTCAGTGATTAACAGACGGACTGTGATTAATTGAAGAAAAGGGTGATTAACCAAGAATAGGTTATTAACCCAAGAGGTGCTCAATGATTAACAGACGGACTGTGATTAACTGAAGAAACGGGTGATTAACTAAGAGAAGGTGATTAACCCAAGAGGAGCTCAGTATTAACAGACGGATTGTGATTAACTGAAGAAACGGGTGATTAACCAAGAGAAGGTGATTAACCCAAGAAAAGAGAATAACCAAGAGAAGGTTGCAAACTCCTGGGAAAAAGACGGTCGTGACAGGAAGACTGTGTTGGACCAAAGAAAGAGAATCGAGACTCTTCAGGGGAATCAAAAAGCAATGATATATTACAAGAAGAAAGGAGTAATGGAACAAAAGAGAGATTGCTAGCGCAAGAATAATGATCTTAACCAAGAAGGATGGTGATTGATCAAAATGAGAGATTGAAAGAGATAGGAGTGATCAAGGATTGGAAGAGATTGCAAAGAGAGAAGAATGATCAAGGATCAACTCGACCGGGGAAAGAAAGCACATTACCGCCTGGAGAATGAGATGACTAAACCAAGCACAGGGTCATTCATCCCCTACCTGAAGTAGTCAGAATGAGAGTAGGAATTCTCCCTTCTCATCCCTTCCCTAATACACACAGGGTGTAATGCAGAAATTGGACCAGACGACACAACAGCTCCAAGTTGTACAGTGCTCCTGCGTGGAGAAACTGACAGCATAACGGCGTCAATTTGTACAATGCTCCGATGCAAGGCGCAGCGCGAAACTCCAACTCCATGGGGGGAATGAGAGATAAAGCTCTAAAGGAAGCCTAAAGAGAGGAAATGGGAAGATCAACTAATCGAAACATGGTTTCGATCAATTAATCAAAGGGAAAAACCATGCCAACAACTTTCCAAAGAGAATGAAAAATCGTTAAGGCGAAAGGTGTGAATTATTTATTATACAAGATTAAGTTTATCCATGAAGAATGAACTTAATGCAAAACCAAGAAAGGGAGTACAAAACATTACCACGCGATCAACAAAATGCAACACAAAATCATGTTATTCATGATCAAAGAAAAATGCAAGAATGATTACATTCACTTGATGCCAAAATATGAACAATTTGAATAATCAAAAGTGTGCAACAAAAGTTCATGAACATGCTTCAATCAGAAGATAAATGACACTTAAAACATCCATAAAAATGAAGCACATTGATCCATGGAAGTTAGAAGAAGAAAGGATATCAAACAAGCTTGAAAAAACTCAAAATTGGTCATTCTGTTCAGTGGTAACCAGTTACAACATATTTGCTAACCGGTTACATACTTGAAAATCAGCGTATTTGTTTAAAATTGAACTGTGTAACCGGTTACCACTGAGACAGTGGCAAAAATAACAGCAAAAACAGCTTTTCAAAAGTAGTTTTTAACACATAATCACTTATGCCAATCACCACATGCTAGGAACTGAAATTGTGCACGAAAATTGAACTTGAAAACAACAAATAAACAGTGATAGAATCAACTAACACAATAGGATCATGGATCAAACAAATGCAAAACCAAATCACACACAACAATTATCGACTACATTGCAAACGATACGAAAATGCGCGAAACGGTAAAATTAGTTAAATCCACCAACCTACAAGCCGGAGATTTGGCTTGGTAAGTGTTGTAAAGAGATTTTGATGCAGAAAATCAAAGAAAACCAGAGGATCCTTAATTTGTAGATGAAACGGGTCGAAATCGATCAAAAACGCGAAAATGTACCGAAATCGAACTTGCACCAAATTGAAAGTTGTAGAACTCTTGGATTGAAGTAGAATAAGATGTAATTCCAGAAATCCAACCAAAGAATGCCAAATGATGGAGGTTAAGCTCAAGAATTAATCACTTTCAATGTGAAAAGTGATTATCCTTCAAGAATAAGAGCTTTTGGTGAGGTTTTGGGATGAGAATTGAGATGAAGATGTAGAAGTTGCAGAAAAATGCAGAGGAGAATGTGGGAGAATTGAGAGTGAAATGGAGCAAATGGTTGAAGGTCCTTGAAAATGAGTGAAGGCGAGTTTATATAGATTTTAGGTTTGGAGTGTGAGATGGTTTGGAATTAGCTTTGAACTTAGCTTTGGGTTTGGAGTTAGGGTTGGAGTTAGTTGGGCTTGACTCACTGAGTCAAGGTGGTTAACTCGGTTAGTTAAAACCAACTCGGTAACAATCCCAATGTGAATTTCCTTATCCAAAGGTTGGCATGCTTGTAAAACAAGGAACATGGTGCACTTAATTTGGAGTGAAGCATTAGAATAAATGCACTTGGATTAAATTGAATAGCCTTGAAATGTCTAGAGAAGTCTAGAATGTTCCACACACTGCTAGAATACTGTAGAATCAATGACCAAGGAGAGTGCATGGTGTTGTCCCAAAAATGCAGCAGAAACTGAAATTTTCCACTGAGTAACCGGTTACAACATATGTGCTAACCGGTTACATGCTTGAAAACTTTCTTTTTTTTGGTGAAAAATACACTGAGTAACCGGTTATAGCATATGTGCTAACCGGTTATTTCAGTCAAATTTCCACAAAATTTGCAAAAGACAAGATGCTGAAGTCCTGGTTCCGATTTTCCATCTCTTGTCCTTATAAATAAACATGGAAACCTTCATTTTGGGCTTGTTTTGGTGATGAAATAATCTTGAGAGGATGCGATTAATCGGGCTTGGAGAACCTGCAGATCCTGCAACAAGAAACACATAGAGAAAAATGTGAATGCGTATGTCGACTATGCTAATGCACATGCTTATGCAAAAGGCCAAAAGAGGGAGGTCAAATTTTGGGTTACGACAGTACTTGGTTCCTAGGTGGTTCGACTCTAGGGGGTTCGACTATCCCCTAGTTTTCAAGATTCGCCTCAGGTATGTTCCCTAGGTTCTACCGTGGAATGTTCTCCACAACAGTCGCACCTCGTACAGGGGCTGGTACACCCATAAATTCTGCCATGCGTGCCAATTGCGCTGCTAATTGTTGGTTAGTTTGGGTAGTGTTCTGGATCAAGGGCTGGAAAATTTCCCCCATAGTTTGGGACAAGGTGTGTACCATTTATAGGTTACTCTCATCCATTTACTGTCTTAAACATGCTATAGAAGTATTTGTCAGACTAGGACCTTGAGTGGAATATCTCACACCTACACTTTGACTGTTTCGACCCACATTTATCCCAGATCCTGACCTTTGTAATGGCGAAGACATTACATTTTCTGAGAATACTGGGGGGCATTTTGGAGGCTTTGTATTACTGACGTTGGCATTCCATAAGGTGGATTCCTTGGTAATGGTTATGAAAATCCTGGAGGGGGAAAATGCCTAAACGTCGAAGTTCCTCCTGGTGGAGTTTGGGGATTAGATCCTTGTAGCCCAATGTACTCCAAAATGGGTTGAGTGTAAGACCTTGTATATGTCGACCCTGAACCTGCCATTGATGGCATTGGTTCAGACATAATAGGAGGCGGTATTGGCTCTCCTGTCGAAGGGACTAGGGGTGGCACCACGTCGCTCCTAGACACATTTCGAGGGTTAGTGTTACTAGGATGGGCATTTGAATTACTTGATTGAGGATTAGAACCACTCCCTTGAGGGTTTGGATTGTTTCCCTGACTAGTGTTCGTCGCCATTTTTCTTGTGTATCTTCTCCTTGGCCTCTCTTCGTTTGTAGTGGTTACCTTACCACTTCTCAATAACATGCAACGAAGTTTTTTATGAAGGAAAAGATCGATGAATATAGATTTTCAAAATTTAGAAAGATTTTTATAGAGTTAGCACTGTCCCACTGGACGTGCCAATTTGTTTACCGTGAAAATTGGTAAACAACCGCTGATCTTCCAAATCTGACTTTGGTGACCACAGGATCGATCAGATTGATCCTAGGACATGTGCTAATAATTGATTTAAAATAAATTCTAAAGAACTAAACACTTCGACAGTGTTCATAAAGAGAAGTTTATCTAAAATGTGGTTTTTAAAGATGTGCAAGAACTTTAAGTCGAAAAGGCTGAAGACATCAAAGAAAGGCTGAAAATATAAAGGTAAAACACAATGCTGAAACGTAACTTGCAATAAAGTAAAAGATAAATTCTAGATAAAAGGCTGAAGTAAATTGCATTGAAAAAGAAAATGGTGTTTACATCACGTACATTCTCACAAGACTCTTTTCTCTACACGCGGATACTTTGAGTAAATTTGGAGTAACTTGTACAAAGTGAACACAACACACTGAATCCTATTGCTAGAACTCCTATTTATAGTAATAAAACTAACTGCTATTAACTCCCTAAAATAATTAACACATGACAAGTGTCATGCTGCATGCTTCTGTCCCTTGGATGTGCGCCACTTGTCTTTATCAGGAGCGGACAAGAATAACCACTCCCTCCTTTATTTGAATTTGAATCCCTTAGCGTCGGACATCATCAGCAATATCGGTCGAAGGTTATTTCCAAATTCTTGGAAATACTTCTAAGTCCCAAACATATCCTTTCCTTATACAAGCATCTTCGACTTAAGTTCAACATGAAGATCCAGTCGAACACTCCTTTGGACCTCTTCAAAGAGTTTTAACACCAATTAATTCCTCCAACCTAATATAGGCGTCGAATTTATGAGCTAACAGTGCCGAGAATAGGTCTTGCCACCACAAGGAAGTTGCAGACTTAGAGCAAACATATTCTTTGTTTGCAATGCATTCCTTCAGATATCCATATTTAACCTGCAACAGTCCCAACCACAACACATCTGTCTCGTAAAAGAACCTCCAAATCCATTTTGCTAATAGCACTTTATTAAACAAGGTGATGTCTTTTATTCCCAGCCCACCATCTTGCTTAGACCTGCAAACGTATTTCTTGATCCATTGCGTTCTCTGCAAGCGGTGTTACTCCTTCCTTCATAAGATCCCAAAGATCTTGGTAACATAAAACCACCTTAATCTGCTTGCATCAATTCTCATAATTATCTTTCTTGATAATTGGAAGATTTGCTGGAAAGTGACCGTTTGGGTGATTCATCGCCATCACAGTTGTTCTTCCCTTGAATCAAAACCAGAGCTCTGATACCAGATGTTGGAATTCAACCACAACCTGTGGAGAATTCCTATTCAATCTTGATCTCAATATTGTTAACAATCACACAATGGCAATAAAAAGAAAAGTTTTGAAAGAAAGAAATAGAGAAAGAAAACAATAGCGTTGGAGAAGAAGATGAAAAATTCTGCAGAGTTCTCTCTGCCCATAACTGTGGAATTTTATTATCACTTTGCAACTGCAAAACCGTGATTATCAAACTTGATTATTACAATGATAAGGGTTCCTCCCTATTTATAGATTTAGGTTAACTTGCATCTCAAGCTAAAGCCCAAACTATAAAAGCCCAAAAAATATCTAATCTAATCTTTCTAAATCAAATATGATCTTTCTAAATCAAATCTAATATTTCTAAAACAATGAATTACATATTTAACAAGATAGACTACCTCTACCTTTGATACAAAGGATTTAGCTACCCATTGTCATGGTAGTTTGCTCTACAAGACAAGAAAGAAGATGAATGAGCATTCAAGATGAAGAATCGATCTAGGATACGAATCCTGCTTCTACTTGCAAAATATCACTTCTTGATGAAGAAATGATGAAACTAGGGTTTTTTCTCCCCAAGCCAATGTTGCAATATCAGAAAAATAATAGTTGGTAGGTTATTATCCCCAAAAAGTGGAAAAAGGAACATAAATATCTTTCCAAAATATGTCATGTTCGCACTGCGAACTCCACTTATAGGCACTTCAATTGCCTCTGAACAGTTAAACTTTAGGAAAACCTTAAAGACACAAGGGTTTAGGAAACTTTTGGAGGTATCTAAAGGAATAGGGAAATACTTCTAAACACCTCAGATTTCTGTGATTCATATATTGAGAGTTTGAGAGATTGGAAAATACTTGGGTAGAAAATAGGGTGTATTTTTTTTGAGAAGTTGGAGGCGTATTTTCTTGTAACTCATTTATAATCTCTTGTAACAATATTTGTAGTATAGTTAATTGAAGAGATGCGCTCTCCTCCAAATGTAGATCAATTTGATCGAAATGGGTATACAAACATATTGTGTTTTCACATATTATTATTATTATTATTATTATTATTATTATTATTATTATTATTATTATTATTGCTTTAGACCATATATCTGGTTGTCACTGTTCTTTGTTCCACATATCAAATTTTTTGGTGTGATTGAACTCTGATGAGTTCTTTGAAGTGGTTTTAATTATTCTATCTATTTCGCGATAATTTTAATAGTATTATAATATGTAAGTTAGGGATAATAGACTATTCGGAAGAGAAAAAAAAGAAACCAAATATGTTGACATTGGTGATTAAAAGAAAAAGAAAAATGAATGTTACTTTGACAAATCAAGTAAAAATCAAAAGAAAACAAGAAAAGAAAAGAAAGAAACAAGTGACAAATATATCACAACAAAAAGAAATCACCAAAATAAGTTGTAATTTGGGAAAGAAAGAGAACTTTTGAAATACAAAACATTGAATATAGATGAATCTATGCTCTCTTATCTTAAAGGCACATTTAAATCAAAAGAAAACCAATAACTTTTGTAGTCTGACCATATTACAACCCGAATAAAGATCTTAGTAATCCATAACTAATTTCATATTTTGTGATTCTGCTTAGATGAAAAATACAAAATTGATTTTTTGTGTATGCATTGTCTAAAATGAGCGAAACACCGCCCATTTGAGTGATATTCAATGAGATTATGATTCTGAGTAAATTGACTGTTGATTTGAACTTGTATCGATATCATACTTTGGTTAAGAAATGTTTTCATTTTCATTTTTTGATTTATGGATGGATGTGAAATTAATTTTGAACTTGTATTTAATGAATAATACAAAATTACAATGATTTATTCCAAAGTTTGTGATTAATCATAAGCCTAAAATGGAATATGCATGGTCAATTATTATAGAACCATTTGACATTTTTATGACTATTGTTTAAGTACAAACAAAATAATAAGTTAAAGACAGTTGATAAGTGACAAAATTACTTCTTTCACATAATCACTTATTAACTTATATAACGCGAAATCATATTAAAAATCCCCCAATTTGTCATAGAAAATAGATAAAATATATGTATGAATATTTTAACTATGTCCTTCACAATTACAAGTGAAACTATCAAGGAAATCAAAAAACAAAGATGTTGAGTAACATAGAATTTGGTGGGCGAAGGAATGGCTCTCCAACAAAGACAAAATAGTGAGCAAAAACATCATTTCAAAGACATCCTCGATGGGAGAAAGTATTGGATCGCTGGGAACACATAGGCAGTTCAGATTACCTCTGGGCTAAGTTACTTCATGGAGAAGTAAGTTATTCTTGTTGGGTGAAGTATCAATCTTGCTGGGTGAAACAGGGTTGTTCAAAAAGACTTGTTTAAGTTAATTCATGGTGAAGTAAGGGTTTTCTTGGTGGTGAAAGTATATGCTCACTGGAATAAAAAAGGTGACCTTACCCTACTTTGATGAGTTATACATAACTTCATGATGAAGAAATGCATGATCGTTGGGCGTGCTAGTGACCTCGCTGGGCAAACATGCCTTATCAGACACATATAAATAGAGGTCATAACCTTGACAAAAGGCATTCATTCCATAATTTAAAAATATAACAGAGAGATCAGAGAGGGAGTAATCTCAAGAAAGTGAATTAAAGATTGAAGGTGGATGCTTCGTCCATTCAAAGAAATCACCACTAATGTTTTTTCATCTCTTACGTGGTTTTGAATTGTGTTATTTTCCAAATACTCATGTATTCATTTTGATCATGGTGTTAATTATATATATATATATATATATATATATATATATATATTCTAGTTATTCATTAATATTGTTGATTGTCTTCGTCCTTGATATTTGCTATAACCTAGATAATTATAACTTGTTATATGGTTTTGAATTGATATTTAGAAATACTTTTCATAACTAGATAAAATATTTTCATCTGTTAAATACTAAACTCTAGAGACAGATTTAGGTTTAAAATTCACATATATTGTTGATTCTTAATGCTTTCGTGTTGGTTAACCGACTGAAATATCATTCAATAAGCAATATGATTGACTTCACGTCGTTGTTTAGACATAGATAACATAAGTATAACAAAGTATATGATGGTAAGTCTAGGAACATAGGTCTTATTACTTCGTGATAAATTTGATTAAGGATGAAATCATTTCACTCACATATATACGTTCAAGGTATAATTTAGCCAATCCATTTACTAAGTCACTGGCCAAAAATTTAGTAAAGACTACCTCGAGAGGTATGAGACTGAACTCCTTGAGTAAGAGTTCCAACTACGGTAGAAACTCAATCTAACGTTAATAAAACATTAACCTCAAAATTCAATGGATAACAAAGTCATTGAGTTAAATGTTTGTGCAACATTATGTAATAATGTTGACTACTGTATTTGGAGAGTTGAGTTTTTCAAACTCTTAACGAAGTTCAATTTCGAGAATAAGTATCTCATGTAAAGTAGATACAATATGAACTTAACCTATGTGAATTTTAAGACAGTGTCGTCACAAAGTGAGAATTGAAGTTTCTCTCAGGATAAATTCACGAAACAGAAAAAGCACACGTCAATAAATAGTGCTAGACGAGAGATGTAGTCGAAGAACTATTGAAGAGTGAGTGTAAAGTAATGTGAGTCTAATCACAAGGAATAACAGCTTTAGAGTCTTACTACCTAAAATTCTGATTAGACATTGTTTTGTTTTTACTAAGTTAAGTTTAAATCGAAAGATATTTAACTGTAATAACATTATTTGTTTCCTTTTCTAGAATTGGTCTTGTCATTATTAGAACATGTGAGAATTATTGTAATTATTAATTAATAAATAGATCAATTAAATACATAATAATTGTTATGTTCCAATAATAACATGACACATTGCAAAGAGTTGTTTTTAAATTCATAAATAGGCAACGCTTCGTGAAGTGTTGCAGTTAGCAATTGAAAATAGACAATACTTTGTGAAGTGTTGAAGTAAGGAATCAGAAATATGCAATGTTTCGTGAAGTGCTGCAGTAGGCAAAATGTTATAACACTTGGTGAAAATGTGTTGCTGAAATGGTGTGTTTCATCAAGGGTCGCAATCTTGTGAAACAACATCACATGCCTATAAATTGATCATTCTGAATTCAAAAAATTATATAACAAAAACTCTCATCTTCTTTGCTAAATTACAAATTTTTTTTCTTCCTTACATTAGAATTTTTATCTATCTTGTGTAAACTCGAAATAAGTTGAATTTTCATAAATATTTTTGTGTGTAAACTCTAAGATAATTACGGAATGTTTGAAATCATTAAAAAAATATTAGATTCATGATTCAAGCTTAAATCCATAAGTCAATTTACAACATACAATCAACTTAATCAATTTCCAACATACAATCCAAACATCTCTTTGATATGAAATGTAATAGGACGAAGTTGGCAAAGCAAAACATATAAAAAGAAAAACACGACCACCAATGTCTTGTTTTTTAGACGCACACTTAGGTTAGAAACTAAATTATTAAGGTTACAAAGCAATATAATAATCCTAACCATTAATATGCGTTCCCTTGTCTTTATACACGTAACTTTGTTGTTGATTTCAAACTCTACGTTTCCAAATATTTACCAACATAAAAATAGGTAGTGCTCCCTTCATGACTTACAAGCAACTCCACATGTATATCTCAATGTATATATGTATCTACTATAGAAAATCTTAATGTACTTCCTCCCTTCGTTTTTATTTTGGGTATATTTATTTAATGCAACATTAATCAATATTTTACATTAATAAATATTTATTATCTTTTTAATAGGTAAACAAAATGGTAATAACTAGTAAAAACTCACATATATTTGCAAGTATCATAATTTAAACTCTAATAATGGCGTTCAATCTATCATTATCGGATTCTGGATTTATTTTGTTTTTTTTACCCTCTGGTTACTAAGGGAAAAGGGTCCTAGTAATTCAAAGTTCGACCTCAGAGATACGTGGTCTGGCCAAACATTGTTTCTACAATGATTCGAACTCAGTATTCCTCGAATCTCTGTTCCTTAGCAAGAGCTCATTTACCACTCGAGCCCAAGTGCTTAGTTATCGAATTCTGAATTCTGCCATTTGAATATTCATCAACATTGCAATTTTAGATTATTTCAAACTTGATTAAAAAAATTCAACGTTAATTATTAGGGAGAGAGAGAGAGAGTAATGTGAAGATGATTGTGTATTGAAAAAGAGTTAGTGTTAGTTTACAACCTCACATGCCTATTTATAGACAACTAACATACTTGACTTATTACATGATGTATTTGATCATGTCGAATACATGCTAACACATTTCGATAACAACAACTACATATTGTAGTTGACTGTGTTGAATACAATTAACTTGGACTCTGTCAGATACAACTAAGTTCGACTCTGTCAAAAACAAACTTGCCTACTAGAAAAATGAGTTAATCCTTCTAACACCCCACCTAATTCATGTTTTCTAGGCTTCTTATCTCAATGCTTCTTTTCAACTTTTCGAACCTAATTTTCTTCAATGGTTTGGCGAATATATCAGTTAGTTGCAATTCTGACTTGTAATGCTCCAATTCAAGTTTTTCTTTATTTACTTGATCCCTAAGAAAATAATACCTCATCTATATGTGCTTACTTTTACCATGACACGCATAGGATGATTTTCCGGGTTGATAGTTAACTTGTTATTTACAAATAACTTCATCTTCCTATGTTCCATGATCTTGAGCTCTTTAAGTAACATCTATATCCACAATGCTTGACATGTTTCATAAGATACATCTACATATTCAGCCTCACATAAGGATAATACTACGTTTCCTTGCTTTCTCGAGCTCCAAGAGATTGTTTATCCACCAATCATGAATATGTAGCCTCCAGTACCTTTTTTCTTCATATTGGTCTCCACTGAAATCAGAATCTGTATAACCTCACACTTCTGTATTGTTCTTCGTGTTCTTCTTGTTTGGCATCACCACACCATTGTCAATTGTCCCTTTGATCTATCTCAACACTCTCTTTACTGTAGTGAGATGACATTCTTGTGGCTTCTCCATGAACCTGCTCAAAAGCCCAACACTTTGGAAAATGTCAGGTCTGGTATTGCATATGTACCTTAGAGATCCAATGATTTATTTGTACAATGTAACATTTACAAACTCATCATTTGTTTCTCTTTTCAAATTTTCTCCTATCTCCAATGGTGTGAAAGATGCATTACAATTGCTCATCTTAAACCTTTTCAAGATGTCTTAAGCACACTTCTTTTGGTTCAATAACACTCATTCACTTGTGTCTTTAAACTTCATATCTAAGAAATATAACAAGTTCCCCAAATGAGACATTTCAAATTCCTGCATCAGCACAGTCTTGACCCTTTTTATCGACGTATAGACATAAAATGATTCAAATGACCTTGTCTCCATCATTGACTTATACCTCATTCTCTCAAACACATTTTATGAAGCCTGTCTTGATCAGGAAGTTGTCTATCCTTTTATTCCAAGCCCTTGGGGCTATTTTCAAGCCATATAAAGCCTTCCTTAATCTATACACTTTCTGCTCATGCCCTTTGATTTTGAATCCTAGTTGTTGGCTAACATAAACCTCTTCATCCAATAGTCTATTCAAGAATGCTGACTTAACATCCAATTGGTGTATATTCCATCCTTTGAATAATGCAGTCGACATAACAATCCTGAATGTCTCCAACCGCACGACAGGTGCATAGACTTCATTGAAGTTGATACCAGGATTTTATATAAAATATGTTGCCACTAGTCTTGCCTTATACTTGGAAATTTCACCATTTAGCCCCAGTTTCAGCTTGAAAATCTAATTCACAACAATTAGCCTTTTCATTGGTCTTTCAAAAAATTCCCAAGTATTGTTCTTTGCAATTGCCTTGAGTTCTTCTTTCATAGCTACCAACCAATTTGAATCATTCATGACGTGATCAAAATTAATTGTTTCTGATTGAGCCATCATCATCACTTATTCTATAAGGTTACCATCTGCATTAATTTCGTGATCTGGAAATCTCTCATATCCAACTAGCCTTGTTGATTCAGTTCTTGTTCTAACAGATCTTCTAACATTTTGCTAAAATGGTTCTTCATTTTGAGTGGTTATGGCTTCATTTTGTTGGTCTTCTTCAAGCACTGTTGTGATTGTCTCTTGCTCATTTCAACTCGGCCCCTGAGTACAATTCCACCCTTTGCTTTCATCCACCAGAACATCCCTACTGATCACGAGTTTATCATCATTTGGTGGATACAACTTGTATACACCAGTTAAATAATAACCAATGAGCATCATGGCCTGACTCCGATCATCTAGCTTACTCCTCAATTGCTCAGGTACATTCCTGGAGCACATTGGTCCAAATACTTTATGATGACTAACATTTGGCTTCAGTCCTTCCCGAGCCTTATAGGGTGTCTTGTGCACTATCTTCTTGGTTGAGCATCTATTAAGTATGTACAATGTTGTCAAAACTACCTTTCTCCCAAATCTCTTTGGCATTTCTTTGGCCTTCAACATACTTCTAGCCATGTTCAGTATACTTATACTTTCCATCTCAATTATTCCATTATGATGTGGTGTAAAGGGTGCAATGACCTCATGCTCTATAACTTCCTCATTGCAAAATCTTACAAATTTCATAGAGGTGTAATCACCTTCACCATCAGTTCCTGGTCTCTTTAACTTTCATTCACTTTGTTTTTCAACATGAAATTTAAACTTCTTGAACTGTGTGAATACATCACTCTTCCTTTAAAAAAGATAAATCCACATATATCTGGTGAACTCATCCATGAAAGTTAGAAAAAAGCAATTACCTCTATTTGATCTAACTTCAAAAGGTCTACACACATCAGAGTGAACCAATTCTAGCTTTTGTGTAGACTTCATGGGCAGGTCATGTTTAAATGCTTTCCTTATCTGCTTTGCCTTGCAGCATTCCTCACACATCTGAATTGGTTCCTTCACTTGAGGTAAGCCATACACCATTTTCTTCAAGTTAAGCATACATAAACATATGAAGTTTATGTGTCCATGCCTATGATTCTAATGCCAGTATTTGTCTCCATTGACAGTCAAATTTAGACATTGATGATCAACCATGTTGATTTCAATTTTGAGGGTTGTGTTCTCTGTCAATGGTGCTTTCAAGATCATCCTTCATTCACAATCATACACATTCATTTGATTCTTTTCCAACTTCATGTTGTACCCTTTTGCAAAATTGACCTATGCTTATCAAGTTATTTATCATCTAAGGTACATAAAATACATCAGTAATACTGGCCTTTTGACCATCACTTCTAACCATAGGTCAAAATACAACTAACTTCTAACCATAGGTCAAATACAACTAACTCTTATACAACTAACTTTGACTTTGTCCAATGCAAGTAAGTTCGACTCAGCCAAATACAAACTTACATACTAAAATAATAAATTACTACTTATAACATATCTCTCTTTTATATCACTCTCACTCATTTATATTTCTTTCAATTTATTTATTTATTTTCTCTCAAAATATAATTAAAGTTATCAAAATTATGAAAAGACAAAGTTACTTAATCCATTCCCACAAAAGTTCACACCATGTGCATGGTGGCGTCAAATTCCAATACACGTGTCTATAGTTTTACTTATAGGCTCTGTGGGGGACCATTCTATCTAGGACCTTTTGAATTAATAATTAACAAAACCCACTTTAAGGTTGTGACTTTTAGACTTTACACATATGATTCATTGGTTTTTGTTTGGATGTAATGTAGAAACTAGCAAGCAAAGATAGACTTTATTGGTAAGCTCTAGAACTTATATTGGTATCGACTGCATTGTAATGTCTAGTTGCGATTGGTGTCAATCACAGAGCACAAAGGATGATAAGTGTCCTTATTTGAAAGTAGGTGTACTGTTTTTTCAATTCTTTATTCGAAAGATTCGTGAGTTAGATACCAAAGATATAATTGAGATTGTGTTAAGAGATTGCTTAGATAACCTACCATTCTTGGTTAACTACATGTGGAATTAGAGTGTTTGTGGTTAAGGAATAAATTAAAATCAGTTTATAATCAATTTATATTTATAAATTAATTTTATATTTTAAATTATGTTATAAATGACATGATTATGAATATAAATGAGTGAATTTCATATTAATTTTTCATCTACTATATGTATTCTATAAATATAACTTATATTCAAAATTAACTCTTAAAATATGAATAATACAATACATTCTTTTCTTCTCTTTTCTCTTTTCTATTTTTTTTTAATTACATAACATATTATCAACAAGAGACTCTTCCAAACTTGAAAAAAATAAAAATTAAAGCTATAATTATCGAAGGTAATATTTATATTTTATTATTTTATTTTACATTATTCATTTTGAATTTTGAAATTATATTATATCTTTTTAAATTATTAAATAACATTAAACGATAGAAAAATAATAAGTTTATACGGTTCTTGAAGAACATATGAAACATCTTTGAAAAATAGAAAAATAATGAATTTCTTGTATAGTTTCCGAAGAACATATAAAACATTCCTTGAGGATAACAAAATAATAAATTTATTATATAGTTCTTGAAAAATTTATCAAACATCTCTGAAGGATAGCAAAATTATTGTTTTTATTAATAAAAATATTTGTGATTAAATTACTGAAGAAGTTATCAAACATCTTTAAAGAACATCAAGATTGTTATATATGTTAAATATTAGATTATATTTGATTAGATTAGATTTGATTTGATTTAATATTTAAATATAATCCATGTTGAATTAGCCCAAGCCCGATTAGGATTGTATATAAATAATCATAGTATGTATCATTATTTGTAACAATTCATTCAGTAATATCGATCCTTGTTTCTTTATTCTCTCTTTTTCTCTCCTCACTAAAGTGTCTCACACACTAACAATTTGGTATCTAGAGTTTCGGTTAGATTCTTGATCATTTTTTCAAGAATCACACGTCAGAGATCGTGTTTTCGGGATTGTGGGTTATTGTTGATCAATCGCTGCAAAGATGAATGGTAACGAAAATTTACCAAACTCCCTTCCAACTCTTGACGGTAAGAGTTAGCTTCGATGGAGAAAACAGATGCAATCTCTATTTGGCTTTCAAGAAACCCTAAAGTGGTTACTAATGGTGTTCATGTGCTTGGTGAAGATGCAACCGAAGCATAGAGAATCGCTCACAAGGATGCCAAGAAGAAGGATTGCAAGGCGGCATTCTACATCTAATCGACGGTTGATGCGGCTAATTTCGATAGAATCGCTCATGCTGAATCGGCGAAGGAGGCGTGGGATATTCTTGTCAAGTACTATGAAGGAGATGGGAAAGTTAAGGTTGTCAAGTTGCAAACTTTGCGACGACAATATGAATTGTTGTCAATGGGAGAAGATGAAAAGATTACAGGCTATGTGTCGAAGGTGCAGAAACTCGTCCATCTCATGAAGGGTTGTGGTGAAACCCTAACTAATAAGATGATAGTTGAGAAGGTAATGCGTACGTTGACCTCTCACTTTGATCACGTTATTGTAGTTATTCAAGAATCCAACAATCTTGAAACCCTAAAACTGGAAGATTTGGTTGGTTCGTTGGAAGCACACGAGATTAGGATTGTTGAAAGGAAAGGAGTTCAAGACTCGATACAAGCACTACAGGCGCAATCGTGGAAGAAGAATGGTAGTTCCAACAAGTTCAAAGGAAAAATCGACAAGAGTCAGGGCAAGAAGTCTTGGTCGAATCCTCACAAGAATAAGATTCATGATAGAACTTCTGAATCCTCAAAAAGAGGAGAAGGAAATACCTATCAGAAAGACAAAGTAGAGAAAAAAGTTGTGCAGTGCTATAACTGTGAAAAGTATGGTCACTTGGCCAAGCATTGTTGGTACAGGAAAGACAAGGGTTCGACAAAAGGCAAGGACGAATGAGTGAACCTTGCACGTCAAGAGTCATATGATTATGATGATATGGTGGTTATGGTTGCAGTTGCAAATAACCATGTCGAATCCGAGATCTGGTTCCTCGACTCAGGTTGTTCGAATCACATGACTAGTAAAAAAGCATGGTTAGTAGATTTCGACGAGTCGAAGAAGAGTAAGGTGAAACTTGTTGGTAATAGCTCGTTGCCAGTAGAAGGTACTGGCAACATAGTTATTCAAATGAGTAATGGAGCAAAAGCCTTGATCAAAGATGTACTCTATGTCCCTGACATGAAGTGTAATCTGCTAAGTGTTGGACAACTGGTCGAAAAGGGTTTCTCAGTGGTTATGAAAGATGGAGCCTTAGAGCTTTTCGACATCTAGAATAACTTAGTCTTGAAATCTCCTCTGTCGAAGAATAGAACATTTAAGACCATGATCAGTTCGACTGAGGTACAATGTCTGAAAATAGTTGTCAACCACAAGAATAGTTGGTTGTGGCATATGAGGTTTGGCCATCTGAAATTTAGGTCACTAAATCAACTAATCATTCAAGATAGGGTAACTGGTATACCAAATCTTGAGATGCCCGACAAACTCTGTGAAAGTTTTCTAGTTGAAAAGCAGTCCAGGAAGACTTTTGTTTAGACCATGCCAATGAGATCATCCTGCATACTCGAAGTTATACATTCAAATGTATGTGGTCCTTTCAAAATGCATACCATTGGTGGAAACAAGTATTTTGTCTCATTTGTTAATGAGTACAATCAAAAGCTCTAGATCTATGTGATCAAATGAAAGGACACAGTATTTGAAATCTTTAAGAGATTCAAGATACTTGTCGAAAACCAAGGTAAAAAGAAAATTAAAGTTATGCAAATAGATGGAGGTGGCGAATACACATCCAAGATATTTGAAGCATTCTGTGAAGAACATGGTATTAATCATGAGATAACTGCTCCTTATACTCCTCAACATAATGGAAAAGCAGAAAGAAGAAACATGACCATATTTGACATGGCGAGATACATCCTAAAGCAGAAGAGTTTGCAAAAATCCTTATGGGAGAAGCTGTTTTGACTGCTGTTTATATTCTGAACATGTGTCATACCAAGAAGCTGAAGAACAAGGTTCCTGAAAAAGTGTGGAGTGGCAAACGACCATCAGTGAGTTTTCTGAAGGTGTTTGGCTCTATTTGCTACAAGCATATTACTAATGCTAGGAGAAGGAAACTTGATGATAAGAGTGAAACTATGATTCTGGTAGAATATCATAAGACTGAAGCATACAAGTTGTTCAATCTAATTAATCAGAAGGTTGTGATGAGTTGAGACATTGTGATTGATGAAAATTCTGCCTGGTATTGGAATTCTAGTAATACAATTGACAAGCCACTTATGAGCTATGATTTCAATGAAGCAAGTAATGATGTCAAAGTCGAAGACATTATTGATACTTCAGTCGAAGAAGAAGTCGAAGCAGTTGCTGACATTATCGACACAGTCAAAGTCGAAGAGGATATGGCTGGCACAAGTCAGAGACCTCAAATAACTACAGCTCGTCCAACAATACTTCAAGACTATGAAGTGGTTGGTGATGATGAAGTCACAATAGATAGGGAACTAGTCCATTTTGCTTTACTTGCAGATGTTGAACCAATCATCTATAGTGAAGCCTCCAAAGATAAATAATGGAAGTCTGCTATGGTCGAAGAGTTACAAGCAATTAAAAGAAACAACACATGGGAGTTGGTCGAATTTCCAACTCATACAAAAGTTATCGAAGTAAAGTGGGTGTTCAAGTTGAAGCACAATGTTGATGGGTTGATAACAAGGCATAAGGCGGGATTGGTAGCTCGAGGATTTCTCCAGAGAGCAGGACTCGAATACTCTGAAGTATTTGCACCTGTCGCAATATTGGAAACTGTTGGACTAGTGGTGGCCTTGACATGCAAGCAAGACTGGTCAACATTTCACTTAGATGTGAAATCAACATTTTTAATGGACCTTTAGAAGAAGAGATATATGTCACACAACCTCCTGGGTTTGTGATTCAGGAGGAAGCAAGTAAAGTACACAAGTTGCACAAAGCGCTCTATGGTCTCAAGCAAGCACCTAGGGCATGTAACAAGAAGATCGACTCATACTTGGTTGAATTGGGATTCGTAAAATGCAAATCTGAGTATGGTGTCTATGTTCAAGTTGTGGCACAAGATATAACAATAATATGTTTATATAGCCTGAAGAACTTGTCGAAGTTCAAAGAGCTGATGAAGAAGGAATTTGAAATGTCGGATCTGGGAAAGTTGTCATACTTCCTAGGCATAGAATTTCAAATGTCAAAGCAATGCATGGTGCTACATCAAAGAAAGTATGTCAAAGAGATACTCAAGAGATTCAGAAAGGATGATTCGACTCCTGCATCTTCGCATATCGAACCAAATTTAAAGTTGGAGAAGCATGGAGAGGAAGACAAAGTCGATGCAACTTTGTTCAAACAGATTGTTGGATCTCTTAGATATGTGTGCAACAGTCGACCTAATATATGTTTCTCAGTCGGATTAGTGAGTAGATACATGAGTGAACCAAGGGTGTCACACATGAAGGCTACAAGAAGAATCCGGAGATATTTAAAAGGATCGACAAACTATGAAATTTTATTTCGACAAGACTCTGAAAGCAAAGAAGCTATGGTTACTTGTTATTCAGATACTGACTGGTGCGAAGATAAGGAAGATCAAGAAGCACTATAGGATATTTCTGAAGGGAAATCACGATTCAAAACGCAGCGAAAATTAAAATTTCCCTTTAGCGATCCTTACGAAAGATCATGATCAGTGATATAATGGTTACCTCTTGTGGCAATGAAACCTTTGATTCTGAATCGAAGGAATGATCACGAGCGATGTACGATAAACAGTGCCTCTACTCAGTCCACACGAACATCTTCCTTCAGTCTTAGTGCTAGCTGCTATGATTGAAGGCTTTGAGTGTGAGAGAGAGAGAGAGAGAGAGAGAAAGAAGGAAAATACGGCTAGGGTTTCACAACTGAATTTTCATCAAGTGTTTATGCTTCTGCACAAGGGTTATATTTATAGAACCACTTGTGTGGGCTGCAAGCTAAAAAGCCCACTTAAGTGCGCACACACCATATCTTATGATGTACCGTATATCACTTAAGCACGCGGTACCTTACCACAATCCGTATTCCACTTAAGTGCACCGTACCTTACGGTGTTACATATTTACTTAAGTACACCGTACCTTACGGTGTGCCTTATTTACTATACCTCTCATCAAACTGTCCTTATGTGTGTGACCTTGTAGGATTTCACGACATTGTTAATTATATTAAATCATGCATTTAACATAATAAATAGTGAGCGGTATCTAGCAACACATCACTGCTACCCAAGTCACAAAATTGTCATGTGATCTGACAAAACCTTTTGTGATAGTGCTTGTGTGTACAATTACCCTTTTTCCCTTATGTCTATATTGAACACAAGGCATATACTGTGTCATCCTTGTTTAATTCAATATTGGACCCTTAGACATTTATCCTGTTATGCAGGATGGGCAAATTCCATCTAGGTAATAAGGCATAAAGAAACAATGATTGATATTATTGAATGAATTGTTACAAATAATGAGTAACCTAGATGGAAAAAGTATCAATCATTGTTTCTTTATTCTCTCTTTTTCTCTCCTCACTAAAAGTGTCTCTCGCACTAACAATATAGTTTCTAAGGAACTAAAAAATGTATTCCGGAAAGATTGCAAATACTTTTATTTTTATTAATAAAAAAATTATAATTTAGTTTCTAAAGAACCACATAAAAAGATTTGTGATTGAATTTCTGAAGAACATCATAAAAATATTTGTGATTAAGTTTTCGAAGAAAAAAAATTGTGATTAAGTTTTTGAAGAATTAAAAAAATTGTTATTTAGTTAATGAAAAACTAAACATTGAAAGTAGTGTGAGCTCTACAGTCTTTTTTGTAGAGAATGAAAACGGAGGTATGATGAATTTGTTCTTTAATTAGATTATTGTTTTCATAATGGATTGGATTAAAGCAAAGAGAAGGGGATTTGGGCACTTAGTGACAAAATGAGATACTTTTCCAATTAGGGATAGGGCTTTCAGTAGGTAAATTCAGAATATATCTTCCATTTTTTTTTCTGAAATACCAGATAGGGTCAATGCTGCTGATATTTTCGAACTATTCGGATGTATCGAGGAGTTTGTCGAGGTGGTAATTCCGTCTAAGAAAAACAGGTTAGGAAAGAGGTTCGGCTTTGCTAGATTCAAGGAGGTTATAGAAATAAGATTACTTGCGGTGAAACTAGACAATGTGATTATCGACGGGAAGAAGATTCATGCGAATGCTCCGCGTTTTGAAAGAAAAGAAAATATTGAGTTTTTTGGTAGGGGAAGAGGAGGGGTTTCTTTAGCTCAAGATAGAACAGGAGCTTCTATCTCTAGGAGGAACACTTGGAAGGATAGCAAGGTCAGTGTGAAATCTTATGCTCAGGTCGCGAAGAACTGTGTCCAAGAATCATCTTTCAATGAGGACTCCTTTTTCACAGCTTTTCAATACACTACTGATGTGGAAGACTTTATCAAGTTAAAGAGATCGTTCGTTGGTGTCGTTTCCAATCCGAGAATGGCTTATAACATTCATACTTGCTTTGAAACAGAAGGATGCTTTTCCATTAAAGCAACACCTCTTGGTGCTAATCTTTGTCTTTTGGAGGAGACCGAGAAAGGGGCCATTAGAGACTTGATAGAGGAAGGAAAAAAATTGGTGGAGTTAGTGGTTCTCTTCTATTAGGGAATGAAGTGAAAACAATGTCGACAAGGAGATGGTCGCTTGGATTAGGGTTCACGGGATCCATTGTCACGCTTGGAATTTTAAGTTCTTTGAAAAGGTGGCAAATCTGATTGGAGAGTATGTGTGTTGTGACAACAATATTTTGAATGCGAAGTGTTAGTTCTGCAGCTATGCGGTATTTGTGTTGGCTAAATTTTGTTAAAACCTATATGATAGCTTTATGTCACTTAAGTTGTTTTAACATGCTGTTTTGTGTATCTGCCATAATAGTTTAGTTGCAGGTTGTGAAATGTCAAGGAGGATGTCTTGACATGCTGGTCTGCACTAACTAGTTATGTTCAACATCTGTCATATTAGATTAGTTGCAGGTTGTGGAGATGTCAAGTGTGATGTCTTGACATGTTGTGCTGCACTAAGCTGATATGAGTGCATGGTTGTTTTAAGGTGTGTCTGCTTTGATGTCATGTGGCTGTTAATCGAGATGTCAAAGGAGATGTCATAACATCATTGTCTGATACAGCAGCTGCTGCTATTGTATATCTCCTGACGGATTTGATTTGATTTGATGAGATCTTTTTGGATATACCTCATCATTATACGCAGGTCAAGGAGATTTATTAGGAACTAAGTGCAGATTTAATTGGATTTCATAAAAAGGATCTTGGAAACTTTTTAGGAAACTACTTGGAGATTTGTTCCTATTTATGTGGAGAAAATTCTGCAGCTGATTTAAAGCAGGAAGATTTGATTGAAGGCCTAATTTGTAGGAGAATCTTTTGCAGATTTGTAGCAGCTGATATGCTATGATTTGAAGCCCAAATCCAGTTGGGTTTAGGTTATAAATAGAAGCATTGTAACCTAGAAAAGGAGGACATCCGTGATGTAAATTATAAGGGTTGTGTTGGTTGATGAACCACCTGGTTTGTGGGATGGTCATCGTGTTTATCTCGAAGCCTATAGGTAAGAGATGTATTGTTCTTGGAGGAAGTTGTTAAGCAACTCTAAGTATTGTTCTTAGTCATGTGTGTCATGTCTAGGTATTGTCATTGAAGTGTGTCTTATACTTTTCTGTGATTAAAGAGTTGTTGGAAATCAAGTTGTTGATGCAGTGGCTGAGGTGTTGACTGCTAGACATCATTGTGATGATTGGAAGTGAGATGGAGTCTCTTATCTAGGGTGGACTTAGGTAGAAGGGTCATTGGGTAGTGATTAAGTGAGTAGATCATCAACGGGTGTGTTGATTGTAGGGTCTATGAATTGATACTTCTGATAGTGAACTTCCTTCCTGGCTTGGTATGCCCCCAGATGTAGGTTGTTAGACCGAACTGGGTGAACAAATTATGTGTGTTGTTTACTTCTTTTTCTGATTACTATTGTTGCCTTGTTCATACAACAGATATTGATGTTGTGACATCGCACTTGACATCACATATCTGATACCAGAATTTCACGAAGAATTTGGATATTGCCAGGATTATGGTTATAACTTCTCATGATATTGTGTTTAGTAAGGTCTTTAATGTTATGATCGATGGGTGCATATTCAAGATCAAATTGGCGGAAGATTCATATGGGCATATACGCATCAATATGAACAACAACAATGTTAAGACTTCTTCTTCATCTTCGTCCGATTTTGAGAAGGTTTGGTACGATTATTATTATTGTTCTGATAATGACGATCTTGAGATATCTTCAAAGGAGTCAGCGAACAAAGTTGAGTTGGTGGTCGCTTCTCCTATCACAGCAGTTGGCTTAGAAGATCGCGTGTGCAGGGAGTCCATTAGGAGCGGCAACGTAGCTGGGGCTAAGAAATCAGCTGATGGAAACTTTATTGAAGGTAGTTTCGTGTGGCTCTTGTGGCTGCAAAGGAGGCTACTTTTCAGAGATCTTTTGCAGATGGGTCCCCCAAGGGAGTTCAAACTTCTTTGGCTACTTCTGTTTCAAGGGTTTTTTGTTCTCTAGATGCACCTATCTTGGACAATAACGTAGGTAGGGGAGGTAATGCTAACACGAAAACTAAAAGCATATATGAAGTTGGTGGGTCACTTTATGTTAAAAAAAGAAGGCCCAAGAAGAGAGTTTTGAGACCTTTTTGTCCTAACGCAGGTTCGCGGGAGGATAGCTTTTCAGTTTGAACCATCATGTGTTGTGCATCTAAAAAAAAAATTAATATGGTTTATTGGAACAACAGATTTTGGGATTATCTTGAATCTAATGTGGGGAGTAAGGTATGGGATACGATTTCAAAGCTTGGTATTGTTTCCAAAGGATCTGATAAGAATTACAAGAAGAAGATTTGACGAAATGGAGAAGATAGATACTGAGAGGAAGATGGAACATAAGGAGTTATCCATTAAGAAGAAATGATTGTAGGCTCTTTGAATATAAGAGGAGGTTTTAGTTTCGTCAAGAGGAAGAGAATTCGTCAAATTATTAATCGGGGCAAGGCTGATATTTTTCTATTGCAAGAAACGAAATTGACTTGTGTGAAAGACCATATGGTTAGGAATTTGTGGAACAATGAGAATGTAGGCTGGTCTTGTGTTAATTCTAACGGTCACTCGGGCGGTATTTTAACATTGTGGAAGGGAGGGGTTTTCGAGTCTATATTTAGCTTCAAAGGGGTTGGTTATCTTGGTGTTAAACTTAAATGGAAGGGAAAATTTATCTATGTTCTCAATGTGTACTCTCCTTGCCCTTTGGCTATTAGGAGGATTTTGTGGAAGGATCTTTTGGAGCTGAGGACGAAATACTTTGACGGAGAATGGATTTTAGCCGGCGATTTTAACTCGGTTGCCCACTCCAAAGAGAGGAAAGGTAGAAACACAAGATGTAGGAACTCGGAGATCAGAGAATTCTCCCTTTTTCTGGACCAATCAGGGCTGATGGATCCTCCGTGTAAAGGGAATAACTTCAGTTGGTTTAGCGGCGACGGGAAATATATGAACAGGATAGATCGTATTCTGGTTTCAAAGCATCTGGTTGATGAGTGGAGAATTGTGGGGCAAATGACTGGCAAGAGGGACATTTTCGATCACTGCCCGATTTGGTTGGCTGTTAACAGATCTGATTTGGGTCCGAAACCGTTTAAGGTTAACAATTGTTGGTTCGATAATAAGGATTTCCTTCTGTTCGTTGAGAATAAATGGAAGAAGCTGAAGGTGGAAGGAAGGAGTGATTTTGTGATTAAAGAGAAACTTCGGTTGTTGAAATCTAGCTTACGTAAATGGAACACTGAAGTTTTCAGTCGCATTAATATGGATATTAAGGATGGATGTAGGCGCATCAATGAAGCTGACATGGAATTACAATACTGTGACGATAATATGGTTGAGGAGTGGGTGGAAAATAGGAGTGCTGCTTCGAGGAGCATGTGGCAGAATTTGAAGATTCAAGAGCAAATGCTGATTCAAAAATCCAGAATAAAATGGAACAATGAAGGAGGCTCCAATAGCAGGTTCTTCCATACAGTTATGAAAGCTCGACGACGTAGGAATTTTTTAGGTTCAATCAATTCAGATAAGGGTTTGCTTGAAGAGCTGGATGTTGTTAAGAGAAAAGTGGTTAGTTTCTACTCAGATTTTTTTAATGAGAAAGATTATTGTCGTCCTGTTCTGGATGGGATTCCGTTCAATAGGATATTGGAAGCTGAACGATTTTCTTTAGAAGCCGCTTTCTCTGAAGCTGAGATTAAGGAAGTTGTTTGGGGCTGCGATGGGTCGAAGAGCCCGGGTCCAGACAGGTACAATTTCTTTTTCATCAAGAAGTGTTGGCTTATCATCAAGGAAGACATCCTTCGTTTCTTTCACGAATTCCATGCAAAGGCAGTTTTATCAAAGGAAATTTCTTCTTCTTTCCTCGTTTTAATTCATAAACATGATAATCCTTTAAGCCTCTCTGATTACAGGCCCATATGTTTGGTTGGCTGCTTATACAAAGCGTTATCCAAACTTCTCGCTGGTATGCTTAAAAAGGTTCTTGCTTCAATTATTTCTACGTGTTAGAGCGCGTTTATCCCCGGTAGGCAGTTGTTGGATGAAGTTTTGGTTGCAAATGAAACAGTGGACTATGCTATTAAGGAAAAGAAGAGTTGTTTACTTTTCAAGGTTTATTTCGAAAAAGCGTACGATAAAGTGAGTTGGAGTTTTCTCAGATACATGCTTAGACGAATGGGATTTGGGGAACTTCGGCTTGGGTGGATGGAAGCAATGGTTTTCTCTAGTTTTATGTCGGTTTTAGTCAATGGTAGCCCGACGAAGGAATTAAAGGTTGGTAAGGGTCTCCGTCAGGGAGATCCTTTATTGCCTTTTTTATTCGTACTCTTAGCAGAGGCTCTGGCTGGTTTGGTGAGGAGATCTCAGGAAGTTGGAGACTTTGTCGGTTTTGCATTCAACCCGAATTGTCAGGTGGATATTCTCCAATTCGCCGACGACACTTTGTTAATTCGAGAAGGCTCTTGGAATCACGTTTGGACTCTAAAATCCATTCTTAGAGGTTTTGAAATTATATCGGGGCTTGGAGTCAATTTTAATAAAAGCGAATTGATCAGAATCAACAATAATCCTCACTATTTAGATGTTGCTGCCAATTTTCTTCCTTGCAGGTTGGAAGGTATAAATTTAAGTTTTCTTGGTGTTCCTATCGGTTTAAAATCTCGAAGGATACCGGCTTGGGATTTCTTGATCAAGAAGATGAAAACGAAGTTATCTAATTGGAAGGGTCGAATGTTAAATATCGGAGGCCGCATTACGTTGTTGAAATCAGTTTGGAGCATTCTACCTATTTTCATTTTCTCCTTTTATAAAGCACCAGTGCAGGTCTGCAATACCATCACTAAACTATAGAATAATTTTCTTTTTGGAGGGTATTGCAGCAGCAGGAAGGTACATTAGGTTTATAGGGATAATTTGTGTCTGCCAATGCAACTAGGAGGTCTTGGCTTAAAGAGGGTGGAGGAATTCAATAATTCTCTACTATTCAAATGGATGTGGCGGTTCGTGGAGGGTAAGAAGGCGCTATGGTACGATATTCTTAGTGCTAGATATGGCAATTTGCAAAATTATTTTACGGCTTCGAACAGGAGGATTCGGACAAGCACATGCTCTACTTGGTGGAAAGATATTTACTCACTTGTATATATAATAATGCCTGATCTTTTTGTTAAGAATTGTAGGTTTATAATGGGGAGTGGTTCTAAAATTCCTTTTTGGACAGTGGAGTGGATTGGAGGTGAGTGTCTTCAAGACTGCTATGCAGATTTGTACAGCACCAGTTCCATGAAGTTTGCAACAGTGGCTGAAATGGGCATAAGGCAGGTTAGGAGGTGGATTTGGGGAAACCTAGGGATCTCTGATAATTCTGATCTTGTTGTTCTGTTCAGAGGGCAGGAATTGAAGGCGTTATTAAACGCGGTTTCGCCGGTGCAGGACGCAGAGGATGTCGTGGTTTGGAAGCTTGACGAACTCGTCGGTTATTCGGAGAAATCGGGATATGAATTATTGTGCTCTGGTTCGGATGCTGCAGTTTTAGGCAGTGTATCACAAACATGTTATGAGATTCTGCAGTTGCAAATAGACTCCCGTATAGAGATAATTTGAGGCGTAGAGGTATTTTGCAGCATGAACAATTATCATGTATCCTATGTACAAGAGAGTCTGAATCTATATTCCATCTGTTATTACTCTGTACCTTTGCGAAGAAAATTTGGCGAGCCATTTCGGATTGGATAGGGCTGGAGGATTGTGTTTGTGCTGATGTAAGTAATCATTTTTTGTTATGCGTCGAATTCTTTAAAAGGAAGAAAGTTAAAAAAGGGAAGGTTGGGTTGATTTGTTTTGCAGTTTGTTGGAGTATTCGGAGATTGAGGAACATAATGATTTTCAAAGATGAAGATTGCAGCGTTTTCGATCTTATTTGGAATATCAAAATTTTGGTGTGGAGATGGTCTTCTATTGGAGATATTAATTTATCAAAATGTAATTTTTATGAGTTTTGCAATGATCTTTTACATTTTCTAAGTTAGGCTTCATTTGGTGTAATCTCTCCTTTGTAGGTTTTTTCTGGTCTTTTTTCATTTTTCTAATCGGGTTAGAGTACCTCTAGTATTCTTTGAATGAAATTCCTTGCTTAAAAAAAAAATTCTATCATACATATTGGTTATATTAGTTACATGAATATTTTAAAATATTCCTGAACGATTGCACAATGATGAACTATAAAGAATATATGTATGCTATAGTTCTTGAAAAAAATAATTATAATAAAATATTTTTAAAATATTTTTGAAGAATCACATATATTCTTGAAGCAATGATTCACCAATAATTATATCTTTATTGTGATTCAATTATATGTTTAAAGTTTGTTTATTTTTAAAAAATTCCTAAAAAATTCATAGGATCGTGCAAATCATAATATTTTGATTTTGATTTACTAGATCATATATGATATAGGTCTGCAAGAAATACATACAGAAAATACAAAAATAAAACATTCCTAAATGATCATTATGAAAATAAATTTAAAAGATATTATATAAATTGAACCTTTTGATATTTTTGTACTATTGTATAACTTTTGAGAAGCTAATCATTTAATTAGAAATTACATGATTGAATATCGATACACTAGTGTAATTTCTAAACTCAAAGGTATTAATGAATTTGTATGATACTAATTTGAATTTATATTACATTAAGATGATTGTGTATATAATTATGTTGTAGCATTTTACAAAATTTTATTATTTTAACTATTTTTAATACTACTGTCTAAAATATAATGTATTGAACAATTAGTGTTGATTTATATATAAAAATTTCATTCTATATAAAAAGTCTCTAATATAGTTGTTTCTAAATAATTATATCTTTTTTTTTTGTTTTTATTTTTGATATTACTCTTTTGAAATTATTTATTTTATGATTTTTTTTATCTAATTTATAATAAATAGATATAAATTTTATATCATAAATATATTTTATTTTGTTTTATATTTTAACAAACAAATATTTATTTATTTTATTTCAATTAAGTTTATATAGTTATATTTCTTGCATAAATTTTGTAGAATTATATATATTTGTTGAATAATTTTTTGTTGTTTTAAATTCTATATACATAAAGTGTAATAAAATGTATTAGTGTGGTTTATGGACTATGTGATTATTAAAAAAATTTAAAATTTTGTGCATAGAAGACAAATTTATAATTGAATTGTGAGATTTTGGATCGAACTCTAACTTTGTTGAGAGATACCTTTCATGTGTTTCGACAGGAGAGAAACATGAAGTCGAAGATGATTCACATGCTGATATCGAAGGGTTACATATTATAGTCGAAGTCAGTTCTAATATGTATTGTCGAAATGTTATGTCGAATTGAGCCTTGTGTTAAGGATCTAATTGTTTAGGTTAGCTTGTTATTTAAGTTACATTGTAGTCTATAAATAGGCTAGATCACTCATGTTGTTGAATGAGGCCAATTGTGTTATTCACTTGTAATCATTTGTAAACCCCGAATGAGAAAGTGAATAGTAAATAGTTTGCCCAAGAATCCTTCTTCTTTCTTTTTTCTTTATCCTTTCTTATTTCTCCCTTTGTTCTAACTGTTTCATTGTTCACCCAAGAACTCTGTTTCTCAATCTTTATTTGTTGAAAGGTATCGTTTGTAATCACAACAAACTGGTGCGATGAGCGTGGAGAAGATGTTGTCAACAAAGTTTGAAATTGTGAAGTTCACCAGAGTTAATGATTTCGGTTTATGGCGTTTGAAGATGCGATCCCTTCTTGTTCAACAGGGTTTGCTAGAAGCTTTAAAAGGAGAATATGCCATGGATGATGCATTGACGGAGAAGTAAAAGACAGCGATGATCGGGAAAGCCCATAGTGCAATTGTTCTGAGTCTTGGTGATAAGGTTCTCAGGCAGGCTTCGAAGGAGACGACGACAGTTGGTGTTTGGCTGAAACTCGAAGGATTGTATATGACAAAGTCCTTGGTGAATCGTTTGTACTTGAAGCAAGCTTTGTATTCATTCAAGATGAATGGAGATAAAGCGTTGATGGAGCAGTTGGATACGTTAATCAAGCTGATTCTTAATCTTGAAAATATTGATGTTACCATCAATGATGAAGATCAAGCATTGTTATTGTTGTGTTCTTTACCTAAGTCGCATACTCAGTTCAAAGAAATCCTCTTGTATGGAAGAGAGTCCCTGACCTTTGAAGAAGTTTAAACAGCCTTGTATTCGAATGATTTGAACAAAAGAAGGGAGCAGAAACCATCATCATCAGTTGGCGAAGGGTTGTCCGTGAAGGGGAAATCATCGAAGAGAGGTGGTAGGTTTGAGAAGAAGAAAGGTAAAACTTAGCAGAGTCTTATGGTGGTGAATTTCTGGAATTAAGTGTTATCACTGTAAGAAGGAGGGTCACATAAGAAAGATGTGCCCTGAGCGCTTGAATAATCATGGAGGCAAGAACAATGGCAATGCAGCTATTGTGCAAGATGATTATGAATCATTTGATGTCCTTGTGGTGTCGAGCAGCAACTCATGCAAAGAGTGGATTATGGATTTAGGATGTACTTGGCATATGACTCTAAACAAGGATCTATTTGAAGAATTATGTGATCAAGATGGTGGATCAGTGATGTTGGGAAACAATAAAGCTTGCAAAATTACAGGTAATGGATCTGTAAGATTCAAGCTCCCTGATGAGTCAATAAGGCTATTGACTGGGGTTAGGTATGTACCTGACCTTAAGAGAAATTTGATTTTTCTTTGTGAATTTGACAAGAAAGGATATGTCTTCAAAGGAGAGCAAGGTATCCTGAAAGTCATGAAGGGGTTGAAGGAAGTCTTGAGAGGCGTGAAGAAACAAGGTTTGTATACCCTTGAGGTTGAGGTTGTAAGTGGTTCAGCAGATTTTGCATCCACGAAACCGGTGTCGAAGACAAAATTATGGCACATGAGATTAGGCCATGTCAGTGAAAGAGGCCTGGTCTAATTGGGGAAACAAAACCTTATATGTGGTGACAAAGTCGAGAAGTTGGAGTTTTGTAAACCTTGTGTATTTGGTAAATCCTGTAGGGTGAAGTTTAACAAAGGTAAACAAAGAACACATGGATCCCTTGATTACATTCATGCTGATATTTGGGGGCCTGCAAGGAATCCTTCACATTCAGGTGCAAGGTATTTTCTATCCATAGTTGATGACTATTACAGAAAATTATGGATATTCATTCAGAAGACTAAGGATGATACTATTGAGAATTTCAAAAGTTGGAAGGTTCTGGTCGAAACTCAAACTGGCAGAAAGGTTAAGAGGTTGAGAACCGATAATGGCCTTGATTTCTATAATGAATCTTTCAACAGTTACTATGTCGAGTCTGGGATTGCAAGGCATAAGACAGTAACAGGTACTCCTCAACAAAATGGCTTAGCTGAGAGATTCAATCGATCAATCCTTGAAAAGGTTAGATGCATGTTGGTTAGTGATGGATTGAAGAAGGTGTTTTAGGCAGAGGCTATTTCGACAACAGCTTATCTGATAAATAGATGTCCCTCGATTGCCTTGGGAATGAAGACACCTAAAGAAGTTTGGCCGGGTCAACCACCAGATCTCGACAACCTGAGAGTATTTGGTTGTTTAGCCTATACTCAAATTAGGCAAGACAAGATCAAACCTAGAGCTCTGAGATGCACGTTCCTTGGATATCCTGAGGGAGTCAAAGGTTATAGGTTATGGTGCCTAGAGCCATGTCACAGATGATGTATCACAAGTCGTGATGTAGTTTTCAATGAAGTTGAGATGGCATTCAAGAAAACTGGTGATGCTGTTCGAAGTGTAGAAATCTCTGAAGTGGAGCTGGAACAGGTAGAAATTCCTGTTAAGGTGGAGCATAGTGATGCTGAAGTGCATAACCCAGATGAAGTCGAATAAGAAGAGCAAGATGCTGAAGAGACTGAGGGAACTGTCGATGATTACCTACTACCAAGAGATAGGTCGAGAAGAGTCATCAAGCCACCTCAGATACTTGGTTATGCAGATCTTATAGCTTTTACCTTAATCTCTGCAGGTGAGGTACTTGAGGAGGAACCTAGAGATTACAAAGAAACTATGAGGAGATGAAATAAAACTGAATGGCAAAAAGCCATGGATGACGAGATGAAATCTCTTCATGATAATAACACTTGGGAACTGATTGAGAAACCTACATTAGCAAGGTTAGTCAGTTGTAAGTGGATTTTCAAGGTCAACGAAGGAATCGAATGAGTGATGTCGAAGCGCTTTAAGGCAATGTTGGTTGCTAGGGGGTTCACTCAGAAAGAAGGTGTCGACTTCAAGGATGTGTTCTCGCCTATTGTAAAGCATGGATTTATTAGAATGTTGTTAGCCATGGTGGCAAAGTTCGACTTGGAACTTGAGCAAATGGATGTGAAGACAGCATTTCTGTATGGTGATCTAGACGAAACGATCCTAATATGTCAACCTGAAAGGTATGCAGAAAAGGATAAGGAAGATTATGTGTGCAAGCTGAATAGGTCTTTGTATGGCCTAAAACAATCTCCTCGACAATGGAACAGGAGATTCTACAAGTTCATGGCACACATTGGTTTCACTAGGAGCCAGTTCGACCATTGTGTTTACTTTAGATTTCGACCTGGAATTTCACTTGTTATTTTGTTGCTTTATATGGATGATATCCTGATAGCTAGCAACGGTGTCGAGGATGTAATGGAGGTGAAGGCTGAACTCAGTAAGGAGTTTGAAATGAAGGATCTGATAGCTGCCAGCAAGATTCTTGAGGTTGACATCTGGAGAGATAGAAAGCAGTCGAGATTATGCTTATCTCAAGAGACATACCTACGGAAGGTTCTCAACAAGTTTGGTATGTCGAATTCAAAGCCTGTTGTGACACCGACAAATCCTCAGTTTAAGCTTAGTACTACTCAAAGTCCGAGTACTAAAGTTGAAAGAATCTATATGAGTAGCATTCCATATGCTAATATAGTATTTTTTTTATGTATGTTATGGTCTGTACGAGGCCAGACATAGCGTATGGAGTGAGCCTTGTAAGCAGGTATATGGCCAATCCTAGAAAAGCGCACTGGCAAGCTTTGAAGTGGATTCTTAGGTACATAAATGGGTCTCTGAGAAGACTCTTGATTTATGGTGGGGTCTGTGGTGATAGCAAAGTCAAAGTTGAAGGATTCATCGACTCTGATTATGCAGGTTGTATGAATTCCAGAAAGTCTATTTCTGGATATGTGTTCACTATGTTCGGCACAACAATCAGTTGGAAAGCAAAGCTTCAGAAGGTTGTTGCCTTATTAACCACTAAAGCAAAATATATTTCCCTCACTGAAGCTGTGAAAGAAGCATTGTGGCTTAAAGGTTTTGCAAAGGATCTAAAACTTCAAGGTCGAAGTATCACTGTTAAATGTGATAGTCAAAGTGCAATACACCTGACGAAGAAATCAACCTATCATGAGTGAACCAAGCACATCGATGTGAGGCTGCACTTTGTCAGAGAGATAATCGAGCATGATAAAGTACAGGTGCTGAAGGTTTCGACTGATGACAATGTTGCTGATATGATCACTAAGACATTGCCGAGTTGCAAGTTTTTCCACTGTATGCAGTTGATAAAGCTGCATGATGAAAGCTAGTTTATTCACTGTTGTTTATAGAGTTAGATCCAATGTGGAGATTTGTGAGATTTTGGATCAAACTCTAGCTTAGTCGAGGGATAATTTTCATGTGTTTTGACAGAAGACATGCATGAAGTCGAAGATGGTTCGCATGCTGATGTCGAAGGGTTACATATTGTAGTCGAAGTCAGTTCTAATATGTATTGTCGAAATATTATGTCGAATTGGGCCTTGTGTTAAAGATCCAATTGTTTAGGTTAGCTTGTTATTTAAGTAACCTTGTAGTCTATAAATAGGCTAGATCACTCAAGTTGTTGAGTGAGGCCAATTGTGTTATTCACTTGTAATGATTTGTAAACCCTAAATGAGAAAGAAAATAGTAAACAGTTTGCCCAAGAATCCTTCTTCCTTCTTTCTTCTTTATCCTTTCTTCTTTCTCTATTTATTCTAACCGTTTCATTGTTCACCCAAGAACTCTGTTTCTCAATCTTTATTTGTTGAAAGGTATTGTTTGTGTCTCCAACATGAATCGTATTCCACCAATTTTTATGAATATCCTTTATATAAATATTTTATTATTTACTATGGATTGAAACAAATTAGAAGAATAAAAGATCATGCATACGTTTATTTTTAATTCACTACCAGAAGTTTGTGAAATAGTTTTCGCAATTAAAAGATTATGAATATGTACTATGATGTGATAACTAGTATTGAAGAATTAGAAGTTTCTTCAATATAATAAATTGTGTGTTTTTAAAGGAAATTAAAAATCTGAGAAATTGAGTTTTTCATGACATTAATTATTGCATCGACTAAAATATCATGCAAATGTTCATTAACTAATCACAGCTAGAAGTTTGGGAAATTATTTTCTTAGACTAAGATCTCATTTTTCTGAATTTTTCAGAACTTTCTTGATAAGTATCACATATATTTTTAAAATTGATATTGAACATCTTGTAGCATATGTTCATTAAAAAAATGGAGTTGAAAATCCATTCTTTAGACGTCTAAAGTTAATTGTATGATTGATACTTTAGAGATCATAATTTCTAAACTATATATTGAAAACACACAAAACATGAATATTAAGATATTTATTCGCATTAATCCAACACGATATGTTTCTTCTCCAATGTATAATTTATTTCAGGTTAATAACCTGATACTTCTCATCTAAGTGAACTTTTGGATGTGTTGTGTATTTTTTTAATTGCTCTAATATAATACACTAAGACCAATCATGAAAGAGTATTGGAAAAAAATATTTGATATAAATCCCATTTTTGAGATATAATTTGAGCAAATAATTGGATACTTGTTTGCACTCCAATAGGCTGGTTATTAATTGAAAAAATAAAATTTCAAATATTGGGGGGAAAGATTAAGAGGCTGAAGAGTGAATCAGAAGTTCAAATGACCCATTTAAAACAAATTATTATCTCAATCCTCATATAAGCGTATATGAATCAAAAGTTCAATATATTTCTCATTTATAAAGTTTATAAAACTAATTATCAGTCGCTAATACTCCAATCAAAATAGATTTTTCCATTGGACAACCTAATATTTAAAATTAGTTGAAACCGCGCATGAAGTGAGGTAGGAAAGTTGGTTTCAACATTAAAACTCCTCTACAAAAAAAAAGATAAATTAAAGAAGACTCAAGAAAGGATATGAAAATCTAAGAGTACTTTAACATAATTTATTTTTAAGTTCCAGAAGAACTAACAAGGGACCTGAAATTTATGAATATAAAGAGATCTCGATATATTATGTCATGAATGGAATATGATGGAATCAAATAAAGTCAATATTGACAATGTCTTTGTATACAATATATCACTAAACATGATAAATGATGACGAGGATCATGAATCAGTTTATCAAAGATTGTATACAAAGTGAGAATTAGCCAAAATACATATATTCAATTAAAGAATAATTAAACTCACTTTACAAGCGTTTCATTTTTGGATCTGTAGTCCCAACACCTCAAGGTGTGAAACTAATTGAATATAAATAAGTTTTTGTGAAAAAAAATAAGAATGAAAAAATTGTGAGATACAAAGTTTGATTTGTTTCTCAATGATTTTCACAAATACCTAAGATTGATTTTGATGAAACATATCCACATGTAGTAGATGCAATTTAATTTTTGATATTTAATTAGACTTATTGCAAATGAAGGACTTAATTTAAACATGATGGATGTTGTAATAACTTATTTGTATGACTCACTTGATAGGGACATTTATATGAAACTCCCTAAATAGTTTAATATATCTGAGACACATAATTTTGGATCTCTAAAAAGCTACTCCATCAAATTGAACAAGTCTCTCTATGGGGTAAAACAATCTAGACACATGAGGTATAATATTCTCAGTGAATATTTTATAAGGGAGGGATTTAAGAATATTTCCACGTGTCCTTGTAATTATATGATAATATTTGTAAAAGAATTTCCTATAATAGATACCAATATGGATGACATAAATATTATTAGAAATTCTGAAGAGCTTCCAAATGGAATAAATTGTTTTAAAAAATTATTTGAGATGAAGAAGTTGGGAATACACACTACTACAAATAATATATTTCATGACGACGATTTCACCTCACGAAATGAAAATCTGAATTCAAATACCTGGACGCACCCTATTTTTTTTATATATTTTTAAATATATAATATATTCTGTCAGTTATTTAAAAAACCGATGGGTAAACATATACAGTGTACATGCTTCGAATCGCAACAATCTCAGTTTATGTTTTTATCTCATTAAAAGTGGAGCATTCTTGAATATTTTATTTTTAATTTAAAAATACGTTACTTTATCCCTCGGTTTTCTTACCAACTGGGGTGAATATCTTTCTCTGATATATATATATATATGATAACACGAAAATGTATCATATATTTGCCTTGATTTACGACTAATAATTATGTTATTTCAGTCCAAGTGCCGATTATTCTGCAAGTATTCTAGTGTTTTCACAGGTATTTCATTGTCCAAGCTAAAAAGGAGCAAAGTGGAGAAACATGAAGAAAAGAGTAGAAAACAGGAAGAAATGTCAAGAAAAAGAGCAGAAATGAAAAGTGGTGTGTGTGACGACCATCACACACCTGCCACGACCGTCACGTTCCCATTGCTCATCACGACCGTCATGACCACACCACGATCGTCACGCGCTCAATTATGGATATTATGTTCAGAACGCAGACGTGGAAAAAGAAGCCCAATGCAGTCACGCACTTTGAGCAGTTTCTCCTACATTCTCTTAACCTCAACTTCAACGGTACATGAGCCAGTCTCCCTAAAACTTCTCAACCACCAAAGGATGTGCTCCTATATTTTCTCCAACGTTAAGGCAATGCTTTAGCTATAAATACAGAAGACATTAAAGAGCAAGGACACAACACCATATAGAGAATTTACCCGAATTGCTGCAGAATTATTTTCCGAATTTTTACTTTCTTTGCATTCTTTGTTTCGTTTCCTATTCCTTGTTTACAACAACTTGAATTAGTGATAGTTTCTCACATTGAGGAGCTATTGCACCATAGTTAGGATTTTGTTTTGCCTTCATCATTCGTTATTCCGATACATCGAGCAAAAGCCTACCGACTTGTGGAGGAATTGCGAGAATCAACTTATTGCAAATTTACCAGGTTTTTATTCATTATCGTAATAATAGCATTATCGTTCTCATTGTAATGTTTAATTTACTGTTTCGTAATTTACTTTTATGCATGTTTATTTTAAATAATATGTCTAGCTAAATCCGATTTATCGGTATGTAATTAAGTTAACCGGAATGGATTCGACAATTCTAAGCTAAAACCATAAACAACTTATTTCTGGCCGCGATTTCTTAATTAAAACTAGACTTTTGTTACGAGAGTAAAAAGGTAATAAAGGTTAGGATCAAGGTCCACGAGAGTGTGAGATTTTAACCGGATAGCTGAAATCGGGCATTGGTTTTAAAAACAGCGAGAGCGCTTTAAAGTTAATTAGACTGTATTAGTTTTCAAAAAGTGTTTTTAACCTCAAATGGGCTAGCGAGAGTAGACATTATGATTTAGGAATATAGTCCGAAGCAAGATCCACAAGAGTGTGAGGTAAGGGCCTTTAAACTGATATTTTCTACAGAAATATAATGTGACTTAATTTTTATACGCTTAGGTCTTATTGAATCCACGATGGCATACTAAGTTATCTACCGATATCCTTATCTCAACTAGTTTATTCCAAAAATTTAGATTCCCTTTAGTTTCCCTTTTTGAACTTAAAACCAAAACATCTTCGCCTTAGCTAAACACAGTAACAAAACCGTAGCACTAGGTTGATTATCAGGTCTCTGTGGGATCGATATCTTTATTACTACGCGATAGGCTGTGCACTTGCAGTTAGTAACCGTTAGAGTCAGAAAGTCGCGATCAAGTTTTTAGCGCCGTTGCCGGGGACTTTGATTTAGTCAATAGTACGATTCTTTGTTGCTCAGTATAGACTAAGGCAACAAATTTTATTTCCCTTTTTCTCGATTGTATGCCAAGTACTCGCTCACAAAGCGAAGACTTGCAACCACCAATCGCCGATTTAGAACGCTTCTTACATTTAAGACGCAGAATACTTGAGTATCAACGCAAGTATAATATTTCTGATCTTCTCGCTCATACTCCTGAACCAGTCAAAGAACGAAACATGGCCGATGGACCACAGAACCGTCCTCTTAAGTATTATGCTACTCCGCCTGAGCAAGAACCACACAACAGCATTGCTGCCCCTGCTATCAACCGGAACGATTTCGAGTTGAAACCCTCATTGTTGTCAGTCGTACAACAACATCAATTTTCTGGAAATCCTACGGACGATCCTAATGAACATTTAACCACATTTGTGCAGTACGCAGACACAGTGAAGGTAAATGGTGTGACTGCACACGCGATAAGACTACGTCTTTTTCCTTTCTCATTAAGAGACAGAGCTTGGGCTTGGTTGCAATCCTTGCCATCAAACTCCATCACTATGTGGGATGAGTTGAAAAAGGTGTTCTTAGCCCGATATTTCCCACCAAGCAAAACAGCTATACTGAGAGCCCAAATTAATGGATTTCGACAAAAAGATACTGAGTCTCTTTACGATGCATGGGAGAGATACAAGGATATGATGAGGATGTATCTGCATCACGGTCTTGAGGATTGGTTAGTCATCCATACGTTTTACAATGGTCTCTTGTACAATACAAGAATGACAATAGATGCCGCCGCTGGTGGTACACTTATGGACAAACCTTATACCGAAGCCTATCAACTCATCGAAAGCATGGCTCAAAACCATTACCAATGGGGAGGTGAAAGAACGCCAGTGGAGAAAGCTCAAACGAAAGGTGGAATGTACGAAGTTAGTAGTCTCGATCATGTCCACGCTAAGGTAGATGCCCTTGCTCAAAAGATAGACAACTTGACCATAACACCTGCAGCCATCGTGGCTGCCGTAGCTCCAAACTGCGAATTATGCGGAGTACCTGGACATGTTGCCCCCGAATGCCAAATTTTAGCAGGAGTCTCCGCTGATCAAGTGAATTATGCTCAAGGAAACCCATATGCAAATACCTATAATCCTGGTTGGAAGAACCATCCAAACTTTTCGTACAAGAACAATAACAATTTGTATGCACCTGGCCAAGCACCAGCTGTACCACCAGGATATCAAAAACCTACTGCTAACGTTCCCAACATTCCTAGGAAGTCAAACCTTGAAATTATGATGGAGAACTTCATTGTTGCACAAGCTCAACAGAACAAGGAGTTCCTTAACCAGAATGTTCACACCGGTGAGCAGATCAAACAATTAGCCAACAAGGTTGACGCTCTAGCCACTCACAACAAAATGTTAGAAACTCAAATCTCACAAGTGGCCCAACAACAAGAAGTTACCACTACCCCAGCTGGGAACCTTCCAGGTTAAACTCAGATTAATCCGAAGGGACATGCAAACGCTATAACACTTTAGAGTGGAACAGAACTAGAAGGACCCATTGACCCAAGAATCGAAAATCCAGCCATGTACCAAAAGCCCAGTAAGGAGTCTGAAAAGGAAGGCGAACCCAAGGAAAATGAGAAGGAAGATAATAGCAAAGAGGCCGAAGAGAAAGAAGAACCATATGTGCCTCCACCGCCTTATAAACCACATATCCCGTATCCCCAAAGATTCGCCAAATCTAAAAACATAGGCCAATTTAAGAAATTTGTTGAACTTCTGCAACAACTAAATGTCACAACACCTTTCACAGAAGCAATCACACAAATTCCCTCATACGCTAAATTCCTAAAAGAAATATTAACTAATAAGAAAAAGCTCGAGGATACTGAAACCGTTATGCTTACTGCAGAGTGTAGCGCAATAATCCAATACAACATGCCTCCTAAGCTAAAAGATCCTGGTAGTTTCTCTATACCATGTGTGATTAGAAAGTTTGTCATAGAGAAAGCTCTGTGCGATTTAGGAGCCAGCATCAGTTTAATGCCCTTATCCATTTGTAAAAGGCTCAACATGGGAGAACTGAGACCAACAAGAATGTCTTTACAACTAGCTGATAGATCAGTGAAATTTCCTTTAGGAATGCTAGAAAACGTTCCAGTACGTATAGGACAATTCTATATTCCTACAGACTTCATAATCATGGAGATCCAGGAAGACTCAAACATCCCTATCATTTTAGGAAGACATTTCCTAGCTACTGCCGGAGCCATCATAGATGTGAAAAAAGGAAAACTGACTTTCGAGGTCGGTGAAGAAAAAGTAGAATTCATTCTCTCATAATTTTTCAAAGCACCTGCTATAGAAGATTCGTGCTGTTTCTTAGATATAATTGATGAATGCTTTAAAGAAATGGAAAAACACCAAAACACATGTTCTGAAGTGCTGAGAATTCCGATGCCACTAATTTTTGAAGATGATAATTGGCGTGGTGAATACCAAGACAACAATCTAAGTGAATGTCTCGCACTCACTCCTGACCCTATACCTTGCCCAAAGAAACCATCCGTAGAACTGAAAACATTACCCAAAGATCTAAGGTATGAATTCCTAGATACAGAACTCGAACGACCAGTTATAGTCAATGCAGACTTAGGAAAAATAGAAACCGAGAAATTATTGCATGTCCTGAGAAAGTACCTGACTGCCTTAGGCTATAACATCTCAGACTTGAAAGGAATAAGTTCCTCTATCTGTATGCATCACATTATGCTTGAGGAGGACTGCAAAACCTCTAGAGAACATCAAAGGAGAATCAATCCCATTCTGAGTGATGTCGTTAAGAGAGAAGTGCAAAAGCTATTAGAAGCAGGAATCATATACCCAATATCAGATAGTGAATGGGTTAGCCCAGTTCACGTGGTACCCAAGAAAGGAGGTGTTACAGTCATCAATAATGAAAAAGGCGAATCTGTAGCACAATGTACTCAAACCGGAAGGAGAATGTGTATCGATTATAGAAAACTAAACAAAGCCACTCGTAAAGATCATTTCCCTTTACCATTCATAGATCAAATGCTTGAACGTCTGGCTAAACACTCCCATTTTTGCTATTTAGACGGATATTCAGGATTCTTCCAAATTCCTATCCATCCTGACGACCAAGAAAAGACTACTTTCACACGTCCCTATGGAACTTTTGCCTATCGGCGAATGCCTTTCGGATTATGTAACGCACCCACAACATTTTAGAGATGCATGATGTCCATCTTCTCTGACTTCTTAGATGGTATAATGGAAGTCTTTATGGACGATTTCTCTGTCTGTGGGGAATGTTTTGAAGGATGTCTATCAAACCTCGAAATGGTGCTCGAACGATGTGTAAAAGTCAACTTAGTACTCAATTGGGAAAAATGCCATTTCATGGTCCGACAAGGAATCGTGTTAGGACATATAGTATCCGACAGAGGAATCGAAGTCGACAAAGCAAAGATAGAAGTTATAGAAAATCTCCAGCCACCTAAAACCTGTTAGAGAAATAAGAAGTTTCTTAGGACACGCCGGTTTTTACCGACGTTTCATTAAAGATTTCTCTAAGATAACCAAACCTCTAACTGAGTTGTTAATGAAAGATGCTGAATTCGTCTTTGATGATAAATGCTTGGACGCATTTCAAACACTCAAGCAAGCTTTAATATCATCACCCATTATGCAACCCCCAGATTGGAATAAACCATTCGAAATCATGTGTGATGCTAGTGACTATGCTGTAGGTGCAGTCCTAGGACAAAGGAAGGACAAAACACTTCACGCAATCTATTATGCCAGTAGAACCTTGGATCATGCACAAATGAACTACGCTACCACAGAAAAGGAACTCCTAGATGTCGTGTTCGCATTAGATAAATTTCGTTCCTACCTAGTAGGAGCAAAAATAATCATCTACACCGATCACGCCATAATCAGGTACCTATTAAACAAGAAGGACACCAAACTGAGACTTCTGAGGTGGATTCTACTTCTACAAGAATTCGACTTGGAAATCAAGGACAAGAAAGGCACCGAAAATGTAGTAGCTGACCACCTGTCGAGAATGGAAAACATCCAACCAGACCAAGTACCTATTAATGATGATTTCCCTTATGCAAGACTCTTAGCCCAGTTAGAAAGCAATACAATAGAACAATCCCTGACTTATACTGATACAGAAACTAATGAAGTGGTAGAATCGGTTTACACTAAAACCACGCTGCCATGGTATGCTGACTTTGTCAACTATCTAGCAGCTGGAGTACTGCCACCTGATCTAACCTATCAACAAAAGAAGAAATTTTTCCACGACCTTAAACACTATTATTGGGATGAACCACTTCTCTTCAAAAGGGGCGTCGATGGTATTTTCCATCGTTGTCTACCCGAAGATGAGGTGGAAGACATAATCTCTCATTGTCATTCTGCGCCTTATGGTGGGCACGCAAGCACTTCAAAGACTTGTGCTAAGATTTTGCAAGCTGGCCTCTTTTGGCCTACTCTATGGAAAGATGTCCATATCACGATTATAAATTGTGACCGATGTCAACTCACTGGTAACGTCTCTAGACGCGATGAAATGCCTCAAAAGGGCATTCTAGAATATAAGTCTTTGACGTGTGGGGAATAGATTTCATGGGACCATTTCCGTCTTCTTTTGGTAACCAGTACATACTCGTCGCTGTCGATTACGTTTCCAAATGGATCGAGGCTGTAGCTTCTCCTACAAATGACACACGAGTAGTGATAAAGCTCTTTAAGAACATAATCTTTCCTAGATTTGGTGTGCCAAGACTCGTCATCAGTGACGGTGGCTCCCATTTCATATCTAAAATATTCGATAAACTGCTATCAAAATACGGAGTCAAACATCGTGTGGCAACACCATATCATCTACAAACCAGTGGACAAGTCGAGATTTCGAATAGAGAAATAAAACAAATTTTAGAAAAGACTGTCGCTACCTCTAGGAAGGATTGGTCAACTAAACTTAATGAAGCTTTATGGGCTTACAGAACTGCTTACAAAACCCCCATAGGAACCACTCCATTTAAGTTAGTCTATGGAAAATCTTATCATCTGCCGGTAGAAATAGAGCACAAAGCCTATTGGGCTATTAAAACCCTCAATTTAAATTACGCTGCCGCAGGAGAAAAACGAATCTTAGATTTGCACGAATTAGAAGAACTAAGACTAGATGCTTATGAGAACGCCCGCATATATAAAGAAAGAACTAAGAGATGGCACGATAAGCACTTATCTAGAAAAGAATTTAGTGTGGGAGACGTCGTGCTCCTATTTAATTCGAGACTTAAGCTTTTTCCAAGAAAACTTAGATCTAGGTGGTCCGGACCCTTTGAAATTTCTAAAGTTTTTCAAAATGGAGCGATAGAAATAAAAGGAAGAAATAGTGAACCATTCATAGTGAACGGGCAACGCTTAAAACATTATCATAATATTGCAAACAGAGATTATTTGAATAGTCTAAGACTTTTAGAGCTGCCTGCTCATCCCTACAACTGAATTATCACTAAGCTTTCGTCGGCCTTATGACGTTAAAAACAACGCTTAGTGGGAGGCAACCCGCGAGATTGTTTTCTTTCATTTTAACTTTCTTTTATTTTCATTTCTTTTTAAATTTCTTTACATTCTTTTTAAGTCTATTTTTATTTCTTATTGTTTCCCTTTACTTTCTTAATCTTATTTTCATTACTTTTTCATTTTTATTTATTTTCATTTCTAAAAAATTTAAAAATTTTATGGAAACTACTTTGCTGATCTTATAATTACATGCTACAGGATTTTTAAAGTCTTTATACCTTCTTCCTTCTACATCTGCTTTACTTTTCCGACTAACTGTTAAGATGGATAATGAAGACACCATGGTTGTGCTATTCAGGGACGCTGTCCAATGGCACCGCTATGAGGTTCTCTCTCGCAGACCTATGGCCTTAACCAAATTTGCCCATGGACCTACCATGACTTCGTTAGGTATAGGAGATAGCATAGACTTTATGTTTAGCCAGATAGGATGGGAAGGTTTTGCTAGAAAGAAATATCCAACTTACCACAGGCTGACCCTAGAATTCCTAAGCTCATTGTCCTACAACCCTAACTATGACATAGGATTTAATAGGGGTAACATAACCTTTAGGCTGTTTGGATACACGTGCCGCTTCAACATTAGAGAGATTGCGGACCTGTTAGATTTCCCCAATGGACCCGACGTTTTTACTACGGCACAGGAAGATTTAGTAATGGAAGATGAACAGGACCTTTTCTGGAGTAGTATTTCAGGACGACCTCATCATGACTCACATCCTATGGTGTCCACTAAAATTCACAACCCGACTATAAGATACTTCCATATGATTTTAGCCTTTACCCTTTTTGGAAAATCTGAGAATGACACCCTAATCTCTAGAGATGAGCTTTCTATCATGTTTTGTATGTTTCAATCCCGACCCGTTAATGGAGCCACTTTTATGCTTGACAATCTCCGCAGGATTGCTCGAGTTGATCACGGTCCCATTTTGATTGGTGGCCTCGTAACAAAAATTGCTGATGCCATGGGATTTAGAACACGACTTTCCCAAGTAAACCCTCTAGGCGAATATAGGCCAATGAACATAACTTTCTGTTTTGACCGTGGACTCATTAGAAATCGTGGACCACCCCCGTTTCAACTCCTGATCAATAATGAAGTTGTTTCACACTTTACACTGCCTGATCACGAGCGAACTAGTGTGCATAACCGCCACAACTGGCTGTATGATTTAGATGAGCCCCAACCTGAAAGAGATTTTGAAAGTCATGTGTCTGACATTGAGACCGACCCTGAAAATCCTCCTCACTATCATGATTACCCTGAGCATCCCATGAGAAATACTTACACTATCCCCCTGCTAACATACATGCCACTCTCGAAGCCTTCCGCACTGCACTTCAAGATATGAGAGATGAACTTCAACTTATCCGTCTTGACGTTGTCGGTTTAATGGATACCGCTGTCAAAGAATTTGACCATCTGAACCAAGCTGTGGAATCTTTGAAGAAACAACGTGGCTAATTCTGTCACAATGTATTTTTCCATTTAATTGCTTTTCTTTTACTGTTTTAGAGCCATTTACTTTACCGTCTATTTTTAATGTCAAGGAACAAATTTATTTCAGTTCAATTTCAACTTTATTACTCTACTGCAATGTTATTTTGAGTACACTGTTATGAATTTCCAATTTTAAATAAAGTATCCAATTCTGGTTTATTGCTTGTGTTTGAGTTGATAATATAATGTTCCTGCTTATTTTATTTTGTTTCAGTCATTTTACATGCATTCTAATGTTTATCTCGTATCTTACTGCTAATTATAATTGCCATATCCAATATATATAATATGCCAGATTTCATCTAGTTTCTGTGAGAATAGCAGAATTTGTGACCATGACGGGCGTAACGCCCTTGTCACGGCCGTAACACGACTTACGACTGTGACGGGTTCGTGACGAGCGTCACACTTATTTTAACGCGCTCTCTGTTAATAACAGAGACCCTTTTTCTCTTCTCTTCATATTCTTTTCAAACGAACCACTATCTTTTCACTCTCCTTAACCGTCCCACTCACATTACTCTCCATAAACCCTTCACATTGAATCCTAATTTCTCTCCAACACTTCATATTTCCAAACCCTCTATTTAAACCTCACGAAACCCTCTCATTCTCACAAAACAACTCTTACCCATACCCACTTCCTCCATTAAACCTTCTTCACTTTGCATGCGCCATGGCCAGATGCACAAGACAAGTTCCTGACCTTTCCACTGTTACATTCAGAGAGGGAGAAGCCGGAGACCGCCAAAGAGCGAGTTACGTCAGCTTCTTCCAATGTTCTTTTCAACCGACACGGTACGTCCATATTGCCAGCCTTGAAGAGTTGGGCATGCTAGACGGTGTACGCTGGATGCTCCAAAATGCCGGTTTATGGCAGCTATGCACACAAGGGCAACCTACCTACAAAGCTCTGACTCTGGAATTCCTGAGCTCATTTACTTATGTTACGCCTCCAGGTGAAACAAACCAACTTTCCGGTGTAGATAAATTCCGCATGTTTGGCTCTGAGTATTCGGTATGCCAAACCCGACTTGCCCAAATGCTTGGATTCCATCATGGCGAGAATGTTCATTGTCGCTTGCCTAACGATGCATGGTTCCAGGAAGCCTTCAACCTATGGAATCGACTTACAGGTGTAGCTACTTCGAGCTGGGACAGCCTCAATGCTACATATATTCATAACCCAGCAATACGGTATTTCCACAGAGTTCTAGGACACACAATTTTCGCAAGGGACAGTAACCACAAGGTAAACTCCAAGGAGCTATTTTTCCTTTGTTGTGTGCTCCATACTGAACCAATTAGTGCAGCTCCGTTCCTTCTGTCGCACATCCATGCCAACTGTGCTAGAGGTTCTAAACCTTTCTACTTCAGAGGTATAGTAACTTCTATCGCACTCGGCCTTGGTCTGGAAGACAACCTCACTAATCTACCTTCCATACCACCTGAGTTCCTGGATACAGAGTATTGTCGCTCCTCCCACCTTATCAAAGAAAGGGCGGATGGACGATACCATCCAGTGGTCCATACCGAAATAATCAGGACCATCATCATGCCATGCAGAGACCGCATCGACCCTCAAAAACAAGAGAATTGGCTTTTTGATCTCCGTGCTCCTGAGCCTAATGTGGCTACTCTAGAAAACCAAGATAATGAAGCAGACGATGAAATGGAGCAAGAGATGGATCAGGAACCTCATGAAACCCCACCACCTCCTACCCAAGATGCCTCAACATCCACCGAACGTCGTCGTCGCGCCACTCCATAACAAGACCCCGTCACTAATGAAGAAATTATAAGAGGCATATGGCAACAAAACCAATTGGCTGCCCAAAGAGAGGAATAGCAACATGGGCAGCACAATGAGATTATGAGCCTAATACGACAAATCCAACAGGGGCAAGTCCACCAAGGACAACAGATCGACGGTATGATAGAAGAGATGGGTGCCCTGACGCTACGCGTACAAGACTTACATGATTATATCCATCACGTAGGCATCCCAGATCATGTAGCCTAGAATGGACGCGCTCGCACCCGAGGCAGAGGACGTGGACCTCGTTAGATCTAGATTTTATTTTTGTTTTAGTTTTATCTCTTTTTGAAGTTTCTTTCCGCGTTTATATCGAAACATTGAGGACAATGTCCGATATAGTGTGGGAGATGTACCTTTTATTTTCCCTTATGTATTCCCTTTCCGCATTTCCTTTCGAATAAAGAAGCATTTATATGAAATTTTCGTACATTTCAAAATTTCCCCACTTTATTCAGCTATAACAAAAAATTTTATGATCATTGCACAACTTAACATACCGAAACATAGGCTATGTTAGGAAATCGAGAAAAATTTAACAAGATTGATACCGTCTTGACACCTTATACCTCTTGCATATGCGAGATCAGTTTCAATACCCATTATACCGATACCCTCAGTTCTAGTTCTAAAGTAACCCCAAGTAGTTTATATTAGCAGTCAGCACCGTCTTAAACACAAACCACATGGAGAGCCGATGAAGATAAGTGTTTGATTCCGAATTATTAAATAGCTT